>JAEOAD010000700.1:602444-1204888 GCA_036365145.1 Orientallactaga sibirica
CGTACAAACAAGGTTGAGTGCAGCAATTTCAAACTTTCCTTGTTTGTGTAATCTAACAAGATATACAACTTCTTAGATTCGCCTAATTTATAAACTGCTTTGTTTAGAAAAAAAAAAACACATTCTTGGCCAAATATTGTACTGTGTGAAATAAGCTGTTTCGGTTCTAGGATTCAGTTGCTTTCCTACGAAGAAGGTTGAGGGCAGCAAGTTCAAACTTTCCTAGTTTGTGTAAACTAACAAGTTGTATAATTTAGTTGATTTGCCTCATTTCTACAGAAGTTTGTTTAGAAAACAAACATCTTCATTGCCGAACCATAAACTATGAAATAATCTAGTTCGGTCTAGGAATCAGATGCTTTTCTCAGGAGATGGTTGAGTGCAGCAAGTTCAAACTTTCCTTGTTCATGTAATCTAAAAAGAGGTACAACTTAGTAGATTGGCCTAATTTCTACAATAGTTTGTTTAGAAAACAAACGTATTGATTGCTGAACCCTATACTGTGTGAAATAAGCTAGTTTGGTCTAGGAATCAGTTGATTTCCTACGAAGAAGGTTGAGTGCAACAAGTACAAACTTTCTTTGTTAATGTAATTGAAAAAGATGTAAAACTTAATAGATTCACATATTTTCTAAAATAGTTTGTTGAGAAAACAAACATCTTCATTGCCGAAAACTGTACTGTGTGAAATAAGCTAGTTCGGTTCTAGGAATCAGTTGCTTTCCTAGGAAGAAGGTTGAGTGCAGCAAGTTCAAAGTTTCCTTGTTTATGTAATTTAACAAGATGTACAATTACAAGTTTCGCTTCATTTCTAAACTGCTTTCTTTACAAAACAAAAATCTTCATTGCCGAACACTGTACTGTGTGAAATAAGCTAGTTCGGTTCTAGGAATCAGTTGCTTTCCTAGGAAGAAGGTTGAGTGCAACAAGTTCAAAGTTTCCTTGTTTATGTAATTTAACAAGATGTACAACTTACAAGTTTCGCTTCATTTCTAAACTACTTTGTTTAGAAAAGAAATATCTGCATTGCCGAACACTTTAACGTGTGAAATAAGCTAGTTCGGTTCTAGGAATCAGTTGCATTTCTAGGGAGATGGTTGAGGGCACCAAGTTCAAACTTTCCTTGTTAATGTAATCTAAAAAGATGTACAACTTAATAGATTCACCTCATTTCTAAACTACTTTCTTTAGAAAACAAACATCTTGATTGTTGAACACTGTACTGTGTGAAATAAGCTATTTCGGTTCTTGGAATCAGTTGCTTTCCTACGAAGAAGGTTGAGTGCAACAAGTTCAAACTTTCCTTGTTAATGTAATCTAAAAAGATGTACAACTTAGTAGACTAGCGTCATTTCTACAGCAGTTTGTTTAGAAAATAAGCATCTTCATTGCCGAACCCTGTACTCTGTGAAAATAGCTAGTCCATTTGTAGGAATCAGTTGTTTTCGTACGAACAAAGTTGAGTGCAGCAATTTCAAACTTTCCTTGTTTGTGTAATCTAACAAGATATACAGCTTCTTAGATTCGCCTCATTTATAAACTGCTTTGTTTAGAAAAAAAAAACACACATTCTTTGCCAAATATTGTACTGTGTGCAATAAGCTGTTTTGGTTCTAGGATTCAGTTGCTTTCCTACAAAGAAGGTGGAGGGCAGCAAGTTCAAACTTTCCTAGTGTGTGTAAACTAACAAGTTGCATAATTTAGTTGATTTGCCTCATTTCTACAAAAGTTTGTTTAGAAAACAAACATCTTCATTGCCGAACCATAAAATGTGTGAAATAAGCTAGTTTGGTCTAGGAATCATGTGCTTTCCTACGAAGAAGGTTGAGTGCAACAAGTTCAATCTTTCCTTGTTAATGGAATCTAAAAAGATGTACAACTTAGTAGATTGGCCTCATTTATACAGTAGTTTGTTGAGAAAACAAACATCTTGATTGCTGAACCCTATACTGTGTGAAATAAGCTAGTTTGGTTCTAGGAATCAGTTGCTTTCCTACGAAGAAGGTTGAGTGCAACAAGTACAAACTTTCTTTGTTAATGTAATTAAAAAGATGTGTACAACTTAGTAGATTGGCCTCATTTCTAAAAATAGTTTGTTGAGAAAACAAACATCTTCATTGCTGAATACTGTACTGTGTGAAATAAGCTAGTTTGGTTATAGGAATCAGTTGCTTTCCTAGGAAGAAGGTTGAGAGCAGCAAGTTCACAGTTTCCTTGTTTATGTAATTTAACAAGATGTACAATTACAAGTTTCGCTTCACTTCTAAACTACTTTGTTTACAAAACAAAAATCTTCATTGCTGAACACTGTACTGTGTGAAATAAGCTAGTGGTTCTAGGAATCAGTTGCTTTCCTAGGAAGATGGTTGAGTGCAACAAGTTCAAAGTTTCCTTGTTTATGTAATTTAACAAGATGTACAACTTAGAGTTTCGCTTCATTTCTAAAACTACTTTGTTTAGAAAACAAACATCTTCATTGCTGAACACATTTACTGTGTGAAATAAGCTAGTTCGGTTCTAGGAATCAGTTGCTTTCTAGGAAGATGGTTGAGGGCAGCAAGTTCAAACTTTCCTTGTTAATGTAATCTAAAAAGATGTACAACTTAGTAGATTCACCTCATTTCTAAAGTACTTTGTTTAGAAAACAAACATCTTGATTGTTGAACACTGTACTGTGTGAAATAAGCTAGTTCGCTTCTAGGAATCATTTGCTTTCCTACGAAGAAGGTTGAGTCCAGCAAGTTCAAACATTCCTTGTTAATGTAATCTAAAAAGATGTACAACTTAGTAGATTGGCGTCATTTCTTCAGTGGTTTGTTTAGAAAACAAACATCTTCATTGCTGAACCCTGTACTGTGGGATAATAGCTAGTTCATTTCTAGGAATCAGTTGCTTTCCTATGACGAAGGTTGAGTGCAGCAAGTTCAAACTTTCCTTGTTTGTGTAATCTAACAAGATATCCAACTTGTTAGATTCGCCTCATTTCTAAGCTACTTTGTTTAGAAAATAAACACCTTCATTGCCAAATATTGTACTGAGTGAAATAAGCTGTTTTGGTTCTAGGAATCAGTTGCTTTCCTACAAAGAAGGTTGAGTGCAGCAAGTTCAAACTTTCCTTGTTTGTGTAATCTAACAAGATGTATAATTTAGTTGATTTGCCTCATTTCTACAGTAGTTTGTTTAGAAAAACAAACATCTTCATTGCTGAACCCAAAACTGTGTGAAATAAGCTAGTTTGGTCTAGGAATCAGTTATTTTCCTATGAAGAAGGTTGAGTGCAACAAGTTCAAACTTTCCTTGTTAATGTAATCTAAAAGATGTACAACTTAGTAGATTGGCCTCATTTCTACATTAGTTTGTTTAGAAAACAAACATCTTCATTGCCGAATACTGTACTGTGTGAAATAAGCTAGTTTGGTTATAGGAATCAGTTGCTTTCCTAGGAAGATGGTTGAGTGCAGCAAGTTCAAACTTTCCTTGTTTATGTAATCTAACAAGATGTACAACTTACAAGTTTTGCTTCATTTCTAAACTACTTTGTTTACAAAACAAACATCTTCATTGCCAAACACTGTACTGTGTGAAATAAGCTAGTTCGGTTCTAGGAATCAGTTGCTTTCCTATGAAGAAGGTTGAGTGCAGCAAGTTCAAACGTTCCTAGTTTGTGTAATCTTACACAAGATGTACAACTTAGTAGATTCGCTTCATTTCTAAAGTAGTTTGTTTATAAAACAAACATCTTCATTGCTGAACCCTATACTGTGTGAAATAAGCTAGTTCGGTTCTAGGAATCAGTTATTTTCCTCAAAGAAGGTTGAGTGCAGCAAGTTCAAACTTTCCTTGTTAATGTAATCTAAAAAGATGTACAACTTAGTAGATTGGCCTCATTTCTACAGTAGTTTGTTTAGAAAACAAACATCTTGATTGCTGAACCCTGTACTGTGTGAAATAAGCTAGTTTGTTCTAGGAATCAGTTGCTTTCCTACGAAGAAGGTTGAGTGCAGCAAGTACAAACTTTCCTTGTTAATGTAATCTAACAAGATGTAAAACTTAATAGATTTGCCTCATTTCTAAAATAGTTTGTTTAGAAAACAAACATCTTCATTGCTGAAAACTGTACTGTGTGAAATAAGCTAGTTTGGTTCTAGGAATCAGTTGCTTTCCTAGGAAGAAGGTTGAGTGCACCAAGTTCAAACATTCCCTTGTTTGTGTAATCTAACAAGATGTACAACTTAGTATATTCGCTTCATTTCTAAACTACTTTGTTTAGAAAACAAACATCTTCATTGTCAAACACTGTACTGTGTGAAATAAGCTAGTTGGTTTTAGGAATCAGTTGCTTTCCTAGGAAGATGGTTGAGTGCAACAAGTTCAAACTTTCCTTGTTAATGTAATCTAAAAAGATGTACAACTTAATAGATTCACCTCATTTCTACAGTAGTTTGTTTACAAAACAAACATCTTCATTGTCGAACCCTGAACTGTGTGAAAATAGCTATTTCGATTCTAGGAATCAATTGCTTTCCTATGAAGAAGGTTGAGTGCAGCAAGTTAAAACTTTCCTTGTTTGTGTAATCTAGCAAGATGTACAACTTACAAGTTTCACTTCATTTCTAAACTGCTTTGGTTAGAAAGCAAACATCTTCATTGCCCAACACTGTAGAGTTTGAAATAAGCTAGTTTGGTTCAAGGAATCAGTTATTTTCCTACGAAGAAGATTGAGTGCAGCAAGTTCAAACATTCCTTGTTAATGTAATCTAACAAGATGTATAACTTATAAGTTTTGCTTCATTTCTAAACTACTTTGTTTAGAAAACAAACACCTTCATTGCCAAACACTGTACTGTGTGAAATAAGCTGGTTTGGTTCTAGGAATCAGTTGCTTTCCTATGAAGAAGGTTGAGTGCAACAAGTTCAAACTTTCCTTGTTAATGTAATCTAAAAAGATGTACAACTTAGTAGATTGCCTCATTTCTAAAGTAGTTTGTTTACAAAACAAACATCTTCATTGTCCAAACCCTGTACTGTGTGAAAATAGCTATTTCAATTCTAGGAATCAGTTGCTTTCCTGTGAAGAAGGTTGAGTGCAACAAGTTCAAACTTTCCTTGTTTGTGTAATCTAGCAAGATGTACAACTTACAAGATTTCCTCATTTCTAAACTGCTTTGTTGAGAAAACAAACATCTTCATTGCCCAACACTGTACTGTTTGAAATAAGCTAGTTTGGTTCTAGGAATCAGTTCCTTTCCTACGAAGAAGGTTGAGTGCAGCAAGTTCAAACATTCCTTGTTAATGTAATCTAACAAGATGTACAACTAATAAGTTTTGCTTCATTTCTAAACTACTTTGTTTACAAAACAAACATCTTCATTGCTGAACACTGTACTGTGTGAAATAAGCTGGTTCGGTTCTAGGAATCAGTTGCTTTCCTACGAAGAAGGTTGAGTGCAGCAAGTTCAAACTTTCCTTAGTTAATGTAATCTAACAAGATGTACAACTTAGTAGATTAGCCTCATTTCTAAAGTAGTTGGTTTAGAAAACAAACATCTTCATTGCCAAACCCTGTACTGTGTGAAATAAGCTAGTTCAGTTCTAGGAATCAGTTGTTTTCCTACAAAGAAGGTTGAGTGCAACAAGTTCAAACATTCCTTGTTAATGTAATCTAAAAAGATGAACAACTTAGTAGATTGGCCTCATTTCTACAGTAGTTTGTTTAAAAACAAACATCTTCATTGCTGAAAACTGTACTGTGTGAAATAAGCTAGTTCGGTTCTAGGAATCAGTTGCATTCCTACGAAGAAGGTTGAGTGCAACAAGTTCAAACTTTCCTTGTTAATGTAATCTAAAAAGATGTACAACTTGATAGATTCTCCTCATTTCTAAAGTAGTTTGTTGAGAAAACAAACATCTTCATTGCCCAAACACTATACTGTGTGAAATAAGCTAGTTCGGTTCTAGGAATCAGTTGCTTTCCAACAAAGATGGTTGAGTGCAACAAGTTCAAACTTTCCTTGTTTGTGTAATCCTAAAAAGATGTACAACTTACAAGTTTTGGCCTCATTTCTAAATAGTTTGTTTAGAAAACAAACACCTTCATTGCCGAACACTATACTGTGTGAAATAAGCTAGTTTGGTTCTAGGAATCAGTTATTTTCCTAAGAAGAAGGTTGAGTGCAGCAAGTTCAAACATTCCTTGTTAATGTAAATATAAAAAGATGTACCACTTAGTAGATTGGCCTTATTTCTAAAGTAGTTTGTTTATAAAACAAACATCTTCATTGCCAAAAAACACTGTACTGTGTGAAATAAGCTAGTTCGGTTTTCTAGGAATCAGTTGCTTTCCTGTGAAGAAGGTTGAGTGCAGCAAGTTCAAACTTTCCTTGTTTGTGTAATTTAACAAGATGTACAATTACAAGATTCGCCTCATTTCTAAACTACTTTGTTTAGAAAACAAACATCTTCATACCCAAATATTTTACTGAGTGAAAAAAGCTAGTTTGGTTCTAGGAATCAGTTGCTTTCCTGCAAAGAAGGTTTAGTGCAACAAGTTCAAACTTTCCTTGTTTGTGTAATCTAACAAGATGTACAACTTAGTTGATTTGCCTCATTTCTAAACTACTTTGTTTAGAAAACAAACATCTTCATTGCTGAACACCTATACTGTGTGAAATAAGCTAGTTCGGTTCTAGGAATCAGTTGCATTTCCTACTGAAGAAGGTTGAGTGCAACAAGTTCAAACTTTCTTTGTTAATGTAATCTAAAAAGATGTACAACTTAATAGATTCACCTCATTTCTAAACTAGTTTTTTAGAAAACAAACATCTTCATTGTTGAACACTGTACTGTGTGAAATAAGCTAGTTCAGTTCTAGGAATCAGTTGCTTTCCTACGAAGAAGGTTGAGTGCAGCAAGTTCAAACTTTCCTTGTTAATGTAATCTAAAAAGATGTACAACTTAGTAGTTTAGCTCATTTCTAAATTAGTTTGTTTAGAAAACAAACATCTTCATTGCGAACACTGTACTGTGTGAAACAAGCTAGTCCATTTCTAGGAATCAGTTGCTTTCCTATGAAGAAGGTTGAGTGCAGCAAGTTCAAACATTCCTTGTTTGTGTAATCTAAAAGATGTACAACTTAGTAGGTTCACTCATTTATAAAGTAGTTTGTGAGAAAAACAAACATCTTCATTGCCAAACATTGTACTGTGTGAAATAAGCTGGTTTGGTTCTAGGAATCAGTTGCTTTCCTACAAAGAAGGTTGAGTGCAGCAAGTTCAAACTTTCCTAGTTTGTGTAATCTAACAAGATGTATAACTTAGTAGATTTGCCTCATTTTCTAAAGTTTGTTTAGAAAACAAACATCTTCATTGCCAAACCCTATACTGTGTGAAATAAGCTAGTTTGGTTCTAGGAATCAGTTGTTTTTATGAAGAAGGTTGAGTGCAACTAGTACAAACTTTCCTTGTTAATGTAATCTAAAAAGATGTACAACTTAGTAGATTGGCCTCATTTCTACAGTAGTTTGTTTAAAAACAAACATCTTCATTACGAACACTATACTGTGTGAAATAAGCTAGTTCATTTATAGGAATCAGTTGCATTTCTAGGAAGAAGGTTGAGTGCAACAAGTTCAAATTTTTCTTGTTAATGTAATCTAAAAAGATGTACAACTTACAAGATTCACCTGTTTCTAAACTAGTTTGTTGAGAAAACAAACATCTTCATTGTCAAACACTGTACTGTGTGAAATAAGTTAGTTCGGTTCTAGGAATCAGTTGCTTTCCAATGAAGATGGTTGAGTGCAGCAAGTTCAAACTTTCCTTGTTTGTGTAATCTAACAAGATATACACTTAAGTTGATTCGCCTCATTTCTAAACTAGTTTGTTTAGAAAACAAACATCTTCATTGCTGAACACTCTACTGTGTTAAATAAGCTAGTTTCTAGGAATCAGTTGCTTTCCTCAGAAGAAGGTTGAGTGCAGCAAGTTCAAACTTTCCTTGTTAATGTAATGTAAAAAGATGTACAACTTAGTAGATTGGCCTCATTTGTACAGTAGTTTGTTTAGAAAACAAACATCTTCATTGCTGAACACTATACTGTGTGAAATAAGCTAGTTTGTTCTAGGAATCATTTGCTTTCCTATGAAGAAGGTTGAGTGCAGCAAGTTCAAACTTTCCTTGTTAATGCAATCTAAAAAGATGTACAACTTAATAGTTTGGCATCATTTCTAAAATAGTTTGTTGAGAAAACAAACATCTTCATTGCCGAAAACTGTACTGTGTGAAATAAGCTAGTTCGGTTCTAGGAATCAGTTGCTTTCCTAGGAAGAAGGTTGAGTGCACCAAGTTCAAACATTCCCTGTTTGTGTAATCTAACAAGATGTACAACTTACAAGTTTCGCTTCATTTCTAAACTACTTTGTTTAGAAAAGAAACATCTTCATTGTCAAACACTGTAATGTGTGAAATAAGCTAGTTCGGTTTTAGGAATCAGTTGCAATTCTAGGGAGATGGTTGAGTGCAACAAGTTCAAACTTTCCTTGTTAATGTAATCTAAAAAGATGTACAACTTAATAGATTCACCTCATTTCTACAGTAGTTTGTTTACAAAACAAACATCTTCATTGTCGAACCCTGAACTGTGTGAAAATAGCTATTTCGATTCTAGGAATCAATTGCTTTCCTATGAAGAAGGTTGAGTGCAGCAAGTTAAAACTTTCCTTGTTTGTGTAATCTAGCAAGATGTACAACTTACAAGTTTCACTTCATTTCTAAACTGCTTTGGTTAGAAAGCAAACATCTTCATTGCCCAACACTGTAGAGTTTGAAATAAGCTAGTTTGGTTCAAGGAATCAGTTATTCTCCTACGAACAAGATTGTGTACAGCAATTTCAAACATTCCTTGGTAATGTAATCTAACAAGATGTACAACTAATAAGTTTTGCTTCATATCTAAACTACTTTGTTTACAAAACCAACACCTTCATTGCCGAACACTGTACTGTGTGAAATAAGCTGGTTCGGTTCTAGGAATCAGTTGCTTTCCTATGAAGAAGGGTGAGTGCAACAAGTTCAAACTTTCCTTGTAAATGTAATCTAAAAAGATGTACAACTTAGTAGATTGTCGTCATTTCTACAGTAGTTTGTTTACAAAACAAACATCTTCATTGCCAAATATTGTACTGTGTGAAAATAGCTATTTCAGTTCTAGGAATCAGTTGCTTTCCTATGAAGAAGGTTGAGTGCAGCAAGTTCAAACTTTCCTTGTTTGTGTAATCTAGCAAGATGTACAACTTAGTAGTTTCACTTCATTTCTAAACTTAGTTTGTTTTAAAACAAACATCTTCATTGCCCAACACTGTAGTGTTTGAAATAAGCTAGTTTGGTTCTAGGAATCAGTTATTTTCCTAGGAAGAAGATTGAGTGCAGCAAGTTCAAACATTCCTTTAATGTAATCTAACAAGATGTACAACTAATAAGTTTCGCTTCATATCTAAACTACTTTGTTTAGAAAACCAACATATTCATTGCTGAACACTGTACTGTGTGAAATAAGCAAGTTTGGTTCTAGGAATCAGTTGCTTTCCCTATGAAGAAGGTTGAGTGCAGCAAGTTCAAACTTTCCTAGTTTGTGTAATCTAACAAGATGTATAACTTAGTAGATTCACCTCATTTCTAAAGTAGTTGGTTTAGAAAACAAACATCTTCATTGCCAAACCCTATACTGTGTGAAATAAGCTAGTTCAGTTCTAGGAATCAGTTGTTTTCCTACAAAGAAGGTTGAGTGCAACAAGTTCAAACATTCCTTGTTAATGTAATCTAAAAAGATGAACCACTTAGTATATTGGCCTCATTTCTACAGTAGTTTGTTTAAAAAACAAATATCTTCATTGCTGAAAACTATACTGTGTGAAATAAGCTAGTTCGGTTCTAGGAATCAGTTGCATTACTACGGAGATGGTTGAGTGCAACAAGTTAAACTTTCCTTGTTAATGTAATCTAAAAAGATGTACAACTTGATAGATTCTCCTCATTTCTAAAGTAGTTTGTTGAGAAAACAAACATCTTTATTGCCCAACACTATACTGTGTGAAATAAGCTAGTACGGTGCAAGGAATCAGTTGCTTTCCAACGAACATGGTTGAGTGCAACAAGTTCAAACTTTCCTCGTTTGTGTATCCTAATAAGATGTAAACCTTACAAGTTTCGCTTCATTTCTAAACTAATTTGTTTAGAAAACAAACACCTTCATTGCCGAACACTGTACTGTGTGAAATGTGCTGGTTTGGTTCAAGCAATCAGTTATTTTCCTAAGAAGAAGATTGAGTGCAGCACGTTCAAACATTCCTAGTTAATGTAATATAAAAAGATGTACCACTTAGTAGATTGGCCTTATTTGTACAGTAGTTTGTTTATAAAACAATCATCTTCATTGCCAAACCCTGTACTGTGTGAAAATAGCTAGTTCGTTTCTAGGAATCAGTTGCTTTCCTGTGAAGAATGTTGATTTCAGCAAGTTCAAACTTTCCTTGTTTGTGTAATTTAACAAGATGTACAACTTTTTCGATTCGCCTCATTTCTAAACTACTTTGTGTAGAAAATAAACACCTTCATACCCAAATATTTTACTGAGTGAAAAAAGCTGTTTTGGTTCTAGGAATCAGTTGCTTTCCTGCAAAGAAGGTTTAGGGCTGCAAGTACAACCTTTCCTAGTTTGTGTAATCTAACAAGATGTATATGTTAGTTGATTTGCCTCATTTCTAAAGTACTGTGCTTAGAAAACAAACATCTTCATTGCTGAACCCTATACTGTGTTAAATAAGCTAGTTCGGTCTAGGAATCAGTTGCTTTCCTACGAAGAAGGTTGAGTGCAACAAGTACAAACTTTCTTTGTTAATGTAATCTAAAAAGATGTACAACTTAATAGATTCACCTCAATTCTAAAATAGTTTCTTCAGAAAACAAAGATCTTCATGGCCGAACACTGTACTGTGTGAAGTAAGCTAGTTCAGTTCTAGGAATCAGTTGCTTTCCTACGAAGAAGGTTGAGTGCAGCAAGTTCAAACATTCCTTGTTTGTGTAATCTAACAAGATGTACAACTAACAAGTTTTGCCTCATTTCTAAATTACTTGGTTTACAAAACAAACACCTTCATTGCCGAACACTGTACTGTGTAAAACAAGCTAGTTCGGTTCAAGGAATCAGTTACTTTCCTATGAAGAAGGTTGTGTGCAGCAAGTTCAAACATTCCTTCTTAATGTAATCTAAAAAGATGTACAACTTAGTAGGTTCACTCATTCTAAAGTAGTTTGTTGAGAAAACAAACATCTTCATTGCTGAACACTGTACTGTGTGAAATAAGCTGGTTTGGTTCTAGGAATCAGTTGCTTTCCTACAAAGAAGGTTGAGTGCAGCAAGCTCAAACTTTCCCAGTTTGTGTAATCTAGCAAGATGTATAACTTAGTAGATTTGCCTCATTTCTAAAGTAGTTGGTTTAGAAAACAAACATGTTCATTGCCAAACCCTATACTGTGTGAAATAAGCTAGTTCGGTTCTAGGAATCAGTTGTTTTCCTACGAAGAAGGCTGAGTGCAACTAGTACAAACATTCCTTGTTAATGTAATCTAAAAAGATGTACCACTTAGTACATTGGCCTCATTTCTACAGTAGTTTGTTTAAAAAACCAACATCTTCATTACCGAACACTATACTGTGTGAAATAAGCTACTTCATTTCTAGGAATCAGTTGCATTTCTACAGAGATTGTTGAGTGCAACAAGTTCAAATTTTTCTTGTTAATGTAATCTAAAAAGATGTACAACTTAATAGATTCACCTCGTTTCTGAAGTAGTTTGTTGAGAAAACAAACATATTCATTGTCAAACACTTTACTGTGTGAAATAAGTTAGTTCGGTGCTAGGATTCAGTTGCTTTCCAATGAAGGTGGTTGAGTGCAGCAAGTTCAAACTTTCCTTGATTGTGTAATCTAACAAGATATACACCTTACAAGTTTCGCTTCATTTCTAAACTACTTTGTTTAGAAAACAAACACCTTCATTACCGAACACTCTACTGTGTTAAATAAGCTAGTTCTCTAGGAATCAGTTGCAGTCCTACGAAGAAGGTTGAGTGCAAGAAGTTCAAGCTTACCTTGTTAATGTAATGTAAAAAAAGATGTACAGCTTAGTATATTGGCCTCATTTGTATAGTAGTTTGTTTAAAAAACAAACATCTTCATTGCCGAACACTATACTGTATGAAATAAGCTAGTTCGGTTCTATGAATCATTTGCTTTCCTATGAAGAAGGTTGAGTGCAGCAAGTTCAAACTTTCCTTGTTTGTGTAATCTAACAAGATGTACAACTTTCCAGTTTCGCTTCATTTCTAAACTAGGTTGTTTAGAAAACAAACATCTTCATTGCCGAACCCAGTATTGTGTGAAAATAGCTAGTTCGTTTCTAGGAACCAGTTGCTTTCCTACGAAGAAGGTTGAGTGCAGCAAGTTCAAACTTTCCTTGATTGTGTAATCTAACAAGATGTAAAAGTTATTTGATTCGCCTCATATGTAAACTTCTTTGTTGAGAAAACAAACACATTCCTTGAAAATATTGTATTGTCTGAAAATAGCTGTTTCGGTTCTAGGAATCAGTTGCTTTCCTACAAAGAAGGTTGAGTGCAGCAAGTTCAACATTTCCTAGTTTGTGTAATCTAACAAGATGTATAAGTTAGTAGATTCGCCTAATTTCTAAAGTAGTTTGTTTATAAAAACAAACATCTTCATTTCCGAACCCTATACTGTGTGAAATAAGCTAGTTCGGTTCTAGGAGTAATTTGCTTTCCTACGAATAAGGTTGAGTCCAACAAGTTCAAACATTCCTTGTTAATGTAATATAAAAAGAAGTACAACTTAGTAGATGGGCCTCATTTCTACAGTACTTTGTTTAAAAACAAACATCTTCATTGCCGAACACTATAATGTGTGAAATAAGTTAGTTCGGTTCTAGCAATCAGTTGCTTTCCTGTGAAGAAGGTTGAGTGCATCAAGTTCAAACTTTCCTTGTTTGTGTAATTAAAGAAGATGTACAACATAGTAGTTTGGCGTCATTTCTACAGTAGTTTCTTTAGAAAATAAATATCTTCATTGCCGAACCCGGTACTGTGCGAAAATAGCGAGTTCGTTTTTATGAATCAGTTGCTTTCCTATGAAGAAGGTTGAGTGCAGCAAGTGCAAACTTTACTTCTTTGTATAATCTAACCAGATGTACAACTTACGAGATTTGGCTCATTTCTAAACAACTATGTTTAGAAAACCAACACCTTCATTGCCAAATATTGTACTGTGTGATATGACCTATTTTGGTTCTGGGAATCAGTTGCTTTCCTATGAAGAAGGTTGATTGCAACAATTTCAAACTTTCCTAGGTTGTGTAATCTAAGAAGATGTATAAGTTAGTAGATTCGCCTCATTTCTAAAGTAGTTTGTTCATAAAACAAACATCTTCATTTCCGAACCCTACACTTTATGAAATAAGCTAGTTCGGTTCTAGGAATCATTTGTTTTCCTAGGAAGAAGGTTGAGTGCAACAAGTTCAAACTTTCCTTCTTAATGTAATCTAAAAAGTTTCACAACTCAGTAGATGGATCTCATTTCTACAGAAGTTTGTTTAGAAAACAAACATATTCATTGCCGAACACTGTATGGTGTGAAAAAAGCAAGTTCAGTTCTTGGAATCAGTTGCTTTCCTATGAAGAAGGTTGCGTACAGCAAGTTCAAATTTCCTTGTTTGTGTAATGTAAGAAGATGGACAACTTACAAGTTTCACTTCATTTCTAAACTATGTTGTGTAGAAAACAAACATCTTCATTGCCAAACGCTGTACTGTGTGAAATAAGCTAGTTTGGTTCTAGGATTCAGTTGCTTTCCTACGAAGAAGGTTGAGTGCAGCTAGTTCAAACTTTCCTTGTTAATGTAATCAAAAAGATGTACAACTTAGAAGATTGGCATCATTTCTAAAGTAGTTTGTTTAGAAAACAAACATCTTCATTGCCGAACGCTGTACTGTGTAAAATAGCTAGTTAGTTTCCAGGAATCAGTTGCTTTCCTATGAAGAAAGTTGATTGCAACAAGTTCAAACGTTCCTTGTTAATGTAAGCTAAAAACATGTACAACTTAGTAGATTGGCATGATTTCTCCAGTAGCTTGTTTAGAAAACAAACATCTTCATTGACAAACCCTATACAGTGTGACATAAGCTAGTTTGGTCTAGGAATCAGTTGCTTTCCTATGAAGAAGGTTGAGTGCAATCAGTTCAAACATTCCTTGTTAATGATGTCTAAAAAGATGTACAACTTAGTAGATTAGTCTCATTTCTACATAAGTTTGTTTAGAAAACAAATATCTTCATTGCCGAACACTGTACTGTGTGAAATAAGCTAGTTCGGTTCTAGGAATCAGTTGGTTTCCGACGAGAAGTTTGAGTCCAGCAAGTTTAAACTTTCCTAGTTTGTGTAATCTAACAAGTTGTATGACTTACAATTTCCCTTCATTTCTAAACTACTTTGTTTAGAAGAGAAACATCTTCATTGCCAGACGCTGTAGTGTGTGAAATAAGCTGTTTTGTTTCTAGGAATCAGTTGCTTTCCTGCGAAGATGGTTCGGTGCAGCAAGTTCAAACTTTCCTTGTTTGTGTAATCTAACAAGATATACAACATAGGAGACTGGCGTCATTCCTACAGGAGTTTGTAAAGAAAACAAACATCTTCATTGCCAAACCCATTACTGTGTGAAAAGAGCTAGTTCCTTTATAGGAATCAGTTGGTTTCCTACGGAGAAGGTTCAGTGCAGCAAGTTCAAACTTTCCTGGTTTGTGTAATCTAACCAGATGTACAAATTATTAGATTCGCCAAATTTCTGAACTACTTTGTTTAGAAAAGAAACACCTTCATTGCCAAATATTGTACTGTGTGAAATGAGCTGTTTGGGTTCTAGGAATCAGTTGCTTTTGAGGAGAAGGTTGAGTGCAACAAGTTCAAACTTTCCTTCTTTGTGTAATCTAACAAGATGTACGATATAGTAGATTGGCATCATTTCAACAGTAGTTTGTTTAGAAAACAAACATCTTCATTGCCGAAACCTGTACTGTGTGCAAATAGCTAGTTCATTTCTAGGAATCAGTTGCTTTCCTGCAAAGAAGGTTGAGTGCAGCAAGTTCAAACTTTCCTTGTTTGTATAATCTAGCCAGATGTACAACTTATTAGATTTGCCTCATTTCTAAACTACTTTGTTTAGAAAACAAACACCTTCATTGCCAAATATTGTACTGTGTGAAATGAGCTGTTTGGGTTCTAGGAATCAGTTGCTTTTGAGGAGAAGGTTGAGTGCAACAAGTTCAAACTTTCCTTCTTTGTGTAATCTAACAAGATGTACGATATAGTAGATTGGCATCATTTCAACAGTAGTTTGTTTAGAAAACAAACATCTTCATTGCCGAAACCTGTACTGTGTGCAAATAGCTAGTTCATTTCTAGGAATCAGTTGCTTTCCTGCAAAGAAGGTTGAGTGCAGCAAGTTCAAACTTTCCTTGTTTGTATAATCTAGCCAGATGTACAACTTATTAGATTTGCCTCATTTCTAAACTACTTTGTTTAGAAAACAAACACCTTCATTGCCAAATATTGTACTGTGTGAAATAAGCTGTTTCGATTCTAGAAATCAGTTGCTTTCCTACGAAGAAGGTTGAGTCCAGCAAGTTCAAACTTTCCTGGTTTGTGTAATCTAAGAAGATATATAAGTTAGTTGATTTGCCTCATTTCTAAAGTAGTTTGTTTATAAAATGAACATCTTCATTTCTGAACCCTACACTGTGTGAAATAAGCTAGTTCAGTTCTAGGAATCATTTGCTTTCCTACGAAGAAGGTTGAGTGCAACAAGTTCAAACTTTCCTTCTTAATGTAATCTAAAAAGTTTAACAACTTAGTAGATGGGTCTCATTTCTACAGAAGTTTGTTTAGAAAACAAACATCTTCATTGCTGAACACTGTACGGAGTGAAAAAAGCAAGTTCAGTTCTGGGAATCAGTTGCTTTCCTACGAAGAAGGTTGCGTCCAGCAAGTTCAAATTTCCTTGTTTGTGTAATATAAGAAGATGTACAACTTACAAGTTTCGCTTCATTTCTAAACTACTTTGTTTTGAAAACAAACATATTCATTGCCAAACACTGCAGTGTGTGAAATAAGCTAGTTCGGTCCTAGGAATCAGTTGCTTTTCTACGAAGAAAGTTGAGTGCAGCAAGTTCAAACATTCCTAGTTAATGTAATCTAAAAAGATATACCACTTCGTAGATTGGCCTCATTTCTACAGTAGTTTGTTTAAAAAACAAACATCTTCATTGCCGGACCCTGTACTGTGAGAAAATAGCTAGTTCGTTTCTAGGAATCAGTTGCTTTCCTGCGAAGAAGGTTGAGTGCAGCAAGTTCAAACTTTCCTTGTTTGTGACATCTAACAAGATGTACAACTTATTAAATTCTCGTCATTTCTAAACTACTTTGTGTAGAAAACAAACACCTTCATTGCCAAATATTGTACTGAGTGAAATAAGCTGTTTTGGTTCTAGGAATCAGTTGCTTTCCTGCGAAGAAGGTTGAGGGCAGCAAGTACAAACTTTACTAGTTTGTGTAATCTAACAAGATGTATATGTTAGTTGATTCGCCTCATTTCTAAAGTACTTTGTTTAGAAAACAAACATCTTCATTGCTGAACCCTATACTGTGTGAAATAAGCTAGTTCAGTTTAGGAATCAGATGCTTTCCTACGAAGAAGATTGAGTGCAGTCAGTTCAAACTTTCCTTGTTTGTGTAATCTAGCAACATGTACATCTTACAAGTTTCGCTTCATTTCTAAACTACCTTGTTTAGAAAACAAACACCTTCATTGCCGAACACGGTACTGTGTGAAATAACCTAGTTAGGTTCAAGGAATCAGTTATTTTCCTACGAAGAAGGTTGCGTGCAGCAAGTTCAAACATTCCTTGTTAATGTAATCTAAAAAGATGTACAACATGGTAGGTTCACCTCATTTCTAAAGTAGTTTGTTGAGAAAACAAACATCTTCATTGCTGGACCCTTTACTGTGTGAAATAAGCTGGTTCGGTTCTAGGAATCAGTTGCTCTCCTACAAAGAAGGTTGAGTGCAGCAAGTTCAAACTGTCCTAATTTGTGTAATCTCTCAAGATGTATAAGTTAATAGATTCGCCTCATTTCTAAATTAGTTGGTTTAGAAAACAAACATCTTCATTGCCAAACCGTATACTTTGTAAAATAAGCTGGTTCGGTCCTGGGAATCAGTTGCTTTCCTAAGAAGAAGGTTGAGTGCAGTAAGTTCAAACTTCCTAGTTAATGTAATCTAAAAAGATGTACCACTTAGTAGATAAGCCTCATATCTACAGTAGTTTGTTTAGAAAACACACATCTTCATTGCCAAACCCTGTAATGTGTGAAAATAGCTAGTTCATTTCTAGGAATCAGTTGCTTTTCTACGAAGAAGGTTGAGTGCAGCAAGTACAAACTTTCTTTGTTAATGTAATCTAAAAAGATGTACAACTTAATAGATTCACCTCATTTCTGAAATAGTTTGTTGAGAAAACAAAGATTTTCATTGCCGAACAGTGTATTGTGTGAAATAAGCTAGTTCGGTTCTAGGAATCAGTTGCTTTCCTACGAAGAAGGTTGAGTGCAGCAAGTTCAAACATTCCTAGTTAATGTAATCTAAAAAGTTATACCACTTAGTAGATTGGCCTCATTTCTACAGTAGTTGGTTTAAAAAACAAACATCTTCCTTGCCGGACCCTCTACTGTGTGAAAATAGCTAGTTCATTTCTAGGAATCAGTTGCTTTCCTGCGAAGAAGGTTGAGTGGGGAAAGTTCAAATTTTCCTTGTTTGTGTAATCTAACAAGATGTACAACTTATTAGATTCTCCTCATTTCTAAACTACTTTGTGTATAAAACAAACCCCTTCATTGCCAAATATTGTACTGAGTGAAATAAGCTGTTTTGGTTCTAGGAATCAGTTGCTTTCCTACGAAGAAGGTTGAGTGCAGCAAGTTCAAACTGTCCTCGTTTCTCTAATCTCACAAGATGTATAAGTTAGTAGATTCGCCTCATTTCTAAAGTAGTTGGTTTAGAAAACAAACATCTACATTGCCAAACCATATACTGTGTGAAATAAGCTAGTTCGGTTTTAGGAATAAGTTACTTTCCTAAGAAGAAGGTTGAGTGCAGCAAGTTCAAACATTCCCAGTTAATGTAATCTAAAAAGATGTACCACTTAGTAGATTCGCCTCATTTCTACAGTAGTTTGTTTAAAAATCAAACATCTTCATTTCTGGACCCTGTACTCTGAAAATAGCTAGTTCGTTTCTAGAAATCAGTTGCTTTCCTGCGCAGAAGGTTGAGTGCAGCAAGTTCAAACTTTCCTTGTTTGTGTAATCTAACAAGATGTACAACTTATTAGATTCACGTTATTTCTCAACTACTTTGAGTAGAAAACAAACACCTTCATTGCCAAATATTGTACTGAGTGAAATAAGCTGTTTTGGTTCTAGGAATCAGTTGCTTTCCTGCGAAGAAGTTTGAGGGCAGCAAGTACAAACTTTCCTAGTTTGTGTAATCTAACAAGGTGTATATGATAGTTGATTCGCCTCATTTCTAAAATACTTTGTTTAGAAAACAAACATCTTCATTGCTGAACCCTATACTGTGTGAAAAAAGATAGTTCAGTTTAGGAATCAGATGCTTTGCTACGAAGAAGGATGAGTGCAGTCAGTTCAATCTTTCCTTGTTTGTGCAATCTAACAACATGTACACTTTACAACTTTCACTTCATTTCTAAACTACCTTGTTTAAAAAACAAACACCTTCATTGCCGTACACTGTACTGTGTGAAATAACATAGTTCTGTTCAAGTAATCAGTTGTTTTCCTACGAAGAAGGTTGTGTGCAGGAAGTTCAAACATTCCTTGTTAATGTAATCTAAAAAGATGTACAACTTGGTAAGTTCACCTCATTTCTAAAGTAGTTTGTTGAGAAAACAAACATCTTCATTGCCAAACACTGTACTGTGAGAAATAAGCTTGTTCGGTTCTAGGAATCAGTTGCTTTCCTACGAAGACGGTTGAGTGCAGCAAGGTGAAACTGTCCTAGTTTTTCTAAGCTCACAAGATGTATAAGTTAGTAGATTCGCCTCGTTTCTAAAGTAGTTGGTTTAGAAAACAATCATCTTCAGTGCCAAACCGTATACTGTGTGAAACAACTATTTCGGTTCTAGGAATCAGTTGCTTTCCTACGAAGAAGGTTGAGTGCAGCAAGGTCAAACATTCCTAGTTAATGTAATCCAAAAAGATGTACCACGTGGTAGATTGGCCTCATTTCTATACTAGTTTGTTTAAAAAACAAACATCTTCATTGCCATATGCTGTACTGTGTGAAAATAGCTAGTTCGTTTGTAGGAATCAGTTGCTTTCCTGCGAAGAAGGTTGAGTGCAGCAAGTTCAAACTTTCCTTGTTTGTGTAATCTAACAAGATGTACAAGTTATTAGATTCTCCTCATTTCTAAACTACTTTGTGTAGAAAAAAAACACCTTCATTGACAAATATTGTACTGAGTGAAATAAGCTGTTTGGGTTCAAGGAATCAGTTGCTTTTCTGCGAAGAAGGTTGAGGGCAGCAAGTACAAACTTTCCTAGTTTGTGTAATCTAACAAGATGTATATGTTAGTTGATTCGCCTCGTTTCTAAAGTATTTTGTTTAGAAAACAAACATCTTCATTGCTGAATCCTATACTGGGTGAAATAAGCTAGTTCAGTTAGGAATCAGATGCTTTCCTACGAAGAAGTTTGAGTGCAGCAAGTTCAAACTTTACTTATTTGTGTAATCTAACAACATGTACATCTTACAAGTTTCGCTTCATTTCTAAACTACCTAGTTTAGAAAACAAACACCTTCATTGCTGAACACTGTATTGTGTGAAATAAGCTAGTTCGGTTCTAGGAATCAGTTGCTTTCCTACGAAGAAGGTTGAGTGCAGCAAGTTCAAACATTCCTTGTTAATGTAATCTAAAAAGATGTACAACTTGGTAGGTTCACCTCATATCTAAAGTAGTTTGTTGAGAAAACAAACACCTTCATTGCCGAACACGGTACTGTGTGAAATAAGCGGGTTCGGGTATAGGAATCAGTTGCTTTCCTACGAAGAAGGGTCAGTGCACCAAGTTCAAACATTCCTTGTTAATGTAATCTAAAGAGATGTACAACTTGGTAGGTTCACCTCATTTCTAAAGTAGTTTGTTGAGAAAACAAACATCTTCGTTGCTGAACACTGTACTGTGTGAAATAAGCTGGTTCGGTTCTAGCAATCAGTTGCTTTCCTACGATGAAGGTTGAGTTCAGCAAGTTCAAACTGTCCTTGTTTGTGTAATCTCTCAAGATGTATAAGTTAGTATGTTCGCCTCATTTCTAAAGAAGTTGGTTTAGAAAACAAACATCTTCACTGCCAAACCGTGTACTGTGTAAAATAAGCTGGTTCGGTCCTAGGAATCAGTTGCTTTCCTACGAAGAAGGTTGAGTGCAGCAAGTGCAAAGATTCCTAGTTAATGTAATCCAAAAAGATGTACCACTTAGTAGATTGGCCTCATTTCTACAGTAGTTTGTTTAAAAAACAAACATCTTCATTCCCGAACCCTGTACTGTGTGAAAATAGCTAGTTCGTTTATAGGAATCAGTTGCTTTCCTGCGAAGAATGTTGAGTTCAGCAAATTCAAACTTTCCTTGTTTGTGTAATCTAACAAGATGTACAACTTATTAGATTCTCCTCATTTCTAAACTACTTTGTGTAGAAAACAAACACCTTCATTGCCAAATATTGTACTGAGTGAAATAAGCTGTTTTGGTTCTAGGAATTAGTTGCTTTCCTGGGACGAACGTTGAGGGCAGCAAGTACAAACTTTCCTACTTTCTGTAATCTAACAAGATGTATATGTTAGTTGATTCGCCTCATTTCTAAAGTATGTTGTTTAGAAAACAAACATGGTCGTTGCTGAACCCTATGCTGTGTGAAATAAGCTAGTTCGGCCTAGGAATCAGTTCCTTTCCTACGAAGAAGGTTGAGTACAACAAGTACAAAATTTCTTTGTTAATGTAATCTAAAAAGATGTACAACTTAATATATTCACCTCATTTCTGAAATAGTTTGTTGAGAAAACAAAGATTTTCATTGCTGAACACTGTACTGTGTGAAATAAGATAGTTCGGTTCTAGGAATCACTTGCTTTCCTAAGAAGAAGGTTCAGTGCAGCAAGTTCAAACATTCCTAGTTAATGTAATCTAAAAAGATATACCACTTAGTAGATTGGCCTCATTTCTACAGTAGTTTGTTTAAAAAAAAACAAACACCTTCATTGCCGGGCCCTGTACTGTGTTAAAATAGCTAGTTCGTTTCTAGGAATCAGTTGCTTTCCTGCCATGAATGTTGAGGGCAGCAAGTACAAACTTTCCCAGTTTGTGTAATATAACAAGACGTATATGTTAGTTGATTCGCCTCATTTCTAAAGTACTTTGTTTAGAAAACAAATATCTTCATTGCTGAACCCTATACTGTGTGAAATAAGCAAGTTCAGTTTAGGAATCAGATGCTTTCCTACGAAGAAGGTTGAGTGCAGTCAGTTCACACTCTCCTTGTTTGTGTAATCTAACAACATGTACATCTTACAAGTTTCGCTTCATTTCTAAACTACCTTGTTTAGAAAACAAACACCTTCATTGCCGAACACTGTACTGTGTGAAATAAGCTAGTTCGGTTCAAGGAATCAGTTATTATCTTACGAAGAAGGTTGTGTGCAGCAAGTTCAAACATTCCTTGTTAATGTAATCTAAAAAGATGTACAACTTGGTAGGTTCCCCTCATATCTACAGTAGTTTGTTGAGAAAACAAACACCTTCATTGCCGAACACTGTACTGTGTGAAATCAGCTGGTTCGGTTCTAGGAATCAGTTGCTTTCTTACGAAGGAGGTTGAGTGCAGCAATTTCAAACATTTCTTGTTAATGTAATCTAAAAAGATATATAACTTCGTAGGTTCACCTCATTTCTAAAGTAGTTTGTTGAGAAAACAAACATCTTCATTGCCGAACAGTGTACTGTGTGAAATAAGCTGGTTCGGTTCTAGGAATCAGTGGCTTTCCTACGAAGAAGGTTGAGTGCAGCAAGTTCAAACTGTCCTAGTTTTTGTAATCTCTCAAGATGTATAAGTTACTAGATTTGTCTCATTTCTAAAGTAGTTGGTTTAGAAAACAAATACCTTCATTTCCAAACCGTATACTGTGTAAAATAAGCTGGTTCGGTCCTCGGAATCAGTTCCTTTCCTACGAAGAAGGTTCAGGAAATCAAGTTCAAACATTCCTAGTTAATGTAATCCAAAAAGATGTACCACTTAGTACATTGGCCTCATTTCTACAGTAGTTTGTTTAAAAAACAAACATCTTCATTGCCGAAGCCCGTACTGTGTGAAAATAGCTAGTTCGTTTCTAGGAATCAGTTGCTTTGCTAGAAGAAGGTTGAGTGCAGCAAGTTCAAACTTTCCTTGTTTGTGTAATCTAACAAGATGTACAATTTATTAGGTTCGCCTCATTTCTAAACTACTTTGTGGAGAAAACAAACACCTTCATTGCCAAATATTGTACTGAGTGAAATAAGCTGTTTTGGTTCTAGGAATCAGTTGCTTTCCTACGAAGAAGGTTGAGTAGAGCAAGATCAAACATTTCCAGTTAATGTAATCTAAAAAGATATACCACTTAGTACATTGGCCTCATTTCTACAGTTGTTTGTTTAAAAAACAAACATCTTCATCGCCGGAATCTGTACTGTGTTAAAATAGCTAGTTTGTTTCTAGGAATCAGTTGCTTTCCTGCGAAGAAGGTTGAGTGTAGCAAGTTCAAACGTTCCTTGTTTGTGTAATCTAACAAGATGTACAACTTATTAGATTCTCCTCATTTCTAAACTACTTTGTGTAGAAAACAAACACCTTCATTGCCAAATATTGTACTGAGTGAAATTAGCTGTTTTGCTTCTAGGAATCAGTGTCTTTCCTGCGAAGAAGATTGAGGGCAGCAAGTTCAAACATTCCTTGTTAATGTAATCTAAAAAGATGTACAACTTGGTACGTTCACATCATTTCTAAAGTAGTTTGTTGAGAAAACAAACATCTTCATTGCCAAACACTGTACTGTGTGAAATAAGCTGGTTTGGTTCTAGGAATCAGTTGCTTTCCTACGAAGAAGGTTGAGTGCAGCAAGTTCAAACTCGTAGTTTGTGTAATCTCTCAAGATGTATACGTTAGTAGATTCTCCTCATTTCTAAAGTAGTTGGTTTAGAAAACAAACATCTTCATTGCCAAACCATATATTGTGTAAAATAAGCTGGTTCAGTCGTAGGAATCAGTTGCTTTCCTCCGAAGAAGGTTGTGTTCAGCAAGTTCAAACATTCCTAGTTAATGTAATCTAAAAAGTTGTACCACTTAGTAGATTGGCCTCATTTCTACAGTAGTTTGTTTAAAAAACAAACATCTTCATTGCCGGACCCTGTACTGTGTGAAAATAGCTAGTTCGTTTATAGGAATCAGTTGCTTTCCTACGAAGAAGGTTGAGTGCAGCAAGTTCAAACATTCCTTGTTTGTGAAAGCTAACAAGATGTACAACTTATTAGGTTCGCCTCATTTCTAAACTACTTTCTGTAGAAAACAAACACCTTCATTGCCAAATATTGTACTGAGTGAAATAAGCTGTTTTGGTTTTAGGAATCAGTTGCTTTCCTGCGAAGAAGGTTGAGGGCAGCACGTACACACTTTCCTAGCTTGTGTAATCTAACAAGATGTATATGTTAGTTGATTCTCCTCATTTCTAAAGTACTTTGTTTAGAAAACAAACATCTTCATTGCTAAACCGTATACTGTGTGAAATAGCTAGTTCAGTTTAGGAATCAGATGCTTTCCTATGAAGAAGTTTGAGTGCAGTCAGTTCAAACTTTCCTTGTTTGTGTAATCTAACAACATGTATATCTTACAATTTTCGCTTCATTTCTAAACTACCCTGTTTAGAAAACAAACACATTCATTGCCGAACACTGTACTGTGTGAAATAAGCTAGTTCGGTTCAAGTAATCAGTTGTTTTCCTACGAAGAATGTTGTGTGCAGCAAGTTCAAACATTCCTTGTTAATGTAATGTAAAAAGATGTACAACTTGGTAGGTTCACCTCATTTCTAAAGTAGTTTGCTGAGAAAACAAACATCTTCATTGCCGAAAACTGTACTATGTGAAATAAGCTATTTCAGTTCTAGGAATCAGTTGCTTTCCTACGAACAAGGTTGAGGGCAGCAAGTTCAAACATTCCTAGTTAATGTAATCTAAAAAGATGTACCACTTACTAGATTGGCCTCAATTCTACAGTAGTTTGTTTAAAAAACAAACATCTTTATTGCCGGAACCTGTACTGTGAATATAGCTAGTTCATTTCTAGGAATCAGTTGCTTTCCTACGAAGAAGGTTGAGTGCAGCAAGTACAAACTTTCTTTGTTAATGTAATCAAAAAGATGTTCAACTTAATAGATTCACTTCATTTCTGAAATACTTTGTTGAGAAAACAGATTTTCATTGCCGAACAGTGTATTGTGTGAAATAAGCTAGTTCGGTTCTAGGAATAAGTTGCTTTCTTTTCGAAGAAGGTTGAGTGCAGCAAGTTCAAACATTCCTAGTTAATGTAATCTAAAAAGATATACCATTTAGTAGATTGGCCTCATTTCTGCAGTAGTTTGTTTAAAAAACAAACATCTTCATTGCCGGACTCTGTACTGTGTGATCTAACAAGATGTACAACTTATTAGATTACCCTCATTTCTAAACTACTTGGTGTAGAAAACAAACACCTTCATTGCAAAATATTGTACTGAGTGAAATAAGCTGTTTTGGTTCTAGGAATTAGTTGCTTTCCCAGGAAGAAGGTTAAGGGCAGCAAGTACAACCTTTCCTAGTTTGTGTAATCTAACAAGATGTATATGATAGTTGATTCGCCTCATTTCTAAAGTACTTTGTTTAGAAAACAAACATCTTCATTGCTGAACCTATACTGTGTGAAAAAAGATAGTTCAGTTTAGGAATGAGATCCTTTCCTACGAAGAAGGTTGAGTGCAGCAAGTTCAAACTTTCTTTGCGTAATCTAACCAGATGTACAACTTACTAGATTCGCCTCATTTCTAAACTACTTTGTGTAGAAAACAAACACCTTCATTGCCAAATATTGTACTGAGTGAAATAAGCTGTTTTGGTTCTAGGAATCAGCTGCTTTCCTGCGAAGAAGGTTGAGTATAGCAAGTACAAACTTTCCTAGTTTGTGTAATCTAACAAGATGTATATGTTAGTTGATTCACCTCATTTCTAAAGTACTTTGTTTAGAAAACAAACATCGTTATTGCTGAACCCTATACTGTGTGAAATAAGCTAGTTCGGTCTAGGAATCAGTTGCTTTCCTATGAAGGAGGTTGAGTACAACAAGTACAAACTTTCTTTGTTAATGTAATCTAAAAAGATGTACAACTTTGTATATTGGCCTCATTTCTACAATAGTTTGTTTAAAAAAACAAACATCTTAATTGCTGGACCCTGTACTGTGTAAAAATATCTAGTTCGTTTCTCGGAATCAGTTGCTTTCCTGCCAAGAAGGTTGAGGGCAGCAAGTACAAACTTTCCTAGTTTGTGTAATCTAACAAGATGTATACGTTAGTTGATTCGCCTCATTTCTAAAGTACTTTGTTTAGAAAAGAAACATCTTCATTGCTGAACCGTATACTGTGTGAAATAAGCTAGTTCAGTTTAGGAATCAGATGCTTTCCTACGAAGAAGGTTGAGTGCAGCAAGTTCAAACTGTCCTAGTTTGTGTAATCTCTCAAGATGTATAAGTTACTAGATATGCCTCATTTCTAAAGTAGTTGGTTTAGACAAGAAACATCTTCATTGCCAATCCGTATACTGTGTAAAATAAGCTGGTTCGGTCCTAGGAATCAGTTGCTTTCGCACCATGAAAGTTGAGTGCAGCAAGTTCAAACATTCCTAGTGAATGTAATCTTAAAAGATATACCACTTAGTAGATTGGACTCATTTCTACAGTAGTTTGTTTAAAAAACAAACGTCTTCATTGCTGAACCCTGGACTGTGTGAAAATAGCTAGTTTGTTTCTAGGAATCAGTTGCTTTCCTACGAAGAAAGTTGAGTGCAGCAAGTTCAAACTTTCCGTGTTTGTGTAATCTAAGAAGATGTACAACTTATTAGATTCGCCTCATTTCTAAACTACTTTGCATAGAAAACAAACACCTTCATTGCCAAATATAGTACTGAGTGAAATAAGCTGTTTTGGTTCTAGGAATCAGTTGCTTTCTTGCGAAGAAGGTTGAGGGCAGCACGTACAAACTTTCCTAGCTTGTGTAATCTAACAAGATGCATATGTTAGTTGATTCGCCTCATTTCTAAAGAACTTTGTTTCGAAAACAAACATCATTATTGCTGAACACTATACTGTGTGAAATAAGCTAGTTCGGTCTAGGAATGAGTTGCTTTCCTGCGAAGAAGGTTGAGTGTAGCAAGTTCAAACTTTCCTTGTTTGTGTAATCTAAAAAGATGTACAACTTAATAGATTCACCTCATTTCTGAAATAGTTTGTTGAGAAAACAAAGATTTTCATTGCCGAACACTGTACTGTGTGAAATAAGCTAGTTCGGTTCTAGGAATCAGTTGGTTTCCTGAGAGGAAGGTTGCGTGCAGCAAGTTCAAACATTCCTTGTTAATGTAATCTAAAAAGATATACCACTTATTACATTGGCCTCATTTCTACAATAGTTTGTTTAAAAAACAAACATCTTCAATGCCGGACCCTGTACTGTGTGAAAATAGCTAGTTCTTTTCTAGGAATCAGTTGCTTTCCTGCGAAGAAGGTTGAGTGCAGCAAGTTCAAACTTTCCTTGTTTGTGTAATCTAACAAGATGTACAACTTTTTAGATTCTCCTCATTTCTAAACTACCTTGTGTAGAAAACAAACACCTTCATTGCCAAATATTGTACTGAGTGAAATAAGCGGATTTGCTTCTAGGACTCAGTTGCTTTCCTGCGAAGAAAGTTGAGGGCAGCAAGTACAAACTTTCCTAGTTTGTGTAATCTAACAAGATGTATATGTTAGTTGATTCGAGTCATTTCTAAAGTACTTTGTTGAGAAAACAAACATCTTCATTGCTGAACCGTATACTGTGCTGAACCGTATACTGTGTGAAATAAGCTAGTTCAGTTTAGGAATCAGATGCTTTGTTTCAAAATTTCCTTGTTTGTGCAGTCAGCTTCATTTCTAAAACCTTGTTTTCCTTGTTTGTGTAATCTATCAAGATGTACAATCTAATGTAAAAAGATGTAGTAGGTTCCCTCATTTCTAAAATTCTCCTCATTTCTAAACTAGTTTTTTTGAAGAAACAAACACCTTCATTTCTAAAGTAGTTTGTTGAGACAACAAACACCTTCAATGCCAAACACTGTACTGTGTTAAATTAGCTAGTTTTGCTTCAAGGAATCATTTATTTTCCCTTCAAAGAAGGTTGTGTGCAGCAAGTTCAAACATTCCTTGTTAATGTAATCTAAAATGATGTACAACTTGTATGTTCACCTCATTTCTAAAGTAGTTTGTTGAGAAAACAAACACCTTCATTGCCAAACACTGTACTGTGTGAAATAAGCTGTTTGGTTCTAGGAATCATTTGCTTTCCTACGAAGAAGGTTGAGTGCAGCAAGTTCAAACTTTCCTAGTTAATGTAATCTCTCAAGATGTATAAGTTAGTAGATTTCCTCATTTCTAAAGTAGTTGGTTTAGAAAACAAACATCTTCATTGCCAAACCATATACTGTGTAAAATAAGCTGGTTCAGTCCTAGGAATCAGTTATTTTCTATGAAGAAGGTTGTGTGCAGCAAGTTCAAACATTCCTAGTTAATGTAATCTTAAAAGATGTACAACTTAGTAGATTGGCCTCATTTCTACAGTAGTTTGTTTAAAAACAAACATCTTCATTGCCGAACCCTGTACTGTGTGAAAATAGCTAGTTCGTTTCTAGGAATCATTTATTTTCCTTCAAAGAAGGTTGAGTGCAGCAAGTTCAAACATTCCTTGTTTGTGTAATCTAACAAGATGTACAACTTATTAGATTCGCCTCATTTCTAAACTACTTTGTGTAGAAAACAAACACCTTCATTGCCAAATATTGTACTGAGTGAAATAAGCTGGTTTTGGTTCTAGGAATCAGTTGCTTTCCCTACGAAGAAGGTTGAGGGCAGCAAGTACAAACTTTCCTAGTTTGTGTAATCTAACAAGATGTATATGTTAGTTGATATGCCTCATTTCTAAAGTACTTTGTTGAGAAAACAAACATCTTCATTGCTAAACCGTATACTGTGTGAAAACTGTGTGAAATAAGCTAGTTCAGTTTAGGAATCAGTTGCTTTCCTATGAAGAAGTTTTGAGTGCAGTCAAGTTCAAACTTTCCTTGTTTGTGTAATCTAACAACATGTATATCTAATATACTTCATTTCTAAACTAGTTTGTTTAGAAAACAAACACCTTCATTTCAACACTGTACTGTGTGAAATAAGCTAGTTCAGTTCAAGGAATCAGTTGTTTTCCTATGAAGAAGGTTGAGTGCAGCAAGTTCAAACATTCTTGTTAATGTAATGTAAAAAGATGTACAACTTGGTAGGTTCCCTCATTTCTAAAGTAGTTTGTTGAGAAAAACAAACATCTTCATTGCCTGAACACTGTACTGTGTGAAATAAGCTAGTTCAGTTCTAGGAATCAGTTTATTTTCCCACGAAGAAGGTTGAGTGCAGCAAGTTCAAACATTCCTTGTTAATGTAATCTAAAAAGATGTACAACTTATTAGATTGGCCTCATTTCTAAAGTAGTTTGTTTAGAAAACAAACACCTTCATTGCCGAACACTGTACTGAGTTAAATAAGCTAGTTTCATTTCTAGGAATCATTTGCTTTCCTCCTTCAAAGAAGGTTGAGTGCAGCAAGTTCAAACTTTCCTTGTTAATGTAATCAAAAAGATGTACAACTTGGTATGATTCACCTCATTTCTAAAGTACTTTGTTGAGAAAACAAACACCTTCATTGCCGAACACTGTACTGTGTGAAATAAGCTGGTTCGGTTCTAGGAATCAGTTGCTTTTTCCTACGAAGAAGGTTGAGTGCAGCAAGTTCAAACTTTCCTTTGTTAATGTAATCTAAAAAAGATGTACAACTTAGTAGATTGGCCTCATTTCTAAAGTAGTTTGTTTAGAAAACAAAGATCTTCATTGCCAACACTGTACTGTGTAAAATAAGCTGGTTCAGTTCTAGGAATCAGTTGCTTTCCTATGAAGAAGGTTGAGTGCAGCAAGTTCAAACATTCCTAGTTAATGTAATCTTAAAAGATATACCACTTAGTAGATTGGCCTCATTTCTACAGTAGTTTGTTTAAAAACAAACATCTTCATTGCAAACCCTGTACTGTGTGAAAATAGCTAGTTTGTTTCTAGGAATCAGTTGCTTTCCCCAGGAAGAAGGTTGAGTGCAGCAAGTTCAAACTTTCCTTGTTTGTGTAATCTAACAAGATGTACAACTTATTAGATTCGCCTCATTTCTAAACTACTTTGTTAGAAAACAAACACCTTCATTCCCAAATATTGTACTGAGTGAAATAAGCTGTTTTGGTTCTAGGAATCAGTTGCTTTCCTGCGAAGAAGGTTGAGGGCAGCAAGTACAAACTTTCTAGTTTGTGTAATCTAACAAGATGTATATGTTAGTTGATTCGCCTCATTTCTAAAGTACTTTGTTTAGAAAACAAACATCTTCATTGCTTAACCCTATACTGTGTGAAATAAGCTAGTTTGGTCTAGGAATCAGTTGCTTTCCTACGAAGAAGGTTGAGTACAAAAGTACAAACTTTCTTTGTTAATGTAATCTAAAAAGATGTACAACTTAATAGATTCACCTCATTTCTAAAATAGTTTGTTGAGAAAACAAACATGTTCATTGCTGAACACTGTACTGTGTGAAATAAGCTAAAAAGGTTCTAGGAATCAGTTGCTTTCCTATGAAGAAGGTTGAGTGCAGCAAGTTCAAACTTTCCTAGTTAATGTAATCTAAAAAGATGTACCACTTAGTAGATTGGCCTCATTTCTACAGTAGTTTGTTTAAAAACAAACATCTTCATTGCCTGACCCTGTACTGTGTGAAAATAGCTAGTTTGTTTCTAGGAATCAGTTGCTTTCCTGTGAAGAAGGTTGAGTGCAGCAAGTTCAAACTTTCCTTGTTTGTGTAATCTAACAAGATGTACAACTTATTACATTCTCCTCATTTCTAAACTACTTTGTTTAGAAAACAAACATCTTCATTGCCAAATATTGTACTGAGTGAAATAAGCTGTTTTGGTTCTAGGAATCAGTTGCTTTCCTGCGAAGAAGGTTGAGTGCAGCAAGTACAAACTTTCCTAGTTTGTGTAATCTAACAAGATGTATAAGTTAGTTGATATGCCTCATTTCTAAAGTACTTTGTTTAGAAAACAAACATCTTCATTGCTGAAACGTATACTGTGTGAAATAAGCTAGTTCAGTTTAGGAATCAGTTGCTTTCCTACGAAGAAGGTTGAGTGCAGCAAGTTCAAACTTTCCTAGTTAATGTAATCTAAAAAGATGTACAACTTAGTAGATTGGACTCATTTCTAAAGTAGTTTGTTTAGAAAACAAACGTCTTCATTGCTGAACACTGTACTGTGTGAAATAAGCTAGTTTGGTTCTAGGAATCATTTGCTTTCCTACGAAGAAGGTTGAGTGCAGCAAGTTCAAACTTTCTTAGTTAATGTAATCTAAAAAGATATACAACTTAGTAGATTGGCCTCATTTCTAAAGTAGTTTGTTTAAAAACAAAACCTTCATTGCCAAATATGTACTGTGTGAAATAAGCTAGTTTTGGTTCTAGGAATCAGTTGTTTTCCTACAAAGAAGGTTGAGTGCAGCAAGTTCAAACTTTTCTTGTTAATGTAATCTAACAAGATGTACAACTTGGTAGATTCACCTCATTTCTAAACTACTTTGTTTAGAAAACAAACATCATCATTGCTGAACACTGTACTGTGTGAAATAAGCTGTTTTGGTTCTAGGAATCAGTTGCTTTCCTACTGAAGAAGAAGGTTGTGCAGCAAGTTCAAACTTTCCTTGTTTGTGTAATCTAAAAGATGTACAACTTAATAGATTCACCTCATTTCTAAAATAGTTTGTTTAGAAAACAAACATTTCTTCATTGCTGAACACTGTACTGTGTGAAATAAGCTAGTTCGGTTCTAGGAATCAGTTGGTTTCCTGAGAAGAAGGTTGAGTGCAGCAAGTTCAAACATTCCTTGTTAATGTAATCTAAAAAGATATACCACTTATTACATTGGCCTCATTTCTAAAATAGTTTGTTTAAAAAACAAACATCTTCATTGCCAAACCCTGTACTGTGTGAAATAAGCTAGTTCTTTTCTAGGAATCAGTTGCTTTCCTGCGAAGAAGGTTGAGTGCAGCAAGTTCAAACTTTCCTTGTTTGTGTAATCTAACAAGATGTACAACTTAGTAGATTCTCCTCATTTCTAAACTACTTTGTTTAGAAAACAAACACCTTCATTGCCAAATATTGTACTGAGTGAAATAAGCTAGATTTGCTTCTAGGACTCAGTTGCTTTTCCTACGAAGAAGGTTGAGGGCAGCAAGTACAAACTTTCCTTGTTGTGTAATCTAACAAGATGTATATGTTAGTTGATTCGAGTCATTTCTAAAGTACTTTGTTGAGAAAACAAACATCTTCATTGCTGAACCGTATACTGTGCTGAACCGTATACTGTGTGAAATAAGCTAGTTCAGTTTAGGAATCAGATGCTTTCCTACGAAGAAGGATTTTTGCAGTCAGTTCAAAATTTCCTTGTTTGTGTAATCTATCAACATGTATATCTTACAAGTATCGCTTCATTTCTAAACTACCTTGTTTAGAAAAAAAACACCTTCATTTTCGAACACTGTACTGTGTGAAATAAGCTAGTTCATTTCAAGGAATCAGTTATTTTCCCACGAAGAAGGTTGTGTGCAGCAAATTCAAACATTCCCTGTTAATGTAATGTAAAAAGATGTACAACTTGGTAGGTTCCCCTCATTTCTAAAGTAGTTTGTTGAGAAAACAAACACCTTCAATGCCGAACACTGTACTGTGTGAAATATGCTAGTTCGCTTCAAGGAATCAGTTATTTTCCCACGAAGAAGGTTGTGTGCAGCAAATTCAAACATTCCCTGTTAATGTAATGTAAAAAGATGTACAACTTGGTAGGTTCACCTCATTTCTAAAGTAGTTTGTTGAGACAACAAACACCTTCAATGCCGAACACTGTACTGTGTTAAATATGCTAGTTCGCTTCAAGGAATCATTTATTTTCCTTCAAAGAAGGTTGTGTGCAGCAAGTTCAAACATTCCTTGTTAATGTAATCTAAAATGATGTACAACTTGGTATGTTCACCTCATATCTAAAGTAGTTTGTTGAGAAAACAAACACCTTCATTGCCGAACACTGTACTGTGTGAAATAAGCTGGTTCCCGTCTAGGAATCATTTGCTTTCCTACGAAGAAGGTTGAGTGCAGCAAGTTCAAACTTTCCTAGTTTGGGTAATCTCTCAAGATGTATAAGTTACTAGATATGCCTCATTTCTAAAGTAGTTGGTTTAGAAAACAAATATCTTCATTGCCAATCCATATACTGTGTAAAATAAGCTGGTTCAGTCCTAGGAATCAGTTGCTTTCGTATGAAGAAGTTTGAGTGCAGCAAGTTCAAACATTCCTAGTTAATGTAATCTTAAAAGATATACCACTTAGTAGATTGGCCTCATTTCTACAGTAGTTTGTTTAAAAAACAAACATCTTCATTGCCGAACCCTGGACTGTGTGAAAATAGGTAGTTCGTTCCTAGGAATCAGCTGCTTTCCTACGAAGAAAGTTGAGTGCAGCAAGTTCAAACTTTCTTTGTTTGTGTAATCTAAAAAGGTGTACAACTTATTAGATTCGCCTCATTTCTAAACTACTTTGTGTAGAAAACAAACACCTTCCTTCCCAAATATTGTACTGAGTGAAATAAGCTGTTTTGGTTCTAGGAATCAGTTGCTTTCCTGCGAAGAAGGTTGAGGGCAGCACGTACAAATTCCTAGCTTGTGTAATCTAACAAGATGCATATGTTAGTTGATTCGCCTCATTTCTAAAGTACTTTGTTTCGAAAACAAACATCGTCATGGCTTAACCCTATACTGTGTGAAATAAACTAGTTCGGTCTAGGAATCAGTTGCTTTCCTACGAAGAAGGTTGAGTACAAAAGTACAAACTTTCTATGTTAATATATTCTAAAAAGATGTACAACTTAATAGATTCACCTCATTTCTGAAATAGTTTGTTGAGAAAACAAAGATGTTCATTGCCGAACACTGTACAGTGTGAAATAAGCTAGTTCAGTTCTAGGAATCAGTTGCGTTCCTATGAAGAAGGTTGAGTGCAGCAAGTTCACACATTCCTAGTTAATGTAACCGAAAAATATACACCACTTAGTAGATTGGCCTCATTTCTACAGTAGTTTGTTTAAAAAACAAACATCTTCATTGCCTGACCCTGTACTGTGTGAAAATAGCTAGTTTGTTTCTAGGAATCAGTTGCTTTCCTGTGAAGAAGGTTGAGTGCAGCAAGTTCAAACTTTCCTTGTTTGTGTAATCTAACAAGATGTACAACTTATTACATTCTCCTCATTTCTAAACTACTTTGTGTAGAAAACAAACACCTTCATTGCCAAATATTGTACTGAGTGAAATAAGCTGTTTTGGTTCTAGGAATCAGTTGCTTTCCTGCGAAGAAGGTTGAGTGTAGCAAGTACAAACTTTCCTAGTTTGTGTAATCTAACAAGATGTATACGTTAGTTGATTCGAGTCATTTCTAAAGTACTTTGTTTAGAAAACAAACAGCTTCATTGCTGAAACGTATACTGTGTGAAATAAGCTAGTTCAGTTTAGGAATCAGTTGCTTTCCTACGAAGAAGGTTGAGTACAACAAGTACAACCTTTCTTTGTTAATGTAATCTAAAAAGAAGTACAGCTTAATAGATTCACCTCATTTCTGAAATAGTTTATTGAGAAAACAAAGATTTTCATTGTCGAACACTGTACTGTGTGAAATAAGCGAGTTCGGTTCTAGGAATCATTTGCTTTCGTACGAAGAAGGTTGAGTGCAGCAAATTCAAACAATCTTAGTTAATGTAATCTAAAAAGATATACCACTTAGTAGATTGGCCTCATTTCTACAGTAGTTTGTTTAAAAACAAAATCTTCATTGCTGGACCGTGTACTGTGTGAAAATAGCTAGTTCGTTTCTACGAATCAGTTGATTTCCTGCGAAGAAGGTTAAGTTCAGCAAGTTCAAATTTTTCTTGTTTGTGTAATCTAACAAGATGTACAACTTATTAGATTCTCCTCATTTCTAAACTACTTTGTGTAGAAAAGAAACACCTTCATTGCCAAATATTGTACTGAGTGAAATAAGCTGTTTTGCTTCTAGGAATCAGTTGCTTTACTGCGAAGAAGGTTGAGGGCACCAGGTACAAACTTTCCTAGTTTTTGTAATCTAACAAGATGTATATGTTAGTTGATTCGCCTCATTTCTAAAGTACTTTGATTAGAAAACAAACATCTTCATTGCTGAACCGTATACTGTGTGAAATAAGCTAGTTCCGTTTAGGAATTAGATGCTTTCCTACGAAGAAGGTTGAGTGCAGTCAGTTCAACCTTTCCTTTTTTGTGTAATCTAACAACATGTACATGTTACAAGTTTCGCCTCATTTCTAAACTACCTTGTTTAGAAAACAAACACCTTCATTGCCGAACACTGTACTATGTGAAATAAGCTAGTTCGGTTCAAGGAATCAGTTATGTTCCTATGAAGAAGTTTGTGTGCAGCAATTTTAAACATTCCCTGTTAATGTAATGTGAAAAGATGTACAACTTGGTAGGTTCACCTCATTTCTAAAGCAGTTTGTTTAGAAAACAAACACCTTCATTGCCGAACACTGTACTGTGTGAAATTTGCTAGTTCGCTTCAGGGAATCAGTTGTTTTCCTACAAAGAAGGTTGTGTGCAGCAAGTCCAAACATTGCTTGTTAATGTAATCTAAAAAGATGTACAACTTGGTAGGTTCACCTCATTCCTAAAGTAGTTTGTTGAGAAAACAAACAGCTTCATTGCCGAACCGTATACTGTGAAAAATAAGCTCGTTCGGTCCTAGGAATCAGTTGCTTTCCTACGAAGAAGGTTGAGTACAGCAAGTTCAAACATTCCTAGTTAATGTAATCCAAAAGATGTACCACTTGGTATATTGGACTCATTTCTACAGTAGTTTGTTTAAAAAACAAACACCTTCATTGCCGAACCCTGTACTGTGTGAAAATAGCTAGTTCGTTTCTAGGAATCAGTTGCTTTCCTATGAAGAAGGTTGAGTGCAGCAAGTTCAAACTTTCCTTGTTTATGTAATCTAACAATATCTACAACTTATTAGATTCGCCTCATTTCTAAACTACTTTGTGTAGAAAACAAACACCTTCATTGTCAAATATTGTACTGAGTGAAATAAGCTGTTTTGGTTCTAGTAATCAGTAGCTTTCCTGCGAAGAAGGTTGAGGGCAGCACGTACAAACTTTCCTAGCTTGTGGAATCTAACAAGATGCATATGTTAGTTGAATCACCTCATTTCTAAAGTACTTTGTTTAGAAAACAAACATTGTCATTGCTGAACCCTATACTGTGTGAAATAAGCTAGTTCGGTCTAGGAATCAGTTGCTTTCCTACGAAGAAGGTTGAGTACAACAAGTACAAACTTTCTTTGTTAATGTAATCTAAAAAGATGTACAACTTAATAGATTCACCTCATTCCTGAAATAGTTTTTTGAGAAAACAAAGATTTTCATTGCTGAACACTGTACTGTGTGAAATAAGCTCGTTCGGTTCTAGGAATCAGTAGCTTTCCTACGAAGAAGGTTGAGTGCAGCAAGTTCAAACATTCCTAGTTAATGTAATCTAAAAAGATATACCACTTAGTAGATTGGCCTCATTTCTACAGTAGTTCATTTACAAAACAAAAATCTTCATTGCCGGACCCCGTACTGTGTGAAAATAGCTAGTTCGTTTGTACGAATCAGTTGCTTTCCTCCGAAGAAGGTTGAGTGCAGCAAGTTCAAATATTCCTATTTAATGTAATCCCAAAAGATGTACCACTTGGTAGATTGACCTCATTTCTACAGTAGTTTGTTTAGAAAACAAACATCTTCATTGCCGAATCCTGTATTGTGTGAAAATAGCTAGTTCATTTCTAGGAATCAGTTGCTTTCCTACGAAGAAGGTTGAGTGCAGTAATTTCAAACTTTCCTTGTTTGTGTAATCTAACCAGCTGTACAACTTATTAGATTCACCTCATTTCTAAACTACTTTGTGTAGAAAACAAACTCCTTCATTTCCAAATATTGTACTGAGTGAAATAAGCTGTTTTGGTTCTAGGAATCACTGGCTTTCCTGCGAAGAAGGTTGATGGCAGCAAGTAAAAACGTTCCTAGCTTGTGTAATCTAACAAGATGCATATGTTCGTTGATTCGCCTCATTTCTAAAGTACTTTGCTTAGAAAACAAACATCTTCATTCCTGAACCCTATACTGTGTGAAATAAGCTACTTCCATTTAGGAATCAGATGCTTTCCTACGAAGAAGGTTGAGTGCAGTCAGTTCAAGCTTTCCTTGTTTGTGTAATCTAACAACATGTACATCTTACAAATATCACTTCATTTCTAAACTACCTTGTTTAGAAAACAAACACCTTCATTGCCAAACACTGTACTGTGTGAAATAAACTAGTTCGGTTCAAGGAATCAGTTATTTTAGTACGAAGAAGGTTGTGTGCAGCAAGTTCAAATATTCATTGTTTATGTAATCTAAAAAGATGTACAACTTATTAGGTCCACCTCATATCTAAAGTAGTTTGTTGAGATAACAAACACCTTCATTGCCGAACACTGTACTGGGTGAAATCAGCTGGTTCGGTTCTGGGAATCAGGTGCTTTCATACGAAGAAGGTTGAGTGCAGCAAGTTCAAACATTGCTTGTTAATGTAATCTAACAAGATGTACAACTTATGAGATTCGCCTTTCTAAACTACTTTGCGTAGAAAACAAACACCTTCATTTCCAAATATTGTCCTGAGTGAAATAAGCTGTTTTGGTTCTAGGAATAAGTTGCTTTCCTACGAAGAAGGTTGAGTGCAGCAAGTTCGAACTGTCCTAGTTTGTGTAATCTCTCAAGATGCATAAGTTAGTAGATTCGCCTCATTTCTAAAGTAGTTGGTTTAGAAAACAAACATCTTCATTGCAAACCATATACTGTGTAAAATAAGCTGGTTCGGACCTAGGAATCAGTTGCTTTCCTAGGAAGAAGGTTGAGTGCAGCAAGTTCAAACTTTCCTTGTTTGTGTAATCTAACAAGATGTGCAACGTAATAGATTCACCTCATTTCTGAAATAGTTTGTTGAGAAAACAGATTTTCATTGCCGAACAGTGTACTGTGTGAAATAAGCTAGTTCGGTTCTAGGAATCAGTTGCTTTCCTACGAAGAAGGTTGAGTGCAGCAAGTTCAAACATTCCTACTTAATGTAATCTAAAAAGATATACCACTTACTAGATTGTCCTCATTTCTACAGTAGTTTGTTTACAAAACAAACATCTTCATTGCCGTACCCTGTACTGTGTGAAAATAGCTAGATCATTTCTAGGAATCAGGTGCTTTCCTGTGACGAAGGTTGAGTGCAGCAAGTTCAAACTTTCCTTGTTTGTGTAATCTAACAAGATGTACAACTTATTAGATTCTCCTCATTTCTAAACTACTTTGTGTAGAAAACAAACACCTTCATTGCCAAATATTGTACTGAGTGAAATAAGCTGTTTTGCTTCTAGGAATCAGTGGCTTTCCTGCGAAGAAGGTTGAGGGCAGCAAGTACAAACTTTCCTAGTTTGTGTAATCTAACACGATGTATATGTTAGTTGATTCGCCTCATTTCTAAAGTACTTTGCTTAGAAAACAAACATCTTCATTGCTGAACCATATACTGTGTGAAATAAGCTAGTTCCATTTAGGAATCAGATGCTTTCCTACTAGGAATGTTGAGTGCAGTCAGTTCAAACTTTCCTTGTTTGTGTAATCTAACAACATGTACATCTTACAAGTTTCGCTTCATTTCTAAAATACCTTGTTTATAAAACAAACACCTTCATTGCCGAACACTGTACTGTGTGAAATAAGCTAGTTCGGTTCCAGGAATCAGTTATTTTCCTAAGAAGAAGGTTGTGTGCAGCAAATTCAAACATTCATTGTTAATGTAATCTAAAAAGATGTACAACTTTTTAGGTTCGCCTCATATCTAAAGCAGTTTGCTGAGAAAACAAACACCTTCATTGCCGAACACTGTACTGGCTGAAATAACCTGGTTCGGTTCTAGGAATCAGGTGCTTTCCTACGAAGAAGGTTGAGTGCAGCAAGTTCAAACATTCCTCGTTAATGTATTCTAAAAAGATGTACAACTCGGTAGGTTCACCTCATTTCTAAAGTAGTTTGTTGAAAAACAAACATCTTCATTGCCGAAAACTGTACTGTGTGAAATAAGCTGGTTCGGTTCTAGGAATCAGTTGCTTTCCTACGAAGAAGATTGAGTGCAGCAAGTTCAAACATTGCTTGTTAATGTAATCTAAAAAGATGTACAACTTGGTAGGTTCACCTCATTTCTAAAGTAGTTTGTTGAGAAAACAAACATTTTCATTGCCGAACCCTGTAGTTTGTGAAAATAGCTAGTTCGTTTCTAGGAATCAGTTGCTTTCCTACTAAGAATATTGAGTGCAGCAAGTTCAAACATTCCTAGTTAATGTAATCCAAAAAGATGTACCACTTGGTAGATTGTCCTCATTTCTACAGTAGTTTGTTTAAAAAACAAACGTCTTCATTGCCGAACCCTGTACTGTGTGAAAATAGCTAGTTCATTTCTAGGAATCAGTTGCTTTCCTACGAAGAAGGTTGAGTGCAGCTAGTTCAAACTTTTCTTGTTTGTGTAATCTAACAAGATATACAACTTATTAGATTCGCCTTTCTAAACTACTTTGTGTAGAAAACAAACACCTTCATTTCCAAATATTGTACTGAGTGAAATAAGCTGTTTTGGTTCTAGGAATCAGTTGCTTTCCTGCGAAGAAGGTTGACTGCAGCAGGTTCAAACTGTCCTAGTTTGTGTAATCTCTCAAGATGTATAAATTAGTAGATTCACCTCATTTTTAAAGTAGTTTGTTGAGAAAACAAACATCTTCATTACCAAACCGTATACTGTGTAAAATAAGCTGGTTCGGTCCTAGGAATCAGTTGCTTTCCTAAGAAGAAGGTTCGGTGCAGCAAGTTGAAACATTCCTAGTTAATGTAATCCAAAAAGATGTACCACGTAGTAGAGTGGCCTCATTTCTGCAGTAGTTTGTTTAAAAAAAAAAAAACATTTTCATTGCCGAACGCAGTACTGTGTGAAAAAAGCTAGTTCGTTTCTAGGAATCAGTTGCTTTCCTACGAAGAAGGTTGAGTGCAGCAAGTTCAAACTTTCCTCTTTTCTGTAATCTAACAAGATGTACAACTTATTAGATTCGCCTCATTTCTAAACGACTTTCTGTAGGAAAGAAACACCTTCATTGCCAAATAGTGTACTGAGTGAAATAAGCTGTTTTGGTTCTAGGAATCAGTTGCTTTCCTGCGAAGAAGGTTGAGGGCAGCAATACAAACTTTCCTAGGTTGTGTAATCTAAGAAAAGGCATATGTTAGTTGATTCACCTCATTTCTAAAATACTTTGTTTAGAAAACAAACATCGTCATTGCTGGACCCTATACTGTGTGAAATAAGCTAGTTCGGTCTAGGAATCAGTTGCTTTCCTACGAAGAAGGTTGAGTTCAACAAGTACAAACTTTCTTTGTTAATGTAATCTAAAAAGATGTACAACTTAATAGATTCACCTCATTTCTGAAATAGTTTGTTGAGAAAACAGATTTTCATTGCCGAACACTGTACACTGTGAAATAAGCTAATTCGGTTCTAGGAATCAGTTGCTTTCCTATGAAGAAGGGTGAGTGCAGCAAGTTCAAACATTCCTTGTTTATGTAATCTAAAAAGATGTACAACTTGGTATGTTCACCTCATTTCTAAAGTAGTTTGTTGAGAAAACACACATCTTAATTGCCGAACACTGTACTGTTTGAAATAAGCTGGTTCGGTTCTCAGAATCAGTTGCTTTCCTAGAAGAAGGTTGAGTGCAGCACGTTCAAACTGTCCTATTTTGTGTAATCTCTCAAGAAATATAAGTTAGTAGCTTCGCCTCATTTCTAAAGTAGTTGGTTTAGAAAACAAACATCTTCATTGCCAAACCATATACTGTGTAAAATAAGATGGTTCGGTCCTAGGAATCAGTTGCTTTCCTACGAAGAAAGTTGGGTGCAGCAAGTTGAAACATTCCTAGTTAATGTAATCCAAAAAGATGTACCACTTAGTAGATTGGCCTCATTTCTACAGTAGTTTGTTTAAAAAACAAACATCTTAATTGCCGAACCCTGTACTGTGTGAAAATAGCTAGTTCCTTTCTAGGAATCAGTTGCTTTCCTACGAAGAAGGTTGAGTGCAGCAAGTTCAAACTTTCCTTGTTTGTGTAATGTAACAAGATGTACAACTTATTAGATTCGCCTCATTTCTAAACTACTTTGTGTAGAAAACAAACACCTTCATTGCCAAATATTGTACTGAGTGAAATAAGCTGTTTTGGTTCTAGGAATCAGTTGCTTTCCTGCGAAGAAGGTTGAGGGCAGCACGTACAAACTTTCCTAGTTTGTGTAATCTAACAAGATGTATATGTTAGTTGATTCGCCTCATTTCTACTTTGTTTAGAAAACGAACATCGTCATTGCTGAACCCTATACTGCGTGAAATAAGCTAGTTCGGTCTAGGAATCAGTTGCTTTCCTGCGAAGAAGGTTGAGGGCAGCACGTACAAACTTTAATAGCTTGAGTAATCTAACAAGATGTATATGTTAGTTGATTTAGCTCATTTCTACTTTGTTTAGAAAACGAACATCATCATTGCTGAACCCTATACTGCGTGAAATAAGCTAGTTCGGTCTAGGAATCAGTTGCTTTCCTACGAAGAAGGTTGAGTACAACAAGTACAAACTTTCTTTGTTAATGTAATCTAAAAAGATGTACAACTTAATAGATTCACCTCATTTCTGAAATAGTTTGTTGAGAACACAAAGTTTTCATTGCCGAACACTGTACTGTGTGAAATAAGCTAGTTCGGTTCTAGGAATCAGTTGATTTCCTACAAAGAAGGTTGAGTGCAGCAAGTTCATACTGTCCTAGTTTGTGTAATCTCTCAAGATGTATAAGTTAGTAGATGCGCCTCATTTCTAAAGTAGTTGGTTTAGAAAACAAACATCTTCATTGCCAAACCGTATACTGTGTAAAATAAGCTGGTTCAGTCCTAGGAATCAGTTGCTTTCCTATGAAGAAGGTTGAGTGCAGCAAGTTCAAACATTCCTAGTTAATGTAATCTAAAAAGATATACCACTTAGCAGACTGGCCTCATTTCTACAGTAGTTTGTTTAAAAAGAAACATCGTCATTGCCGGACCCTGTACTGTGTGAAAATAGCTAGTTCGTTTCTAGGAACCAGTTGCTGTCCTGCGAAGAAGGTTGAGTGCAGCAAGTTCAAACTTTCCTTGTTTGTGTAATCTAACAAGATGTACAACTTATTAGATTCTCCTCATTTCTAAACTACTTTGTGTAGAAAACAAACACCTTTATTGCCAAATGTACTGAGTGAAATAAGCTGTTTTGGTTCTAGGAATCTGTTGCTTTCTTGCGAAGAGGGTTGAGGGCAGCAAGTACAAACTTTCCTAGTTTGTGTAATCTAACAAGATGTATGTGTTAGTTGATTCGCCTCATTTCTAAAGTACTTTGTTAGAAAACAAACATCTTCATTGCTGAAACCTATACTATGTGAAATAAGCTAGTTCAGTTTAGGAATCAGATGATTTCCTAAGAAGAAGGTTGAGTGCAGTCAGTTCACACTTTCCTTGTTTGTGTAATCTAACAACATGTACATCTTACAAGTTTCGCTTCATTTCTAAACTACCTTGTTTCGAAAAAAAAACACCTTCATTGCCTAACACTGTACTGTGTGAAATAAGCTAGTTCGGTTCAAGGACTCAGTTATTTTCCTACGAAGAAGGTTGTGTGCAGCAAGTTCAAACGTTCCCTGTTAATGTAATGTAAAAAGATGTACAAATTGGTAGGTTAACCTCATTTCTAAAGTAGTTTGTTGAGAAAACAAACGCCTTCATTGCAGAACACTGTAATGTGCGAATAAAGCTAGTTCGCTTCAAGGAATCATTATTTTCCTACGAAGAAGGTTGTGTGCAGCAAGGTCAAACATTCCTTGTTAATGTAATGTAAAAAGATGTAAAACTTGGTGGGTTCACCTCATATCTAAAGTAGTTTGTTGAGAAAACAAACACCTTCATTGCCGAACACTGTACTGTGTGAAATAAGCTGGTTAGGTTCTAGGAATCAGTTGCTTTCCTACGAAGAAGGTTGTGTGCAGCAAGTTAAACATTCCTTGTTAATGTAATCTAAAAAGATGTACAACTTGGTAGGTTCACCTCTTTTCTGAAGTAGTTTGTTGAGAAAACAAACATCTTCATTGCCGAACACTGTACTGTGTGAAATAAGCTGGTTCGGTTCTAGGAATCAGTTGGTTCCTACGAAGACGGTTGAGTGCAGCAAGTTCAAACTGTCCTAGTCTGTGTAATCTCTTAAGATATATGAGTTAGTAGATTCGCCTCATTTCTAAAGTAGTTGGTTTAGAAAACAAACATCTTCATTGCCAAACCGTATACTGTATAAAATAAGCTGGTTCGGTCCTAGGAATCAGTTGCTTTCCTACGAAGAAGGTTGAGTGCAGCAAGTTCAAACTTTCCTTGTTTGTGTAATGTAACAAGATGTACAACTTATTAGATTCGCCTCATTTCTAAACTACTTTGTGTAGAAACCAAACCCCTTCATTGCCAAATATTGTACTGAGTGAAATAAGCTGTTTTGGTTCTAGGAATCAGTTGCTTTCCTGCGAAGAAGGTTGAGGGCAGCAAGTAGAAACTTTCCTGGTTTGTGTAATCTAACAAGATGTATATGTTAGTTGATTCGCCTCATTTCTACAGTACTTGTTTAGAAAACAAACATCTTCATTGCTGAACAGTATACTGGGTGAAATAAGCTAGTTCAGTTTAGGATTCAGGTGCTTTCCTACGAAGAAGGTTGAGTGCAGTGAGTTAAAACTTTCCTTGTTTGTGTAATCTAACAAGATGTACAACTTTTAAGATTCTCCTCATTTCTAAACTACTTTGTGTAGAAAACAAACACCTTCATTGCCAAATATTGTACAGAGTGTATTAAGCTGTTTTGGTTCTAGGAATCATTTGCTTTCCTGCGAAGAAGGTCGTGGTCAGCAAGTACAAACTCTCCTAGTTTGTGTAATCAGAGAAGATGTATATGTTAGTTGATTCGCCTCATATCTAAAGTAGTTTGTTTAGAAAACAAACGTCATCATTGCTGAACCCTATACTGTGTGAAATAAGCTAGTTCGGTCTAGGAATCAGTTGCTTTCCTACGAAGAAGGTTGAGTACAACAAGTACAAACTTTCTTTGTTAACGTAATGTAAAAAGATGTACAACTTAATACATTCACCTCATTTCTGAAACAGTTTGTTGAGAAAACAAAGATTTTCATTGCCGAATACTGTACTGTGTGAAATAAGCTAGTTTGGTTCTAGGAATCAGTTGCTTTCGTACTAAGAAGGTTGAGTGCAGCAAGTTCAAACATTCCTAGTTAATGTAATCTATAAAGATATACCACTTAGTAGATTGGCCTCATTTCTACAGTAGTTTGTTTACAAAACAAACATCTTCATTGCAGGACCCTGTACTGTGTGAAAATAACTAGTTCGTTTCTAGGAATGAGTTGGTTTCCTGCGAAGAAGGTTGAGTGCAGCAAGTTCAAGCTTTCCTTGTTTGTGTAATCTAACAAGATGTACAACTTATTAGATTCTCCTCATTTCTAAAATACTTTGTGTAGAAAACAAACACCTTCATTGCCAAATATTGTACTGAGTGAAATAAGCTGTTTTGGTTCTAGGAATCAGTTGCTTTCCTGCGAAGAAGGTTGAGGGCAGCACGTACAAACTTTCCTAGCTTGTGTAATCTAACAAGATGTATATGTTAGGTGATTCGCCTCATTTCTAAAGTTCTTTGTTTAGAAAACAAACATCGTCATTGCTGAACCCTATGCTGTGTGAAATAAGCTAGTTCGGCCTAGGAATCAGTTGCTTTCCTACGAAGAAGGTTGAGTACAACAAGTACAAACTTTCTTTGTTAATATGATCTAAAAAGATGTACAACTTAATAGATTCACCTCATTTCTGAAATAGTTTGTTGAGAAAACAAAGATGTTCATTGCTGAACACTGTACTGTGTGAAATAAGCTAGTTCGGTTCTAGGAATCATTTGCTTTCCTACGAAGAAGTTTGAGTGCAGCAAGTTCAAACATTCCTAGTTAATGTAATCTAAAAGGATATACCACTTAGTAGATTGGCCTCATTTCTACAGTAGTTTGTTTAAAAAACAAACATCTTCATTGCCGGACCCTGTACTGTGTGAAAATAGCTAGTTCGTTTCTAGAAATCAGTTGCTTTCCTCTGAAGATGGTTGAGTGCAGTCAGTTCACACTTTCCTTGTTTGTGTAATCTAACAATATGTATATGTTAGTTGATTCGCCTCATTTCTAAAGTACTTTGTTTAGAAAACAAACATCTTCATTGCTGAACCCTATACTGTGTGAAATAAGCTAGTTCTGTTTAGGAATCAGATGCTTTCCTACGAAGAAGGTTGAGTGCAGTCAGTTCACACTTTCCTTGTTTGTGTAATCTAACAACATGTACATCTTAGAAGTTTCGCTTCATTTCTAAACTACCTTGTTTAGAAAACAAACACCTTCATTTCCGAACACTGTACTTTGTGAAATAAGCTAGTTCGGTTCAAGCAATCAGTTATTTTCCTACGAATAAGGTTATGTGCAGTAAGTTCAAACATTCCCTGTTAATGTAATCTAAAAAGATGTACAACTTGGTAGGTTCACCTCATTTCTAAAGTAGTTTGTTGAGAAAACAAACACCTTCATTGCCGAACACTGCACTTTGTGAAATAAGCTAGTTCGCTCCAAGGAATCAGTTATTTTCCCAGGAAGAAGGTTGTGTGCAGCAAGTTCAAACATTCCTTGTTAATGTATTCTAAAAAGATGTACAACTTGGTAGGTTCACCTCATATCTCAAGTAGTTTGTTGAGAAAACAAACACCTTCATTGCCGAACATGGTACTGGGTGAAATAAGCTAGTTCGCTCCAAGGAATCAGTTGCTTTCCAACGAAGAAGGTTGAGTGCAGCAAGTTCAAACATTGCTTGTTAATGTAATCTAAAAAGATGTACAATTTGGTAGGTTCACCTCATTTCTAAAGAAGTTTGTTGAGAAAACAAACATCCTCATTGCCGAACACTGTACTGTGTGAAATAAGCTGGTTTGGTTCTAGGAATCAGTTGCTTTCCTACGAAGAAGGTTGAGTGCAGCAAGTTCAAACCTTCCTTGTTAATGTAATCTAAAAAGATGTACAACTTGGTAGGTTCACCTCATTTCTAAAGTAGTTTGTTGAGAAGACGAAGATCTTCATTGCCGAACACTGTACTGGGTGAAATAAGCTGGTTTGGTTCTAGGAATCAGTTGCTTTCCCACGAAGAAGGTTGAGTGCAACAAGTTCAAACGGTCCTAGTTTGTGTAATCTCTCAAGATGTATAAGTTAGTAGATTCACCTCATTTCTAAAGTAGTTGGTTTAGAAAACAAACATCTTCATTGCCAAACCATATACTGTGTAAAATATGCTGGATCAGCACTAGGAATCAGTTGCTTTCCTACGAAGAAGGTTGAGTGAAGCAAGTTCAAACATTCCTAGTTAATGTAATCCAAAAAGATGTACCACTTAGTAGATTGGCCTCATTTCTACAGTAGTTTGTTTAAAAAACAAACATCTTCATTGCCGAACACTGTACTGGGTGAAATAAGCTGGTTCGGTTCTAGGAATCAGTTGCTTACCTACGAAGAAGGTTGAGTGCAGCAAGTTCAAACATTGCTTGTTAATGTAATCTAAAAAGATGTAAAACTTGGTAGGTTCACCTCATTTCTAAAGTAGTTTGTTGAGAAAACAAACATCTTCATTGCCGGACACTGTACTGTGTGAAATAAGATGTTTTGGTTCTAGGAATCATTTGCTTTCCTACGAAGAAGGCTGAGTGCAGCAAGTTCAAACATTCCTTGTTAATGTAATCTAAAAAGATGTACAACTTGGTAGGTTCACCTCATTTCTAAAGTAGTTTGTTGAGAAAACAAACACCTTCATGGCCGAACACTGTACTGTGTGAAATAAGCTTGTTAGTTTCTAGGAATCAGTTGCTTTCCTACGAAGAAGGTTGAGTGCAGCAAGTTCAAACTTTCCTTGTTTGTGTAATCTAACAAGATGTACAACTTGTTAGATTTGCCTCATTTCTAAACTACTTTGTGTAGAAAACGAACACCTTCATTTCCAAATAGTGTACTGAGTGAAATAAGCTGTTTTGGTTCTAGGAATCAGTTGCTTTCCTGCGAAGAAGTTTGAGGGCAGCAAGTACAAACTTTCCTAGTTTGTGTAATCTAACAAGATGTATATGTTAGTTGATTCGCCTCATTTCTAAAGTACTTTGTTTAGAAAACAAACATCGTCATTGCTGAACCCTTTACTGTGTGAAATAAGCTAGTTCCGTTTAGGAATTAGATGCTTTCCTACGAAGAAGGTGGAGTTCAGTCAGTTCACCCTTTCCTTGTTTGTGTAATCTAACAACATGTACATCTTACAAGTTTCGCTTCATGTCTAAACTACCTTGTTTAGAAAACAAACACCTTCATTGCCGAACACTGTACTGTGTGAAATAAGCTAGTTCTGTTCAAGGAATCAGTTATTTTCCTACGAAGAAGGTTGTGTGCAGCAAGTTCAAACATTCTCTGTTAATGTAATGTAAAAAGATGTACAACTTGGTAGGTTCACCTCATTTCTAAAGTAGTTTCTTGAGAAAACAAACTTCTTCATTGCCGAAAACTGTACTGTGTGAAATAAGCTAGTTTGCTTGAAGGAATCAGTTATTTTCCTACGAAGAAGGTTGTGTGCAACAAGTTCAAACATTCCTTGTTAATGTAATCTAAAAAGATGTACAACTTGGTAGGTTCTCCTCATATCTAAAGTAGTTTCTTGGAAAACAAACACCTTCATTGCCGAACACTGTACTGTGTGAAATGATCTGGTTCGGTTCTAGGAATCAGTTGCTTTCCTACAAAGAAGGTTGAGTGCAGCAAGTTCAAACATTGCTTGTTAATGTAATCTAAAAAGATGTACAACTTGGTAGGTTCACCTCATTTCTAAAGTAGTTTGTTGAGAAAACAAACATCTTCATTGCCCAACACTGTACTCTGTGAAATAAGCTAGTTCGGTTCTAGGAATCAGTTGCTTTCCTACGAAGAAGGTTGAGTGCAGCAAGTTCAAACTGTCCTAGTTTGTGTAATCTCTCAAGATGTATAAGTTAGTAGATACGCCTCATTTCTAAAGTAATTGGTTTAGAAAACAAACATCTTCATTGCCAGACCGTATACTGTGTAAAATAAGCTGGTTCGGTACTAGGAATCAGTAGCTTTCCTACGAAGAAGGTTGAGTGCAGCAAGTTCAAACATTCCTAGTTAATGTAATCTAAAATGATGTACCACTTAGTAGATTGGCCTCATTTCTACAGTACTTTGTTTAGAAAACAAACATCTTCAGTGCTGAACCCTATACTGTGTGAAATCAGCTAGTTCAGTTTAAGAATCAGATGCTTTCCTACGAAGAAGGTTGAGTGCAGTCAGTTCAAACTTTCCTTGTTTGTGTCATCTAACAACATGTACATCTTACAAGTTTCACTTCATTTCTAAACTACCTTGTTTAGAAAACAAACACCTTCATTGCCGAACACTGTACTGTGTGAAATAAGCTAGTTCGGTTCAAGGAAGCAGTTATTTTCCTATAAGAAGGTTGTGTGTAGCAAGTTAAAATATTCCCTGTTAATGTAATCGAAAAAGATGTACAACTTGGTAGGTTCACCTCATTTATAAAGTAGTTTGTTAAGAAAACAAACACCTTCATTGCGGAACACTGTACTGTGTGAAATAAGCTGGTTCGGTTCTAGGAATCAGTTGCTTTCCTACAAAGAAGGTTGAGTGCAGCAAGTTCAAACTGTCCTAGTTTGTGTAATCTCTCAAGATGTATAAGTTAGTAGATTCGCCTTATTTCTAAAGTAGTTGGTTTAGAAAACAAACATCTTCATTGCCAGACCATATACTGTGTAAAATAAGCTGGTTCGGTACTAGGAATCAGTAGCTTTCCTACGAAGAAGTTTGAGTGCAGCAAGTTCAAACATTCATAGTTAATGTAATCTAAAAAGATGTACCACTTAGTAGATTGGCCTCATTTCTACAGTACTTTGTTTAGAAAACAAACATCTTCAGTGCTGAACCCTATACTGTGTGAAATCAGCTAGTTCAGTTTAAGAATCAGATGCTTTTCTCGAAGAAGGTAGAGTGCAGTCAGTTCAAACTTTCCTTGTTTGTGTCATCTAACAACATGTACATCTTACAAGTTTCGCTTCATTTCTAAACTACCTTGTTTAGAAAACAAACACCTTCATTGCCGAACACTGTACTGTGTGAAATAAGCTAGTTCGATTCAAGGAATCAGTTATTTTCCTAGAAGAAGGTTGTGTGCAGCAAGTTCAAACATTAACTGTTAATGTAATGGAAAAAGATGTACAACTTGGTAGGTTCACCTCATTTCTAAAGTAGTTTGTTAAGAAAACAAACACCTTCATTGCAGAACACTGTACTGTTTGAAATAAGCTGGTTCGGTCCTAGGAATCAGTTGCTTTCCTACGAAGAAGGTTGAGGGAAGCAAGTTCAAACATTCCTAGTTAATGTAATCCAAAAAGATGTCCCACTTAGTCGATTGGCCTCATTTCTACAGTAGTTTGTTTAAAAAACAAACATCTTCATTGCCGAACACTGTACTGTATGAAAATAGCTAGTTCCTTTCTAGGAATCAGTTGCTTTCCTACGAAGAAAGTTGAGTGCAGCAAGTTCAAACTTTCCTTGTTTGTGTTATCTAACAAGATGTACAACTTATTAGGTTCACTTCATTTCTAAACTACTTTGTGTAAAAAACAAACACCTTCATTGCCAAATATTGTACTGAATGAAATAACCTGTTTTGGTCCTAGGAATCAGTTGCTTTCCTACGAAGAAGGTTGAGTGCAGCAAGTTGAAACATTCCTAGTTAATGTAATCTAAAAAGATATACCACTTAGTATATTGGCCTCATTTCTACAGTAGTTTGTTTAAAAAACAAACATCTTCATCACCGTACCCTGTACTGTGTGAAAATAGCTAGTTCGTTTCTAGGAATCAGTTGCTTTCCTGCGAAGAAGGTTAAGTGCAGCAAGTTCAAACTTTCCTTGTTTGTGTAATAGAACAAGATGTACAACTCATTAGATTCTCTTCATTTCTAAACTACTTCGTGTAGAAAACAAACACCTTCATTTCCAAATATTGTACTGAGTGAAATAAGCTGTGGGTTTCCTGCGAAGAAGGTTGAGGGCAGCAAGTACAAACTTTCCTAGTTTGTGTAATCTAATAAGATGTATATGTTAGTTGATTCGCCTCTTTTCTAATGTACTTTGTTTAGAAAACAAACATCTTCATTGCTGAACCCTATACTGTGTGAAATAAGCTAGTTCAGTTTAGGAATCAGATGCTTTCCTACGAAGAAGGTTGAGTGCAGTCAGTTCAAACTTTCCTTGTTTGTGTAATCTAACAACATGTACACTTTACAAGTTTCGATTCATTTCTAAACTACCTTGTTTAGAAAACAAACCCCTTCATTCCCGAACACTTTACTGCGTGAAATAAGCTAGTTTGGTTCAAATAATCAGTTATTTTCCTGCGAAGAAGTTTGTGTGCAGCAAGTTCAAACATTCCTTGTTAATGTAATCTAAAAAGATGTACAACTTGGTAGGTTCACCTCATTTCTAAAGTAGTTTGTTGAGAAAACAAACACCTTCATTGCCGAACACTGTACTGTGTGAAAAAAGCTGGTTCGATTCTAGGAATCAGTTGCTTTCCTACGAAGAAGGTTGAGTGGAGCAAGTTCAAACTGTCCTAGTTTGTGTAATCTCACAAGATGTATAAGTTAGTAGATTCGCCTCATTTCTAAAGTAGTTGGTTTAGAAAACAAACATCTTCATTGCCCAACAGTATGCTGTGTGAAATAAGCTAGTTCGGTTCTAGGAATCAGTTATTTTCCTACGAAGAAGGTTGACTGCAGCAAGTTCAAACATTCCTAGTTAATGTAATCTAAAAAGATGTACCACTTAGTAGATTGGCCTCGTTTCTACAGTAGTTTGTTTAAAAAACAAACATCTTCATTGCCGGACCCTGTACTGTGAAAATAGCTAGTTCGGTTCTAGGAATCAGTTTTTTTTTCCTGTGAAGAAGGTTGAGCGCAGCAAGTTCAAACTTTACTTGTTTGTGTATTTTAACAAGATGGACAATTTATTTGATTCGCCTCATTTCTAAACTACTTTTTGTAGAAAACAAACAACTTCATTGCCAAATATTGTGCTGGGTGAAATAAGCTGTTTTGTTTCTAGGAATCAGTTGCTTTCCTGCGAATTAGGTTGAGGGCAGCAAGTACAAACTTTCCTAGCTTGTGTAATCTAACAAGATGTATATGTTAGTTGATTCACCTCATTTCTAAAGTACTTTCTTTAAAAACAAACATCTTCATTGCAGAACCCTATACTGTGTGAAATAAGCTAGTTAGGTCTAGGATTCAGTTGCTTTCCTACGAAGAAGGTTGAGTACAACAAGTACAAACTTTGTTTGTTAATGTAATCTAAAAAGATGTACAACTTAATAGATTCACCTCATTTCTAAAATAGTTAGTTGAGTAAACAAACATTTTCATTGCCGAACACTGTACTGGGTGAAATAAGTTAGTTCGGTTCTAGGAATCAGTGGCTTTCCTATGAAGAAGGTTGACTGCAGCAAGTTCAAACATTGCTAGTTAATGTAATCTAAAACGATATACCACTTAGTAGATTAGCCTCATTTCTACAGTAGTTTGTTTAAAAAACAAACATCTTCATTGCCGGTCCCTGTACTGTGTGAAAATAGATAGTTCGTTTCTAGGAATCAGTTGCTTTCCTGCGAAGAAGGTGGAGTGCAGAAAGTTCAAACTTTCCTTGTTTGTGTAATCTAACAACATGTACATCTTACAAGTTTCTCTTCATTTCTAAACTACCTTGTTTAGAAAACAAACACCTTCATTGTGGAACACTGTACTGTGTGAAATAAGCTGGTTCGGTTCAAGGAATAAGTTCTTTTCCTACAAAGAAGGTTGTGTGCCGCAAGTTCAAACTTTCCTTGTTAATGTAATCTAAAAAGATGTACAACTTGGTCGGTTCACCTCATTTCTAAAGTAGTTTGTTGAGCAAACAAACACCTTCATTGCCGAACAATGTACTGTGTGAAATAAGCTGGTTCGGTTGTAGGAATCAGTTGCTTTCCTACAAAAAAGGTTGAGTGCAGCAAGTTCAAACTGTTCTAGTTTGTGTAATCTCACAAGATGTATAAGGTAGTAGATTCGCCTCATTTCTAAAGTAGTTGGTTTAGAAAACAAACATCTTCATTGCCAAACCGTATACTGTGTACCATAAGGTGGTTCGGTACTAGGAATCAGTTGCTTTCCTACGATGAAGGTTGAGTGCAGCAAGTTCAAACATTCCTAGTTTATGTAATCTAAAAAGGTGTACCACTTAGGAGATGGGCCTCATTTCTACAGTAGTTTGTTGAGAAAACAAACATCTTCATTGCCGGACCCTGTACTGAGTGAAAATAGCTGGTTTGTTTCTAGGAATCAGTTGCTTACCTGCGAAGAAGGTTTTGTGCAGCAAGTTGAAACACTACTTGTTAATGTAATGTAAAAAGATGTACAACTAGGTAGGTTCACCTCATTTCTAAAGTAATTTGTTGAGAAAACAAACACCTTCATTGCCAAACACTGTACTGTGTGAAATAAGCTAGTTCGGTTCAAGGAAACAGTTATTTTCCTATGAAGAAGGTTGTGTGCAGCAAGTTCAAACATTCCTTGTTAATGTAATCTAAAAAGATGTACAACTTGGTAGGTTCACCTAATTCCTAAAGTAGTTTGTTGAAAAAACATACATCTTCATTGCTGAACCCTATACTGTGTGAAATAAGCTAGTTCGGTAAGGAATCAGTTGCTTTCCTAAGAAGAAGGTTGAGTCCAAGTACAAAATTTCTTTGTTAATGTAATCTAAAAAGATGTACAACTTAATAGATTCACCTCATTTCTAAAATAGTTTGTTGAGAAAACAAAGATTTTCATTGCCGAACACTGTACTGTGTGAGATAAGCTACTTCGGTTCTAGGAATCAGTTGCTTTCCTACAAAGAAGGTTGAGTGCAGCAAGTTCAAACATTCCTAGTTAATGTAATCTAAAAAGATATACCACTTAGTAGATTGGCCTCATTTCTACAGTTGTTTGTTTAAAAAACAAACATCTTCATTGCCGGAACCTGTACTGTGAGAAAACAGCTAGTTCGTTTCTTGGAATCAGTTGCTTTCCTGCGAAGAAGATTGAGTGCAGAAAGTTCAAACACTCCTAATTAATGTAATGTAAAAAGATATACCACTTAGTAGATTGGCCTCATTTCTACAGTAGTTTGTTAATAAAACAAACATCTTCATTGCCGGACCCTGTACTGTGTGAAAATAGCTAGTTCGTTTCTAGGAATCAGTTGCTTTCCTGCGAAGAAGGTTGTAGTGCAGCAAGTTCAAACCTTCTTTGTTAATGTAATCTAAAAAGATGTACAACTTAATAGATTCACCTCATTTCTGAAATAGATTGTTGAGAAAACAAAGATTTTCATTGCCGAACAGTGTATTGTGTGAAATAAGCTAGTTCGGTTCTAGAAATCAGTTGCTTTCCTACGAAGAAGGCTGAGTGCAGCAAGATCAAACATTCCTAGTTAATGTAATCTAAAAAGATATACCACTTAGTAGATTGGCCTGATTTCTACAGTAGTTTGTTTAAAAAACAAACATCTTCATTGCTGAACCCTGTACTGTGTGAAAATTGCTAGTTCGTTACTGGGTATCAGTTGCTTTCCTGCAAAGAAGGTTGAGTGCAGCAAGTTCAAACTTTTGTTGTTTGTGTAATCTAACAAGATATACAACTTATTAGATTCGCCTCATTTCTAAACTATTTTGTGTAGAAAACAAACAACTTCATTGACAAATATTGTACTGAGTGAAATAAGCTGTTTTGGTTCTAGGAATCAGTTGCTTTTCTGCGAAGAAGGTTGAAGGCAGCAAGTACAAACTTTCCTAGTTTGTGTAATCTAACAAGACGTATATGATAGTTGATTCGCCTCATTTCTAAAGTACTTTGTTAAGAAAACAAACATCTTCATTGCTGAACCGTATACTGTGTGAAATAAGCTAGTTCAGTTTAGGAATCAGATGCGTTCCTACGAAGAAGGTTGAGTGCAGTCAGTTCACGCTTTCCTTGTTTGTGTAATCTAACAACATGTACATCTTACAATTTCGCATCATTTCTAAACTACCTTGTTTAGAAAACAAACATCTTCATTGCCAAACACTGTACTGTGTGAAATAAGCTAGTTCGGTTCAAGCAATCAGTTATTTTCCTACGAAGAAGGTTGTGTGCAGCAAGTTCAAACATTCCCTGTTAATGTAATCTAAAACGATGTACAACTTGGTAGGTTCACCTCATTTCTAAAGTAGTTTGTTGAGAAAACAAACACCTTCATTTCCGAACACTGTACTGTGGGAAATAAGCTAGTTCGCTTCAAGGAATCAGTTATTTTCCTACCAAGAAGGTTGTGTGCAGCAAGTTCAAACATTCCTTTTTAATGTATTCTAAAAAGATGTACAATTTGGTAGGTTCACCGCATATCTAAAGTAGTTTGTTGAGAAAACAAACACCTTCATTGCCGAACACTGTACTGGGTGAAATAAGCTGGTTCGGTTCTAGGAATCAGTTGCTTTCCTACGAAGAAGGTTGAGTGCAGCAAGTTCAAACATTGCTTGTTAATGTAATCTAAAAAGATGTACAACTTGGTAGGTTCACCTCATTTCTAAAGTAGTTTGTTGAGAAAACAAAGATCTTCATTGCCGAACACTCTACGGTGTGAAATCAACTGGTTCGGTTCTAGAAATCAGCTGCTTTCATACGAAGAAGGTTGAGTGCAGCAAGTTCAAACGGTCCTAGTTTGTGTAATCTCTCAAGATGTATAAGTTACTAGATTTGCCTCATTTCTAAAGTAGTTGGTTTAGAAAACAAACATCTTCATTGCCAAATATTGTACTGTGTGAAATAAGCAGTCTTGGTTCTAGGAATCAGTTGCTTTCCTGCGAAGAAGGTTGAGGGCAGCACGTACAAACTTTCCTAGCTTGTGTAATCTAACAAGATGCATATGTTAGTTTATTCCTCTCATTTCTCAAGTACTTTGTTTAGAAAACAATCGTCGTCATTGCTGAACCCTATACTCTGTGAAATAAGCTAGTTCGGTCTAGGAATCAGTTGCTTTCCTACGAAGAAGGTTGAGTACAACAAGTACAAACTTTGTTTGTTAATGTAATCTAAAAAGATGTACAACCTAATAGATTCACCTCATTCCTGAAATAGTTTGTTGAGAAAACAAAGATTTTCATTGCCGAACACTGTATTGTGTGAAATAAGCTAGTTCGGTTCTAGGAATCAATTGCTTTCGTACGAAGAAGGTTGAGTGCAGAAAGTTCAAACGTTCCTAGTTAATGTAATCTAAAAAGATATACCACTTAGTAGATTGGCCTCATTTCTACAGTAGTTTGTTTAAAAAACAAACATCTTCATTGCCGGACCCTGTACTGTGTGAAAATAGCTAGTTCGTTTCTCGGAATCAGTTGCTTTCCTGCGAAGAAGGTTGAGTGCAGCAAGTTCAAACTTTCCTTGTTTGTGTAATCTAACAAGATGTACAACTTATTAGATTCTCCTCATTTCTAAACGACTTTGTGTAGAAAACAAACACCTTCATTGCCAAATATTGTACTGAGTGAAATAAGCTGTTTTGCTTCTAGGAATCAGTGGCTTTCCTGCGAAGAAGGTTGAGGGAAGCAAGTACAAACTTTCCTAGCTTGTGTAATCTAACAAGATGCATATGTTAGTTGATTTGCCTCATTTCTGAAGTACTTTGTTTAGAAAACAATCGTCATCATTGCGGAACCCTATACTGTGTGAAATAAGCTAGTTCAGTCTAGGAATCAGTTGCTTTCCTACGAAGAAGGTTGAGTACAACAAGTACAAACTTTCTTTTAATGTAATCTAAAAAGATGTACATCTTAATATATTCAACTCATTTCTGAAATACTTTGTTGAGAAAACAAAGTTTTTCATTGCCTAACACTGTACTGTGTGAAATAAGCTAGTTCGCTTCTAGGAATCAGTTGCTTTCGTACGAAGAAGGTTGAGTGCAGAAAGTTCAAACATTCCTAGTTAATATAATCTAAAAAGATATACCACTTAGTAGATTGGACTCATTTCTAGAGTAGTTTGTTTACAAAACAAACATCTTCATTGCCGGACCCTGTACTGTGTGAAAATAGCTAGTTCGTTTCTCGGAATCAGTTTCTTTCCTGCGAATAAGGTTGAGTGCAGCAAGTTCAAACTTTCATTGTTTGTGTAAACTAACAAGATTTACAACTGATTAGATTCTCCTAATATCTAAACTACTTTGTATAGAAAACAAACCCCTTCATTGCCAAATATTGTACTGAGTGAAATAAGATGTTTTGCTTCTGGGAATCAGTGGCTTTCTTGCGAAGAAGGTTGAGGGCAGCAAGTACAAACTTTCCTAGTTTGTGTATTCTAACAAGATGTATATGTTAGTTGATTCGCCTCATTTCTAAAGTACTTTGCTTAGAAAACAAACATCTTCATTGCTGAACCGTATACTGTGTGAAATAAGCTAGTTCCATTTAGGAATCAGATACTTTCCTACAAAGAAGGTTGAGTGCAATCAGTTCAAACTTTCCTTGTTTGTGTAATCTAACAACATGTACATCTTACAAGTTTCGCTTCATTTCTAAACTACCTTGTTTAGAAAACAAACACCTTCATTGCCGAACACTGTACTGTGTGAAATAAGGTAGTTCGGTTCCTGGAATCAGTTATTTTCCTACGAAGAACGTTGTGTGCAGCAAGTTCAAACATTAATTGTTAATGTAATCTAAAAAGATGTACAACTTGTTAGGTTCACCTCATATCTAAAGTAGTTTGTTGAGAAAACAAACACCTTCATTTCAGAACACTCTACTGGGTGAAATAAGCTGGTTCGGTTCTAGGAATCAGGTGCTTTCCTACGAAGAAGGTTGAGTGCAGCAAGTTCAAACATTGCTTGTTAAGGTAATCTAAAAAGATGTACAACTTGGTAGGTTCACCTCATTTCTAAAGTAGTTTGTTGAGAAAACAAACATCTTCATTGCCGAACACTGTACTGTGTGAAATAAGCTGGTTCGGTTCTAGGAATCAGTTGCTTTCCTATGAAGAAGGTTGAGTGCAGCAAGTTCAAACATTGCTTGTTAAGGTAATCTAAAAAGATGTACAACTTGGTAGGTTCACCTCATTTCTAAAGTAGTTTGTTGAGAAAACAAACATCTTCATTGCCGAAAACTGTACTGTGTGAAATAAGCTGGTTCGGTTCTAGGAATCAGTTGCTTTCCTATGAAGAAGGTTGAGTGCAGCAAGTTCAAACATTGCTTGTTAATGTAATCTAAAAAGATGTACAACTAGGTAGGTTCACCTCATTGCTAAAGTAGTTTGTTGAGAAAACAAACATCTTCATTTCCGAACACTGTACTGTGTGAAATAAGCTGTTTTGGTTCTAGGAATCAGTTGCTCTCCTACGAAGAAGGTTGAGTGCATCAAGTTCAAACTGTCCTAGTTTGTGTAATCTCTCAAGATGTATAAGTTAGTAGATTCGGCTCATTTCTAAAGTAGTTGGTTTAGAGAACAAACATCTTCATTGCCAAACCGTATACTGTGTAAAATAAGCTGGTTCGGTCCTAGGAATCAGTTGCTTTCCTACGAAGAAGGTGGAGTGCAGCAAGTTCAAACTTTCCTTTTTAATGTAATCCAAAAAGATGTACCACTTGATAGATTGGCCTCATTTCTACAGTAGTTTGTTTAAAAAACAAACATCTTCATTGCCGAACCCTGTACTGTGTGAAAATAGCTAGTTAGTTTCTAGGAATCAGTTGCTTTCCTACGAAGAAGGTTGAGTGCAGCAAGTTCAAAATTTCCTTGTTTGTGTAATCTAACAAGATGTAGAACTTATTAGATTCGCCTCATTTCTAAACTACTTTGTGTAGAAAACAAACACCTTCATTTCCAAATATTGTACTGAGTGAAATAAGCTGTTTTGCTTCTAGGAATCAGTTGCTTTCCTGCGAAGAAGGTTGAGGGCAGCATGTACAAACTTTCCTAGCTTGTGTAATCTAGCACGATGTATATGATAGTTGAATTGGCTCATTTCTAAAGTACTTCGTTTAGAAAACAAACATCGTCATTGCTGAACCCTATACTGTATGAAATAAGCTAGTTTGGTCTAGGAATCAGTTGCTTTACTACGAAGAAGGTTGAGTACAACAAGTACAAACTTTCTTTGTTAATGTAATCTAAAAAGATGTACAACTTAATAGATTCACCTCATTCCTGAAATAGTTTGTTGAAAAAATAAAGATATTCATTGCCGAACAGTGTACTGTGTGAAATAAGCTAGTTCGGTTCTAGGAATCAGTTTCTTTCGTTCGAAGAAGGTTGAGTGCAGCAAGTTCAAACATTCCTAGTTAATGTAATTTAAATAGATATACCATTAAGTAGATTGGCCTCATTTCTACAGTAGTTTGTTTAAAAAACAAACATCTACATCGCCGGACCCTGTACTGTCTGACAATAGCCAGTTTGTTTCTAGGAATCAGTTGTTTTCCTGCGAAGAAGGTTGAGTGCAGCAAGTTCAAACTTTCCTTGTTTGTGTAATCTAACAAGATGTACAACTTATTAGATTCTCCTAATATCTAAACTACTTTGTGTAGAAAACAAACACCTTCATTGCCAAATATTGTACTGGGTGAAATAAGCTGTTTTGCTTCTAGGAATCAGTGGCTTTACTGAGAAGAAGGTTGAGGGCAGCAAGTACCAACTTTCCTAGTTTGTGTAATCTAACAAGATGTATATGTTAGTTGATTCGCCTCATTTCTAAAGTACTTTGTTAAGAAGACAAACATCTTCATTGCTGGACCGTATACTGTGTGAAATAAGCTAGTTCCATTTAGGAATCAGATGCTTTCCTACGAAGAAGGTTGAGTCCAGTCAGTTCAACCTTTCCTTGTTTGTGTAATCTAACAACATGTACATCTTACAAGTTTCGCTTCATTTCTAAACTACCTTGTTTATAAAACAAACACCTTCATTGCCGAACTTGTACTGTGTGAAATAAGCTAGTTCGGTTCCAGGAATCAGTTATTTTCCTACGAAGAAGGTTGTGTGCAGCAAGTTCATACATTCCATGTTAATGTAAAAAGATGTACAACTTGGTAGGTTCACCTCATTTCTAAAGTAGTTTGTTGAGAAAACAAACACCTTCATTGCCGAACACTGTACTGTGTGAAATAAGCTGGTTCGGTTCTATTAATCAGGTGCTTTCCAATGAAGAAGGTTGAGTGCAGCAAGTTCAAACATTGCTTGTTAATGTAATCTAACGGGATGTACAACTTGGTAGGTTCACCTCATTTCTAAAGTAGTTTCTTGTGAAAACAAACATCTTCATTTCCTAACACTGTACTGTGTGAAATAAGCTGGTTCGGTTCTAGGAATCAGTTGCTTTCCTACGAAGAAGGTTGAGTGCAGCAAGTTCAAACATTGCTTGTTAATGTAATCTAAAAAGACATACAACTTGGTAGGTTCACCTCATTTCTAAAGTAGTTTGTTTAGAAAACAAACATCTTCATTGCCGAACACTGTACTGTGTGAAATAAGCTTGTTCGGTTCTAGGAATCAGTTGCTTTCCTACGAAGAAGGTTGAGTGCAGCAAGTTCAAACTGTCCTAGTTTGTGTAATCTCTCTAGATGTTTAAGGTAGTTGATTCGCCTTATTTCTAAAGTAGTTGGTTTAGAAAACAAACATCTTCATTGCCGAACCGTATACTTTGCAAAATAAAATGGTTCGGTCCTAGGAATCACTTGCTTTCCTACGAAGAAGGTTGAGTGCAGCAAGTTCAAACATTCCTAGTTAATGTAATCCAAAAAGATGTACCACTTAGTAGATTGGCCTCATTTCTACAGTAGTCTGTTTAAAAAACAAACATCTTCATTGCCGAACCCTGTACTGTGTGAAAATAGCTAGTTCGTTTCTAGGAATCAGTTGCTTTCCTACGAAAAAGGTTGAGTGCAGCAAGTTCAAACTTTCCTTGTTTGTGTAATCTAACAAGATGTACAACTAATTAGATTCACCTCATTTCTAAACTACTTTGTGTAGAAAACAAACACCTTCATTGCCAAATATAGTACTGAGTGAAATAAGCTGTTTTGGTTCTAGGAATCAGTTGCTTTCCTACGAAGAAGGTTAAGTGCAGAAAGTTCAAACTTTCCTTGCTTGTGTAACCTATCAAGATTTACAACTTAGTATATTCACCGCATTTCAAACGTAGTTTCTTTAGAAAACAAATATCTTCATTACTGAATACTGTACTGGGTGAAATAAGCTAGTTCTGTTCCTGGAATTAGTTGCTTTCTTACGAAGAGTCTTCAGGGCAGCAAGATCAAACTTTCCCAGTTTGTGTAATCTAACAAGATGTACAACTTAGTAGATTCATTTCACTTCTAACGTAGTTTGTGGAGAAAACAAACACCTTCATTGCCAAACACTGTACTCTGTGAAATAAGCTAGTTCTGTTCTCGGAATGAGTTGCTTTCTTACGAAGAGTCTTCAGTGCAACAAGATCAAACTTTGCCAGTTTTGTAATCTCCCAAGATATACATCTTAGTAGGTTAGCATCATTTCTACCGTAGTTTGTTTAGAAAACAAACACGATGAATCCCCAACACTGTAGTGTGTGAAATGAGCTGGTTTTGTTTTCCGAGTGAGTTGCTTACTTACGAATGGTCTTCAGTGCAGCTAGATCAAACTTTGCTAGTTTGTGTAATCTAACAAGATGTTCAACTTAGCAGGTTAGCTTAAATTCTAACGTAGTTTGTTGAGAAGACAAACACCTTGAATCCCCAACACTGTAGTGTGTGAAATAAGCTAGGTCTGTTTTCGGAACGAGTTCCTTTCTTACGAAGAGTCTTCAGTGCAGCAAGATCAAACTTTCCTTATTTGTGTATTCTAACAAGATGTACAAGTTAGTAGATTCTCTTCATTTCTAACGTACTTTGTTTAGAAAACAAACACCTTGATTCCCCTACACTGTACCTTGTGAAATAAGCTACTTCTGTTCTTGTAATGAGGTGTTTTCTTACGAACCGTCTTCATTGCAGCAAGATCAAACTGCTAGTTTGTGTAACTGAACAAGATGTACAACTTAGTAGATTTATTTCATTTTCACGTAGTTTGTTTAAGAAAACCAACATCCTCATTGCCGAACACTGTAATGTGTGAAATAACCTAGTTCTGTTCTAGGAATGAGTTGCTCTCTAACGAATAGTCTTCAGTGCAGCTTGATCAAACTTTGCTAGTTTGTGTAATCTAACAAGATGTACAACTTAGTAGGTTAGCTTCATTTTTAACGTAGTTTGTTGAGAAAACAAAAACCTTGAATCCCCAACTCTGTACTGTGTGAAATAAGGTAGTTCTTTCCTCAAAATGAGTTGCTTCCTTTCGCAGAGTCTTCAGTGCAGCAAGATCAAACTTCGCTACTTTGTGTAATCTAACGAGATGTAGATTCACTTCATTTCAAACGTAGTTTGCCTAGGAAACAAACAAAAAAATCCTTCATTGCCGAACACTGTAACTGTGTGAAATAAGCTAGTTCTCTTCTCGGAATGAGTTGCTTTCTTACAAAGAGTCTTCAGGGCAGCAAGATCAATTTTCCTAGTTTATGTAATCTAACAAGATGTACAACTTAGTAGCTTAGCTTCATTTCCAACGTAGTTTGTTTAGAAAGCAAACACCTTGACTCAACAAGACCGTACTGTATGAAACAAGCTAGTTGTGTTCCGGGAATGAGTTGCTTTCTTACGAAGATTCTTCAGTGCAGCAAGATCAAACTTTCCCAGGTTGTGTAACCTAACAAGATATACAACTTAGTAGATTCACCTCATTTCTAACGTAGTTACTTTAAAAAACAAACATCTTCATTTCCAAACACTCTACTGTGTGAAATAAGCTAGTTCTGTTCTCGGAATGAGTTGCTTTCTTACAAAGAGTCTTCAGTGCAGCAAGATCGAACTTTCCCAGGTTGTGTAACCCATCAAGATCTACAACTTAGTAGATTCACCTCCTTTCAAACGTAGTTTGTTTAGAAAACAAACATCTTCATTACTGAACACTGTACTGGGTGAAATAAGCTAGTTCTGTTCCTGGAATTAGTTGCTTTCTTAAGAAGAATCTTCAGGGCAGCAAGATCAAACTTGCCCAGTTTGTGTAATCTAACAAGATGTACAACTTACTAGATTCATTTCATTTCTAATGTAGTTTGTTGAGAAAACAAACACCTTCATTACCAAACACTGTACACTGTGAAATAAGCTAGTTCTGTTCTCGCAATGAGTTGCTTTCTTACGAAGAGTCCTCAGTGCAACAAGATCAAACATTGCCAGTTTGTGTAATCTCACAAGATATACAACTTACTAGGTTAGCATCATTTCTAACGTAGTTTGTTTAGAAAACACACACAATGCATCCCCAACACTGTAGTGTGTGAAATAAGCTGGTTTTGTTTTCCGAGTGAGTTGCTTTCTTACGAATGGTCTTCAGTGCAGCTAGATCAAAATTTGCTAGTTTGTGTAATCTAACAAGATGTTCAACTTAGCAGGTTAGCTTAAATTCTAACGTAGTTTGCTGAGAAGACAAACACCTTGAATCCCCAACACTGTAGTGTGTGAAATAAGCTAGGTCTGTTTTCGGAACGAGTTCCTTTCTTACGAAGAGTCTTCAGTGCAGCAAGATCAAACTTTCCTTATTTGTGTATTCTAACAAGATGTACAAGTTAGTAGATTCTCTTCATTTCTAACGTACTTTGTTTAGAAAACAAACACCTTGATTCCCCTACACTGTACCTTGTGACATAAGCTACTTCTGTTCTCGTAATGAGGTGTTTTCTTAAGAACCATCTTCACTGCAGGAAGATCAAACTGCTAGTTTGTGTAACTGAACAAGATGTACAACTTAGTAGATTCATTTCATTTTCACGTAGTTTGTTTAAGAAAACCAACATCCTCATTGCCGAACACTGTAATGTGTGAAATAACCTAGTTCTGTTCTAGGAATGAGTTGCTCTCTAATGAATAGTCTTCAGTGCAGCTTGATCAAACTTTGCTAGTTTGTGTAATCTAACAAGATGTACAACTTAGTAGGTTAGCTTCATTTTTAACGTAGTTTGTTGAGAAAACAAAAACCTTGATTCCCCAACTGTGTACTGTGTGAAATAAGGTAGTTCTTTCCTCAGAATGAGTTGCTTCCTTTCGCAGAATCTTCAGTGCAGCAAGATCAAACTTTGCTAGTTTGTGTAATCTAACGAGATGTAGATTCGCTTCATTTCAAACGTAGTTTGCCTAGGAAACAAACAAACAAAAAAAACCCTTCATTGCCGAACACTGTAACTGTGTGAAATAAGCTAGTTCCTTCTAAGAATGAGTTGCTTTCTTACGAAGAGTCTTCAGGGCAGCAAGATCAATTTTCCTAGTTTATGTAATCTAACAAGTTGTACAACTTAGTACCTTAGCTTCATGTCCAACGTCATTTGTTTAGAAAGCAAACACCTTGACTCAACAAGACTGTACTGTATGAAACAAGCTAGTTGTGTTCCGGGAATGAGTTGCTTTCTTACGAAGATTCTTCAGTGCAGCAAGATCAAACTTTTCCAGGTTGTGTAACCTAACAAGATATACAACTTAGTAGATTCACCTCATTTCTAACGTAGTTACTTTAAAAAACAAACATCTTCATTTCCGAACACTCTACTGTGTGAAATAAGCTAGTTCTGTTCTCGGAATGAGTTGCTTTCTTACAAAGAGTCTTCAGTGCAGCAAGATCAAACTTTCCCAGGTTGTGTAACCTTTCAAGATGTACAACTTAGTAGATTCACCTCCTTTCAAACGTAGTTTTTTAGAAAACAAACATCTTCATTACTGAACACTGTACTGGGTGAAATAAGCTAGTTCTGTTCCCGGAATTAGTTGCTTTCTTACGAAGAGTCTTCAGGGCAGCAAGATCAAACTTTCCCTGTTTGTGTAATCTAACAAGATGTACAACTTAGTAGATTCATTTCACTTCTAACGTAGTTTGTTGAGAAAACAAACACCTTCATTGCCAAACACTGTACTCTGTGAAATAAGCTAGTTCTGTTCTCGGAATGAGTTGCTTTCTTACGAAGAGTCCTCAGTGCAGCAAGATCAAACTTTGCCAGTTTTTGTAATCTCCCAAGATATACAACTTAGTAGGTTAGCATCATTTCTACCGCAGTTTGTTTAGAAAACAAACATGATGAATCCCCAACACTGTAGTGTGTGAAATGAGCTGGTTTTGTTTTCCAAGTGAGTTGCTTTCTTACGAATGGTCTTCAGTGCAGCTAGATCAAACTTTGCTAGTTTGTGTAATCTAACAAGATGTTCAACTTAGCAGGTTAGCTTAAATTCTAACGTAGTTTGTTGAGAAGACAAACACCTTGAATCCCCAACACTGTAGTGTGTGAAATAAGCTAGGTCTGTTTTCGGAACGAGTTCCTTTCTTACGAAGAGTCTTCAGTGCAGCAAGATCAAACTTTCCTTATTTGTGTATTCTAACAAGATGTACAAGTTAGTAGATTCTCTTCATTTCTAACGTACTTTGTTTAGAAAACAAACACCTTGATTCCCCTACACTGTACCTTGTGAAATAAGCTACTTCTGTTCTTGTAATGAGGTGTTTTCTTACGAACCGTCTTCATTGCAGCAAGATCAAACTGCTAGTTTGTGTAACTGAACAAGATGTACAACTTAGTAGATTTATTTCATTTTCACGTAGTTTGTTTAAGAAAACCAACATCCTCATTGCCGAACACTGTAATGTGTGAAATAACCTAGTTCTGTTCTAGGAATGAGTTGCTCTCTAGCGAATAGTCTTCAGTGCAGCTTGATCAAACTTTGCTAGTTTGTGTAATCTAACAAGATGTACAACTTAGTAGGTTAGCTTCATTTTTAACATAGTTTGTTGAGAAAACAAAAACCTTGAATCCCCAACTCTGTACTGTGTGAAATAAGGTAGTTCTTTCCTCAAAATGAGTTGCTTCCTTTTTCGTTTAGAGTCTTCAGTGCAGCAAGATCAAACTTAGCTACTTTGTGTAATCTAACGAGATGTAGATTCACTTCATTTCAAACGTAGTTTGCCTAGGAAACAAACAAAAAAATCCTTCATTGCCGAACACTGTAACTGTGTGAAATAAGCTAGTTCTCTTCTCGGAATGAGTTGCTTTCTTACAAAGAGTCTTCAGGGCAGCAAGATCAATTTTCCTAGTTTATGTAATCTAACAAGATGTACAACTTAGTAGCTTAGCTTCATTTCCAACGTAGTTTGTTTAGAAAGCAAACACCTTGACTCAACAAGACCGTACTGTATGAAACAAGCTAGTTGTGTTCCGGGAATGAGTTGCTTTCTTACGAAGATTCTTCAGTGCAGCAAGATCAAACTTTCCCAGGTTGTGTAACCTAACAAGATATACAACTTAGTAGATTCACCTCATTTCTAACGTAGTTACTTTAAAAAACAAACATCTTCATTTCCGAACACTCTACTGTGTGAAATAAGCTAGTTCTGCTCTCGGAATGAGTTGCTTCCTTACAAAGAGTCTTCAGTGCAGCAAGATCGAACTTTCCCAGGTTGTGTAACCCATCAAGATCTACAACTTAGTAGATTCACCTCCTTTCAAACGTAGTTTGTTTAGAAAACAAACATCTTCATTACTGAACACTGTACTGGGTGAAATAAGCTAGTTCTGTTCCTGGAATTAGTTGCTTTCTTAAGAAGAATCTTCAGGGCAGCAAGATCAAACTTGCCCAGTTTGTGTAATCTAACAAGATGTACAACTTACTAGATTCATTTCATTTCTAATGTAGTTTGTTGAGAAAACAACACCTTCATTGCCAAACACTGTACTCTGTGAAATAAGCTAGTTCTGTTCTCGCAATGAGTTGCTTTCTTACGAAGAGTCCTCAGTGCAACAAGATCAAACATTGCCAGTTTGTGTAATCTCACAAGATATACAACTTAGTAGGTTAGCATCATTTCTAACGAAGATTGTTTAGAAAACACACACGATGCATCCCCAACACTGTAGTGTGTGAAATAAGCTGGTTTTGTTTTCCGAGTGAGTTGCTTTCTTACGAATGGTCTTCAGTGCAGCTAGATCAAACTTTGCTAGTTTGTGTAATCTAACAAGATGTTCAACTTAGCAGGTTAGCTTAAATTCTAACGTAGTTTGCTGAGAAGACAAACACCTTGAATCCCCAACACTGTAGTGTGTGAAATAAGCTAGGTCTGTTTTCGGAACGAGTTCCTTTCTTACGAAGAGTCTTCAGTGCAGCAAGATCAAACTTTCCTTATTTGTGTATTCTAACAAGATGTACAAGTTAGTAGATTCTCTTCATTTCTAACGTACTTTGTTTAGAAAACAAACACCTTGATTCCCTACACTGTACCTTGTGAAATAAGCTACTTCTGTTCTTGTAATGAGGTGTTTTCTTACGAACCGTCTTCATTGCAGCAAGATCAAACTGCTAGTTTGTGTAACTGAACAAGATGTACAACTTAGTAGATTTATTTCATTTTCACGTAGTTTGTTTAAGAAAACCAACATCCTCATTGCCGAACACTGTAATGTGTGAAATAACCTAGTTCTGTTCTAGGAATGAGTTGCTCTCTAACGAATAGTCTTCAGTGCAGCTTGATCAAACTTTGCTAGTTTGTGTAATCTAACAAGATGTACAACTTAGTAGGTTAGCTTCATTTTTAACATAGTTTGTTGAGAAAACAAAAACCTTGAATCCCCAACTCTGTACTGTGTGAAATAAGGTAGTTCTTTCCTCAAAATGAGTTGCTTCCTTTCGCAGAGTCTTCAGTGCAGCAAGATCAAACTTCGCTACTTTGTGTAATCTAACGAGATGTAGATTCACTTCATTTCAAACGTAGTTTGCCTAGGAAACAAACAAAAAAAATCCTTCATTGCCGAACACTGTAACTGTGTGAAATAAGCTAGTTCTCTTCTCGGAATGAGTTGCTTTCTTACAAAGAGTCTTCAGGGCAGCAAGATCAATTTTCCTAGTTTATGTAATCTAACAAGATGTACAACTTAGTAGCTTAGCTTCATTTCCAACGTAGTTTGTTTAGAAAGCAAACACCTTGACTCAACAAGACTGTACTGTATGAAACAAGCTAGTTGTGTTCCGGGAATGAGTTGCTTTCTTACGAAGATTCTTCAGTGCAGCAAGATCAAACTTTCCCAGGTTGTGTAACCTAACAAGATATACAACTTAGTAGATTCATCTCATTTCTAACGTAGTTAGTTTAAAAAACAAACATCTTCATTTCCGAACACTCTACTGTGTGAAATAAGCTAGTTCTGTTCTCAGAATGAGTTGCTTTCTTACAAAGAGTCTTCAGTGCAGCAAGATCGAACTTTCCCAGGTTGTGTAACCCATCAAGATCTACAACTTAGTAGATTCACCTCCTTTCAAACGTAGTTTGTTTAGAAAACAAACATCTTCATTACTGAACACTGTACTGGGTGAAATAAGCTAGTTCTGTTCCTGGAATTAGTTGCTTTCTTAAGAAGAATCTTCAGGGCAGCAAGATCAAACTTGCCCAGTTTGTGTAATCTAACAAGATGTACAACTTACTAGATTCATTTCATTTCTAATGTAGTTTGTTGAGAAAACAAACACCTTCATTGCCAAACACTGTACTCTGTGAAATAAGCTAGTTCTGTTCTCGCAATGAGTTGCTTTCTTACGAAGAGTCCTCAGTGCAACAAGATCAAACATTGCCAGTTTGTGTAATCTCACAAGATATACAACTTACTAGGTTAGCATCATTTCTAACGTAGATTGTTTAGAAAACACACACGATGCATCCCCAACACTGTAGTGTGTGAAATAAGCTGGTTTTGTTTTCCGAGTGAGTTGCTTTCTTACGAATGGTCTTCAGTGCAGCTAGATCAAAATTTGCTAGTTTGTGTAATCTAACAAGATGTTCAACTTAGCAGGTTAGCTTAAATTCTAACGTAGTTTGCTGAGAAGACAAACACCTTGAATCCCCAACACTGTAGTGTGTGAAATAAGCTAGGTCTGTTTTCGGAACGAGTTCCTTTCTTACGAAGAGTCTTCAGTGCAGCAAGATCAAACTTTCCTTATTTGTGTATTCTAACAAGATGTACAAGTTAGTAGATTCTCTTCATTTCTAACGTACTTTGTTTTGAAAACAAACACCTTGATTCCCCTACACTGTACCTTGTGAAATAAGCTACTTCTGTTCTCGTAATGAGGTGTTTTCTTAAGAACCATCTTCACTGCAGGAAGATCAAACTGCTAGTTTGTGTAACTGAACAAGATGTACAACTTAGTAGATTCATTTCATTTTCACGTAGTTTGTTTAAGAAAACCAACATCCTCATTGCCGAACACTGTAATGTGTGAAATAACCTAGTTCTGTTCTAGGAATGAGTTGCTCTCTAATGAATAGTCTTCAGTGCAGCTTGATCAAACTTTGCTAGTTTGTGTAATCTAACAAGATGTACAACTTAGTAGGTTAGCTTCATTTGTAACGTAGTTTGTTGAGAAAACAAAAACCTTGAATCCCCAACTCTGTACTGTGTGAAATAAGGTAGTTCTTTCCTCAGAATGAGTTGCTTCCTTTCGCAGAATCTTCAGTGCAGCAAGATCAAACTTTGCTAGTTTGTGTAATCTAACGCGATGTAGATTTGCTTCATTTCAAACGTAGTTTGCCTAGGAAACAAACAAACAAACAAAAACCCTTCATTGCCGAACACTGTAACTGTGTGAAATAAGCTAGTTCCTTCTAAGAATGAGTTGCTTTCTTACGAAGAGTCTTCAGTGCAGCAAGATCAATTTTCCTAGTTTATGTAATCTAACAAGATGTACAACTTAGTACCTTAGCTTCATGTCCAACGTAGTTTGTTTAGAAAGCAAACACCTTGACTCAACAAGACCGTACTGTATGAAACAAGCTAGTTGTGTTCCGGGAATGAGTTGCTTTCTTACGAAGATTCTTCAGTGCAGCAAGATCAAACTTTTCCAGGTTGTGTAACCTAACAAGATATACAACTTAGTAGATTCACCTCATTTCTAACGTAGTTACTTTAAAAAACAAACATCTTCATTTCCGAACACTCTACTGTGTGAAATAAGCTAGTTCTGTTCTCGGAATGAGTTGCTTTCTTACAAAGAGTCTTCAGTGCAGCAAGATCAAACTTTCCCAGGTTGTGTAACCTTTCAAGATGTACAACTTAGTAGATTCACCTCCTTTCAAACGTAGTTTCTTTAGAAAACAAACATCTTCATTACTGAACGCTGTACTGGGTGAAATAAGCTAGTTCTGTTCCCGGAATTAGTTGCCTTCTTACGAAGAGTCTTCAGGGCAGCAAGATCAAACTTGCCCAGTTTGTGTAATCTAACAAGATGTACAACTTAGTAGATTCATTTCATTTCTAACGTAGTTTGTTGAGAAAACAAACACCTTCATTGCCAAACACTGTACTCTGTGAAATAAGCTAGTTCTGTTCTCGCAATGAGTTGCTTTCTTACGAAGAGTCTTCAGTGCAACAAGATCAAACTTTGCCAGTTTGTGTAATCTCACAAGATATACAACTTATACAACGCAGTTTGTTTAGAAAACAAACACGATGAATCCCCAACACTGTAGTGTGTGAAATAAGCTGGTTTTGTTTTCCGAGTGAGTTGCTTTCTTACGAATGGTCTTCAGTGCAGCTAGATCAAAATTTGCTAGTTTGTGTAATCTAACAAGATGTTCAACTTAGCAGGTTAGCTTAAATTCTAACGTAGTTTGCTGAGAAGACAAACACCTTGAATCCCCAACACTGTAGTGTGTGAAATAAGCTAGGTCTGTTTTCGGAACGAGTTCCTTTCTTACGAAGAGTCTTCAGTGCAGCAAGATCAAACTTTCCTTATTTGTGTATTCTAACAAGATGTACAAGTTAGTAGATTCTCTTCATTTCTAACGTACTTTGTTTAGAAAACAAACACCTTGATTCCCCTACACTGTACCTTGTGAAATAAGCTACTTCTGTTCTTGTAATGAGGTGTTTTCTTACGAACCGTCTTCATTGCAGCAAGATCAAACTGCTAGTTTGTGTAACTGAACAAGATGTACAACTTAGTAGATTTATTTCATTTTCACGTAGTTTGTTTAAGAAAACCAACATCCTCATTGCCGAACACTGTAATGTGTGAAATAACCTAGTTCTGTTCTAGGAATGAGTTGCTCTCTAACGAATAGTCTTCAGTGCAGCTTGATCAAACTTTGCTAGTTTGTGTAATCTAACAAGATGTACAACTTAGTAGGTTAGCTTCTTTTGTAACGTAGTTTGTTGAGAAAACAAAAACCTTGAATCCCCAACTCTGTACTGTGTGAAATAAGGTAGTTCTTTCCTCAGAATGAGTTGCTTCCTTTTGCACAGCCTTCAGTGCAGCAAGATCAAACTTTGCTAGTTTGTGTAATTTAACGAGATGTAGATTCGCCTCATTTCAAACGTTGTTTGCCTAGGGAAAAAAAAATCCTTCATTGCCGAACACTGTAACTGTGTGAAATAAGCTAGATCTCTTCTCGGAATGAGTTGCTTTCTTACCAAGAGTCTTCAGGGCAGCAAGATCAATTTTCCTAGTTTATGTAATCTAACAATATGTACAACTTAGTAGCTTAGCTTCATGTCCAACGTAGTTTGTTTAGAAAGAAAACACCTTGACTCAACAAGACTGTACTGTATGAAACAAGCTAGTTGTGTCCGGGAATGAGTTGCTTTCTTACGAAGATTCTTCAGTGCAGCAAGATAAAACTTTCCCATGTTGTGTAACCTAACAAGATGTACAACTTAGTAGATTCACCTCATTTCTAACTTAGTTACTTTAAAAAACAAACATCTTCATTTCCGAACACTCTACTGTGTGAAATAAGCTAGTCCGGTTCCAGGAATCAGTTGCTTTTCTGCGAAGAAGGTTGAGTGCAGCAAGTTCAAACTTTCCTTGTTTTTGTAATCTAACAAGATGTACAACTTACTAGATTTGCCTCATTTCTAAACTACTTTGTTCAGAAAACAAACACCTTCAATGAGAAATATTGTACTTAGTGATATAAGCTTTTTTGGTTATAGAAATCAGTTGCTTTCCTATGAAGAATGTTCAGTGAAGCAAGTTCAAACTTTCCCACTTTGTGTAATCTAACAAGATATATAAGTTAGTTGATTCTCCTCATTTCTAAAGTAGTTTGTTTAGAAAACAAACATCTTCATTGCCGAATCCTATACTGTGTGACATAAGCTACTTCGGTCTAGGAATCAGTTGCTTTCCTACGAAGAAGGTTGATTGCAACAAGTTCAAACATTCTTTATTAATGTAATCTTAAAAGATGTACATTTTAGTAGATTGGCCTCATTTCTACAGTAGTTTTTTAAAAAACCAACATCTTCATTTCCAAACAGAATACTGTGTGAAATAAGCTAGTTCGGTTCTAGGAATCAGTTGCTTTTCTGCAAAGAAGGTTGGGTGCACCAAGTTTAAACATTCCTTGTTAATGTAATCTGAAAAGATGTACAACTTAGTAGATTGGAGTCATTTCTTCAGTAGTTTGTTTAGAAAAAAAAAAATCTTCATTGCCGAAACCTGTACTGTGTGAAAATAGCTAGTTCTTTTCTCCAAATCAGTGGCTTTCCTACCAAGAAGGTTGAGTGCAGCAAGGTCAAACTTTCCTGGTTAGTGTAATCTAACAACATGTACAACTTACACGTTTCGCTTCATTTCTCAATTACTTTCTTTAGAAAACAAACATCTTCATTTCCAAATATTGTACTGTGTGAAATAAGCTGTTTTGATTATAGGTATCAGTTGCTTTTACGAAGAAGGTTGAGTGCAGCACGTTGAAACTTTCCCTGTTAGTATAATCTAACAAGATGTACAACTTAAAAGTTTCGGTTCATTTCCAAACTACTTTGTATAGAAAACAAACATCTTCATTGGTGAACGCTGTACTGTGTGAAATAAGCTAGTTTGGTTCTATGAATCAGTTGCTTTCCTACGAAGAAGGTTGAGTGCAGAAAGTTCAAACTTTCCTTGTTTGTGTAATCTAACAAGATATAAACTTACTAGATTCGCCTAATTTCTAAACTGCTTTGTTTAGAAAACAAACATTTTCATTGCAGTCACTGCAGTGTGTGAAATAAGGAGTTCCGTTCTTGGAAACAGTGGCTTTTCTACGGAGATGGCTGAGAGCAACAAGTTCAAACTTTCCTTGTTAATGTAATCTCAAAATATGTACAACTTAATAGATTCACCTCAGTTCTAAAGTACTTTGTTGAGAAAACGAACATCCTCATTGCCGAACACTGTACTGTGTGAAATACGCTAGTTCGGTTCTAGGAATCAGATGCTTTCCTACAAAGAAGGTTGAGTGCAGCAAGATCAAACTTTCCTAGTTTGTGTAATCTCACAAGATGTATAAGTTAGAAGATTTGCCTCATTTCTAACCTAGTTTTTTTAGAAAACAAACATCTTCATTGCCGAACCCTATACTGTGTGACATAAGGTAGTTCAGTTTTAGGAATCAGTATTTTCCTACGAACAACGTTGAGTGCATTAAGTTCAGACTTTCCTTGTTAATGTAAACTAAAAAGATGCACAACTTAGTAGATTGGCCTCATTTCTACAGTAGTTAGTTTAAAAAACAAACATCTTCATTGCTAAACACTATCCTGTGTGAAATAAGCTAGTTCGTTTCTCAGAATCAGTTTCTTTCCTACGAAGAAGGTTGAGTGCAGCAATTTCGAAATTTCCTTGTTTGTGTAATCTAACAAGATGTACAACTTACAAGTTTCGCTTCCTTTCTAAACTTTGTGTAGAAAACAAACATCTTCATCGCCGAACACTATACTGTGTGAAATAAGATATTTAGGTTCGAGGAATCAGTTGTTTTCCTACAAAGAAGGTTGAGTGCAGCAAGTTCAAACTTTCCTTGTTAATGTAATCTAAAAATATGTACAACTTAGTAGATGGGCATCATTTCTTCAGGAGTTTGTTTTGAAAACAAACATCTTCATTGCCGAACACTGTACTGTGTGAAATTAGCTAGTTCGGTTCTAGTCATCAGTTGCTTTCCTACGAAGAAGGTTGAGTGCAGCAAGATCAAACTTTCCTAGTTTGTGTAATCTCACAAGATGCATAAGTCAGTAGATTCGGCTCAATTCTAAAGTAGTTTATTTAGAAAACAAACATCTTCATTGCCAAACCCTATACTGTGTGAAATAAGCTAGCTCGGTTCTAGGAATCAGTTGTTTTCCTTCGAAGAAGGTTGAGTGCAACAAGATCAACCGTTCCTTGTTAATGTAATCTAAAAAGATGTACAACTTAGTAGATTGGCCTCATTTCCACAGTAGTTTGTTTAAAAAACAAACATCTTAATTGCCGAACCCGCTACTGTGTGAAAATAGCTAGTTCGTTTCTAGGAATCAGTTGCTTTCCTACGGAGAAGGTTGAGTGCAGCAAGTTCAAACTTTCCTTGTTTCTGTAATCTAACAAGATGAACAACTTATTAGATTTGCCTCATTTCTAAATTACTTTGTTTAGAAAACAAACACCTTCATTGCCAAATATTGTACTGTGTGAAATAAGCTGTTTCAGTTCTAGGAATCATTTGCTTTCCAAAAAGAATGTTGAGTGCAGCAAGTTCAGGCTTTCCTAGTTTGTGTAATCTAACAAGATGTATGAGTTAGTTGATTCGCCTCCTTTCTAAGGTAGTTTGTTTAGAAAACAAACATCCTCATTGCCGAACCCCATACTGTGTGAAATAAACTAGTTCGGTCTAGGAATCAGTTGCTTTCCTACAAAGAAGTTTGAGTGCAACAAGTTCAAACATTCCTAGTTAATGTAATCTAAAAAGTAGTACAACTTAATAGATTGGCTTCATTTCTTCAGTAGTTTGTTTAGAAAACAAACATCTTTACTGCCGAACCCTGTACTGTCTGAAAATAGGTAGTTCGTTTCTAGGAATCAGTTGTTTTCCTACGAAGAAGGTTGAGTGCAACAAGTTCAAACTTTCCTAGTTTGTGTAATATAAGAAGATGTACAACTTAAAAGTTTCGCTTCATTTCTAAACCACTTTGTGTAGAAAACAACCACCTTCATTGACAATTTTGTACTGTGTGAAATAAGCTGTTTCGGATCTAGAAATCAGTTGCTTTCCTATGTAGAAGGTTGAGTACAGCAAGTTCAAACTTTCCTAGTTTGTTTAATCTAACAAGATGTATAAGTTAGTTGATTCGCCTCATTTCTACAGTAGCTTGTTTAGAAAACAAACATCTTCATTGCTGAACCCTCTACTGTGTGAAATAAGGTAGTTCTGTTCTAGGAATCGGTTGCTTTCTTACGAAAAATGTTGATTGCAGGAAGTTCAAACTTTCCTTGTTTGTGTAATCTAACAAGATGTACAACTTACAAAATTCACTTCATTTCTAAACTACTTTTTTTAGAAAACAAACAGCTTCATTGCCAAATATTGTACAGTGTGAAATAAGCTGTTTCGGTACTAGGAATCAGTTGCTTTTCTACAAAGATGGTTGAGTGCAGCAAGTTCAAACTTTCCTTGTTAATGTAATCTAAAAAGAGGTACAACGTAGTAGATTTGCTTAATTTCTAAAGTATTTTGTTGAGAAAACAAACATCTTCATTGCCCAACACTGTACTGTGTGAAATAAGCTAGTTCGGTTCTAGGAATGAGTTGCTTTTCTACGGAGATGGTTGCATGCAACAAGTTCAAACTTTCCTTGTTAATGTAATCTAAAAAGATGTACTATGTAATAGATTCACCTCATTTTTAAAGTAGTTTTTTGAGAAAACAAACATCTTCATTACCGAGCACTGTACTGTGTGAAATAAGCTAGTTCGGTAATAGGAATCATTTGCTTTCCTACGAAGAAGGTTCAGTGCAGCAAGTTCAAACTTTCCATGTTTGTGTAATCTAAAAAGATGTACAACTTACATGTTTGGCTTCATTTCTAAACTACTTTGTTTAGAAAGCAAACACCTTCATTGCCAAATATTGTACTATGTGAAATAAGCTGTTTCGGTTCGAGAAATCAGTTACTTTCCTACGAAGAAGGTTGAGTCCACCAAGTTCTAACTTTCCTAGATTGTGTAATCTAACAAAATGTATAAGTTAGTTGATTCGCCTCATTTCTAAAGTAGTTTGTTTAGAAAACAAACATCTTCATCGCCGAGCCCAATACTGTGTGAAATAAGCTAGTTCGGTCTAGAAATCAGTTGCTTTCCTACGAAGAGGGTTGAGTGCAACAAGTTCAAACTTTCCTTGTTAATGTAATCTAAAAAGATCTACAACTTAGTTGATTGGTCTCATTTCTACAGAAGTTTGTTTAGAAAACAAACATCTTCATTGCCGAACACTGAACTGTGTGAAATAAGCTAGTTCGGTCCAAGGAATCAGTTGCTTTCCTATGAAGATGTTTGAGTGGAGCAACTTCAAACGTTCTTTGTTTGTGTAATCTAACAAAATGTACAACTTGCAAGTTTCGCTTCATTTCTAAACTACTTTGTTTAGAAAACAAACATCTTCACTGCCGAACGTTGTACTGTGTGAAATAAGCTGTTTTGGTTTTAGGAATATGTTGCTTTCCTATGAACAAGGTTGAGTGCAGCAAGTTCAAGCTTTCCTTGTTCATGTAATCTCAAAAGATGTACAACTTAGTAGATTGGCGTCATTTCCACAGTAGATTGTTTAGAAAACAAACATCTTCATGGCCGAACCCTGTACTGTGTAAAAATAGCTAGTTCGTTTATTGGAATCAGTTTCCTTCCGACGAAGAAGGTTGAGTGCAGACAGTTCAAACATTCCTTGTTAATGTAATGTAAAAAGATGTACAACTTAGTAGATTCACCTCATTTCTAAAGTAGTTTGCTGAGAAAACAAACACCTTCATTGCCAAATATTGTACTGTGCAAAGTAAGCTATTTGGGTTCTAGAAATCAGTTGCTTTACTATGAAGAAGGTTGAGTGCAGCAAGTTCAAACTTTCGTTGTTTGTGCAATCTAACAAGATGTACAACTTACAAGTTTTGGGTCATTTCTCAAATACTTTGTTTAGAAAATATACACCTTCATTGCCAAATATTTTACTGTGTGAAATAAGCTGTTTTGGTTCTACGAATCAGTTGCTTTCCTGCGAAGGAGGTTGAGGGCAGCAAGTTCAAACTTTCCTACTTTTGTATTCCAACAAGATGTATATGGTAGTTGATTCACCTCATGTCTAAAGGACTTTGTTTAGAAAACAAACATCTTCATTGCCGAACCCTATACTGTGTGAAATAAGCTAGTTTGGTCTAGGAATCATTTGCTTTCCCACGAACAAGGTTGAGTGCAACAAGTTCAATCTTTCCTTTTTAATGTAATCTAAAAAAATTTACAATTTAGTAGATTGGCCTTTTTTTCTACAGTAGCTTGTTGAGAAAACAAACATCTTCATTGCTGAACACTGTACTGTGTGAAATAAGCTGGTTCGGTTCTAGGAATCAGTTACTTTCCTAATAAGAAGGTGGAGTGCAGCAAGTTCAAACTTTCATTGTTTCTGTAATTTAACAAGATGTACAACTTTCAGGTTTCGCTTCATTTCTAAACTGCTTTGTATAGAAAAGACATATCTCCATTGCCGAACACTGTAATGTGTGAAATAAGCTAGTTCAGTTCTAGGAATCAGTTGGATTTCTACGGATATGGTTTACTGCAACAAGTTCAAACCTTCCTTGTTAATGTAATCTATAAAGGTGTACAAATTAATAGACTCACCTCATTTCTAAAGCAGTTTGTAGAGAAAACAAACATCTTCATTGCCAAACAATGTACTGTGTGAAATAAGCTAGTTCGGGTCTAGGAATCCATTGCTTTCCTACGAAGAAGGTTGAGTGCAGCAAGTTCAAACTTTCCTTGTTTGTGTAATCTAACAGGATGTACAACTTACAAGTTTCGCTTCATTTCTAACCTACTTTGTTTAGAAAACAAACACCTTCATTGCCAAATATTGCACTGTGTGAAATAAGCTAGTTCGGTTCTAGGAATCAGTTGCTTTTCTCCGGAGATGGTTGAGTGCAGCAAGTTCAAACATTCCTGGTTAATGTATTCTAAAAAGTTGAACAACTTAATAGATTTACCGCATTTCTAAAGTAGTTAGTTGAGAAAACAAACATCTTCATTGCCGAACACTGTAATGTTTGAAATAAGCTAGAACGTTTCTAGGAAACAGTTGCTTTGCTCTGAAGAAGGTTGAGTGCAGCAAGTTCAAACTCTCCTTCTTAATGTAATCTAAAAAGAGGTACAACTTAGTAGATTGGCCTAATTTCTACAGTAGTTTGTTTAGTAAACAAACATCCTCATTGCCGAACACGGTACTGTCTGTAGAAAGCTAGTTCATTTCTAGGAATCTATTGCTTTCCTATGAAGAAGGTGGAGTGCAACAAGTTCAACCTTTCCTTGTTAATGTAATCTAAAAAGATGTACAACTTAGTAGATTGGCCTCATTTTTACAGTAGTTTGTTTGGAAAACAAACAACATCATTGCCGAACCCTGTACAGGTGAAATAAGCTAGTTTGATTCTAATAATCAGTTCCTTTCCTACAAAGAAGGTTGAGTGTAGCAAGTTCAAACTTTCCTTGTTTGTGTAATCTAACAAGATGTACAACGTACAACTTTCACTTCATTTCTAAACTGCTTTGTTTAGAAAAAAAAATCTTCATTGCCAAACACTGTAATGTGTGGAATAATCTAGTTGTGTTGTAGGAATCAGTGGCTTTTCTACGGAGATGGTTGAGTGCAACAAGTTCAAACGTCCCTTGTTAATGTAATCTAAGAAGATGTAGTACTTAATAGGCTCACCCCATTTCTGAAGTAGTTTGTTTAGAAAACAAACATCTTCATTCTGAACACGACTGTGTGAAATAAGCTAGTTTTGTTCTCAGAATCAGTGGCTTTCCTTCAAAGAAGGTTGAGTGCAGAAAGTTCAAACTTTCCATGTTTGTGTAATCTAACAAGATGTACAACTTACAAGTTTCGCTTCATTTCTAAACTGCTTTGTTTAGAAAACAAACACCTTCATTGCCAAATATTGTAATGGGTGAAATAAGCTGTTTCACTTCTAGGAATGAGTTGCTTTTCTCCGGAGATGGTTGAGTGTAGCAAGTTCAAACTTTCCTTGTTAATGTAATCTAAGAAGACGTACAGCTTAACAGATTCACCTCATTTCTAAAGTAGTTTGTTGAGAAAACAAACATCTTCATTGCCTAACACTGTACTGTGTGAAATAAGCTAGTTCAGTTCTAGGAATCGGTTGCTTTACTGTGAAGAAGGTTGAGTGCAGCAAGTTCAAACTAACCTTCTTTGTGTAATCTAACAAGATGTACAAGTTAGTAGATTCGCCTCATGTCTAAATTATTTATTTAGAAAACAAACATCTTCATTGCTGAACACTGTACTGTGTGAAAAAAGCTTCTTCGGTTCTAAGAATCAGTTATTTTCCTACGAAGAAGGTTGAGTGCAGCAAGTGCAAACTTTCCTTGTTTCTGTAATCTAACAAGATGTACAACTTACAAGTTTCACTTTATTTCTAAACTACTTGTTTAGAAAACAAACATCTTCGTTGCCAAACACTGTAGTGTGTGAAATAAGGTAGTTCGGTTCTAGGAATGAGTTGCTTTTGTCCGGAGATGGTTGAGTGTAGCACGTTCAAACTTTCCTTGTCAATGTAATCTAAAAAGAAGTACAACTGAACAGATTCACCTCATTTCTAAAGTAGTTTGTTGAGAAAACAAACATCTTCATTGCTGAACACTGTACTGTGTGAAATAAGCTAGTTCGGTTCTAGGAATCAGTTGATTTCCTGCGAAGAAGGTTGAGTGCAGCAAGTACAACCTAACCTTGTTTGCGTAATCTAACAAGATGTACAAGTTAGTAGGATCGCCTCATGTCTAATGTACTTTGTTTAGAAAACACACATCTTCATTGCCGAACACTGCACTGTGTGAAAAAAGCTTGTTCGGTTCGAGGAATCAGTTGCTTTCCTACGAAGAAGGTTGAGTGCAGCACGTTCAAACTTTCCTTGTTTGTGTAACCTACCAAGATGTACAACTTACAAGTTTCGCTTTATTTCTAAACTACTTGTTTAGAAAACAAACATCTTCATTGCCAAACACTGTAGTGTGTGAAATAAGCTAGTTCGGTTCTAGGATTCAGTTGCTTTTCTACAGATATGGTTGAGTGAAACAAGTTCAAACTTTCCTTGTTATTGTAATCTAAAAAGATGTACAACTTAATAGGTTCACCTCATTTCTAAAGTACTTTGTTGAAAAAACAAACATCTTCTATGCGCAACACTATACTGTGTGAAATAAGCTAGTTCAGTTATAGGAATCAGTTGTTTTCCTACGAAGAAGGTTGAGTGCAGCAAGTTAAAATTTCCTTGTTGGTGTAATCTAACAAGATGTACAACTTACAAGTTTCGCTTCATTTCTAAACTACTTTGTTTAGAAAACAAACATCTTCATTTACGAACACTGTACTGTGTGAAATAAGCTAGTGTAGTTCTTGGAATCAGTTGCTTTCCTACGAAGAAGGTTGAGTGCAGCAAGTTCAAACTTTCCTTGTTAATGTAATCTAAAAAGATGTACAAATTAGTAGATTGGCGTCATTTCTACAGTAGTTTGTGTAAAAACAAACTTCGTCATTGCCGAACCCTGTACCGTGTGAAAATAGGTAGTTCTTTTGTAGGAATCAGTTGCTTTCCTATGAAGAAGGTTGAGTGCAGCAAGTTCAAACTTTCCATGTTTGTGTAATCTAACAAGATGTACAATGTATTAGATTCGCCTCCTTGCTACAGTAGTTTGTTTAGAAAACAACCATCTTCATTGCTGTACACTGTAGTTTGTGAAATAAACTAATTCATTTCGGGAATCAGTTGCTTTCCTACGAAGAAGGTTGAGTGCAACAAGTTCAAACTTTCCTTCTTAATGTAATCTAAAAAGAGATATTACTTAGTAGATTGGCCTAATTTCTACAGTAGTTTTTTTAGTTAAAAAACATCTTCATTGCCAAACACTGTACTGTGTGTAAAAAGCTAGTTCATTTCTAGGAATCTGTTGCTTTCGTATGAAGAAGTTGTAGTGCAACAAGTTCAAACTTTCCTTTTTAATGTTATCCAGAAAGATGTACAACTTAGTATATTGGCCTAATTTCTACAGTAGTTTGTTGAGAAAACAAACATCTTCATTGCCGAACACTGTACTGTGTATAAAATGTTAGTTCATTTATAGGAATAAGCTGCTTTCCTACGAAGAAGGTTGAGTGCAGTAAGTTCAAACTTTCCTTGTTTGTGTAATCTAAGAAGATGTGCAAGTTAGTAGATTCCCCTCGTTATTAAACTAGTTTGTTTAGAAAAGAAATATCTTCATTGCCAAACACTGTAATGTGTGAAATAATCTAGTTCGGTTCTAGGAATCACTTGCTTTCCTACGAAGAAGGATGAGTGCATCAAGTTCAAACTTTCCTTGTTAATGTAATCTTAAAAGAGGTACAACTTGAGAGATTGGACTAATTTCTACAGAATTTTGTTTAGAAAACAAACATCGTCATTGCCGAACCCTATACTGTGTGAAAATAGGTAGTTCATTTCTAGGAATCAGTTGCTTTCCTACGAAGAAGGTTGAGTGCAGCAAGTTCAAACTTTCCTTGTTTGTGTAACCTAACAAGATGTATAACTTATTAGATTCGCCTCATTTCTAAACTACTTTGTGTAGAAAACAAACACCTTCATTGCCAAACATTTTACTGTGTGAAATACGCAGTTTCGGTTCTAGAAATCAGTTGCTTTCCTACGAAAAAAGTAGAGTGCAGCAAGTTCAAACTTTAATAGTTTGTGAAATATAACAAGATGTATAAGTTAGCTGATTCAGCTCATTTCTAAAGTAGTGTGTTTAGAAAATAAACATCTTCCTTGCCGAATCCTATACTATGTGTATTAAGCTAGTTCGGTCTAGGAATAAGTTGCTTTCCTACGAAGAAGGTTGAGTGCCACAAGTTCAAACTTTCCTTGTTCATATAATCTGAAAAGATGTACAACATAGTAGATTGGTCTCATTTCAACAGTAGTTTGTTAAGAAAACAAATATTTTCATTGCCAAACACTGTACTGTGTGAAATAAGCTAGTTCAGTTCTAGGAATCAGTTGATTTCCTACGAGGAAGGTTGAGTGCAGCAAGTTCAAACGTTCCTTGTTTGTGTAACCTAACAAGATGTACAACTTACAAGTTTCGCTTCATTTATAAACTACTTTGTTTAGAAAAGAAACATCTGCATTGCCAAACTCTGTAATGTGTGAAATAAGCTAGTTCGGATCTAGGAATCAGTTGCTTTTCTATGAAGATGGTTGAGTGCAACAACCTCAAACTTTCCTTGTTAATGTAATCTAAAAAGATGTACAACTTAATAGATTCACCTCATTTCCAAAGTAGTTTGTTGACAAAACAAACATCTTCATTGCCGAACACTTTACTGTGTGAAATAAGTTAGTTCGGTTCTAGGAATCAGTTGCTTTCGTACCAAGAAGGTTGAGTGCAGCAAGTTGAAACGTTCCTTGTTTATGTAATCTAACAAGATGTACAACTTACAAGTTTCGCTTCATTTCTAAACTACTTTGTTTAGCAAACAAACACTTTCATTGCCAAATACTGTACTGTGTGTTTCGGTTCTAGGAATCAGTTGCTTTTCTCAGGAGATGGTTGAATACAGCAAGTTCAAACTTTCCTTGTTCATGTAGTCTTAAAAGTTGCACAACTTAATAGATTCACCTCATTTCTAAAGTAGTTTGTTGAGAAAAGAAACATCTTCATTGCCAAACACTTTAATGTGTGAAATAAGCTACTTCGTTTCTAGGAATCAGTTGCTTTCCTACGAAGAAGGTTGAGCGCAGCAAGTTCAAACTTTCCTTGTTTGTGTAATCTAACAAGATGTACACCTTACAAGTTTCGATTCATTTCAAAATACTTTGTTTAGAAAACAAACATCTTCATTGCCAAATACTGTAATGCATGAAATAAGCTATTTCGGTTCTAGGAATCAGATGCTTTCCTATGAAGTAGGTTGAGTTCAGCAAGTTCAAACGTTCCTTGCTTGTGTAATCTAGCAAGATGTACAAGTTAGTAGATTCAACTCATTTCTAAAGTAGTTTGTTTAGAAAACAAACATCTTCATTGCCGAACCCCATACTATGTGAAATAAGCTAGTTCGGTTCTAGGAATCACCTGCTTTCCTACGAAGAAGGTTGAGTGCAGCAAGTTCAAACTTTCCTTGTTTGTGTAATCTAAGAAGATGTATAAGTTAGTAGATTCGCCTCATTTCTAAAGAAGTTTTTTTAGAAAACAAACATATTCATTGCTGAACCCTATACCGTGTGAAATAAGCTAGTTCGGTTTTAGGAATCAGTTGCTTTCCTACGAAGAAGGTTGAGTGCAGCAAGTTCAAACTTTCCTTGTTTGTGTAATCTAACTAGATTTACAACTTACAAGTTTCGCTTCATTTCTAAACTACTTTGTTTAGAAAACAAACACCTTCTTTGCCTAATATTGTACTATGTGAAATAAGCTGTTTCTGTTCTAGAAATCAGTTGCTTTTCTACGGAGATGGTTGAGTGCAGCAAGTACAAACTTTCCTTGTTAATGTAATCTATAAAGAGGTACAACTTAGTAGATTTGCTTAATTTCTACAGTAGTTTGATTGGAAAACAAATATCTCCATTGCGAAACACTGTACTGTGTGAAATAAGCTAGTTCGGTTCTGGGAATTAATTGCTTTCCTGCGAAGAAGGTTGAGTGCAGCAAGTTCAAACTAACCTTGTTTGTGTAATCTAACAAGATGTACAAGTTAGTAGATTCGCCTCATTTCTAATGTAGTTTGTTTAGAAAACAAACATCTTCATTGCCGAACACTGTACTGTGTGTAAAAAGCTTGTTTGTTTCTAGGAAACAGTTGCTTTCCTGTGAAGAAGGATGAGTGCAGCAAGTTCAAAAATTCCTTGTTAATGTAATCTAAAAAGATGTACAACTTAGTAGATTGCCGTCATTTCTTCAGTAGTTTGTTTAGAAAACAAACATCTTCATTGCCGAACCCATAGTGTGTGAAATAAGCTAGTTCGGTTCTTGAAATCATTTGCTTTCTTACGAGTAAAGTTGAGTGCAGCAAGTTCAAACATTCCTTGTTAATGTAATCTAAAAAGATGTACAACTTATTAGATTGGCCTAATTTCTACAGTAGTTTGTTTTAAAAACAAACATCTTCATTTCAGAACACTATACTGTGTGAAATAAGCTAGTTCGGTTCTAGGAATCAGTTGCTTTCCTACGAAGAAGTTTGAGTGCAGCAAGTTCAAATTTTCCTTGTTAATGTAATCTAAAAAGATGTACAACTTAGTAGATTGGCGTCATTTCTAAAGTAGTTTGTTTAAAAAACAAACATCTTCTTTGCCAAACCCTGTACTGTGTGAACATAGCTAGTGCATTTCTGTGAATCAGTTGCTTTCCTACGAAGAAGGTTGAGTGCAGCAATTTCAAATTTTCCTTGTTTGTGAAATCTAACAAGATGTACAACGTACAAGTTTCGCTTCAATTCTAAACTACTTTGTTTAGAAAACAAACATTTTCATTGCCAAACACTGTAGTGTGTGAAATAAGCTAGTTCGGTTCTGGGAATCAGTTGCTTTTCTATGGAGATGGTTGAGTGCAACAAGGTGAAACTTTCCTTGTTAATGTAATCTAAAAAGTTGTTCAACTTAATGGATTCACCTCATTTCTAAAGTAGTTTCTGGAGAAAACAAACATCTTCTTTGCAGAACACTGCACTGGGTGAATTAACCTAGTTCGGTTGTAGGAATCAGTTGCTTTCGTACGAAGAAGATTGAGTGCAACAAGTTCAAACTTTCCTTGTTTGTGCAATCTAACAAGATGTACAACTTACAAGTTTCGCTTCATTTCTGAACTACTTTGTTTAGAAAACAAACACCTTCATTGCCAAATATTGTACTGTGTGAAATAAGCTGTTTCAGTTTTAGGTATAAGTTGCTTTGCTACGAAGAAGGTTGAGTGCAGCAAGTTAAAACTTTCCAAGTTTGTGTAATCTAACAAGATGTATAAGTTAGTTGATTCACCTCATTTCTGAAACAGTTTCTTTAGAAAACAAACATCTTCATTGCCGAACCCTATACTGTGGGAAATAAGCTAGTTCGGTCTAGGAATCAGTAGCTTTCCTACGAAGAAGGTTGAGTGCAACAAGTTCAAACTTTCCTTGTAAATATTATCTAAAAAGATGTACAACTTACTAGATGGGTCTGATTTCTACAGTAGTTTGTTTAGAAAACAAACATCTTCATTGCCGTACACCATACTTTGTGAAATAAGCTAGTTCGGTTCTAGGAATCAGTTGCATTCCTACGAAGAAGGTGGAGTGCAGCAAGTTCAAACTTTCATAGTTTGTGTAATCTAACAAGATGTACAACTTACAAGTTTTGCTTCATTTCTCAAGTACTTTGTTTAGAAAACAAACACCTTAATTACCAAATATTGTACTGTGTGAAATAAGCTGTTTAGGTTTTAGGAATCAGTTGCTTTTCTCTGGAGATGGCTGAGTGTAGCAAGTTCAAACTTTCTTTGTTAATATAATATAAAAAGATGTAGAACTTAACAGATTCATCTCATTTCTAAAGTAGTTTGTTGAGAAAGCAAAAATCTTCATTGCCGAACACTGTACTGTGTGAAATAAGCTAGTTCGGTTCTAGTAATCACTTGCTTTCCAACGAACATGGTTGAGTGCAGAAAGTTCAAACTTTCCATGTTTCTGTAATCTAACAAGATGTACAACTTATTAGTTTCGCTTCATTTCTACAGTAGTTTGTTTAGATAACAAACATCTTCATTGAAGAACACTCTACTTTGTGAAATAAACTAGTTCGTTTCTAGGAATCAGTGGCTTTCCCACGAAGAAGGTTGAGTGCAGAAAGTTCAAACTTTCCTTGTTAATGTAATCTAAAAAGAGGTACAACTTTGTGGATTGGCATAATTTCTACAGTAATTTGTTTAGAAAACAAACATCTTTATTGCCAAATACTGTAATGTGTGAAATCAGCTATTTCGGTTCCAAGAATCAGTTGCTTTCCTATGCAGAAGGTTGAGTGCAGCAAGTTCAAACTTTCCTTGTTTGTGTAAATTAACAAGATGTACAAGTTAGTAGATTAGCCTCATTTGTAAAGTAGATTGTTTAGAAAACAAACATCTTCATTTCTGAATCCTGTACTGTGTTAAAATAGCTAGTTCATTTCTGGAAATCAGTTTCTTTCCTACGAAGAAGGTTGAGTGCAGCAAGTTCAAACTTTCCTTGTTTGTGTAATCTAACAAGATATACAAATTATTAGATTCACCTCATTTCTAAACTACTTTGTTTAGAAAACAAACACCTTAATTTCCAAATATTGTACTGTGTGAAATAAGCTTTTTCTTTTTTAGAAATCAGTTGCATTCCTATGAAGAAGGTTGAGTGAAGCAAGTTCAAACTTTCCAAGTTTGTGTAATCTAACAAGATGTATGAGTTAGTTGATTCACCTCATTTCTAAAGTAGTTTGTTTAGAAAACAAACATCTTCATTGCCGATCCCTGTACTGTATGAAATTACCTAGTTCGGTCTAGGAATCAGTTGCTTTCCTACGAAGAAGGTTGAGTGCAAGAAGTTCAAACTTTCCTTGTTAATATTATCTAAAAAGATATACAACTTAGTAGATTGGTCACATTTCTACAGTAGTTTGTTTACAAAACAAAAATCTTTATTGCCAAATACTGTAGTGTGTGAAATAAGCTAGTTCAGTTCTAGGAATCAGTTCCTTTCCTACGAAGAAGGTTGAGTGCAGCAAGTTCAAACTTTCCTTGTTTGTGTAATCTAACAATATATACAACTTGTTTGATTCGCCTAATTTCTAAACTACTTTTTTTTAGAAAACAAACATCTTCATTGCCAAATATTGTACTGTGTGAAATAAGCTGTTTTGGTTCTAAGAATCAGTTGCTTTCCTACAAAGAAGGTTGAGTGCAGCAAGTTCAAACATTGCTTTTTAATGTAATCTAAAAAGATGTACAACTTAGAAGATTGGAATCATTCTACAATAGTTTGTTTAGAAAACAAACATCTTCATTGCCAAACACTGTACAATGTGAAATAAGCTAGTTCAGTTCTAGGAATCAGTAGCTTTCGTACGAGGAAGGTTGAATGCAGCAAGTTCAAACTTTCCTTGTTAATATAATGTAAAAAGATGGACTACTTAGTAGATTGGAGTCATTTCTACAGTAGTTTGTTTAGAAAACAAACATCTTCATTGCCAAACCATGTGGGAAAATAGCTAGATCATTTCTGGGAATCAGTTGCTTTCCTACAAAGAATGTTCAGTGAAGCAAGTTCAAACTTTCCTTGTTTGCGAAATCTAACAAGATGTACAACTATTTAGATTCGACTCATTTCAAAACTACTTTGTTTAGAAAATAAACACCTTCATTAACAAATATTGTACTGTGTGAAATAAGCTGTTTGGTTCTAGGAATCAGTTACTTTCCTGCGAAGAAGGTTGTGTGCAGCAAGTTCAAACTTTCCTTGTTTGCGAAATCTAACAATATGTACAACTTGTTTGATTCACCTAATTTCTAAAGTTCTTTGTTTAGAAAACAAACACCTTCATTGCCCAATATTGTACTGTGTGAAGTAAGTGGTTTCGGTTCTAGGAATCAGTTGCTTTCATGCGAAGTAGGTTGATTGCAGCAAGTTCAAACCTTCCTAGTTTGTGTAATCTAAGAAGATGCATAAGTTAGTAGATTCGCCTCATGTCTAAAGTAGCTTGTTTAGAAAACAAACGTCTTCAATTCCGAACCCTATACTGTGTGAAATAAGCTAGTTCAGTTTTGGGAGTCATTTGCTTTCCTACGAAGAAGGTTGAGTGCAACAAGTTCAAACTTTCCTTGTTAATGTAATTTAAGAAGATTTACAACTTAGTAGATTGGCCTCATTTCTACAATAGTTTGTTTAGAAAACAAACATCTTCATTGCCGAACCCTGTAATGTGTGAAATAAATTAGTTCAGTTCTAGCAATCAGTAGCTTTCGTACGAGGAAGGTTTAGTGCAGAAAGTTCAAACTTTACTTGTTAACATAATCAAAAAAGATGTACAAATCAATAGATTGGAGTCATTTCTACAGTAGTTTGTTTAAAAAACAAACATCTTCATTGCCGAACCATGTGGGAAAATAGCTAGTTCGTTTCTAGGAATCAGTTGCTTTCCTACGAAGAATGTTGAGGGCTGCAAGTTTAAACATTCCTTGTTTGTGAAACTTAACAAGATGTACAACTTATTAGAGTCGACTCATTTCTAAACTACTTTGTTTAGAAAATAAACACCTTCATTAACAAATATTGTACTGTGTGAAATAAGCTCTTTTGGTTCTAGGAATCAGTTGCTTTCGTGCGAAGAAGGTTGAGTGCACCACATTCAAATTTTCCTAGTTTGTGTAATCTAAGAAGATATATATGTTAGTTGATTCGCCTCATTTCTGAAGTACTTTGTTTAAAAAAACACACATCTTCATTGTGGACCCCTATACTGTGTGAAATAAGCTAGTTCAGTCTAGGAATCAGTTGCTTTCCTATGAAGAAGGTTGAGTGCAACAAGTTCAAACTTCCCTTTTTAATGTAATGTAAAAGGTGTACAACTTAGTAGATTGGCATCATTTCCTCAGTAGTTTGTTTAGAAAACAAACATCTTCATGCCCGAACCCTTTCCTGTGTGAAAATAGCTAGTTCGTTTCTAGGAATCAGTTGCTTCCCTACGAAGAAGGTTGAGGGCAGCAAGTTCAAACTTTCCTTGTTTGTGTAATCTAACAAGAAGTAGAACTTCTTTGATTCGCCTCATTTTTAAACTACTTTGTTTAGAAAACAAACATGATCATTGCGAAATATTGTAATGTGTGAAATAAGCTCTTTCGGTTCTATGAATCAGAAGCTTTCCTACAAAGAAGGTGAGTGCAGCTAGTTCAAACTTTCCTAGTTTTTGTAATTTAACAAGAAGTTTCAATTAGTAGATTCACCTCATTTCTGAAGTAGTTTCTTTAGAAAACAAACATCTTCATTGCCGATCCCTATACTGTGTGAAATAAGCTGGTTCGGTTCTAGGAATCATGTGCTTTCCTACGAAGATGGTTGAGTGTAACAAGTTCAAACTTTCCTTGTTAATGTAATCTAAAATGATGTACAACTTAGTAGATTGGCCTCTTTTCTACAGTAGTTTGTTTAGAAAAGAAACATCTTCATTGCCGAACACTGTACTGTGTGAAATAAGCTAGTTCGCTTCTAGGAATCAGTAGCTTTCCTACGAAGAATGTTCAGTGCAGCAAGTTCAAACTTTCCTTGCTAATGTAATCTAAAGAGATATACAACTTAATAGATTGCTGTCATTTCTACAGTAGTTTGTTTAGAAGAAAAACATCTTCATTGCCAAAAACTGTACTGTTTGAAAATAGCTAGTTCTTTTGTAGGAATCAGTTGCTTTCCTACGAAGAAGGTTGAGTGCAGCAAGTTATAACTTTCCTTGTTTGTGTAGTTTAACAAGATGTAAAACTTATTTGATTCGCCTAATTGCTAAACTGCTTTGTTTAGAAAACATACATCTTCATTGCCCAATATTGTACTGTGTGATATAAGCTGTTTTGGTTCTAGGAATCAGTTGCTTTCCTACGAACAAGTTTGAGTGCAGCCAGTTCAAACTTTCCTAGTTTGTGTAATCTAACAAGATGTATAAGTAGATTCGCTTCATTTCTAAAGTAGTTTGTTTAGAAAACAAACATCTTCATTGCCGAACCCTATTCTGTGTGAAATAAGCTAGTTCGGTTCTAGGAATCATTTGCTTTAATACGAAGAAGGTTGAGTGAAACAAGTCCAAACTTTCCTTTTTAATGTAATCTAAAAAGATGTAAAACTTAGTAGATTGACCTCATTTCTACAGTAGTTTGTTTAGAAAACAAACATCTTCTTTGCCGAACACTGTACTGTGTGAAATAAGCTATGTCAGTTCTAGGGAACCAGAAGCTTTCCTACGAAGAAGGTTGAGTGCAACAAGTTTAAACTTTCCATGTTAATGTAATGTAAAAGATGTACAGCTTAGTAGATTGGCCTCATTTCTACAGTAGCTTTTAGAGAAAACAAACAACTTCATTGCCGAACACTGAACGGAGTGAAATAAGCTACTTCGGGTCTAGGAATCAGTTCCATTCCTACAATGAAGGTGGAGTGCAGCAAGTTCAAACTTTCGTCCTTTGTGTAATGTAACAAGAAGTACAACTTACAAGTTTCACTTCATTTCTGAACTACTTTGTTTAGAAAACAAACATCTCCATTGCCGAACACTGTAATGTGTGAAATAAGCTAGTTTGGTTGTAGAAATAAGTTGCACTTCTACACAGATGGTTGAGTGCAAAAAGTTCAAACTTTCCTTGTTTGTGTAATCTAACAAGATGTACAACTTACTAGATTCGCCTCATTTCTAAACTACTTTGTGTAGAAAACTATCCCCTTCATTGCCAAATATTGTACTGAGTGAAATAAGCTGTTTTGGTTCTAGGAATCAGTTGCTTTCCTGCGAAGAAGGTAGAGGGCAGCAAGTACAAACTTTCCTAGTTTGTGTAATCTAACAAGATGTATATGTTAGTTGATTCGCTCATTTCTAAAGTACTTTGTTTAGAAAACAAACGTCTTAATTGCTGAACCCTATACTGTGTAAAATAAGCTAGTTCAGTTTAGGAATTAGATGTTTTCCTACGAAGAAGGTTGAGTGCAGTCAGTTCAAACTTTCCTTGTTTTTGTAATCTAACAACATATACATCTTACAAGTTTCGCTTCATTTCTAAACTACCTTGTTTAGAAAACAAACACCTTCATTGCCGAACACTGTACTGTGTGAAATAAGCTAGTTCGGTTCAAGGAATCAGTTATTTTCCTACGAAGAAGGTTGTGTGCAGCAAGTTCAAACATTCCTTGTTAATGTAATGTAAAAAGATGTACAACTTGGTAGGTTCACCTCATTTCTAAAGTAGTTTTTTGAGAAAACAGACACATTCATTGCTGAACACTGTACTGTGTGAAATAAGCTTGTTCGGTTCTAGGAATCAGTTGCTTTCCTACGAAGAAGGTTGAGTGCAGCAAATTCAAACATTCCTTCTTAATGTAATCTAAAAATATGTTCCACTTAGTAGATTGGCCTCATTTCTACAGTAGTTTGTTTAAAAAACAAACATCTTCATTGCCGACCCCTGCACTGTGTGAAAATAGCTAGTTCATTTCTAGGAATCAGTTGCTTTCCTACGAAGAAGGTTGAGTGCAGCAAGTTCGAACTTTCCTTGTTTGTGTAATCTAACAAGATGTACAACTTATTAGATTCGCCTCCTTTTTAAACTACTTTGTGTAGAAGACAAACACCTTCATTGCCAAATATTGTACTGAGTGATATAAGCTGTTTTGGTTCTAGGAATCAGTTGCTTTCCTGTGAAGAAGGTTGAGGGCAGCAAGTACAAACTTTCCTAGTTTGTGTAATCTAACAAGATGTATATGTTAGTTGATTCGCCTCTTTTTTAATTACTTTGTTTAGAAAACAAACATCTTAATTGCTGAACCCTATACTGTGTGAAAGAAGCTAGTTCGGTCTAGGAATCAGTTGCTTTCCTACGAAGAAGGTTGAGTATAACAAGTACAAACTTTCTTTGTTAATGTAATCTAAAAAGATGTACAACTTAATGTATTCACCTCATTTCTAAAATAGTTTGTTGAGAAAACAAAGATTTTCATTGCCAAACACTGTTGTGTGTGAAATAAGCGAGTTCAGTTGCTTTCCTACGAAGACGGTTGAGTGCAGCAAGTTCAAATATTCCTTGTTAATGTAATCTAAAAAGATGTACAACTTGGTAGGTTCACCAAATTTCTAAAGTAGTTTGTTGAGAAAACAAACATCTTCATTGCTGAACACTGTACTGTGTGAAATAAGCTGGTTCGTTTCTAGGAAAGAGTTGCTTTCCTACGAAGAAGGTTGAGTGCAGCAAGTTTAAACTGTCCTAGTTTGTGTAATCTCACAAGATGTATAAGTTAGTAGATTTGCCTCATTTCTAAAGTAGTTGGTTTAGAAAACAAACATCTTCATTGACAAACCGTATACTGTGTAAAATAAGCTTGTTCAGTTCTAGGAATCAGTTGGTTTCCTACGAAGAAGGTTGAGTGCAGCAAGTTCAAACATTCCTTGTTAATGTAATCTAAAAAGATGTACAACTTGGTAGGTTCACCAAATTTCTAAAGTAGTTTGTTGAGAAAACAAACATCTTCATTGCTGAACAGTGTACTGTGTGAAATAAGCTGGTTCGTTTCTAGGAAAGAGTTGCTTTCCTACGAAGAAGGTTGAGTGGAGCAAGTTCAAATTGTCCTAGTTTGTGTAATCTCACAAGATGTATAAGTTAGTAGATTTGCCTCATTTCTAAAGTAGTTGGTTTAGAAAACAAACATCTTCATTGACAAACCGTATACTGTGTAAAATAAGCTGGTTCGGTTCTAAGAACCAGTTGCTTTGCTACGAAGACGGTTGAGTGCAGCAAGTTCAAACATTCCTTGTTAATGTAATCTAAAAAGATGTACAACTTGGTAGGTTCACCTCATTTATAAAGTAGTTTGTTGAGAAAACATACATCTTCATTGCCGAACACTGTACTGTGTGAAATAAGCTGGTTTGGTTTTAGGAAACACTTGCTTTCCTACGAAGAAGGTTGAGTGCAGCAAGTTCAAACTGTCCTAGTTTGTGTAATCTCACAAGATGTATAAGTTAGTAGATTCGCCTCATTTCTAAAGTAGTTGGTTTAGAAAACAAACATCTTCATTGCTGAACCCTGTACTGTGTGAAATAAGCTAGTTCGGTCTAGGAATCAGTTGCTTTCCTGCGAAGAAGGTTAAGTGCAGCAAGTTCAAACTTTCGTTGTTAATGTAATCTAAAAATATGGACAACTGATTAGATTTGTCTCATTTCTAAACTACATTGTTTAGAAAACAAACACTTTCATTGCCAAATATTGTACTGTGTGAAATAAGTTGTTTCTTTTCTAGGAATCAGTTGCTTTCCTACAAAGAAGGTTGACTGCATCAAGTTCAAACTTTCCTAGCTTGTGTAATCTAACAAGATGTATAAGACAGTAGATTCACCTCATTTCTAAAGTAGTTTGTTTAGAAAACAAACATCTTCATTGCTGAACCCTATACTGTGTGAAATAAGCTAGTTCGGTTCTAGGAGTCATTTTCTTTCCTATAAAGAACGTTGAGTGCAACAAGTTCAAACTTTCCTTGTTAATGTAATATGAAAAGATGTACATCTTCGTACATTGGCCTCTGTAGCAGACAGCTTCAGGTTCGCTGAGATGAACTTCCAGACAGGGCACAGCTTTGGAGGAAGGGATATTATTTATTAAAGCTTACAGATCCAGGGGATGTTCAATAATGGCAGGAGAAGCGGCCGGCTCTCCACAGGTCCAAGCAGAGAGAGAGAATCCAAGCAGCCACCACAGCACACAGAGCAAAAACTACAGACAAAAGGTCACACAGCACACTTCAGGAACTCCTGCTAGGCACATTTGCATATCTAAACAATGGAATCTCAAACCCACACCATTAACACCTTAAGACCAGCCCCCAGTGACATTGCCTCTAGCAAGGTGATTGCAGATGCAAACTATAACTAGTAAAACCCTGAATATATTGGAGGACATATATTCAAACTACCACTGCCTCATTTCTACAGTAGTTTGTTTAGAAAACAAACATCTTCATTGCCGAACGCTGTACTGTGTGAAATAAGCTAGTTCGGTTCTAGGAATCAGTAGCTTTCCTACGAAGAAGGTTGAGTGCAGCAAGTTCAAACTTTCCTTGTTTGTGTAATCTAACAAGATGTACAACGTACAAGTTTCTCTTCATTTCTAAACTACTTTGTTTACAAAAGAAACATCTTCATTGCCAAAAACTAGTGTGTGAAATAAGCTAGTACTGTTCTAGTAATCAGTTGCTTTTCTACGGAGATGGTTGAGTGCAACAAGTTCAAACTTTCCTTGTTAACGTAATCTAAAAAGATGTACAACTTAATAGAATCACCTCATTTCTAAAGTAGTTTGTTAAGAAAACAAACATCTTCTTTGACAAACACTGTACTTTGTGAAATAAGCTAGTTCAGTCTAGGAAACAGTTGCTATCTTACGAACAAGGTTGAGTGCAACAAGTTCAAACTTTCCTAGTTTGTGTAATCTAACAATATGTATAAGTTACTATAATCGCCTCATTTCTAAAGTAGTTTGTTTAGAAAACAAACATCTTCATTGCCGAACACTATACTGTGTGAAATAAGCTAGTTCGGTCTAGAAATCAGTTGATTTCCTACGAAAAAAGTTGAGTGCAACAAGTTCAAACTTTCCTGGTTAATGTAATCAAAAAAGATGTACAACTTAGTAAATTGGTCTCTTTTCTAAACTACTTTGTTTAGAAAACAAACACCTTCATTGCCAAATATTGTACTGTGTGAAATAAGCTGTTTTGGTTCTAGGAATCATTTGCTTTCCTGCGAAGAAGGTTGAGTGCAGCAAGTTCAAACTTTCCTTGTTTTGTAATCTAACAAGAAGTACAACATAGTAGATTGGCATCATTTCCACAGTAGTTTGTTTAGAAAACAAACATCTTCATTGCCAAACCTTATACTGTGTGAAATAAGCTAGTTTGGTCTAGGAATCAGTTGCTTCCCTACGAAGACGGTTGAGTGCAACAAGTTCAAACTTTCCTTGTTAATGTTATCTAAAAAGATGTACAACTTAGTAGATTCACTTCATGTCTAAAATAATTTGTTGAGAAAACAAACATCTTCATTGCCGAACACTATACTGGGTGAAATAAGCTAGTTTAGTTCTAGGAATCAGTTGCTTTCCTACGAAGACGGTTGAGTGCAGCAAGTTCAAGCTTTCCTTGTTTTTGTAATCTAACAAAATGTACACCTTACAAGTTTCGATTCATTTCTAAACTACTTTGTTTAGAAAAGAAACATCTCCATTGCCGAACACGGTAATGTGTGAAATAAGCTAGTTCTGTTATAAGAATCAGTTGCTTTTCTACGGATATGGTTGAGTGCAACAAGTTCAAACGTTCCTTGTTAATGTAATCTAAAAAGATGTACAACTTAATAGATTCACCTCATTTATAAAGTAGTTTGTTCAGAAAACAAACATCTTCATTGCCGAACCCTATACTGTGTGAAATAAGCTACTTCGGTCTAGGAATCAGTTGCTTTCCTATGAAGAAGGTTGAGTATAACAAGTTCAAACTTTCCTTATTAATGTAATCTAAAAGGATGTACAACTTAGTATATTGTCCTTATTTCTACAGTAACTTGTTTAAAAAACCAACATCGGCATTGCCTAACATTCTACTGTGTGAAAGAAGCTAGTTTGTTTCTGGGATTCAGTTGCTTTCCTATGAAGAAGGTTGAGTGCAGCAAGCTCAAACTTTCCATGTTTGTGTAATGTAACACGATGTACAACTTACAAGTTTCGCTTCATTTCTAAACTACTTTGTTTAGAAAACAAGCACCTTCATTGCCAAATATTGAACTGTGTGAATAAGCTGTTTCGGTTCTTGGAATCAGTTGCATTTCTACGGAGATGGTTGAGTGCATCAACTTCAAACTTTCGATGTTAATGTAATCTAAAAAGATGTACAACTTAATAGATTCACCTCATTTCTAAAGTAGTTTGTTGAGAAAACAAACATCTTGACACTATACTGTGTGAAATAAGCTAGTTCGTTTCTAGGAATCAGTTGCTTTCCTACGAATAAGGTTTAGTGCAGCAAGTTCAGACTTTCCTTCTTTGTGTAATCTAACAAGATGTACAACTTATTAGATTCGCCTCATTTCTAAACTTCTTTGTTTAGAAAACAAACACCTTCAATCCCAAATATTGTACTGTGTGAAATAAGCGGTTTCAAGTCTAGGAATCAGTTGCTTTCCTACAAAGAAGGTTGAGTGCAGAAAGTTCAAACTTTCCTAGTTTGTGTAATCTCACAATATGTATACGTTAGTAGATTCGCCTCATTTCTAAAGTAGTTTGTTCAGAAAACAAACATCTTCATTGCCGAACCCTGTACTATGTGAAGTAAGTTAGTTCGGTTATAGAAATCATTTCCTTTCCTACAAAGAAGGTTGAGTGAAACAAGTTCCAACTTTCCTTGTTAACGTAATTTTAGATGATGTACAACTTAGTAGACTGGCCTCATTTCTGCAGTAGTTTGTTTAGAAAACAAACATCTTCAATGCCAAACACTGTACTGTGTGAAATAAGCAAGTTCAGTTCTAGGAATCAGTAGCTTTCCTACGAGGAATTTTGAGTGCAGCAAGTTCAAACTTTCCTTGTTAATGTAATCTAAAAAGATGTACAACTTAGTCGATTGGCGTCATTTCTAAAGTAGTTTGTTTACAAAACAAACATCTTCATTGCCGAACCATGTATTGTGTGAACATAGCAAGTGCATTTCTAGGAATCGGTTGCTTTCCTACGAAGAAGATTGAGTGCAGCAAGTTCAAATTTTCCTTGTTTGTGTAATCTAACAAGATGTACAATGTACAAGTTTCGCTTCATTTCTAAACTACTTTGTTTAGAAAACAAACATCTTCATTGCCAAACACTGTAGTGTGTGAAATAAGCTAGTTCGGTTCTAGAAATCATTTGCTTTCCTACAAAGAAGGTTGAGTGAAACAAGTTCCAACTTTCCTTGTTAACGTAATTTTAGATGATGTACAACTTAGTAGACTGGCCTCATTTCTACAGTAGTTTGTTTAGAAAACAAACATCTTCAATGCCAAACACTATACTGTGTGAAATAAGCTAGTTCGGTTCTAGCAATCCGTAGCTTTCCTACGAGGAATTTTCAGTGCAGCAAGTTCAAACTTTCCTTGTTAATGTAATCTAAAAAGACGTACAACTTAGTATATTGGAGTCATTTCTACAGTAGTATGTTTAGAACACAAACATCTTCATTGCCGAACTATGTGTAAGAATAGCTACTTCGGTTCTACGAATCAGTTGCTTTCCTACTTAGAAGGTTGAGTGCAGCAAGTTCAAACTTTCCTTGTTTGTGTAATCAAACAAGATGTACAACTTATTTGATTCACCTCATTTCTAAACTACTTTGTTTAGAAAACAAATATCTTCATTGCCAAATATTGTACTGGGTGAAATAAGCTCTTTCGGTTCTAGGAATCAGTTGCTTTCCTGCGAAGAAGGTTGAGTGCAGCAAGTTCAAACTTTCCTAGTTTGTGTAATCTAACAAGATGTATCAGTTAGTAGATTCGCCTCATTTCTACGGTAGCTTGTTTAGAGAAAAAAAAATCTTCATTGCCGAACCCTATACTGTATGAAATAAGCTAGTTCAGTCTAGGAATCAGTTGCTTTCCTACGAAGAACGTTGAGTGAAACAAGCTCAAACTTTCCTTGTTAATGTAATATCAAAAGATGTACAACTTTGTATATTGGCCTCATTTCTACAGTAGCTTCTTTAGAAAACAAACATCTTCATTGCCGAACCCTGTACTGTGTGAAAATAGCTAGTTCGTTTCTAGGAATCCGTTTCTCTCCTACGAAGAAGGTTGAGTGCCGCAAGCTCAAACTTTCCTTGTTTGTGTAATCTAACAAGATGTACAACTTATTAGATTGGATTCATTTCTATACTACTTTGTTTAGAAAACAAACACCTTCATTGCCAAATATTGTCCTGTGTGAAATAAGCTGCTTTGGATCTAGGAAACTGTTGCTTTCCTGCGAAGAAGGTTGAGTGCACCAAGTTAAAACTTTCCTAATTTGTGAAATCTAACAAGATGTATAATTTAGTTGATTCACCTCATTTCTACAGCAGCTTGTTTAGAAAACAAACATCTTCATTGCCGAACCCCATACTGTGTGAAATAAGCTAGTTCGGTCTAGGAATCACTTGCTTTCCTACGAAGAAGGTTGAGTGCAACAAGTTCAAACTTTCCTTGTTAATGTAATCTAAAAAGATGTACAACTTAGGAGATTGGCGCATTTCTACAGTAGTTTGTTTAGAAAACAAACATCTTCATTGCTGAACACTGTACTGTGTGAAATAAGCTAGTTCGTTTCTAGGAATCAGTAGCTTTCCTGCAAAGATGGTTGAGTGCAGCAAGTTCAAACGTTCCTAGTTTGTGTAACCTCACAGGATGTATAATTTAGTAGATTCACTTCATTTCTAAAGTAATTTGTTTAGAAATCAGCCATCTTCATTGCCGAAGCCTATACTGTGTGAAATAAGCTAGTTCAGTTGTAGGAATCAGTTATTTTCCTACGAAGAAGGTTGACTGAAAGAAGTTCAAACTTTCCTTGGTAATGTAGTCTAAAAAGATGTACAACTTAGCAGATTGGCCTCATTTCTTCAGTAGTTCGTTTAGAAAACAAACATCTTCATTGCTGATCCCTGTACTGTGTGAAAATAGCTAGTTTGTTTCTAGGAATCAGTTGCTTTCCTACTAAGAAGATTGAGTGCAGAAATTTCAAACTTTCCTTGTTTGTGTAATCTAACAAGATGTACAACTTATTAGATTTGCCTCATTTCTAAACTACTTTGTTTAGGAAACAAACAACTTCATTGCCAAATATTGTACTGTGTGAAATAAGCTGTTTTTGTTCTAGGAAACAGTTGCTTTCCTACCAAGGAGGTTGAGTGCAGCAAGTTCAAACTTTCCTAGTTTGTGAATCTAACAAGATGTATAAGTTAGTATATTCACCTCATTTTTGAGTAGTTTTTTTAGAAAACAAACATCTTCATTGCCGAATCCTATACTGTGTGATATAAGCTGGTTCGGTTCTAGGAATCATTTGCTTTCCTACAAAGAGGTTGAGTGCAACAAGTTCAAACTTTCCTTGTTAATTTAATCTAAAAAGTTTTACAACTTAATAGATTCTCCTCATTTCTACAATAGTTTGTTCTGAAAACAAAGATCTTCATTTCCGAACACTGTACTGTGTGAAATAAGCTACTTTGCTTCTATGAATCAGTATCTTTTCTACGAAGAAGGTTGAGTGCAGCAAGTTCAAACTTTCCTTGTTTGTGTAATCTAACGAGATGTACAACTTACAAGTTTCGCTTCATTTATATACTACTTTGTTAAGAAAACAAACACCTTCATGCGAAATATTGTATTGTGTGAAATAAGCTGTTTCGGTTCTAGGAATCAGTTGCTTTGCTATGAAGAAGGTTGAGTGCAGCAAGTTCAAACTTTCCTTGTTTGTGTAATCTAACATGATGTACAACTTATATGTTTCCCTTCATTTCCAAACTACTTTCTTTAGAAAACAAAATTGTTCATTGCTGAATGATGTACTCTGTGAAATAAGCTTGTTTGGTTCTAGGATTCAGTAGCTTTCCCATCGAAGAAGGTTAAGTGTAGCAAGTTCAAACTTTCCCTGTTTGTGTAATCTAACAAGATGTACAACATCCAAGTTTCAATTCATTTCTAAACTACTTTGTTTAGAAAAGAAACATCTTCATTGCCAAACGCTGTTCTGTGTGAAATAAGCTACTTCGGTTCGAGGTTTCAGTTGCTTTCCTGCAAAGAAGGTTGAATGAAGCAAGTTCAAACTTTCCTTGTTAATGTAATCTAAAAAGATGTAAAACCAGGGAGATTGGCGTCATTTCTACAGTAGTTTGTTCAGAAAACTAACATCTTCATTGCCGATCCTGTACTGTGTGAAAATAGCTAGTTCGTTTCTAGGAATCAGTTGCATTCCTACGAAGAAGTTCGAGTGCAGCAAGTTCAAACACTACTTGTTTGTGTAATCTAACAAGATGTATAACTTATTAGATTCGCCTCATTTCTAAACTAATTTGTTTAGAAAACAAACACCTTCATTGCCAAATATTGTATTGTATGGAATAAGGTGTTTCTGTTCTAGGAATCAGTTGCTTTCCTACAAAGAAGGTTGAGTGCAGTAATTTCAAACTTTCCTAGTTTGTGATATCTAAGAAGATTTATAAGTTAGTAGATTCACCTAATTTCTAACGTAGTTTGTTTAGAAAACAAACATCTTCATTGCCGAACCCTATACTGTGTGAAATAAGCTAGTTCGGTTCTAGGAATCATTTGATTACCTACGAAGAAGGTTGAGTGCAACAAGTTCAAACTTTCCTTCTTAATGTAATCTAAAAAGATGTACAACTTAGTAGATTGGCCTCATTTCTACAGTAGTTCATTTAGAAAACAAACATCTTCATTGCCGAATACTGTACTGTGTGAAATAAGCTAGTAAGGTTCTAGAAATCAGTTGCTTTCCTACGAAGAGGGTTTAATGCAGCAAGTTCAAACTTTCCTTTTTGTGTAATCTACCAAGATGTACAAGTTAGTAGATTCACCTCATTTCTAAAGTAGTTTGTTTAGAAAACAAACATCTTCATTGCCAAACACTGTAGTTTGTGAAATAAGCTACTTCGGTTCCAGGATTCATTTGCTTTTCTACGGAGATGGTTGAGTGCAACAAGTTCAAACTTTCCTTGTTAATGTAATCTAAAAAGATGTTCAACTTAATAGATTCATCTCATTTCTAAAGTAGGTTGTTTAGAAAACAAACACCTTCATTGCCAAATATTATACTGTGTGAAATAAGCTGTTTCTGTTCTAGGAATGAGTTGCTTTGCTACGAAGAAGGTTGAGTGCAGCAAGTTCAAACTTTCCATGTTCGTGTAATCTAACAAGATTTACAACTTACTTGTTTCGCTTCATTTATAAACTTCTTTGTTGAGAGAACAAACATCTTCATTGCCAAACACTGTTGTGTGTGAAATAAGATAGTTCGGTTCTAGGAAACAGTTGCTTTTCTGAGGAGATGGTGAAGTGCAACAAGTTCAAACTTTCCTTGTTAATGTAATCTAAGAAGAGGTACAACTTAACAGATTCACCTCATTTGTAAAGTAGTTTGTTGAGAAAACAAACATCTTCATTGCCCAACACTGTACTGTGTGAAAATAGCTAGTTCGTTTCTAGGAATCACTTGCTTTCCTACGAAAAAGTTGAGTGCAGCAAGTTCAAACTCTCCTAGTTTGTGTAATCTAACAGGATGTATAAGTTAGTTTGTTCACTTCATTAGTAAACTACTTTATTTAGAAAAAAACACTTTCATTGCCAAATATTGTACTGTGTGAAATAAACTGTTCCGGTACTAGAATTCAGTTGTTTTCCTACGAAGAAGGTTGAGTGCAGCAAGTTCAAACTTTCCTAGTTTGTGTAATCTAACAAGATGTATATGTTAATTGATTCGCCTCATTACTACAGTAGTTTGTTTAGAAAACCAACATCTTCATTGCCGGACCCAAACTCTGTGAAATAAGCTAGTTCGGCCTATGAATCAGGTGCTTTCCTAGGAAGAAGGTTGAGTGCAACAAGTTTAAACTTTCCTTGTTAATGTAATCTCAAAAGATGTACAACTCTCTAGATTGGCCTCATTTCTACAGTATTTTGTTTAGAAAACAGACAACTTCATGACCGAACACTGTACTGTGTGAAATAAGCTAGTTCGGTCCTAGGAATCAGTAGCTTTCCTACGAAGAAGGTTGAGTGCAGCAAGGTCAAACATTCCTTGTATGTGTAATCTCACAAGATGTACAACTTCCAAGTTTCATTTCATTTCTAAACTACTTTCTTTAGAAAACAAACATCTTCATTTCCGAACGCTGTACTTTGTGAAATAAGCTAGTTCGGTTCTAGGAATCAGTTGCTTTCCTACGAACAAGATTGAGTGCAGCAAGTTCAAACTTGACTAGTTTGTGTAATCTAACAAGATGTATAAGTTTGTTGATTCGTCTCATTTCTACAGGAACTTGTTTAGAAAACAAACATCTTCTTTGCCGCACCCTATACTGTGTGAAATAAGCTAGTTCGGTCTAGGAATCAGTTGCTTTCCTACGAAGAAGGTTGACTGCAACAATTTCAAACTTTCCTTGTTAATGTAATCTAAAAGGATGTACAACTTTGTAGATTGGCCTCCTTTCTCCAGTAGTTTGTTTAAAAAAAAAATCTTCATTGCCGAACACTGTACTGTGTGAAATAAGCTAGTTCGATTCTAGGAAACAGTTGCTTTCCTAAGAACAAGATTGAGTGCAGAAAGTTCAAACTTTCCTTGTTAATGTAATCTAAAAGGATGTAAAACTTAGTAGATTGGCATAATTTCTACAGTAGTTTGTTTGGAAAACAAACATCTTCATTGCCCATCCCTGTACTGTGTGAAAATACCTACTTCGTTTATAGGAATCAGTTGCTTTCCTACGAAGATGTTTGAGTGCAGCAAGTTCAAATATTGCTTGTTTGTGTAATCTAACAAGATGTACAACTTATTAGATTCTCCTCATTTCTAAATTACTTTGTTTAGAAAACAAACACCTTCATTGCCAAATATAGTACTGTGTGAAATAAGCTGTTTCAGTTCTAGGAATCAGTTGCTTTCCTACAAAGAAGCTTGAGTGCAACAAGTTCAAATTTGCTAGTTTGTGTAATCTTAAAAGATGTATAAGATAGTAGATTAGCCTCATTTCTAAAGTAGTTTGTTTAGAAAACAAACATCTTCATTGCTGAACCCTATATTGTGTGAAATAAGCAAGTTCGGTTCTAGGAATCATTTGCTTTCCTACGAAGAAGGTTAAGTGCCACAAGTTCAAACGTTCCCTGTTAATGTAATGTGAAACGATGTACAACTTAATAGATTCACCTAATTTCTAAAGTAGTTTGTTGAGAAAACAAACATCTTCATTGGTGAACACTGTACTGTGTAAAATAAGCTAGTTCGTTTCTAGGAATCAGTTGCCCTCCTACGAAGAAGGTTGAGTGCAGCAAGGTCAAAATTTCTTGTTTGTATATTCTAACAAGATGTACAACTTCCAAGTTTGGCTTCATTTCTAAACTACTTTGTTTAGAAAACATACACCTTCATTGCCAAATATTGTACTGTGTGAAATAAGGTGTTTTGGTTCTAGGAATCAGTTGCTTTCCTACGAAGAACGTTGAGTGCAGCAAGTTCAAACTTTCCCAGTTTGTGTAATCTAACAATATGTATAAGTTATTTGATTTGCCTCCTTTCAAAAGTATTTTTTTTAGAAAACAAACATCTTCATTGCCAAACCCTATACTGTGTGAAATAAGCTAGTTCAGTTCTAGAAATCAGTTGCTCTCCTTCGAAGAAGATTGAGTGCAGCAAGTTCAAACTTTCCTTGTTTGTGTAATCTAACAAGATGTACAACTTACAAGTTTTGCTTCATTTCTAAACTACTTTGTTTAGAAGAAAAATATCCTCATTGCCAAACACTGTAATGTGTGAAATAAGCTAGTTCAGTACTAGGAATCATTTGCTTTCTTGGACGAAGTTTGAGGTCAACAAGTTTAAACTTCCCGTGTTAATGCAATCTGCAAAGATGTACAACTTAATAGATTCACTTCATTTCTAATGTAGTTTGTTTAAAAAACAAACATCTTCATTACCGAACACTGTACTGTGTGAAATAATCTAGGTCGGTTCTAGGAATCAGTTGCTTTCCTTCGAAGAAGGATGAGTGCAGCAAGTTCAAACTTTCCAAATTTGAATAACCTAACAAGATGTACAATTTACAAGTTTCATTTCAATTCTAAACGACTGTATTTTGAAAACAAACATCTTCATTGCCAAATACTATAATGAGTGAAATAAGCTATTTCGGTTCTAGGAATAAGTTGTTTTCCTACAAAGAAGGTTGAGTGCAGCAAGTTCAAACTTTCCTAGTTTGTGTAATCTAACAAGATTTAGAACTTGTTGGATTCGCATCATTTCTAAACTACTTTGTTTAGAAAACAATCACCTTCATTGCCAATTATTGTACTGTGTGAAATAAGCTAGTTTGTTTCTAGGAATCTATTGCTATCCAACGAAGAAGGTTGAGTGCAGCAAGTTAAAACTTTCCTTGTTTGTGTAATCTAACAAGATGTACACCTTAGAAGTTTCGCTTCATTTCTAAACTCCTTTTTTAGAAAACAAACATCTTCATTGCCAAATATTGTACTGTATGAAATAAGCTGTTTTGGTTCTAGGCATCAGTAGCTTTCCTACAAAGAAGGTTGAGTGAAGCAAGTTCAAACTTTCCTAGTTTGTGTAATCTAATAAGGTGTATAAGGTAGTAAATTTGCCTCATTTCTAAAGTAGTTTGTGGAGAAAACAAACATCTTCATTGCCGAACCTTATACTGTGTGAAATAAGCTAGTTCGGTTCTGGGAATCATTTGCATTCCTACAAAGAAGGTCGGGTGCAACAACTTCAAACTTTCCTTGTTAATGTAATCTAAAAAGATGTACAACTTAGTAGATTGGCCTCATTACTACAGTAGTTTGTTTTGAAAACAAACATCTTCATAGCCAAACACTGTACTGTGTGAAATAAGCTAGTTCGTTTCTAGGAAACAGCAGCTTTCCTATGAAGAAGGTTGAGTGCAGCAAGTTCAAACTTATCTTGTTAATGTAATCTAAAAACTTGTACAACTTAGTATATTGGCATCATTTCTACAGTAGTTTGTTTACAAAACAAACATCTTCATTGCCGAACCGTGAACTGTGTGAAAATAGCTACTTAGTTTCTAGGAATCAGTTGCTTTCCTACAAAGAAGGTTGAGTGCAGCAAGTTAAAACTTTCCTTGATTGTGGAAGCTAACAAGATGTACAACTTACAAGTTTCGATTCATATCTAAACTACTTTGTTTAGAAAACAAACATCTTCATTGCCAAATACTATAATGCGTGAAATAAGCTATTTTGGTTCTAGGAAGCAGGTGCTTTCCTACCAAGAAGGTTGAGTACCACAAGTTCAAACTTTCCTTGTTAGTGAATCTAACAAGGTGTACATTTAGTAGATTCACCTCATTTCTACAGTAGTTTGTTTAGAAAACAAACATCTTCATTGCCGAACCTTATACTGTGTGAAATAAGCTAGTTCGGTTCTAGGAATCAGTTGTTTTCCTACCAAGAAGGTTGAGTGCAGCAAGTTCAAACATTCCTTGTTAATGTAATCTAAAAAGATGTACAACTGAGTAGATTGGCGTCATTTCTTCAGTAGTTTGTTTAGAAAACAAACATCTTCATTGCTGAACCCTGTACTGTGTGTAAATAGGTAGTTCGTTTCTAGGAATCAGTTGCTTTCCTACGAAGAAGGTTAAGTGCAGCAAGTTCAAACATTCCTTATTAATGTAATCCAAAAACATGTACAACTTACGAGTTTCACTTCATTTCTAAACTACTTTGTTTAGAAAACAAACACCTTCATTTCCACATATTGTACTGTGTGAAGTAAGCTGTTTTGGTTCTAGGAATCAGTTGCTTTGCTACGAAGAAGGTTGAGTGTGGCAAGTTCAAACTTTCCTTGTTTGTGTAATCTAACAAGATGTACAACTTACACATTTCGCTACATTTTTAAACTACTTCATTTAGAAAACAAACATCTTCATTGCCGAATGCTGTGCTGTTTGAAACAAGCTAGTTCGGTTGTAGGAATCAGTTGCTTTCCTAAGAACAAGATTGAGTGCAGAAAGTTCAAACTTTCCTTTTTAATGTAATCTAAAAATATGTACAACTTAGTAGATCGGCGTCATGTGTACAGTAGTTTGTTTAGAAAACAAACATCTTCTTGCCGAACCCTTTACTATGTGAAAATAGCTAGTTCTTTTCTAGGAATCAGTTGCTTTCCTTCGAAGAAGGTTGAGTACAGTAAGTTAAACCTTTCCTTGTTTGTGTAATCTAACAAGATGTACAACTTATTAGATTCGCCTCATTTCAAAACTACTTTGTTTAGAAAACAAACATCTTCATTGCCAAACACTCTAATGTGTGAAATAAACTAGTTCTGTTCTAGTAATCAGTTGCTTTTCTATGGAGATGGTTGAGTGCAACAAGTTCAAACTTTCCTTGTGAATGTAATCTTAAAAGATGTACAACTTAATAGATTCACATCATTTCCAATGTAGTTTGGTGAGAAAACAAACATCTATATTGGCGAAAACTGTACTGTGTGAAAAAGGTAGTTTGGTCCTAGGAATCATTTGCTTTCTTACGAAAAATGTTGAGTACAGCAAGTTCAAACTTTCCTATTTGTGTAATCTCAAAAGATGTACAACTTTCTAGATTGGCCTCATTTCTACAGTACTTTGTTTAGAAAACAGACATCTTCATTTCCAAATGCTGTACTGTGTGAAATAAGCTAGTTCGGTTCTAGGAATCAGTTGCTTTCCTACGAACAAGGTTGAGTGCAGCAAGTTCAAACTTTCCTAGTTTGTGTAATCTAACAAGATGTATAAGTTAGTTGACTCGTCTCATTTCTACATGAACTTGTTTAGAAAACAAACATCTTCTTTCCCGCACCCTATACTGTGTGAAATAAGCTAGTTCGGTCTAGGAATCAGTTGCTTTCCTACGAAGAAGTTTGAATGCAACAAGTTCAAACTTTCCTTGTTAATGTAATCTAAAAAGATGTACAACTCTGTAGAATGGCCTCATTTCTCCAGTAGTTTGTTTAAAATACAAACGTCTTCATTGCCGAACACTGTACTGTGTGAAATAAGCTAGTTCGGTTCTAGGAAATAGTTGCTTTCCTAAGAACAAGATTGAGTGCAGAAAGTTCAAACTTTCCTTGTTAATGTAATCTAAAATGATGTACAAATTAGTAGATTGGCGTCATTTCTATAGTATTTTGTTTAGAAAACAAACATCTTCATTGCCGGACCCTGTACTGTGTGAAAATAGCTAGTTCGTTTCTAGGAATTAGTTGGTTTCCTTCGAAGAAGGTAGAGTACAGCAAGATAAAACTTTCCTTGTTTGTGTAATCAAAGAAGATGTACAACTTATTAGATTCGCCTCATTTCACAACTACTTTGTTTACAAAACAAACATTTTCATTGAAAACACTCTAATGTGTGTAATAAGCTAGTTCCGTTCTAGGAATCATTTGATTTTTTATGGAGATGGTTGAGTGCAACAAGTTGAAACTTTCCTTGTTAATGTAATCAAAAAAGATGTACAACTTAATAGACTCAAATCATTTCTAAAGTAGTTTGTTGAGAATGCAAACATCTTCATTGCCGAACACTGCACTGTGTGAAATACGCTAGTTCGGTTCTAGGAATCAGTTGCTTTCCCATAAAGAAGGTTGAGGGCAGCAAGTTCAAGCTTTCCTTGTTTGTGTAATCTAACAAGATGTACAACTTAAAAGTTTCACTTCATTTCTAAACTACTTTGTTTAGAACACAAACATCTTCATTGCTGAACACTGTACTGTGTGAAATAAGCTAGTTCAGTTCTAGGAATCACTCGTTTTCCATCAAAGAAGGTTGAGTGCAACAAGATCAAACTTTCCTTGTTAATGTAATCTAAAAAGATGTACAACACAGTAGATTGGCCTCATTTCTACAGTCCTTTGTTCACAAAACAAACATCTTCATTGCCAAACCCTGTACTGTGTGAAAATAGGTAGTTCGTTTCTAAGAATCAGATGCTTTCCTACGAAGAAGGTTGAGTGCAGAAAGTTCAAACATTCCTTGTTTGTGTAATCTAACAAGGTGTACAACGTACAAGTTTCACTTCATTTCTAATCTACTTTGTTTAGAAAACAAACATCTTCATTGCAAAATAATGTACTGTGTTAAAAAAGCTGTTTCGGTTCTAGGAATCAGTTGCTTTCATACAAAGAAGGTTGAGTGCAGCAAATTCAAACATTCTTAGTTTGTGTAATCTAACAAGATGTGTAAGTTAGTAGATCCACCTCATTTTGAAAGTAATTTGTTTAGAAAACAAACATCTTCATTGCAGAACCCTATACTGTGTGAAACGGTAGTTCTGTTCTAAGAATCATTTGCTATCCTACCAAGAAGGTTGAGTGCAAAAAGTTCAAACTTTCCTTGTTAATGTCATCGAAAAAGATGTAAAACTTAGTAGATTGGCCTCATTTCTACAGTAGTTTGTTTAGAAAACAAACATCTTCATTGCCAAACACTGTACTGTGTGAAATAAGCTAGTTCGGTTCTAGGAATCAGTTGCTTTTCTACGGAGATGGTTGAGTGCAACAAGTTCAAACTATCCATGTTTGTGTCATCTGACAAGATGTACAACGTATTAGATTCACCTCATTTCTACAGCACTTTGTTTAGAAAACAAGCATCTTAATTGCCGAATACTGTACTTTGTGAAATAAGCTAGTTCTTTCCTAGGAAGCAGTTGCTTTCCTACGAAGAAGATTGAGTGCAGCAATTTCAAACTTTCCTTGTTAATGTAATTTAAAAAGAGGTACAACTTAGTATTTTGGGTTAATTTCTACAGTAGTTTGTTTACTAAACAAACATCTTCATTGCTGAACATGGTGCTGTGTGAAATAAGCTAGTTCAGTTCTAGTAATCAGTTCCTTTCCTATGAAGAAGGTTGAGTGCAGCAAGTTCAAACTTTCCTAGTTCGTGTAATCTAACAAGATGTACAACTTAGAAGTTTCGTTTCTTTCTAAACTACCATGTTTAGAAAACAAACACCTTCATTGCCAAATATTGTACTGTGTGAAATAAGCTACTTCGGTTCTAGGAATAAGTTGCTTTTCTCCGGAGATGGTTGAGTGTAGCAAGTTCAAACGTTCCTTGTTAATGTAATCTAATAAGATGTACAACTTAACAGGTTCACCTTATTTCTAAAGTAGTTTGTTGAGAAAACAAACATCTTCATTGCCGAATACTGTACTGTGTGAAATAAGCTAGTTTGGTTCTAGGAATCACTTGCTTTCCTAAGAAGATGGTTGAGTGCAGAAAGTTCAAACATTCCATGTTTGTGCAATCTAACAAGATGTACAAGTTAGTAGATGCGGCTCATTTCTAAACTACTTTGTTTAGAAAACAAACACCTTCATTGCCATATATTGTACTGTGTGAAATAAGCTGTTTCGTTTCTCGGAATCAGTTGCGTTCCTATGAAGAAGGTTGAGTGCAGCAAGTTCAAACTTTCCTAGTTTGTGTAATCTAACAAGATGTATAAGTTAGTAGGTTTGTCTCATTTCCAATGTAGTTTGTTTAGGAAACAAACATCTTCATTGCCAAACCCTATACTGTGTGAAATAAGCTTGTTGGGTTATAGGAATCATTTGCTTTCGTACGAAGAAGGTTGAGTGCAACAGTTCAAACTTTCCTTCTTAGTGTAATCTAAAAAGATGTACAACTTAGTAGATTCACCTCATTTGTACAGTAGTTTGTTTAGAAAACAAACATCTTCATTGCCAAACACTGTACTGTGTGAAATAAGCTAGTTCGGTTCTAGGAATCAGTGGCTTTCCTACGAAGAAGGTTGAGTGCAACAAGTTCAAACTTTCCTTGTTTGTGTAATCTAACAAGATATACAACTTACAAGTTTCACTTCATTTCTGAACTACTTTGTTTAGAAAACAAACATCTTCATTGCCAAAGAGTGTAGTGTGTCAAATAAGCTAGTTCGTTTCATGGAATCAGTTGCTTTTCTACGGAGATTGTTGAGTGCAACAAGTTCAAAATTTCGTTGGTAATGTAATCTAAAAAGAGGTACAACTTAATAGATTCATCTCATTTCTAAAGTAGTTTGTTGATCAAACGAACATCTTCATTGACGAACACTGAACTGTGTGAAATAAGCTAGTTCGGTTCTAGGAATCAGTTGTTTTCCTACGAAGAATGTTGAGTGAAAAAGTTCAAACTTTCCTTGTTAATGTAATCTAAAAAGATGTACAACTTAGTAGATTGGCCTCATTTCTACCGTAGTTTGTTTAGAAAACAAACATTTTCATTGCCTAACACTGTACTGTGTGAAATAAGCTAGATTGGTTTTTGTAATCAGTTCCTTTCCTACGAAGAAGATTGAGTGCAGCAAATTCAAAATTTCCTTGTTTGTGTAATCTAACAAGATGTATAACTTACAAGTTTCGCTTCTTTTCTAAAGTGCTTTGTTTAGAAAACAAACAACTTCATTGCCAAATATTGTAATGGGTGAAATAAGCTGTTTCAGTTCTAGGAATGAGTTGATTTTCTCCAGAGATGGTTAAGAGTAGAAAGTTCAAACTTTCCTTGTTAATGTAATCTAAAAAGAGGTACAGCTTAACAGATTCACCTCATTTCTAAAGTAGTTTGTTGAGAAAACAAACATCTTCATTGCCTAACACTGTACTGTGTGAAATAAGCTAGTTCGGTTCTAGGAATCAGTTGCTTTACTGCGAAGAAGGTTGAGTGCAGCAAGTTCAAACTAACCTTGTTTGCGTAATGTAACAAGATGTAGAAGTTAGTAGATTCGTCTCATGTCTAAAGTAGTTTGTTTAGAAAACAAACATCTTCATTGCCGAAGACTGTACTGTGTGAAAAAAGCTTCTTCGGTTCTAAGAATCAGTTGCTTACCTACGAAGAAGGTTGAGTGCAGCAAGTTCAAACTTTCCTTGTTTGTGTAATCTAACAAGATGTACAACTTAAAAGTTTTGCTTTATTTCTAAACTACTTGTTTAGAAAATAAACATCTTCATTGCCAAACACTGTAGTGTGTGAAATAAGGTAGTTCAGTTCTAGGAATGAGTTGCTTTTGTCCAGAGATGGTTTAGTGTAGCAAGTTCAAACTTTCCTTGTCAGTGTAATCTAAAAAGAGGTACAAATTAGCAGATTCACCTCATTTCTAAAGTAAAATGTTGAGAAAACAAACATCTTCATTGCCGAACACTGTACTGAGTGAAATAAGCTAGTTCTGTTCTAGGAATCAGTTGCTTTCCTACGAAGTAGCTTGAGTGCAGCAAGTTCAAACTTTCCTTGTTTATGTAATCTAACAAGATATATAACTTACAAGTTTGGCTTCTTTTCTAAACTACTTTGTTTAGAAAAGAAACATCTTCACTGCCAAACACTGTACTGTGTGAAATAAGCTAGTTCGGTTCTAGGAATCAGATGCTTTCCTACGAAGAAGGTTGAGTGCAGCAAGTTCAAACTTTCCTTGTTAATGTACTCTAAAAAGATGTACAACGCAGGAGATTGGCATCATTTCTACTGTAGTTTGTTTAGAAAGCAAACATCTTCATTGCCAAACCCTGTACTCTGTGAAAATAGGTAGTTCGTTTATGGGAATCAATTGCTTTCCTACGAACACGGTTGAGTGCAGCAAGTTCAAACTTTCCTAGTTTGCGTAATCTAACAAGATATACAACTTATTAGATTCGCCTCATTTCTAAACTACTTTGTTTAGAAATCAAACACCTTCATTGCCAAATATTGTACTGTGTGAAATAAGCTGTTTCGTTTCTCGGAATCAGTTGCGTTCCTATGAAGAAGGTTGAGTGCAGCAAGTTCAACCTTTCACAGCTTGTATAATCTAACGAGATGTATAAGATAGTAGATTCACCTCATTTCTAAAGTAGTTTGTTTAGAAAACAAACATCTTCATTGCCAAACCCTATACTGTGTGAAATGAGCTAGTTCGGTTCTAGGAATCATTTTCTTTCCTACGAAGAAGTTTGCGTGCAACAACTTCAAACTTTCCTTGTTAATGTAATCTAAAAAGATATTCAACTTAGTAGATTGGCCTCATTTCTACAGTAGTTTGTTTAGTAAACAAACATCTTCATTGCCGAACACTGTACTGTGTGAAATCAGGTAGTTCAGTTTTAGGAATCAGTAGCTTTCATCCGAAGAAGGTTGAGTGCAGCAAGTTCAAAATTTCCTTGTTTGTGCAATCTAACAAGATGTACAACGTACAAGTTTAGCTTCATTTCTAAACTACTTTGTTTAGAAAACAAACATCTTAATTGCTAAACACTGTAGTGTGTGTATTAACCTAGTTCAGTTCTAGTAATCATTTGCTTTTCTCTGGAGATGGTTGAGTGCAACAAGTTAAACATTCCTTGTTAATGTAATCTAAAAAGATATACAATTTAATAGACTCACCGCAGTTCAAAAGTAGTTTGTTGAGAAAACGAACATCTTCATTGCCGAACACTGTACTGTGTGAAATAAGATATTTTGGGTCTAGGAATCAGTTGCTTCCCTACGAAGAAGGTTGAGTGCAGCAAGTTCAAACTTTCCTTGTTTGTGTAATCTAACAAGATGTGCAACATACAAGTTTCGCTTCACTTCTAACCTACTTTTTTTTAGAAAAAAACACCTACATTGCCAAACATTGTAATGTGTGAAATAAGCTGTTTCCGTTCAAGAAATCAGTTGCTTTCCTACGAAGAAGGTGGAGTGCAGCAAGTTCAAACTTTCCTAGTTTGTGTAATCTAACAACATGTATAAGTTAGTTGATTCGCCTCATTTCTAAAGTAGTTTCTTTAGAAAACAAACATCTTCATTGCTGAACCCTATACTGTGTGAAATAAGCTATTTCGGTCTTGGAATCTGTTGCTTTCCTACGAAGAAGGTTGAGTGCAACAAGTTCAAACTTTCCTTGTTAATGTAATCTAAAAAGATGTACAAATTAGTAAGTTGCTCTCATTTCTAAACTACTTTGTTAAGAAAACAAAGACCTTCATTGCCAAATATTGTACTGTGTAAAATAAGCTGATTCGGTTCTAGCAATCACTTATTTTGCTACGAAGAAGGTTGAGTGCAAGAAGTTCAAACTTTCCTTGTTAATGTAATCTAAAAAGAAGTACAACTTGGTAGATTGGACTCATTTCTAAAGTAGTTTGTTTAGAAAACAAACATCTTCATTCCCGAACTCTATACTGTGTGAAATAAGGTAGTTTGGTTCTAGTAATCAGTTGATTTCCTACGAAGAAGATTGAGTGCTGCAAGTTCAAAATTTCCTTGTTTGTGTAATGTAAAAAGATGTACAACTTACAAGTTTCGCTTCATGTCTAAACTACTTTGTTTAGAAAACAAACACCTTCATTGCCAAATATTGTACTGTGTGAAATAAGCTGTTTCGGTTCTAGGAATCAGTTGCTTTGCTACGAAGAAGGTTGAGTGCAGCACGTTTAAACTGTCATTGTTTGTACAATCTAACAAGATGTACAACTTACAAGTTTCGCTTCATTTCCCAACTTCTTTGTTTAGAAAACAAACATCTTCATTGCCAAACACTGTACTGTGTGAAATAAGCTGTTTTGGTTCTAGGAATCAGTTTCTTTTCTACGGAGATGTTTGAGTGCAGCAAGTTCAAACTTTCCTTGTTTGTGTAACCTAATGATGTTCAACTTACAAGTTTCGTTTCATTTCTAAACTACGTTGTTTGAAAAACAACCACCTTCATTGCCCAATACTGTAATGTGTGAAATAAGCTAGTTCGGTTCTAGGAATCAGTTGCTTTCCTATGAAGAAGGTTGAGTGTGGCAAGGTAAAACTGTCCTTGTTTGTGTAATCTAACAAGCTGTACAACTTACAAGTTTCTCTTCTTTTTTAAACTACTTTGTTTAGAAAACAAACATCTTCATTGCTGACCACTGTACTGTGTGAAATAAGCTAGTTCAGTTCTAGGAATCAGTTGCTTTTCTACGGAGATGGTTGCTTGCAGCAAGTTAAAACTTTCCTTGTTAATGTAATCTAAAAAGATGTACAACTTAACAGATTCACCTCATTTCTAAAGTAGTTTGTTGAGAAAGCAAACATCTTCATTGCCGAACACTGTACTGTGTGAAGTAAGCTAGTTAGTTTCTAGGAATCACTTGCTTTCCTACGAAGATGGTTGAGTGCAGAAAGTTCAAACTTTCCATGTTTGTGTAATCTAACAAGATATACCACTTACAAGTTCCGCTTCATTTCTAAACTACTTTGTATAGAAAACAAACATCTTCATTGCCGACAATTGTACTGTGTGAAATAAGCTAGTTCGGTTCTAGGAATCAGTTGCTTTTCTATGAAGAATGTGGAGTGCAGCAAGTTCAAACTTTCCTTGTTAATGTAATCTAAAAAGGTGTACAACCTAGTAGACTGGCGTCATTTGTACAGTAGTTTGTTTAGAAAACAAACATCTTCATTGCCAAACCCTGTACTGTGTGAAAATACCTAGTTAGTTTCTACGAATCAGTTGCTTTCCTTACGAAGAAGGTTGAGTGCAGCAAGTTCCAACTTTCCTTGTTTGTGTAATCTAACAAGATGTATAATTTATTAGATTAGCCTCATTTCTAAACTACTTTGTTTAGAAAACAAACACCTTCATTGCCAAATATTCTACTGTTTGAAATAAGCTGTTTTGATTCTAGGAATCAGTTGATTTCCTGCGAGGAAGGTTGAGTACAGCAAGTTCAAACTTTCCTATTTTGTGTAATCTAACAAGATATATAAGTTAGTAGATTCGCCTCATTTCTAAAGTAGTTTGTTTAGAAAACAAGCATCTTCATTGCCGAACCCTATACTGTGTGAAATAAGATAGTTCGGTCTAGGAATCAGTGGCTTTCTTACGAAAAAGTTTGAGTGCAAGAAGTTCAAACTTTCTTTGTTAATGTAATCTAAAAAGATGTACAACTTAATAGATTCACCTCATTTCTAAAATAATTTGTTGAGAAAAAAAACATCTTCATTGCCGAACTCTGTACTGTGGGAAATAAGCTAGTTTGGTTCTAGGAATCAGTTGCTATCCTACGAAGAAGGTTGAGTGCTGCAAGTCAAACATCCCTTGTTTGTGTAACCTAACAAGATGTACAAGTTAGTAGATTCACCTCATGTGATGGTTAAGTTTGTGTCAACTTGATTTGTTTAGGAATCCACAGACATTCCTCATAAGTGTGTTTCTGAGGCTGCCTCTAGGAAGGATTAACTAAAGGAAGAATCCTTCCCTCAGGGGTAAGCCTTCCCCCAGAGTGGGCGGCCCAGAGTGGGCGGCCCCTCTTGGAGGAGGGGGCTGGTTGATAAAAAGGAGCTCTGGGAAGAAAGGCTCTCTCTCTCCCACCTGGCTGCCGGTGCTACTAGCTGCTTGGTGTTTTCTGCTTGGTACCTGCTGCTTGGTGTTGCTGCTCTCCAGTGTGTACTGAAGACCAGGGTGGACTGAAGAGCAGCGTCTCTCCAGGAATCCTCCAGGCCTTCAGTGCCGGATTGGGACTGCTGAGGCCTCCAGCCTCGTGCACTGAGCAGCTACCGGGTTTCTTGACTCTCGGACCTGCAACCTGCTATTGCTGGACTGTGTAAGATAATCCAATAAATCCCCTTTTAATACAATTCATTCTGTCCATTCTGTTCCTCTAGAGAACCCTGACTAATACACCTCATTTCTAAAGTAGTTTGTTTTGAAAACAAACATCTTCATTCCCGAACCTTATACTGTGTGAAATAAGCTAGTTCGGATCTAGGAATCACTTGCTTTCGTACGAAAAGGTTGAGTGCAGCAAGCTCAATCTTTCCTTGTTTGTGTAATCTAACAAGATGTACAACTTACAAGTTTAGAATCATTTCTAAACTACTTTGTTTAGAAGAGAAACATGTTCATTGCCAAACACTGTACTGTTTGAAATAAGCTAGTTCGGTTCTAGGAATCATTTGCTTTCCTACGAAGAAGGTTGAGTGCAGCAATTTCAAACTTTCATTGTTTGTGAAACGTAGCGATGTACAACTTACAAGTTTCATTTCATATCTACACTTGTTTGTATGGCAAACAAACATGTTCTTTGCCCAATACTGCAATGTGTGAAATAAGCTAGTTCGGTTCTAGGAATCATTTGTTTTCCTACTAAAAAGGTTCAGTGTTGCACGGTCAAACTTTCCTTGTTTGTGTAATCTATCAAGATGTACAACTTCCAAGTTTGGCTTCATTTCTAAACCGCTTTGTTTAGAAAACAAATATCTTTATTGCTGACAACTGTACTGTATGAAATAATCTAGTTTGGTTCTAGGAATCAGTTGCTTTTCTACGGAGATGGTTGCGTGCAGCAAGTTCAAACTTTCCTTGTTAATGTAATCTAAAAAGATGTACAACTTAATAGATTTACCTCATTTCTTAAGTACTTTGTTGAGAAAACAAACATCTTCATTGCCGAACACTGTACTGTGTGAAATAAGCTAGTTCGGTTCTAGGAATCAGTTGGTTTCCTTCGAAGAAGGTTGAGTGCTGCAAGTTCAAACATTCCTTGTTAATGTAACCAAAAAACATGTACAACTTAGTAGATTAGTCTCATTTCTTCATTAGTTTGTTCAGAAAAAAAAAATCTTCATTTCCAAACCCTGTACTGTGTGAAAATAGCTAGTTCGTTGTTAGGAATCAGTTGCTTTCCTACAAACAAAGTTGAGTGCTGCAAGTTGAAACTTTCCTTGTTTGTGTAATCTAACAAGATGTACAACTTAGTAAAATTGCCTCATTTCTAAACTACTTTTTTAGAAAACAAACACCTTTATTGCCAAATATTGTGTTGTGTGAAATAAGATGTTTTGGTTCTAGGAATCAGTTGCTTTCCTACAAAGAAGGTTGAGTGCAGCAAGATCAACCTTTCTAGTTTTGTAATATAACAAGATGTATAAGTTAGTTGATTCGCCTCATTAGTAAAGTAGTTTGTTTAGAAAACAAACATCTTCATTGCTGAACCCTATATTGTGTGAAATAAGATAGTTCAGTTCTAGGAATCGGTTGCTTTCCTTCGAAGGAGGGTGAGTGCAGGAAGTTCAAACTTTCCTTCTTTGTGTAATCTAACAAGATGTACACCTTACAAGTTTTGCTTCATTTATAAACTACTTTGTTTAGGAAGCAAACACCTTCATTGCCGAACACTGTACTGTGTGAAATAAGCTAGTTCATTTCTAGGAATCAGTTGCTTTCCTACGAAGAAATTTCAGTGCAGGAAGTTCAAACTTTCCATATTTGTGTAATCTAAGAAGATATAAAACTTACAAGTTTCGTTTCATTTGTAAACTACTTTGTTTAGAAAACAAACATCTTTATTGCTAAATTTTGTAATGTGTGAAAATATCTAGTTCGTTTCTGGGAATCAGTTGCTTTGCTACGAAGAAGGTTGAGTGCAGCAAGTTCAAAGTTTGCTTAGTTCTGTAACCTAACAAGATGTACAACTTAGTAAACAAACATCTTCATTGCCGAACCCAGTAGTGTGTGAAATAGCTAGTTCATTTCTGGGAATCAGTTGCTTTGCTACGAAGAAGGTTGAGTGCAGCAAGTTCAAACTTTGCTTGTTTCTGTAATCTAACAAGATGTACAACTTAGTAGATTCGACTCATTTCTAAACTACATTGTTTAGAAAACAAACACCTTCATTGCCAAATATTGTACTGTGTGAAATAAGCTGTTTCGGTTCTAGGAATAAGTTGCTTTGCTACGAAGAAGGTTGAGTGCAGCAAGTTCAAACTTTCCAAGTTTGTATAATCTAACAAGATGTATAAGTTAGTTCATTCACCTCATTTCTGAAATAGTTTGTTTAGAAAACAAACATCTTCATTGCCAAACCCTATACTGTGGGAAATAAGCTAGTTTGGTCTAGGAATCAGCAGCTTTCCTACGAAGAAGGTTGAGTTCAACAAGTTCAAACTTTCCTTGTTAATATTATTTAAAAAGATGTACAACTTAGTAGATGGGTCTCATTTCTACAGTAGTTTGTTTAGAAAACAAACATCTTCATTGCCGTACACCATACTGTGTGAAATAAGCTAGTTCGGTTCTAGGAATCAGTTGCATTCCTACGAAGAAGGTGGAGTGCAGCAAGTTCAAACTTCCATAGTTTGTGTAATCTAACAAGATGTACAACTTACAAGTTTTGCTTCATTTCTCAACTACTTTGTTTAGAAAACAAACACCTTAACTGCCAAATATTGTACTGTGTGAAATAAGCTGTGTCGGTTTTAGGAATAAGTTGCTTTTCTCCAGAGATGGTTGAGCGTAGCAAGTTCAAACTTTCCTTGTTAATGTAATCTAAAAAGATGTACAACTTAAGAGATTCACCTCATTTCTAAAGTAGTTTGTTGAGAAAGCAAACATCTTCATTGCCGAACACTGTACTGTGTGAAATAAGCTAGTTCAGTTCTAGGAATCACTTGCTTTCCAACGAAGATGGTTGAATGCAGAAAGTTCAAATTTTCCATGTTTCTGTAATCTAACAAGATTTACAACTTATTAGATTCACTTCATTTCTACAGTAGTTTGTTTAGATAACAAACATCTTCATTGCCGAACACTCTACTTTGTGAAATAAACTAGTTCGTTTCTAGGAATCAGTGGGTTTCCACGGAGAAGGTTGAGTGTAGACAGTTCAAACTTTCCTTCTCAATGTAATCTAAAAAGAGGTACAACTTCACAGATTGGCATAATTTTTACATTAGTTTGTTTAGAAAACATCTTTATTGCCAAATACTGTAATGTGTGTAATCAGCTATTTCGGTTCCAAGAATCAGTTGCTTTCCTACAAGGAAGGTTGAGTGTAGCAAGTTCAAACTTTCCTTGTTTGTGTAAATTAACAAGATGTACAGGTTAGTAGATTAGCCTCATTTGTGAAGTAGTTTGTTTAGAAAACAAACATCTTCATTGCTGAATCCTGTACTGTGTGAAAATAGCTAGTTCATTTCTGGGAATCAGTTGCTTTCCTACGAAGAAGGTTGAGTGCAGCAAGTTCAAACTTTCCTTGTTTCTGTAATCTAACAAGATGTACAACTTATTAGATTCACGTCATTTCTACAGTAGTTTGTTTAGAAAACAAACATCTTCATGGCCGAACACTGTACTGTGTGAAATAAGCTAGTTCGGTTCTAGGAATCAGTTGCTTTCCTACGAAGAAGGTGGAGTGCAGCAAGTTCAAACTGTCACAGTTTGTGTAATCTAACAAGATGTACAACTTACAAGTTTCGCTTCATTTCTAAATTACCTTGTTTAGAAAAAAAAATCTTCATTGCCAAACACTGTAATGTGTGAAGTAAGCTAGTTCGGATCTAGTATTCAGTTGCTTTTCTATGGAGATGATTGAGTGCAACAAGGTCAAACTTTCCTTGTTAATGTAATCTAAAAATATACAATTTAATAGACTCACGTCATTTCTAAAGTAGTTTGTTGAGAAAACAAACATCTTTATTGCCGAACACTGTACTGTGAGAAATAAGCTAGATCGGTTCTAGGTATTAGTTGCTTTCCTACGAAGAAGGTTGAGTGCAGCAAGTTGAAACTTTCCTTGTTTGTGTAATCAAACAAGATGTACCACTTATAATTTTCACTTCATTTCTAAACTACTTTGTTTAGAAAACAAACACCTTTGTTGCCAAACATTGTACGTTGTGAAATAAGCTGTTCCGGTTCTAGGAATCGGTTGCTTTTCTCCGGAGATGGTTGAGTGTAGCAAGTTCAAACTTTCCTTGATAATGTAATCTAAAAAGATGTACAACTTCACAGATTCAACTCATTTCTAAAGTAGTTTGTTGAGAAAACAAACATCTTCATTGCTGAACACTGTACCATGTGAAATAAACTAGTTCGTTTCTAGGAATCAGTGGCTTTACCACGAAGAAGGTTGAGTGCAGAAAGTTCAAACTTTCCTTGTCAATGTAATCTAAAAAGATTTACAACTTAGTAGATTGGCCTCATTTCTACAGTAGCTTGTTTAGAAAACAAACATCTTCATTGACGAACACTGTACTGTGTGAAATAAGGTAATTCTGTTCTAGGAATCAGTTGCTTTTCTACAAAGAAGGTTGAGTGCAGCAAGTTCAAACTTTCCTTGCTTGTGTAATCTAACAAGATGTACAAATTACAAGTTTCGCTTAATTTCTAAACTACTTTGTTTCGAAGAGAAACACCTTCATTGCCAAACACTGTAATGTGTGAAATAAGCTAGTTTGGTTCTAGGAATCAGTTATTTTTCTCCGGAGATGGTTGAGTGTAGATAGTTCAAACTTTCCTTGTTAATGTAACCTAAAAGATGTACAACTTAACAGATTCACCTCATTTCTAAAGTAGTTTGTTGAGAAAACAAACATCTTCATTGCCAAACACTGTACCGTGTGAAATAAGCTAGTTCAGTTCTAGGAATGAGTTGCTTTCCTATGTAGAAGGTTGAGTGCAGCTCGTTCAAACTTTCCTTGTTTGTGTAATCTAACAAGAAATACAACTTACAAGTTTCGTTTCATTTCTAAACTACTTTGTTTAGAAAACAAACACATTCATTGCCAAATATTGTACTGTGTGAAGTAAGCTGTTTCGGTTCTAGGAATCAGTTGCTTTTTTCCAGAGATGGTTGAGTGTAGCAAGTTCAAACTTTCCTTCTCAATGTAATCTAAAAAGATGTACAACGTAACAGATTCAGCTCATTTCTAAAGTAGTTTGTTGAGAAGCAAACATCTTCATTACCGAACACTGCACTGTGTGAAATAAGCTAGTTTGGTTCTAGGAATCAGTTGCTTTCCTACGAAGAAGGTTGAGCGCAGCAAGTTCAAACTTTCCTAGTTTTTGTAATCTAACAAGATGTATAAGTTCATAGATTTGCCTCATTTCTACATAGTTTCTTTAGAAACCAACATCGTCATTGCGGAACCCTATACTGTGTGAAACAAGCTAGTTCGGTTCTAGGAATCAGTTGCTTTCCTATGAAGAAGGTTGAGTGCACCAAGTTCAAATTTTCCTAATTTGTGTAATCTAACAAGATGTATAAGTTAGTTGATTAGACTGGTCTCTAAAGTAGTTTTTTAAGAAAACAAACATCTCCATTGCCGAACCCTATACTGTGTGAAATAAGCTAGTTCTGTCTAGGAATCAGTTGCTTTCCTACGAAGAAGGTTGACTGCATCAAGTTCAAACTTCCCTTGTTAATGTAATCTAAAAAGATGTACAACTTAGTAGATACGCCTCATTTCTACAGTAGTTTGTTTAAAAAACAAACATCTTCTTTGCCGTACACCATACTGTGTGAAATAAGCTAGTTCGGTTCTAGGAATCAGTTGCTTTCCTACGAAGAAGGTTCAGTGCAGCAAGTTCAAACATTCCTCGTTAATGTAATCTCAAAGGACGTACAACTTAGTAGATTGGCGTCATTTCTTCAGAAGTTTGTTTAGAAAACAAACATCTTCATTGTCAATCCCTGTACTGTGTGAAAATACCTACTTCGTTTATAGGAATCAGTTGCTTTCCCATGAAGAAGATTGAGTGCAGCAACTTCAAACTTTACTTGTTTGTGTAATCTAACAAGATGTACAACGTAAAATTTTCGAATCATTTCCAAACTACTTTGTTTAGAAAACAAACATCTTCATTGCTGAACGCTGTACTATACTGTGTGAAATAAGCTAGTTCGGTTCTAGGAATCAGTTGCTTTCCTACGCAGAAGGTTGAGTGCAGCAATTTCAAACTTTCCTTGTTAATGTAATCTAAAAAAAGTACAACCTAGTAGATTGGCATCATTTCTACAGTAGTTTATTTAGAAAACAAACATCTTCTTTACCGAACCCTGTACTGTATGAAAATAGGTAGTTCATTTCTAGGAATCAGTTGCTTTCCTAAAAAGAAGGTTGAGTGCACCAAGTTCAAACTTTCCTTGTTTGTGTAATCTAACAAGATGTGCAACTTTTTACATTGACTCATTTCTAAACTACTTTGTTTAGAAAACAAACACCTTCATTGCCAAATATTGTACTGTGTGAAATAAGCTGTTTTGGTTCTAGGAATCATTTGCTTTGCTACAGAGAAGGTTGAGTGCAGCATGTTCAAACTTTCCTAGTTTGTGCAATCTAACAAGATGTATAAGTTAGTAGATTCGCCTCATTTGTAAAGTAGTTTGTTTAGAAAACAAACATCTTCATTGCCGAACCCTACACTGTGTAAAATAAGCTAGTTTGGTTCTAGGAATCATTTGCTTTCCTACAAAGAAGGTTGAGTCCAACAAGTTCAAACTTTCCTCTTAATGTAATCTAAAAAGATGTACAACTTAGTAGATTGGCCTCATTTCTACAGTAGTTTGTCAGAAAACAAACATCTTCATTGCCGAACCCTATACTGTGTGAAATAAGCTAATTCGGTTCTAGGAATCAATAGTTTTCCTACAAACAAGGTTGAGTGCAGCAAGTTCAAACTTTCCTTGTTTGTGTAATCTAACAAGATGTGCGATGTACAAGTTTCATTTCATTTCTAAACTACTTTGTTTAGAAAACAAACATCTTCATTGCCAAACACTGTAGTTTGTGAAATAAGCAAGTTCGGTTCTAGGAATCAGTTGCATTTCTACGGAGATGGTTGAGTGCCACAAGTTCAAACTTTCCTTGTTAATGTAATGTAAAAAGATATTCAACTTCATAGATTCACCTCATTTCAAAAGTAGTTTTTTTAGAAAACAAACACCTTCATTGCCAAATATTGTATTGTGTGAAAAAAGCAGTTTTGGTTCTAGGAATCAGTTGCTTTGCTACGACGAAGGTTGAGTGCAGCAAGTACAAACCTTCCTTGTTTGTGTAATCTAATAAGATGTACAACTTACAAGTTTCGCTTTATTTCCAAACTTCTTTGATTAGAAAACAAACATCTTCATTGCTGAATGCTGTACTGTGTGAAATAAGCTAGTTGGGTTCTAGGAATCTCCTGCTATCCTACGAAGAAGGTTGAGTGCCGCAAGTTCAAACTTTCCTTGTTAATGTAATCTAAAAAGATGTACAACCATGTAGATTCACGTCATTTCTACAGTAGTTTGTTTAGAAAACAAACTTCTTCCTTGCCGTACCCTGTAATGTGTGAAAATAGCTAGTTCGTTTCTAGGAATCAGTTGCTTTCTTACGAAGAAGGTTGAGTGCAGCAAGTTCAAACTTTCCTTGTTTGTGTAATCTAACAAGATGTACAACTTATTATATTCGACTCATTTCTAAACTACTTTGTTTAAAAAAGAAACACCTTCAATGCCAATTAATGCACTGTGTGAAATAAGCTGTTTTGGATCTCGGAATCAGTTGCTTTCCTGCGAAGAGGTTGAGTGCAGTAAGTTCAAACTTTCCTTGTTTGTGTAATCTAACAAGATGTACACCTTACAAATTTTGCTTCATTTCTAAACTACTTTGTTTAGAATACAAACATCTTCATTGCAAAACACTGTACTGTGTGAAATAAGCTAGTACCATTCTAGGAATCAGTTGTTTCCTACGAAGAAGGTTGAGTGCAGCCAGTTCAAACTTTCCTAGTTTGTGTAATCTAACAAGATGTATAAGTTAGTAGATTCACCTCATTTCTAAAGTCGTTTGTTTAGAAAACAACCATCTTCATTGCCAAACACTATACTGTGTGAAATAAGCAAGTTCGGTTCTAGGAAACAGTTATTTTCCTACGAAGAAGGTTGAGTGGAACAAGTTAAAACTTTCCTTGGTAATCTAATCTAAAAAGATGTACAACTTAGTAGATTGGCCTCATATCTACAGTAGTTTGTTTAAAAAACAAACATCTTCATTGCCGAAAAACTATACTGTGTGAAATAATCTAGTTTGGTCTAGGAATCAGTTGCTTTCCTCCTAAGAAGGTTGAGTGGAGCAAGTTCAAAAATTTGTTTGTGTAATCTAACGAGATCTACAACTTACAAGTTTCGCTTCATTTCTGAACCACTTTGTTTAGAAAACAAACACCTTCATTGCCAAATATTGTACTGTGTGAAATAACCTGTTTCTATTCTAGGAATCAGTTGCTTTCCTACAAAGAAGGTTGACTGCAGCAAGTTCAAACTTTCCTAGCTTGTGTAATCTAACAAGATATATAAGATAGTAGATTCGCCTCATTTCTAAAGTAGTTTGTTTAGAAAAAAAATCTTCATTGCTGAACATTATATGTGTGAAATAAGCGAGTTCGGTTCTAGGAGTCATTTTCTATCCTACGAAGAACGTTGAGTGCAACAAGTTCCAACTTTCCTTGTTAATGTAAAATGAAAAGATGTACATCTTAGTAGATTGGCCTCTGTAGCAAACAGCTTCATGTTCGCTGAGATGAACATCCAGACTGGGCACAGTTATGGAGGAAGGGATATTATTTTTTGAAGCTTACAGATCCAGGGGAAGTTCCATAATGGCAGGAGAAGTAGCCTGCTCTCCACAGGGCCAAGCAGAGAGAGAGGGAAACCAACCAGCCACCACCATACACAGAGCAAAAATTACAGCCAAAAGGTCACACAGCACACTTCAGGAACTCTTGCTAGGCACATTTGCATATCTTTACAATGGAATCTCAAACCCACACCATTAACACCTTAAGACCAGCCTCCGGTGACATTGCCTCTAGCAAGGTGATTGCATATGCAAAGTATAACTAGTAAAACACTGAATATTTTGGGGGACATATATTCAAACTACCACATTCCACCCCTGGCCCCCAATATATTTAGCTCTTGGCCCCCAATAGATTTATAACTATCACACATTGTAAATTGTACTCAGTCCAATTTCAAAGGTTCTCACAGTCTGGATCAACTTAAGATAGTGAGTCCTGTAAAATCAAACAAGTTAAACACTTTCAACATGTAAAGGCACAGAGTAAACATTTTAACTGTATAAGGAATAGCAAGGAGAGACTAGAACAATTCAAACTCAACTACCATCAGCCGTCATCAAACTTCTGCAGTTCAAGTTCAATATAACCATAGACTGACAGTGTCCAGGTTTTCCATTTCCGCCCCTCCAGCTGGGCAGAGTCACCAGGGAAAACTTTTATCCCATGCCAACACTGCACTCCATGGTAGTCCTTTTGCACATTTCTTGTATATCCAAAACATCTTCAGGTCTCCATGCAAACCACGGCCCATCTTCCAAAGGCTCTTGCAGCCTATTCCTGAGGGTCTTCATGCCCTGCCTCATGCCGCATCTCAGCAGCGGCTCCTGGAACCGTGTGCAATTCATGACCATTCCATGCATTTTTCATGCTTCCAAAACTAATACCATGTGTGTAGGTCACAGCCATATTCTTAATCCAGGGAGAAAATAAATCATAGCCTTGAAAAGCAGGTTCATTCTCCAGTCAGCTCTTTCCAAGAATTTGCATTTTTAACAGTCTTTCCTCAGGCATCTTCTCCATTGTTTTAATGCAACTGCAGTCGGGCCACCTTCCTTCCACCTTCCTTAAGAATGCTAATGTGTTGACAATAGTAGCTAAACCAGTCTCAATGTCTCTACTTTTAACTTGTTTCAGGTTTTCCAACTTAAAAATCTTAAAATCTCAGTCCGATATCTTTAGCCAAGCACATCAGTCCATTACAAATTTAAGTTTGATCAAACACTCTGGGCCTGGATAGCAGAACGTAGCTATCCCTTATGCCAGTAGCTCAGTTCCAATAAAGTCCTCTGCAGTCTTTCCTTCCCCTTAGAAACCTCATAAGCCAAGCCTCAAAGTTCAATACAGTCTGCACTTAGCATTCTCAAACTCTCATCAGAATGGTCCATAAAACTTGGCTTAACACTCCAGAAGGCATCTTCAGTTGCAAGCACCAAGTCCATGCCCATTCCTCCAAAACAAAAGTTCCAAAAGACAAGCACCCACACGATCAGGTTCATCTCACCCCACACTCTTCGGTACCACTTTACTGTAGCAGACAGCTTCAGGTTCGCTGAGATGAACTTCCAGACCGGGCACAGCTTTGGAGGAAGGGATATTATTTATTGAAGCTTACAGATCCGGGGAAGTTCAATAATGGCAGGAGAAGCAGCCTGCTCTCCACAGGTCCAAGCAGAGAGAGAGAGAGAAACCAACCAGCCACCACAGCACAGAGAGCAAAAACTACAGACAAAAGGTCACACATCACACTTCAGGAACTCCTGCTAGGCACATTTGCATGTTTTTACAATGGAATCTCAAACCCACACCATTAACACCTTAAGACCAGACCCCAGTGACATTGCCTTTAGCAAGGTGATTGAGGATGCAAACTATAACTAGTAAAACCCTGAATATATAGGTGGACATATATTCAAACTACCACAGCATCATTTCTACAGTAGTTTGTTTAGAAAACAAACATCTTCATTGCCGAACGCTGTACTGTGTGAAATAAGCTAGTTAGGTTCGAGGAATCAGTAGCTTTCCTACGAAGAAGGTTGAGTGCAGCAAGTTCAAACTTTCCTTGTTTGTGTAATCTAACAAGATGTACAACGTACAAGTTTCGCTTCATTTCTAAACTACTTTGTTTACAAAACAAACATCTTCATTGCCAAACACTGTAGTGTGTGAAATACGCTAGTTCTGTTTTGGTAATCAGTTGCTTTTCTACGGAGATGGTTGAGTGGAACAAGTTCAAACTTTCCATGTTAATGTAATCTAAAAAGATGTACAACTTAATAGATTCACCTCATTTCTAAAGTAGTTTATTGAGAAAACAAACATCTTCTTTGCCAAACACTGTGCTGTGTGAAATAAGCTAGTTTGGTCTAGGAAACAGTTGTTATCCAACGAACAAGGTTGAGTGCAACAAGTTAAACTTTCCTAGTTTGTGTAATCTAACTAGATGTATAAGTTAGTACATTCACCTCATTTCTAAAGTAGTTTGTTTAGAAAACAAACATCTTCATTGCCGAACCCTATACTGTGTGAAATAAGCTAGTTCGGTCTAGAAATCAGTTGATTTCCTCCGAAAAAAGTTGAGTGCAACAAGTTCAAACTTTCCTTGTTAATGTAATCTAAAAAGATGTACAACTTAGTAAATTGGTCTCATTTCTAAACTACTTTGTTTAGAAAACAAACGCCTTCATTGCCAAATATTGTACTGTGTGAAAAAAGGTGTTTTGGTTCTAGGAATCATTTGATTTCCTGAGAAGAAGGTTGAGTGCAGCAAGTTCAAACTTTCCTTGTTTGTGTAATCTAACAAGAAGTACAACATAGTAGATTGGCGTCATTTCTACAGTAGTTTGTTTAGAAAACACACATCTTCATTGCCGAACCCTATACTGTGTGAAATAAGCTAGTTTGGTCTAGGAATCAGTTGCTTTCCTATGAAAAGGGTTGAGTGCAACAAGTTCAAACTTTCCTTGTTAATGTTATCTAAAAAGATGTACAACTTAATAGATTCACTTCATGTCTAAAATAATTTGTTGAGAAAACAAACATCTTCATTGCCAAACACTGTACTGTGAGAAATAAGCTTGTTTGGTTCTAAGAATCAGTTGCTTTCCTACGAAGAAGGTTGAGTGCAGCAAGTTCAAACTTTCCTTGTTTGTCTAATCTAACAAAATGTACACCTTACAAGTTTCGGTTCATTTCTAAACTACTTTGTTTAGAAAAGAAACATCTCCACTGCCGAACACTGTAATGTGTGAAATAAGCTAGTTCCGTTATAGGAATCAGTTGCTTTTCTACGGAGATGGTTGAGTGCAACAAGTTCAAACGTTCCTTGTTAATGTAATCTAAAAAGATGTACAACTTAATAGAGTCACCTCATTTCTAAAGTAGTTTGTTCCGAAAACAAACATCTTCATTGCGGAACACTGTACTGTGTGTAATAATCTAGTTCGGTTCTAGGAATCAGTTGCTTTCCCATGAAGAAGGTTGAGTGAAGAAAGTTCAAACTTTCCTTAAATGTCCAATCTAACAAGATGTACAACTTATAAGTTTCGCTTCATTTCCAAACTACTTTGTTTAGAAAACAAACATCTTCATTTTCGTAGGCTGTACTGTGTGAAAAAAGCTAGTTCAGTTCTAGGAATCAGTTGCTTTCCTACGAAGAAGGTTGTGAGCAGCAAGTTCAAACTTTCCTTGTTAATGTAATCTAAAAAGATGTACAACTTATTAGATTCACCTCATTTCTAAACTACTTTCTTTAGAAAACAAACACCTTCATTGCCAAATATTGTACTGTGTGAAATAAGCTGTTTGGATATAGGAATCCGGTGCTTTCCTGCGAAGAAGGTTGAGTGCAGCAAGTTCAAATTTTCCTAGTTTGTGTAATCTAACAAGATGTATAAGTTAGTTGATTCGCCTCATTTCTACAGTAGCTTGTTTAGAAAACAAACATCTTCATTAATGAACCCTGTACTGTGTGGAAAAAGCTAGTTCCTTTGTAGGAATCAGTTGTTTTCCTACGAACACTGTTGAGTGCAGGAAGTTCAAACTTTCTTTGTTTCCGTACTCTAACAAGATCTACAACTTATTAGATTCGCGTCATTTCTAAACTACTTTGTTTAGAAAAAAAACATCTTCATTGCCAAACAGTGTAGTGTGTGAAATAAGCTAATTCGGTTCTATGAATCAGTTGCTTTTCTACGGAGATGGTTGAGATCAACAAGTTCAAAATTTCCTTGTTAATGTAATCTAAAAAGATGTACAATGAAATAGATTCACCTCATTTCTGAAGTAGTTTCTTGAGAAAACAAACATGATCATTGCTGAACACTGTACTGTGTGAAATAAGGTAGTTCGGTTCTAGGAATCAGTTGCTTTCCTAAGAATAAGGTTGAGTGCAGCAAGTTCAAACTTTCCTTCTTTGTGTAATCTCACAAGATGTACAACTTATAAGTATCTCTTCATTTCTAAACTTCTTCTTTGGAAAACAAACACCTTCATTGCCAAAAATTGTACTGTGTGAAATAAGCTATTTTGGTTCTAGAAATCAGTTGCTTTCCTACCAAGAAGGGTGAGTGCAGAAAGCTCAAATTTCCTGGTTTGTGTAATCTAACAAAATATATAATTTAGTCGATTCGCCTCATTTCTAAAGTAGTTTGTTAAGAAAACAAACATCTTCATTGCCTAACACTGTACTGTGTGAAATAAGCTAGTTCGGTTCTAGGAATCCATTGCTATCCTACGAAGAAGGTTGTGTGCAGCAAGTTCAAACTTTCCTTGTTTGTGTAATCTAACAAGATGTGCAAATTACAAGTTTCGCTTCATTTCTAAACTACTTTGTTTAGAAAACAAACATCTTCATTGCCGAACAATGAACTGTGTGAAATAAGCTAGTTCGGTTCAAGAAATCAGTTGTTTTCCTATGAAGAAGGTTGAGTGCAGCAAGTTCAAATATACCTTGTTAATGTAATCTAAATAGATGTACAACTTAGTAGATTGGCGTCATTTCTTCAGTAGTTTGTGCAGAAAACAAACATCTTCATTGCTGAACCCTGTACTGTGTGAAAATAGTTAGTTCTTTTCTTGGAATCAGTTGCTTTCCTACGAAGAAGATGGAGTGTAGCAAGTTCAAACTTTCCTTGTTAATGTAATCTAAATAGATGTACAACTTAGTAGATTGGAGTCATTTCTACAGTAGTTTGTTTAGAAAACAAACATCTTCATTGCCGAACCATGTGTGAAAATAGCTAGTTCATTTCTAGTAATCAGTAGCTTTCCTACGAAGAATGTTGAGTGCAGCAAGTTCAAAGTTTCCTTGTCTGCGAAATTAAATAGATGTACAACTTATTAGATTCGACTCATTTCTAAATTTCTTGTTTACAAAATAAACACCTTCATTGCCAAATATTGTACTTTGTGAAATAAGCTGTTTTGGTTCTTGGAATCAGTTGCTTTCCTGCGAAGAAGGTTGAGTGCAGCAAGTTAAACTATCCTAGTTTGTGTAATCTAAGAAGATGTATATGTTAGTTGATTCACCTCATTTCTAAAGTACTTTGTTTAGAAAACAAACATCTTCATGGCTGAATCCTATACTGTGTGAAATAAGCTACTTCGGTCTAGGAATCAGTTGCTTTCCTACGAAAAAGGTTGAGTGCAACAAGTTCAAACTTTCCTTGTTAATGTAATGCAAAAGATGTAAAACTTAGTAGATTGGCAGCATTTCTACAGTAGCTGGCTGAGAAAATGAACATCTTCATTGCCGAACACTGTACTGTCTGAAATAAGCTACTTCGGTACTAGGAATCAGGTGCTTTCCTACGAAGAAGGTTGTGTGCAGCAAGTTCAAACTTTCGTTTTTTTCGTAATCTAACAAGATGTACAACTTACAAGTCTCGTTCCATTTCTAAACTACTTTGTTTAGAAAATAAACACCTCCATGTTCGAACATTTTAATGTGTGAAATAAGCTAGTTTGGTTCTAGGAATCATTTGCATTTCATTGGAGATGGTTGAGTGCATCAAGTTCAAAATTTCCTTGTTAATGTAATCTAAAAAGAAGTACAATTTAATAGATTCACCTCATTTCTACAGTAGGTTGTTGAGAAAAAAAAACATCTATACTGTGTGAAATAAGCTAGTTCGGTGCTAGGAATCAGTTGCTTTCCTACGAAGAAGGTTGAGTGCAGCAAGTTCAAACTTTCTTTGTTTCTGTAATCTAACAAGATGTATATCTTAGAAGCTTCGCTTCATTTCTAAACTACTTTGTTTAGAAAACAAGCACCTTCATTGCCGAACACTGTACTCTGTGAAATAAGCTAGTTTGGTTCAAGGAATCAGTTGTTTTCCTACGAAGAAGGTTGAGTGCAGCAAGTTCAAACATTCCTTGTTAATGTAATCTAAAAAGATGTACAACTTAGTAGATTGGCCTCATTTCTACAGTAGTTTGTTTAGAAAACAAACATCTTCATTGCCGAACACTGTACTGTGTGAAATGTTAGTTCGGTTCTAGGAATCAGTAGCTTTCCTATGAGGAAGGTTGATTACAGCAAGTTCAAACTTTCCTTCTTAATGTAATCTAAAAAGAATGTACAACTTAGAAGATTGGAGTCATTCTATAATAGTTTGTTTAGAAAACAAACATCTTCATTGCCAAACACTGTACAATGTGAAATAAGCTAGTTCGGTTCTAGGAATTAGTAGCTTTCGTACGAGGAAGGTTGAATGCAGCAAGTTCAAACTTTCCTTGTTAATGTAATGTAAAAAGATGTACAACTTAGTAGATTGGAGTCATTTCTACATTAGTTTGTTTAGAAAACAAACATCGTCATTGCCGAACCATGTGGGAAAATAGCTAGATCGTTTCTGGGAATCAGTTGCTTTCTTACGAAGAATGTTCACTGAAGCAAGTTCAAACTTTCCTTCTTTGCGAAATCTAACAAGATGTACAACTATTTAGATTCGACTCATTTCTAAACTACTTTGTTTAGAAAATAAACAACTTCATTAACAAATATTGTACTGTGTGAAATAAGCTGTTTTGGTTCTAGGAATCAGCTGCTTTCCTGCGAAGAAGGTTGAGTGCAGCAAGTTAAAACTTTCCTTGTTTGCGAAATCTAACAATATGTACAACTTGTTTGATTCGCCTAATTTCTAAAGTTCTTTGTTTAGAAAACAAACACCTTCATTGCCCAATATTGTACTGTGTGAAATAAGCAGTTTTGGTTCTAGGAATCAGTTGCTTTCCTGCGAAGTAGGTTTAGTGCAGCAAGTTCAAACTTTCCTAGTTTGTGTAATCTAAGAAGATTCATAAGTTAGTAGATTCGCCTCATTTCTAAAGTAGCTTGTTTAGAAAACAAACATCTTTAATCCCGAACCCTATACTGTGTGAAATGAGCTAGTTTGGTTTTGGGAATCATTTGCTTTCCTACAAAGAAGGTTGAGTGCAACAAGTTCAAACTTTCCTTGTTAATGTGATTTAAGAAGATGTACACCTTAGTAGATTGTCCTCATTTCCACAGTAGTTTGTTAGAAAACAAACATCTTCATTGCCGAACCCTGTAATGTGTGAAATAAACTAGTTCAGTTCTAGGAATCAGTAGCATTTGTACGAGGAAGGTTTAGTGCAGCAAGTTCAAACTTTACTTGTTAACGTAATCAAAAAAGTTGTACAAATCAGTAGATTGGAGTCATTTCTACGGTAGTTTGTTTGAAAAACAAACATCTTCATTACCGAACCATGTGTGAAAATAGCTAGTTCGTTTCTAGGAATCAGTTGCTTTCCTATGAAGAATATTGAGGGCAGCAAGTTCAAACATTCCTTGTTTGTGAAATCTAACAAGATGTACAACTTATTAGATTCGACTCATTTCTAAAGTACTTATTTTAGATAATAAACACCTTCATTAACATATATTGTACTGTGTGAAATAAGCTGTTTTGTTTCTAGGAATCAGTTGCTTTCGTGTGAAGAAGGTTGAGTGCACCAAGTTCAAATTTTCCTAGTTTGTGTAATCTAAGAAGATATATATGTTAGTTGATTCACCTCATTTCTAAAGTACTTGTTTAAAAAACGAACACCTTCATTGTCGACCCCTATACTGTGTGAAATAAGCTACTTCGGTTCTAGGAATCAGTTGCTTTCCTTCCAAGAAGGTGGAGTGCAGCAAGTTCAAACTTTCGTTGTTTGTGTAATCTAACAAGATGTACAACTTACAAGTTTCGCTTCTTTTCTAAACTACTTTGTTCAGAAAAGAAACATCTCCATTGCCCAACACTGTGATGTGTGAAATAGGCTAGTATGCTTCTAGGATTAGGTTGCATTTTTCGGAGATGGTTGAGTGCAACAAGTTCAAACTTTCCTTGTTAATGTAATCTAAAAAGATGTACAACTTAATAAATTCACCTCATTTCTAAGTAGTTTGTTGAGAAAACAAACATCTTCATTGCCGAACACTGTTTTGTGTGAAATAGCTGGTTTGGTTCTAGGAATCAGTTGCTTTCCTAAGAAGAAGGTTGATTGCAGCTAGTTCAAACTTTCCTTGTTTGTGTAATCTAACAAGATGTACAACTTACAAGTTTCGCTTCATTTCTAAACTACTTTGTTTACAAAACAAACATCTTCATTTTCATTGCCGAACACTGTACTGTGTGAAATAAGGTAGTTCGGTTCAAGGAATCAGTTGTTTTCCTATGAAGAAGGTTAAGTGCAGCAAGTAAAAACACTCCTTGTTAATGTAATCTGAAAATATGTACAACTTAGTAGATTGGCATCATTTCCTCAGTAGTTTGTTTAGAAAACAAACATCGTCATGCCCGAACCCTGTACTGTGTGAAACTAGCTAGTTCATGTCTAGGAATCGGTTGCTTTCCTACGAAGAAGGTTGAGTGCAGCAAGTTCAAACTTTCCTTGTTTGTGTAATCTAACAAGATGTTCAATTTCTTTGATTCGCCTCATTTCTAAATTACTTTGTTTAGAAAACAAACATGATCATTGCCAAATATTATAAGTGTGAAATAAGCTCTTTCGGTTCTAGGAATCAGTTGCTTTCCTACAGAGAAGGTTGAGTGCAGCTAGTACAAACTTTACTAGTTTTTGTAATCTAACAAGAAGTTTCAATTAGTAGATTCGCCTCATTTCTGAAGTAGTTTGTTTAGAAAACAAAGATCTTCATTGCCGATCCCTATACTCTGTGAAATAAGCTAGTTCAGTTCTAGGAATCATTTGCTTTCCTACGAAGAAGGTTGAGTGCAGCAAGTTCAAACTTTCCTTCTTAATGTAATCTAAAAAGATGTACAACTTAGTAGATTGGTCTCATTTCTAAACTAGTTTGTTTAGAAAACAAACATCTCCATTAACAAACACTGTACTGTGTGAAATAAGCTGTTTTGGTTCTAGGAATCAGCTGCTTTCCAACGAAGAAGGTTGAGTGCAGCAAGTTCAAACTTTCCTTGTTTGTGTAATCTAACAAGATGTACAACTTGTTTGTTTCGTTTCATTTCTAAACTAGTTTGTTTAGAAAGAAACATCTTCATTGCCTAAAACTGTACTGTGTGAAAATAGCTAGTTCTTTTCTAGGAATCAGTTGCTTTCCTATGAAGAAGGTTGAGTGCAGCAAGTTCAAACTTTTCTTGTTTGTGTAATTAAACAAATGTAAAACTTATTTGATTTGCCTAATTTCTAAACTGCTTTGTTTAGAAAACAAACATCTTCATTGCCAAATATTGTACTTTGTGAAATAAGCTGTTTCGGTTGTAAGAATCAATTGCTTTCCTATGAACAAGGTTGAGTCAGCAAGTTCAAACTTTTCTAGTTTGTGTAATCTAACAAGATTTATAAGTTCATAGATTCGCCTCATTTCTAAAGTAGTTTGTTTAGAAAACAAACATCTTCATTGCCAAAACCTATACTGTGTGAAATAAGCTAGTTCGCTTCTAGGAATCATTTGCTTTCCTACGAAGATGGTTGAGTGCAGCAAGTTCAAACTTTCCTTGTTAATGTAATCTAAAAAGATTAACAACTTAGTAGATTGGTGTCATTTGTTCAGTAGTTTTTTAGAAAACAAACATCTTCTTTGCCGAACACTGTACTGTGTGAAATAAGCTGCTTCGGTTCTAGGAATCAGTAGCTTTCCTAGGAAGAAGGTTGAGTCCAGCAAGTTCAAACATTCCTTGTTAATGTAATCTAAAAAGATGTACAACTTAGTAGATTGGCATCATTTCTTCAGTAGTTTGTTTAGAAAACAAACATCTTCATTAACGAACACTGTACTGTGTGAAATAAGCTGTTTTGTTTCTAGGAATCAGTTGCTTTCCTACAAAGAAAGTTGAGTGCAGCAAGTTCAAATTTTCCTAGTTAATGTAATCTAAAAGATGTACATCTTAGTAGATTGGCCTCATTTCTACAGTACTTGTTTAAAAACAAACATCTTCATTGTCGAACACTGAACTGCATGAAATAAGCTACTTGGTTCTAGGAATCAGTTCCATTCCTTCCAAGAAGGTGGAGTGCAGCAAGTTCAAACTTTCGTTGTTTGTGTAATCTAACAAGATGTACAACTTACAAGTTTCACTTCTTTTCTAAACTACTTTGTTTAGAAAAGAAACATCTCCATTGCCCAACACTGTGATGTGTGAAATAAGCTAGTTTGGTTCTAGAATTCAGTTGCATTTTACACAGATGGTTGAGTGCAAAAAGTTCAAACTTTCCTTGTTAATGTAATCTAAAAAGATGTACAACTTAATAGATTCACCTCATTTGTAAGTAGTTTGTTGAGAAAACAAACATCTTCAATGCCGAACACTGTTTTGTGTGAAATAGCTGGTTTGGTTCTAGGAATCAGTTGCTTTCTCTAAGAAGAAGGTTGATTGCAGCTAGTTCAAACTTTCCTTGTTTGTGTAATCTAACAAGATGTACAACTTACAAGTTTCGCTTCATTTCTAAACTACTTTGTTTAGAAAACAAACATCTTCATTTTCATTGCCGAACACTGTTCTTTGTGAAATAAGCTAGTTTGGTTCAAGGAATCAGTTGTTGTTTGCAGCAAGTAAAAACACTCCTTGTTAATGTAATCTGAAAATATGTACAACTTAGTAGATTGGCATCATTTCCTCAGTAGTTTGTTTAGAAAACAAACATTCCATGCCCAACCCTGTACTGTGTGAAACTAGCTAATGTCTAGGAAAAAGAAGGTTGAGTGCAGCAAGTTCAAACTTTCCTTGTTTGTGTAATCTAACAAGATGTTCAATTTCTTTGATTCACCTCATTTCTAAATTACTTTGTTTAGAAAACAAACATGATCATTGCCAAATATTACTGTGTGAAATAAGCTCTTTTCGGTTCTATTAATCAGTTTCTTTCCTACAGAGAAGGTTGAGTGCAGCAAGTTCAAACTTTACTAGTTTTTGTAATCTAACAAAATGTTTCAATTAGTAGATTCGCCTCATTTATAAAGTAGTTTGTTTAGAAAACAAAGATCTTCATTGCCGATCCCTATACTGTTTGAAATAAGCTAGTTCAGTTCTAGGAATCATTTGTTTTTCCTACGAAGAAGGTTGAGTGCAACAAGTTCAAACTTTCCTTGTTAATGTAATCTAAAAAGATGTACAACTTAGTAGATTGGTCTCATTTCTACAGTAGTTTGTTTAAAAACAAACATCTTCATTGAAGAACACTGTACTGTGTGAAATAAGCTAGTTCGGTTCTAGGAATCAGTTGCTTTCGTACGAAGAAGGTTGAGTGCAGCAAGTTCAAACTTTCCTTGTTTGTGTAATCTAACAAGATGTACAACTTACAAGTTTCGTTTCATTTCTAAACTAGTTTGTTTAGAAGAGAAACATCTTCATTGCCTAAAACTGTACTGTGTGAAAATAGCTAGTTCTTTTGTAGGAATCAGTTGCTTTCCTATGAAGAAGGTTGAGTGCAGCAAGTTATAACTTTTCTTGTTTGTGTAGTTAAACAAATGTAAAACTTATTTGATTTGCCTAATTGCTAAACTGCTTTGTTTAGAAAACAAACATCTTCATTTCCAAATATTGTACTGTGTGAAATAAGCTGTTTTGGTTCTAGGAATCAGTTGCTTTCCTACGAACAAGTTTGAGTGCAGCAAGTTCAAACTTTCCTTGTTTGTGTAATCTAACAAGATGTATAAGTAGATTAGCCTCATTTCTAAAGTAGTTTGTTTAGAAAACAAACATCTTCATTGCCAAACCCTATACTATGTGAAATAAGCTAATTCGGTTCTAGGAATCATTTGCTTTCCTACGAAAAAGGTTGAGTGCAACAAGTTCAAACTTTCCTTTTTAATGTAATCTTAAAAGATGTAAAACTTAGTAGATTGACCTCATTTCTACAGTAGTTTGTTTAGAAAACAAACATCTTCTTTGCCGAACACTGTACTGTGTGAAATAAGCTACTTTGGTTCTAGGGAACAAGAAGCTTTCCTACGAAGGTTGAGTCCAGCAAGTTCAAACATTCCTTGTTAATGTAATCTAAAGAGATGTACAATTTAGTAGATTGGCATCATTTCTTCAGTAGTTTGTTTAGAAAACAAATATCTTCATTGCCGAACACTGTACTGTGTGAAATAAGCTAGTTCGGATCTAGGAATCAGTAGCTTTCCTACAAAGAAAGTTGAGTGCAGCAAGTTGAAACATTCCTGGTTAATGTAATCTAAAAAGATGTACATCTTAGTAGATTGGCCTCATTTCTACAGTAGCTTTTTTAGAAAACAAACAACTTCATTGCCGAACACTGAACTGCATGAAATAAGCTACTTCGGGTCTAGGAATCAGTTCCATTCCTACCAAGAAGGTGGAGTGCAGCAAGTTCAAACTTTCGTCGTTTGTGTAATCTAAAAAGAAGTACAACTTACAAGTTTCACTTCATTTCTCAACTACTTTGTTTAGAAAAGAAACATCTCCATTGCTGAACCCTGTAATGTGTGAAATAAGCTCGTTTGGTTCTAGAAATCAGTTGCACTTCTACACAGATGGTTGAGTGCAAAAAGTTCAAACTTTCCTTGTTAATGTAATCTAAAAAGATGTACAACTTAATAGATTCACCTCATTTGTAAAGTAGTTTGTTGAGAAAACAAATATCTTCAATGCCGAAAACTATACTGTGTGAAATAAGCGAGTTCGGGGCTAGGAATCAGTTGCTTCTCTACGAAGAAGGTTGAGTGCAGCAAGTTCAAACTTTCCTTGTTTGTGTAACCTAACAAGATGTATACCTTACAAGTTTCGCTTCATTTCTAAACTACTTTGTTTAGAAAACAAACACCTTCATTGCCGAACAATGTTCTTTGAGAAATAAGCTAGTTTGGTTCAAGGAATCAGTTGTTTTCCTACGAAGAAGGTTGAGTGCAGCAAGTTCAAACATTCCTAGTTAATGTAATCTAAAAAGAGGTACAACTTTGTAGATTCACCTCATTTCTAAAGTAGTTTGTTAAGAAAACAAACATCTTCATTGTCGAACACGGTACTGTGTGAAATAAGCTGGTTCGGTTCTATTAATCAGTTTCTTTCCTACGAAGAAGGTTGAGTGCAAGTTCAAACTTTCGTAGTTTGTGTAATCTCACAAAATGTAGAAATTTGTAGATTCGCCTCATTTATAAAGTAGTTTGTTTAGAAAACAAACATCTTCATTGCCGATCCCTGTACTGTTTGAAATAAGCTAGTTCAATTCTAGGAACCAGTTGTTTTCCTACGAAGAAGGTTGAGTGCAACAAGTTCAAACTTTCCTTGTTGATGTAATCTAAAAAGATGTACAACTTAGTAGATTGGCCTCGTTTCCACAGTAGTTTGTTTAAAAAACAAACATCTTCATTGAAGAACACTATAGTGTGTGAAATAAGCGAGTTCGGTTCTAGGAATCAGTTGCTTTCCTCCGAAGAAGGTTGAGTGCAGCAAGTTCAAACTTTGTTTGTGTAATCTAACATGATGTACAACTTAGGAGATTGGCATCATTTCTTCAGTAGTTTGTTTAGAGAACAAACATCTTCATTGCCATACCCAGTACTGTGTGGAAATAGCTAGTTCGTTTCTAGGAATCAGTTGCTTTCCTACGAAGAAGGTTGAGTGCAGCAAGTTCAAACTTTCCTTGTTTGTGTAATCTAACAAGATGTACAACTTATTTGATTCGGCTCATTTCTAAACTACTTTCTTTAGAAAACAAACATCTTCATTGCCAAATATTGTACTGTGTGAAATAAGCTCTTTTGGTTCTAGGAATCAGTTGCTTTCCTACAAAGAAGGTTGAGTGCAGCAAGTTCAAACTCTCCTAGTTTGTGTAATCTAATAAAATGTATGAGTTTGTAGATTCGCCTCATTTCTGAAGTAGTTTGTTTAGAAAACAAACATCTTCTTTGCCGAACCCTATACTGTGTTTAATAAGCTAGTTGGGTTCTAGGAATCATTTGCTTTCCTAGGAAGAAGGTTGAGTGCAACAAGTAGAAACTTTCCTTGTTAATTTAATCTAAAAAGATGTAAAACTTAGTAGATTGGCCTCATTTCTACAGTAGTTTGTTTAGAAAAGAAACATCTTCTTTGCCGAACACTGTACTATGTGAAATAAGCTAGTTCAGTTCTAGGGAACCATTAGCTTCCCTACGAAGAAGGTTAAGTGAAGCAAGTACAAACATTCCTTGTTAGTGTAATCTAAAGAGATATACAACTTAGCAGATTGGCGTCATTTCTTCAGTAGTTTGTTTAGAAAACAAACATCTTCATTGCCAACCCCTATACTGTGTGAAATAAGCCAGTTCGGTTCTAGGAATCATTTGCTTTCCTACGAAGAGGTTTGAGTGCAACAAGTTCAAACTTTCCTTGTTAATGTAATCTAAAAAGATGTACAACTTAGTAGATCGGCCTCATGTCTACAGTAGTTTGTTTAGAAAAGAAACATCTGCATTGCCAAACACTGTACTGTGTGAAATAAGCTAGTTCGGTTCTAGGAATCAGTAGCTTTCCGACAAAGAAAGTTGAGTACAGCAAGTTCCAACATTCCTTGGTAATGTAATCTAAAGAGATGTATATCTTAGTAGATTGCTGTGTTTTCTACAGTAGTTTGTTTAGAAAACAAACATCTTCATTGCCGAACCCTATACTGTGTGAAATAGGCTAGTTTGGTTCTAGGAATCAGTTGCTTTCCTACGAAGAAGGTTGAGTGCAACAAGTTCAAACTTTCCTTCTTAATGTAATGCAAAAGATGTACAACTTAGTAAATTGGCCTCATTTCTACAGTAGCTTTCTGAGAAAACAAACATCTTCATTGCCGAACACTGAACTGTGTGAAATAAGCTACTTCGGTTCTCGGATTCAATGCTCTCCTACCAAGAAGGTGCAGTGCAGCAAGTTCAAACTTTCGTCGTTTGTTTAATCTAAGAAGATGTAGAACTTACAAGTTTCGCTTCATTTCTAAACTGCTTAGTTTAGAAAAGAAACATCTCCATTGCCGAACACTTTAACGTGTGAAATAAACTAGTTCAGTTCTAGGAATCAGTTGCATTTCTAAATTACTTTGTTTAGAAAACGAACATCATCATTGCCAAATATTGTACTGTGTTTAATAAGCTCTTTCGGTTCTAGGAATCAGTTGCTTTCCTACAAAGAAGGTTGAGTGCAGCAAGGACAAACTTTCCTAATTTGCGTAATCTAACAACATGTAACAGTTAGTAGATTCGCCTCATTTCTGAAGTAGTTTGTTTAGAAAACAAACATCTTCATTGCCGAACCCTATACTGAGTGAAATAAGCTAGTACGGTTCTAGGAATCGTTTGCTTTCCTACGAAGAAGGTTGAGTGCAACAAGTTCAAACTTTCCTTGTTAATGTAATCTAAAAAGATGTACAACTTATTAGATTGCCCTCATTTCTACAGTAGTTTGTTTAGAAATAAGCTAGTTTGGTCTAGGAACCATTTGCTTTCATACGAAGATGGTTGAGTGCAACAAGTTGAAACATTCCTTGTTAATGTAATGTAAAAGTTGTACAACTTAGTAGATTGGCCTCATTTCTACAGTAGCTTGTTGAGAAAACAAACATCTTCATTGCCGAACACTGTACTGTGTGAAATAAGCTACTTCTGTTCTACGAATCAGTTGCTTTCCTACGAAGAAGGTGTTGTGCAGCATGTTCAAACTTTCCTTGTTTGTGTAATCTAACAAGATGTAAAACTTGTTAGATTCGCCTCATTTCTAAACTACTATGTTAAGAAAATAAACACTTTCATTGCCAAATATTGTACTGATTGAAATAAGCTGTTTTGGTTCTAGGAATCATTTGGTATCCTGCGAAGAAGGATGAGTGCAGCAAGTACAAACTTTCCTAGTTTGTGTAATATAACAAGATATATATGTTAGTTGATTCGCCTCATTTCTAAAGTACTTTGTTTAGGAAACAAACATCTTCATTGCTGAACCCTATACTGTGTGAAATAAGTGAGTTCGGTCTAGGAATCAGTTCCTTTCCTACGAAGAAGGTTGAGTGCAACAAGTTCAAACTTTCAATGTTAATGTAATCTAAAAAGATGTACTACTTAGTATATTGGCGTCATTTCTACAGTAGCTTGTTTAGAAAACACACATCTTCATTGCCTAACACTGTACTGTGTGCAATAAGCTGATTTGGTTCTATTAATCAGTTGCTTTCCTACAAAGAATGTAGAATGCAGCAAGTTCAAACTTTACTAGTTTGTGTAATCTCACAAAATGTATGAGTTTGTAGATTTGCCTCATTTCTAAAGTAGTTTGTTTAGAAAACAAACACCTTCATTGCCAAACACTGTACTGTGTGAAATAAGCTAGTTCGGTTCAAGGAATCAGTTGTTTTCCTACGAAGAAGGTTGAGTGCAGGAAGTTCAAACATTCCTTGTTAATGTAATCTTAAAAGATGTACAACTTAGTAGATTGGCGTCATTTCTTCAGTAGTTTATTTAGAAAACAAACATCTTCATTGCAGAACCATGTACTGTGTGAAAATACCTAGTTCGTTTCTAGGAATTAGTTGCTTTCCTACGTAGAAGGTTGAGTGCAGCAAGTTCAAACTTTCCTTGTTTGTATAACCTAACAAGATGTACAACTTACAAGTTTCGTTGCATTTCTTAACTACCTTGTTTAGAAAACAAACATGTTCATTGCCAAATACTGTAATGTGTGAAATAAGCTATTTCGGTTTTAGGAATCTGTTGCTTTCCTACGAAGAATGTTGAGTGCAGCAAGTTCAAACTTTCGTTGTTTGTGTAATCTATCATGATGTACAAGTAAGTAGATTTGCCTCATTTCTAAAATAGTTTGTTTAGAAAAAAAAGTCTTCATTCCTGAACCCTATACTGTGTGAAATAATCTAGTTCGTTTCTAGGAATCAGTTGCTTTCCTACGAAGAAGGTTGAGTGCAGCAAGTTCAAACGTTCCTAGTTTGTATAATCTAACAAGATGTATAAGTTAGTAGATTCGACTCATTTCTAAAGTAGTTTGTTTAGAAAACAAACATCTTCTTTGCCGAACTCTATACTGAGTGAAATAAGCTAGTTCGGTTCTAGGAATCAGTTGCTTTCCTACGAACAAGGTTGAGTGCAGCAAGTTCAAACTTTCCTTGTTAATGTAATCTAAGAAGATGTACAACTTACTAGATTGGCCGCATTTCTACAGTAGTTTGTTTGGAAAAGAAACATCTTCATTGCCAAACACTGTACTGTGTGAAATAAGCTAGTTCGGTTCTAAGAATCAGTAACTTTCATACGAAGAGGGTTGAGTGCACCAAGTTCAAACTTTCCTAGATTGTGTAACCTAACAAGATGTACAACTTACAAGTTTCACTTCATTTCTAATCTACTTTGTTTAGAAAACAAACATCTACATTGCCAAACACTGTAGTGTGTGAAATAAGCTACTTTGGTTCTAGGAATCAGTTGCTTTCCTACGGAGATGGTTGAGTGCAACAAGTTCAAAGTTTCCTTGTTAATGTATTCTAAAAAGATGTTCAACTTAACAGATTCACGTCATTTCTACAGTAGTTTGTTGAGAAAACAAACATCTTAATTCCCGAACACTGTACTGTGTGAAATAAGCTAGTTCGGTTCTAGGAATCAATTGCTTTCCTACGAAGAAGGTTGCGTTCAGCAAGTTCAAACTTTGCTCATTTGTGTAATCTAACAATGTACAACTTAGAGGTTTTGCTTCATTTGTAAACTAATTGTTTAGAAAAAAAACCCTCATTGCCAAATATTGTGCTGTGTGAAATGAGCTGTTTCGGTTTTAGGAATAAGTTTCTTTGCTACGAAGAAGGTTGAGTGGAGCAAGTTCAAACTCTCTTTGTTTGTGTAATCTAAGAAGATGTACAACTTACATGTTCCCTTCATATCCACACTACTTTGTTTAGAAAACAAACATCTTCAGTGCCGAACGCTGTACTGTGGGAAATAAGCTAGTTCGGTTGTAGGAATCAGTTGCTTTCCTACAAACAAGGTTGAGTACAGCAAGTTCAAACTTTCCTTGTTAATGTAATCTAAAAAGATGTACAACTTAGTAGATTGGCGTTATTTCTACAGTACTTTGTTTAGAAAACAAACATCTTAACTGCGGAACCCTGTACTGTGTGAAAAGAGCTAGTTCATTTCTAGGAATCAGTTGCTTTCCTACGAAGAAGGTTGAGGGCAGCAAGATCAAACTTTCCGTGTTTGGGTAATCTCACAAGATGTACAACTTATTAGATTCGACTCATTTCTAAACTACTTTGTTTAGAAAACAAACACCTTCATTGCCAAATATTGTACTGTGTGAAATAAGGTGTATTGGTTCTGGGAATCAGTTGCTTTCCTGCAAAGACGGTTGAGTGCAGCAAGTTCAAACTTTCCTAGTTTGTGTAATCTCAGAAGATGTACAACTTATTAGATTCACCTCATTTCTACAGCAGCTTGTTTAGAAAACAAACATCTTCATTGCCGAACACTGCACTGTGTGAAAAAAGCTCGTTGGTTTCTAGGAATCATTTGCTTTCCTACGAAGAAGGTTGAGTGCAGAAATTTCAAACTTTCCTTGTTTGTGTAATGTAAAAAGATTTGCACCTTACAAGGTTCGCTTCATTTCTAAACTGCTTTGTTTAGAAAACAAACATCTTCATTGCCAAACACTGTAATGTGTGAAATAAACTAGTTCCATTCTAGGAAACAGTTGGTTTTCTACAGACATGGTTGACTGCAACAAGTTCAAACTTTCCTTGTTAATGTAATCTAAAAGATGTACAACGTAATAGATTCACCTCAATTCTAAAGTAGTTTGTTGAGAAAACAAACATCCTCACTTCTGAACATGATACTATGTGAAATAAGCTAGTTTGTTTCTAGGAATCAGTTGCTTTCCTACAAAGAAGGTTGACTGCAGCAAGTTCAACCATTCCTTGCTTGTGTAACCTAACAAGATGGACAATTTACAAGTTTCGTTTCATTTTTAAAGTATTTTGTTTAGAAAACAAACATCTTCATTGACAATGACTGTACTGTGTGAAATAAGCTATTTCCGTTCTAGGAAACAGTTGCTTTCCTATGAAAAAGTTTGAGTGCAGGAAGTTCAAACTTTCCTTGTTTGTGTAATCTAACAAGGTGTACAAGTTAGTACATTCGTCTCATTTCTAATGTAATTTGTTTGGAAAAAAAATTCTTCATTCCCGTAACCTATAATGTGTGAAATAAGCTAATTCGGTTCTAGGAATCAGTTCCTTTCCTATGAAGACGGTTAAGTGCAGAAAGTTCAAACTTTCCTTGTTTGTGTAATCTAACAAGATGTACAAGTTATTAGATTCGCCTCATTTCTAATGTAGTTTGTTAGGAAAACAAACACCTCCATTGCCAAATATTGTACTGTGTGAAATTAGCTGTTTCGATTCTAGGAATCAGTTGTCTTCTCTGGAGATGGTTGAGTGTAGCAAGTTCAAACTTTCCTTGTTAATGTAATCCAAAAATGTGTACAACTTAACAGATTCACCTCATTTCTAAAGTAGTTGTTTGAGAAAACAATCATCTTCATTGCCGAACACTGTACTGTGTGAAATAAGCCAGTTCGGTTCTAGGAATCAGTTGCTTTCCTATGAAGATGGTTGAGTGCAGAAAGTTTAAACTTTCCATATTTTTGTCGTCTAACAAGAAGTACAACTTATTAGATTCGCCTCATTTCTAGAGTAGTTTGTTTAGAAAACAAACATCTTCATTGCCTAACACTGTAGTGTGTGTAAAAAGCTAGTTCGTTTCTAGGAATCAGTTGCTCTCCTACAAAAAAGGTTGAGTGCAGCAAGTTGGAACTTTCCTTGTTTGTATAATCTAACAAGATGTACAACTTATTAGATTCGCCTCATTTCTAAACTACTTTTTTTGGAAGACAAACACCTTCATTGCCAAATATTGTACTGTGGAAATAAACTGTTTAGGTTCTAGAAATCAGTTGCTTTCCTAGGAAGAAGATTGAGTGCAGCAAGTTCAAACTTTCCTAGTTTGTGTAATGTAACAAGATGTATAAGTCAGTTGATTCGCCTCATTTCTACAGTAGTTTAGAAAACAAACATCTTCATTGCCGAACCCCACAATGTGTGAAATAAGCTAGTTCTGTGTACGAATCAGTTGCTTTCCAACGAGAAGTTTGAGTGCAACAAGTCCAAACTTTCCTTGTTATTGTAATCTAAAAAGATGTACAACTTAGTAGAATAGTCTCATTTCTACAGAAGTTTGTTTAGAAAACAAACATCTTCATTGCCGAACACTCCACTGTGTGAAATAAGCTAGTTCGGTTCGAGGAAGCACTTGCTTTCCTACGAAGAAGGTTGAGTGCAGCAAGTTCAAATTTTCCTTGTTTCGCAAATATAACAAGATGTACAACTTATAAGTTTCGCTTCATTTCCTAAATACTTTGTTTAGAAGAGAAACATATTCATTGCCAAACACTGTAATGTGTGAAATAAGCTAGTTCGATTCTAGGAATCAGTTGCTTTCCTACGAAGAAGGTTGAGTGCAGCAAGATCAATCTTTCCTAGTTTGTGTAATGTAACAAGATGTATAAGTTAGTTGATTTGCCTCATTTCTACAGTAGTTATTTTAGAAAAGAAACATCTTCATTGCCGAACCCTATACTGTGTGAAATAAGCTAGTTCAGTCTAGGAATCACTTGCTTTCCAATGAGAAGGTTGAGTGCAGCAAGTACAAACTTTCCTTGTTAATGTAATCTAAAAAGATATACAACTTAATAGATTCAGCTCATTTCTAAATAAGTTTGTTGAGAAAGCAAACATCTTCATTGGAGAACACTGTTCTGGCTGAAATAAGCTAGTTCGGTTCTAGGAATCAGTTGCGTTCCTACGAAGAAAGTTGAATGCAGCAAGTTCAAGCTTTTCTTTTTTGTGTAATCTAACAAGATGTACAACTTACAAGTTTAACTTCATTTCTAAACTACTTTGTTTAGAAAACAAACACCTTCATTGCCAAATATTTTACTGTGTGAAATAAGCTACTTCGGTTCTAGGAATCAGCTGTTTTCCTACGAAGAAGGTTGAGTGCAGCAAGTTCAAACTTTCCTTGCTAATGTAATCTGAAAAGATGTACAACATAGTAGATTGGCGTCATTTCTGCAGTAGTTTGTTTATAAAACAAACATCTTCATTTCCGAACACTGTACTGTGTAAAAATAGCTAGTTCAGTTCTAGGAATCAGTTGCTTTCCTATGAAGAAGTTTGAGTGCAGCAAGTTCAAACTTTCCTTGTTTGTGTAATCTAACAAGATGTACAACTTACAAGTTTCGCTTCATTTCTAAACTACTTTGTTTTGTAAACAAACACCTTCATTGCCAAATACTATACTGTGTGAAATAAACTGTTTTGGTTCTAAGAATCAGTTGCTTTCCTGCGAAGAAGGTTGAGTGCTGCAAGTTCAAACTTTCCTTGTTAATGTAATCAAAAAAGATGTACAACTTAGTAGATTGGGCTCATTTCTACAGTAGTTTCTTTAAAAAACACACATCTTCCTTGCCGAACACTATACTGTGTGAAATAAGCTAGTTCAGTTCTAGGAATCAGTTGCTTTCCTGCGAAGAGGGTTGAGTGCACCAAGTTCCAACTTTCCTTGTTTGTGTTATGTAACAATATGTATAAGTTAGTAGATTCGCCTCATTACTAAAGTCGTTTGTTTAGAAAAGAAACATCTTCATTCCAAACCCTATCCTGTGTGAAATAAGCTAGTTTGGTTCTAGGAATCAGTATCTTTCCACCGAAGAAGGTTGAGTGCATCAAGTTCAATCTTTCCTTGTTTGTGTAATCTAACAAGATGTACACCTTACAAGTTTCGCTTCATTTCTAAACTACTTTGTTTAGAAAACAAACATCTTCATTGCTGTTGGGCCCTACCCGGTGTGAAGCCGAGTTGTTAGCCCAGCCAATCTTGGCCTACTCCCGGTAAGGCCTAGTCGAGCCTGAGTACCTGCCCTTGACTCAGCACCTAAGCTGAAACTGCCTCCACCCAGCTGCTGCTGACGTGATGAAATACTGTTGGCCCTTATACCTTTCTCTCATCCCCTCTTCCCACCCCCTTCCTCAAAGTACATTGGCCCTTATACCTTTCTCTCATCCCCTCTTCCCGCCCTCTTCCTCAAAGCACATAAATATCTCTCCCCTGACAATAAATGAAGAGTTCCGCCTTAGACGTTTCTCCACGACTCAATGTGGTTTTTTTCCCCGGTGTTTTAGTGGGGGGAGGGGTTTGAGTCGCTGACACCCGCCTTCTCGCTCAGCCTCAAGAGAAACGGCTGGCCCGGTTTTCTCTCTCTTGCTCTACCTGTCGGTGGTGAGGGAAAAAAGCCCCGGCATTCTGGCGCCCAGACGTGGGGCACAACAACTGCTGCCCATGTGAGGACGTATGGGGATTCAAAACGGACTACAGACTGACGACGTGACAAAGAAAAAATTCAAAATTAAGCTGACGGGCTAATCGGACTGCTGACGGGTGTATCCTCATAAGTTATGAGGTAATCTTCATATTTAATATTATAACCTTTACTTCTATAATCTGTGCTTACTTCAACTTCCTTTCTCTTTCCTTCCATTTCCGGTTTGCCGCCATTTCTAAACGGGCACATTCATGGCAGACACACCACGTGGACAGACCTAGAGGAGACTTTAAATGTTTTGCCTCCTCATTTAAATAAAAACTCCGTCCCAAACTTCAACATCTCTTGTTCTTTTCTCTTTTCTCTCATTTGTGGGTTTCCGTCAGACCGCTTCTGCGGTGCAGCCATTTTTGTCCTGCCCCCATTTGAATGGGGGTGCCATCTTAGAAGCACCACGTGGGCAGACCTAAAAACGAAACTCACCACGTGGGTAGAGACTCACCACGTGGACAAACCTAAAAAAGAAACTCACCACGTGGGTAGACCTAAAAAGAAAACTCACCACGTGGACAAACCTAGAGGAGGCTCACCACGTGGGCAAACCTGGAGAACTCTCAAAGTGTCCTGCCCCCTCATTGGAGTGGGGGCGCCATCTTAGAAAAATTCTACAACATGTTTAGCTATTTTTTGGGACCTTATGCTTGTGTTGTATTCTTATGTATTACTGTTACGCTGATGTTAAAGATACTCTTCCCTCAACTGTATAACATGGGACAATCCTTATCTAAGCTAAATCCTGCCTTAGGGTCACTACAGATTCTGCTCAAAAGTAAAGGCCTTAATCTATCTGATAATCAGGCCCTCCAGATATGGGGCTGTCTCAGAGGATGGGCCTAACTCCCCCTGGGCAGAGACCATCCTTCAGGGTTTGGTTCATTATCATTGTACCACTCAAGATTGGAAGAACCTTGCTAAAGCTGTTCTCTCTGGCTCGCTGTACATAAATTGTTGTGCTTTTTTTCAGGATGAGTGTCACCTTCAAGCTGAGTGAAACCAAGTCGCTCAGCCCCCAGTACCAATCACCTTTGGAATGCTCTCAGGCACTGCTGACCAGTTCTCTACCGGTCTTCAGCAGGCTGCCATTCCTGATCCATATCGAGATCAAGTACGGGCTTTGGGAATGGCTGCATGGAAAAAGTTAGAGGAGGGCCCCTCTGAACCCCCCATTACAGGAGTCACCCAAAAGACCGGTCAGGATTTGGCCACTTTCATAGAGAGAGTCAAAAAAAGCCTACAAAGAAAGTTCCCCCCTGGCCCCCCGAGAGACCAATTTGCAAAAATGCTGGTCTGGGAAGGCATGACAGGCGATCATAAGTTGGCCTGCGCTGGACTCAAGGACCGCTCTATGAGTAGATGGGTTGTAGCCACCCAAGATGTAGGGTCCCCCTCTCATCAGATCAAAGTTATGACATCAGCCTTACAGGCTTCTCGCCGTGAGGACATGGCTGCACTAGAATGTGCACTCCAACAGGTCTCAGGGGGAAAGGGACGATCTTGCTTTGGGTGCGGCAAAGAGGGTCATTTTAAAAAGGAATGCCCCAATAGGAAAAGCACCCCAATAGCTCCCTCAACCCCTAACTTGCCCCGCACGCCATGTCCTCGATGCAAAAAGGGATTTCACTGGGCTAGAGATTGCAAATCCAAGTTTAGCCTTCATGGTGAACCTTTAAACTTCCCCAGGGGCTATCCCCAACCCCCTTTAAATAAGGGGAAAAAGGTAATCAAAACACACTGGACTGTGCCTTTGACACCTGGACTTAGACCAAAAATGAACCTAACAGTCGGTGGAAAAACTTTCAAATTTCTCATCGACACTGGGGCTGACCGTACTGTGATAAGAAAAGAGGAGGTCCCTCCCTCCTGGCAGTTAGTCCCGGGTCCACCCCTACTGGGTGTGGGCGGACAATCTACGTCATGGGAAACTGCTAACTGGCAGACCTGGATTGACCCTGACAATAATAGTGGGGAGGTGCGCCCTCTAGTGGTGTCGGGCCTAACAGCCAACCTCCTAGGCCAGGATATACTTGGGGAAGCTGAGGCTTATATTACCACTAATCATAGGGCTTTCTGTGAAGATAGACTTGACCAGAAAGAAAATAAACAGTTTGAGGAAGGAAGGACCTACCATCCTAACTATAGAGATGATCCTCATTTTGAAAAAATTAAACAAAAACATTCTCAGGTTCACCCCCAATCCTAAGGGCCACTGCTCACCCCCCAGTTCCTAAGATTCAATGGGTGCCTGGGGACCCCGTATGGGTCGAGCAGTGGCCTATACCTACCCCTAAACTAAAACAACTTCATATACTCGTTAAACAACAATTGGCTTCAGGACATATGCGACCTTCAACAAGTCCTTGGAACTCTCCGGTTTTTATTATAAAGAAGCCTAATGGCTCTTGGAGACTTTTACATGATTTGAGAAAAATAAATGAGAGAATAATAGCTTTTGGGACCCCCCAGAGAGGGCTCCCTTGGATTCCAGCCATTCCCAACACCCATTCCTTAACCATTATCGATATTAAAGATTGTTTTTTCTCTATTCCATTACATCCAGATGATATAGAAAAATTTGCATTCTCCATACCCTCAACAAACTTTCATGGACCAGACCTAAGGTTTGAATGGACCGTCTTACCTCAAGGCATGGCTAACAGCCCCCCCCCCATTTGTCAATATTACATGTCTCATATCTTTTCTTCCTTGATTAATCAACCTAACGTTTTATTCTACATTTATATGGATGATATTATTTTAGGTGATTCCAACCCATCTGATCTCCAAGACCTTACTGCTAAATGCCTTGCCATTTTAAAGGCCAATGATTTTAAAGTGGCTCCAGAAAAGGTACAGACTGCCTCTCCCTTCAAGATTTTGGGCTCCAGGTTATTCCTTGATACTGTTTCTCCTGTCAAACCCCAACTCCATATTCAAAAATTCTATACTTTGCCTCAACTCCAAAAAGTGCTGGGGGAAATTAATTGGATGAGGCCCTAGATACCCATAACTACTGAGGAACTGTCCCCTTTATTTGACCTCTTAAAGGGTCTTACTCTCTCCTCTCAGATAACCTTGCCCCCTCATCATAAACAAATTCTACATAAGGTACAACGGGCTATTGATGCTGCTGTCCTAAAGAGGTTTGATCCTAACTTACCTATCTCCCTCTGTATTTTCTCTGGGGAAACATTATGCACTGTGCTGTTGGCCCAGGAAGGAGAACCCATCCAATGGATTCACCTCTCCCTTGGTGGAGTCCCCAGAGTTTACTCTATAACTAACCAGATTGCAGACTGCATTATAAAGGGCAGGGACACCTCTGTCTGATTGTTTGGCACGGAGCCTCATGTCATTGTCACCCCCTTTAAGGTAACAGACTTCACTTGGCTTCAGAGAAATAACAACAGGGTTGCTATTGCCCTTGAGGGTTTTCTGGGTATAATTGATTGTCACTATGGTCCTTATAAATGGATGAGATCCTTCTCTAGGTTGGAATGGAGACCCCCCAGACTTTTTTATCTAAACCCAACCCTGATTTTCTTACTGTATTCACTGATGGGGGGCGCTTGGGAGCTTCCCTAGTTGTTTACCCTCCCCTAAGGAGGGGAGAAAAGTCTATACCCATAAAGTCTATCTCCCATGAGGTCACAGGATCAGCACAATTGAAAGAACTATATGCTGTTGTTTTGGCTTTGGACACTATTCAGGAGCCATTTAACTTATTTTCTGACAGCCTTTATGTTGTTAACCTGTTACCCAACCTAATTGAGGCCCATATTAGACTGGACTCCAATATTATAACCCCATTGATGATTCAAGCCCGCTCCCTACTTAAACAAAGAATTAACCCCATTTTCCTTCAACATCTCAGAGGCCATCAAAATTTACCAGGATTCCTCTCTAAAGGAAACAATTTGGCTGACAAACTGGCCTCTCAGCCTCAATGTAATACAGTCTCAGAAGCTACACACTTCCACTTACTAACTCATATAAATTGGAGGGGCCTTAAACATAAATATCCCCATGTGCCAGTCAAGGACCTTAAAAAAATTGTCCGAACTTGCAAATCCTGTCAGCCTTTCCTCCAGGTACCTCCGCTTCAAACTACAGGAGCCAATCCTAGAGGACTACGCCCTAATCACGTTTGGCAGATTGATGTTACTCACTATTCTCCATTTGGAAAACTTAAGTATATTTTTCTCTCAGTTGATACTTTCTCCCATGCTTGCTGGGCATCAGCACATGCTGGGGAAAAAACTAAACATGCTATTAGCCATATGCTTCAATGCTTTGCCACCCTTGGATTGCCAGATCAAATCAAAACCGATAATGGTCCCTGCTTCGTAAGCAGGACTTTTATAGATTTCCTCCAAACCTGGAAAATCTCACTTTCCACAGGCATCCCATATAACCCGCGGGGCCAAGCCATCGTGGAAAGATATCATCAAACTCTCAAATCTCAATTACAAAAACAAAAGGGGGAATCTCTACTCCCACATGACCAACTAAAAAAGGCATTATTAACCCTAAATATTTTAAATTTTTATAAAGAAGATAGACAATTGTCCCCTTTTCAAAAACATTGGACCTCAGCTGTCACCTACAGCTCCATCTGGGTCAAATGGAGGGACCCATTAACTGGGGCCTGGAAGGGACCAGACCCCCTCCTCACAGCAGGGAGAGGATTTGGATGTGTCTTTCCTCAAGAGGAAAAAAGACCTATTTGGGTACCGGCAAGAGACTTAAAATATTTACCCCAACAAGGGGATGATAATAATCAATTTTCCAGGGAGTGTCACACCCCTGAGAACTATGCCTCTGTTTCTTCCCCAGGAAAAACTGAAGGTGTGGATGCTACTAGACCTGAATGAAGCCAGAAAAGCTCCAGAAAGATTTACAGAAGAGGAGTCGGGACTCCTAAGACAACCTGCTGTAGACGTGCTTACATGGCTTTTTATCCCACCTTCTCCCTCCCATTGGAGCCCTCCTTCTTCTTGCTCTTTACCCTACCTTCTCCCTCCCCCTGAACCCCTCCTTCTTCTTATCCTCACTCTCGGGCCCTGTGTAATTAATAAGATTACACAATTCATTCACCAACAGCTTGAGGCAATTAAACTTCATCAGGCCAAGGCACCACAGGTTTACGCCTCAAAGACAATGGCTTTTCCACTTACTGGCTATCCACCTAACATCCCTCCCCCACCCTCCATCGAACCAATGACGGGTAAGTTCTCAGACAGGCTGAGACAACCTAAGACAGGGCGTGGGGTGGTCAGTGGGTTAGAGGCATAGTGCCCAGAGACGGGTAATGTTCCCAGAGGGGAACAACCTAGGACAGGGACTATGCCATCCACCATTATTACAAAAACAAAAGGGGGAGATGTTGGGCCCTGCCCGGTGTGAAGCCGAGTGGTTAGCCCAGCCAATCTTGGCCTACTCCTGGTAAGGCCTAGTCGAGCCTGAGTACCTGCCCTTGACTCAGCACCTAAGCTGAAACTGCCTTCAGCCAGCTGCTGCTGACGTGATGAAATACTGTTGGCCCTTATACCTTTCTCTCATCCCCTCTTCCCACCCCCTTCCTCAAAGTATATTGGCCCTTATACCTTTCTCTCATCCCCTCTTCCCGCCCCCTTCCTCAAAGCACATAAATATCTCTCCCCTGACAATAAATGAAGAGTTCCGCCTTAGACGTTTCTCCGCGACTCAATGTGGTTTTTTTCCCCGGTGTTTTAGTGGGGGGAGGGGTTTGAGTCGCCGACACCTGCCTTCTCGCTCAGCCTCAAGAGAAACGGCTGGCCCGGTTTTCTCTCTCTTTTGCTCTACCTGCCGGTGGTGAGGGAAAAAAGCCCTGGAAAATTGCCGAACAATGTACTGTGTGAAATAAGCTAGGTCAGGTCAAGGAATCAGTTGTTTTCCTGCGAAGAAGGCTGAGTGCAGCAAGTGCAAACATTCCTTGATAATGTAATCTAAAAAGATGTACAACTTAGTAGATTGGCGTCATTTCTTCAGTAGTTTATTTAGAAAACAAACATCTTCATTGCCGAACCCTGTAATGTGTGAAAGTAGGTAGTTCGTTTCTAGGAATCAGTTGCTTTCCTACGAAGAAGGTTGAGTGCAGCAAGTTCAAACTTTCCTTGTTTGTGTAATCTAACAAGATGTACAAGTTGTTGGATTCGCCTCATTTCTAAACTACTTTGTTTAGAAAATGAACACCTTCATTGCCAAATATTGTACTGAGTGAAATAAGCTGTTTTGGTTGTAGGAATCAGTTGCTTTCCTGCGAAGAAGGTTGAGTGCAGCAAGTACAAACGTTCCTAGTTTGTGTAATCTAATAAGATGTATGTGTAAGTTGATTCTCCTCATTTCTAAAGTACTTTGTGTAGAAAACAAACATCTTCATTTCTAAACCCTATGCTGTCTGAAATAAACTAGTTCGGTCTAGGAATCAGTTGCTTTCTTACGAAGAGTGTTGAGTGCAACAAGTACAAACTTTCTTTGTTAATGTAATCTACAAAGATGTAAAATTTAATAGATTCACCTCATTTCTAAAATAGTTTGTTGAGAAAACAAACATCTTCATTGCCGAACACTGTACTGTGTGAAATAAGGTAGTTCAGTTCTAGGAATCAGTTGCTTTCCTGCGAAGAAGGTTGAGTGCATCTAGTTCAAACTTTCCTCGTTTGTGTAATCTGACAAGATGTACAACTTACAAGTATTGCTTCATTTCTAAACTTCTTTGTTTAGAAAACAAACATCGTCATTTCCAAACACTGTATTGTGTGAAATAAGTTTTTCCTTTCAAGGAATCAGTTGCTTTTCTACGGAGATGGTTGAGTGCAACAAGTTCAAACTTTCCTTGTTAATATAATCTAAAAAGATGTACAAGTTAATAGATTCACCTCCTTTCTAAAGTAGTTTGTTGAGAAAACAAACATCTTCATTGCCGAACACTGTACTTCGTGAAATAAGCTAGTTCGGTTCCAGGGATCAGTTGCTTTCCTACAAAGAAGGTTGAGTGCAACAAGTTCAAACTTTCCTAGTTTGTGTAATCGCACAAGATGTATAAGTTAGTAGATTCTCCTAATTTCTAAAGTAGTTTGTTTAGAACACAAACATCTTCAATGCCAAAATCTATTCTGTGTGAAATAAGCTAGTTCGGTTCTAGGAATCAGTGGTTTTCTCGGAAGAAGGTTGAGTGCAACAAGTTCAAACTTTCCTTGTTATGTAATCTAAAATGATGTACAACTTAGTAGATTGGGCTCATTTCTACAGTAGTTTCTTTAAAAAACAATCATCTTCCTTGCCAAACACTATACTGTGTGAAATAAGCTAGTTCCGTTCTAGGAATCAGTTGCTTTCCTGCGAAGAAGGTTGAGTGCAGCAAGTTCAAACTTTCCTTGTTTGTGTAATGTTAGAAGATGTACAACTTACAAGTTTCGCTTCATTTCTAAACTACTTTGTTTAGAAAAGAGACATCTTCATTGCCGAACACTGAACTGTGTGAAATGAGCTAGTTAGGTTCGAGGAATCACTTGTTTTCCTACTGAGAAGGTTGAGTGCAGCAGGTTCAAACATTCCTTGTTAATGTAATCTAAAAATATGTACAACTTAGTAAAGTGGCGTCATTTCTTCAGCAGTTTCTTTAGAAAACAAACATGTTCATTGCTGAATCCTGTACTGTGTGAAAATAGCTAGTCGTTTCGAGAAATCAGTTGCTTTCCTAGGAAGAACGTTCAGTGCAGTAAATTCAAACCTTCCTTGTTTGTGTAATCCAATAAGATGTACAACATATTAGATTCGCCTCATTTCTAAACTACTTTGTTTAGAAAACAAACACCTTCATTGCCAAATATTGTACTGTGTGAAATAAGCTGTTTCGGTTCTAGGAATCAGTGGCTTTCCTACAAAGACGGTTGAGTGCAGCAAGTTCAAACATTCCTAGTTTGTGAAATCTAAAAAGATGTACAAGTTAGTAGATTTGCCTCATTTATAAAGCAGTTTGTTTAGAAAACAAACATCTTCATTGCCAAACCCTATACTGTGTGAAAAAAGCTAGTGCAGTTCGAGGAATCATTTGCTTTCCTACGAAGAAGGTTGAGTGCAACAAGCTCAAACTTTCCTTGTTAATGTAATATAAAAAGATGTACAACTTAGTAGATTTGCCTCATTTCTACAATACTTTGTTTAGAAAACAAACATCTTCGTGACGAAACACTGTACTGTGTGAAATAAGCTAGTTCGGTTCTAGGAATCAGTAGCTTTCTATGAAGAAGTTTGAGTGCAGCAAGTTCATACTTTCCTTGTTTCTGTAATCTAAAAGGTGTACAACTTACAAGTTTCACTTTATTTCTGAACTACTTTGTTTAGAAAACAAACATCTTCATTGCCGAACACTGTACTGTGTGACAGAAGCTAGTTCGGTTCGAAGAGTCAGTTGTTTTCCTACGAAGAAGGTTGAGTGCAGCAAGTTCAAACATTCTTGTTAATGTAATCTAAAAAGATGTACAACTTAGTAGATTGGCGTCATTTCGTCAGTAGTTTGTTTACAAAGCAAACATCTTCATTGCCGAACCCTGTACTGTGTGAAAATAGCTAGTTCGTTTCTAGGAATCAGTTGCTTTCCTACGAAGAAGGTTTAGTGCAGCAAGTTCAAACTTTCCTTGTTTGCGTTATCTAACAAGATGTACAACTTATTAGATTCGTCTCAGTTCTAAACTACTTTGTTTAGAAAACAAACACCTTCATTGCCAAATATTGTACTGTGTGAAATAAGCTGTTTTGGTTCTAGGAATCAGTTGCTTTCCTGCTAAGAAGGATGAGTGCAGCAAGTTCAAACTTTCCTAGTTTTTGTAATCTAACAAGATGTATAAGTTAGTTGATTCGGCTCATTTCTAAAGTACTCTGTTTAGAAAACAAACATCTTCATTGCCATAGCCGATACTGTGTGAAATAAGCTAGTTCAATCTAGGAAACAGTTGCATTCCTACGAAGAAGGTTGAGTGCAACAAGTTCAAACTTTCCTTGTTAATGTAATCTAAAGAGATGTACAACTTAAGAGATTCACCTCATTTCTAAAATAGTTTGTTGAGAAAACAAACATCTTCATTGCCAAACACTGTACTGTCTGAAATAATCTGGTTCGGTTCTAGGAATCAGTTGCTTTCCTACGAAGAAGGTTGAGTGCAGCAAGTTCAAACTTTCCTTGTTTATGTAATCTAACAAGATGTACAACCTACAAGTTTCGCTTCATTTCTAAACTACTTTGCTTAGAAAAGAAACATCTCTATTCCGAAACACTGTAATGTCTGAAATAAGCTAGTTCGGTTGTAGGAATCAGTTGCATTTCTATGGAGATGGTTGAGTGCAACAAGTTCAAACTTTCCTTGTTAATATAATCTAAAAAGATGTACAACTTAATATATTCACCTCATTTCTAAAGCAGTTTGTTGAGAAAACAAACATCTTCATTGCCGAACACTGTAATGTGTGAAATAACCAAGTTTGGTGCTAGGAATCAGTTGCTTTCCTAGGAAGAAGGTTGAGTGCAGCAAATTCAAATTTTCCTTTTTTATGTAATCTAACAAGATGTACAATTTACAAGTTTTGCTTCATTTCCAAACTACTTTGTTTAGAAAACAAACATCTTCATTGTCGAACACTATACTTTGTGATATAAGCTAGTTCGGTTCTAGGAATCAGTTGCTTTCCTACGAAGAAGGTTGAGTGCAGAAAGTTCAAACTTTCCTTGTTTGTGTAATCTAAGAAGATGTACCAGTTATTAGATTCGCCTCATTTCTAAACTACTTTGTTTAGAAAACAAACACGTTCAGGCCAAATATTGTATTGTGTGAAATAAGCTGTTTCGGTTCTAGAAATCAGTTGCTTTCCTACTAAGAAGGTTGAGTGCAGCAAATTTAAACTTTCCTAGTTTGTGTAATCTAAAAAGATTTATAAGTTAGTTGATTCGCGTCATTTCTAAAGTAGTTTGTTTAGAAAACAATCATCTTCATTGCCGAACCCTATACTGTGTGAAATAAGCTAGTTCGGTCTAGGAATCAGTTGCTTTCCTACGTAGAAGGTTGAGTGCCACAAGTTCAAACTTTCCTTGTTAATATAATCTAAAAAGATGTACAACTTACAAGTTTCGGTGCATTTCTAAACTACTTCATTTAGAAAACAAACACCTTCATTGCCAAATATTGTTTTGTTTGAAATAAGCTGTTTCGGTTCTAAAAATCAGTTGCTTTCCTACTAAGAAGGTTGAGTGCAACAGTTCAAACTTTCCTAGTTTGTGTAATCTAAAAATATGTATAAGTTAGTTGATTCACCTCATTTCTAAAGGAGTTTGTTTAGAAAACAAACATTTTCATTCCCGAACCCTATATTGTGTGAAATAAGTTAGTTTGGTTTTAGGAATCAGTTGCTTTCCTACGAAGAAGGTTGAGTGCAGCAAGTACAAAATTTCCTTGTGTGTGTAATCTAACAAGATGTACAACTAAAAATTTGGGGTTCATTTCTAAACTACTTTGTTTAGAAAATAAACACCTTAATTGCCAAATATTATAATGTGTGAAATAAGCTGTTTCAGATCTAGGAATCAGTTGCTTTTCTATGGAGATGGTTGTGTGCAGCAAGTGCAAACTTTCCTTGTTAATGTAATCTAAAAAGATGTACAACGTAATAGACTCACCGCATTTCTAAACTAGTTTGTTGAGAAAACAAACATCTTCATTGGTGAACACTGTATTGTGTGAAATAAGCTAGTTGGGTTCTAGGAATCAGTTGCTTTCCTACAAAGAAGGTTGAGTGCAGCAAGTTCAAACTTTCCATTTTAGTGTACTCTAAAAAGATGTACAACTTACAAGTTTCGCTTCATTTCTAAATCACTTTGTTTAGAAAACAAACATCTTCATTGCCGAACACTGTCCCATGTGAAATAAGCTAGTTTGGTTCAAAGAAACAGTTGTTTTCCTAAGAAGAAGGTTGAGTACAGCAAGTTCAAACTTTCCTTGTTAATCAATCTAAAAAGATGTATAACTTAGTTCATTGGCATCATTTCTACAGTAGTTTGTTTAGAAAACAAACATCTTCATTGCCGAACACTGTACTGTGTGAAAATAGCTAGTTCGTTTCTAGGAATCAGTTGCTTTCCTACAAAGAAAGCTGAGTGCAGCAAGTTCAAAATTACTTTGTTTGTGTAATATAACAAGATATACAACTTATTACATTCGCCTCATTTCTAAACTACTTTGTTTAGAAAACAAACACCTTCATTGCCATATATTGTACTGTGTGAAATAAGCTGTTTCGGTTCTAGGAATGAGTTGCTTTCCTACCAGAAGGTTGAGTCCAGCATGTTCAAACTTTCCTAGTTTGTGTAATCTAACAACATGTATAAGTTAGTAGATTCGCCTCATTTCTAAAGTAGTTTGTTTAGAAAACAGATATATTCATTGACGAACCATATATTGTGTGTAATAAGCTAGTTCGGTTCTAGGAATTATTTGCTTTCCTACGAAGGTTGAGTGCAACAAGTTCAAACTTTCCTTGTTAATGTAATCTACAAAGATGTACAACTTAGTAGATTGAACTCATTTCTAAAGTAGGTTGTTTAGAAAACAAACATATTCATTCCCGAACTCTATCCTGTCTAAAATAAGCTAGTTCGGTGTAGGAATCAGTTGCTTTCCTACGAAGAAGGTTGAGTGCAGCAAGTTCAAACTTTCCTTGTTTGTGAATCTAACAAGATATACACCTTACAAGTTTTGCTTCATTTCTAAACTACTTTGTTTAGAAAACAAACATCATCATTGGCAAATATTGCACTGTGTGAAATAAGCTCTTTCGGTTCTAGGAATCAGTTGCTTTCCTACCAAGAAGGTTGAGTGCAGCAAGTACAAACTTTCCTAGTTTGTGTAATCTAACATGATGTATCAGTTAGTAGATTCGCCTCATTTCTGAAATAGTTCGTTTAGAAAACAAACATCTTCATTGCCGAATCCTGTACTGTGTGAAATAAGCTAGTTCAGTGCTAGGAATCAGTTGCTTTCCTACGAAGATGGTTCAGTGCAGCAAGTTCAAACTTTCCTTGTTTGTGTAATCTAACAAGATGTACACCTTACAAGTTTCGCTTCATTTCTAAACTACTTTGTTTAGAAAACAAATACCTTCATTGCCCAACACTGTACTGTGTGAAATGATATAGTTCGGTTAAAGGAATCAGTTATTTTCCTAGGAAGAAGGTTGAGTGCAGCAAGTTCAAACTTTCCTATTTTGTGTAAACTCACAAGATATATAAGTTAGTAGATTCGTCTCATTTCTTAAGCAGTTTGTTTGGAAAACAGACAACTTCATTGCCGAACCATATACTGTGTGAAATAAGCTTGTTCAGGTCTAGGAATCAGTGGTTTTCCTATGAAGAAAGCTGAGTGCAACAAGTTCAAACATTCCTCGTTAATGTAATCTAAAAAGATGTATAACTTAGTAGATTGGCCTCATTTCTACAGTAGTTTGTTTAGCAAACAAACATCTTCATTGTCAAACCCTGTATTGTGTGCAAATAGCTAGTTCATTTCTGGGAATCACTTGCTTTTCTACGAAGAAGGTTGACTGTAGCAAGTTCAAACTTTCCTTCTTTGCGTAAACTACTTTGTTTGGAAAACAAACACCTTCATTGCCAAATATTGTACTGTGTGAAATAAGCTGTTTTGGTTCTAGGAATCACTTGCTTTCCTGCTAAGAATGTTGAGTGTACCAAGTTCAAACTTTCCTAGTTTTTGTAATCTAACAAGATGTATAAGTTACTTGATTCGCTTCATTTCTACAGTAGTTTGTTTAGAAAACAAACACCTTTACTGTGTGAAATAAGCTAGTTCTGTCTAGGAAGCACTTGCTTTCCTAAGAGAAGGTTGAATGCAACAAGTTCAAACTTTCCTTGTTAATGTAATCTAACAAGTTGTACTTTTTTACAAGTTTCGCTTCATTTCTAAACTACTTGGTTTAGAAAAGAAACATCTTCATTGCCAAACACTGTAATGTGTGAAATAAGCTACTTCGGTCGTAGGAATCAGTTGCTTTTCTACTGAGATTGTTGAGTGCATCAAGTTCAAACTTTCCTTATTTATATATTATAAAAAGTTGTTCAACTTCATAGATTCACCTCATTTCTAAAGTTGGTTGTTGAGAAAACAAACATCTTCATTGCCGACCACTGTACTGTGTGAAATAGGCTAGTTCGGTTCTGGGAATCAGTTGCGTTCCTACGAAGAAGGTTGAGTGCAGCAAGTTCAAACTTTCCTTGTTTGCGTAATCTAACAAGGTGTACAACTTATTAGATTCGCCTCATTTCTAAACTACTTTGTTTAGAAAACAAACACCTTCATTGACAAATAATGTACTGTGTGAAAAAAGCTGTTTTGATTCTGGGAATCAGTTGCTTTCCTGTGAAGAAAGTTGAGTGCAGCAAGTTCAAAGTTTCCTAGTTTGTGTAATCTAAGAAGATGTATAAGTTAGTTGATTGGTATCATTTCTAAAGAAGTTTGTTTAGAAAACAAATATCTTCATTGCCGAACAATATACTGTGTGAAATAAGCTAGTTCTGTCTAGGAATCATTTGCTTTCCTACGAAGAAGGTTGAGTGCAATCAGTTCAAACATTCTTTGTTAATGTAATCTAACAAGATGTACAACTTACAAGTTTCGCTTCATTTCTATATTACTTTGTTTAAAAAACAAACACCTTCATTGCCAAATATTGTATTGTGTGAAATAAGCTGTTTCAGTTCCAGGAATCAATTGCTTTGCTACGAAGAATGTTGAGTGCAGGAAGTTCAAACTTTCCTTGTATGTGTAATCTACAAAGATGTACAACTTACACAGTTCGCTTCATTTCCAAACTACTTTGTGTAGAAAACAAACATGTTCATTGCCAAACGCTGTACTGTGTGAAATAAGCTAGTTCAGTTCTAGGTTTCAGTTGCTTTCCTACGAAGGTTGCGTGCAGCAAGTTCAAACTTTCCTTGTTAATGTAATCTAAAAAGATGTACAACCAGGTAGATTGGCGTCATTTCTACAGTAGTTTGTTTAGTAAACAAACATCCTCATTGCCGACCCTGAACTGTGTGAAAATAGTTACTTCGTTTCTAGGAATCAGGTGCTTGCCTACGAAGAAGATTGACTGCAGTAAGTTCAAACATTCCTTGTTTGTGTAATGTAACAAGATGTGCAACTTATTAGGTTCGCCTTTTTTCTAAACTACTTCTTTTAGAAAACAAACATCTTCATTGCCAAACACTGTACTGTGCGAAATAAGGTAGTTCGATTCCAGGAATCAGTTGCTTTTCTACGGAGGTGGTTGAGTGCAACAAGTTCAAACTTTCCTTGTTAATGTAATCTAAAAAGATGTACAACTTAGTAGGTTGGCCTCATTTCTACAGTAGTTTGTTTAGAAAACAAACATCTTCATTGCCGAACACTGGTCTGTGTGAAATAAGCTAGATCGGTTCTAGTAATCTGTTGCTTTCCTAAGAAGGAGGATGAGTGCAGCCAGTTAAAACTTTCCTTGTTTGCGTAATCTAACAAGATGCCCACCTTACAAGTTTGTCTTCATTTTTAAACTACGTTGTTTAGAAAACAAACATCTTCATTTCCAAACAGTGTACTGTGTGTAATAAGCTAGTTCCATTCTAGTTATCAGTTACTTTCCTACGAAGAAGGTTGAGTGCAGCAAGTTCAAATGTTCCTAGTTTGTGTAACCTCACACGATTTATAAGTTAGTAGATTTGCTTCATTTCTAAAGTAATTTGTTTAGAAATCAGCCATCTTCATTGCTGAAGCCTATACTGTGGGAAGTAAGTTAGTTCAGTTCTAGGAATCAGTTATTTTCCTACGAAGAAGGTTGATTGAAAGAAGTTCAAACTTTCCTTGGTAATTGTAGCAGACAGCTTCAGGTTCGCTGAGATGAACTTCCAGACCAGGCACAGTTATGGAGGAAGGGATATTATTTATTGAAGCTTACAGACCCAGGGGAAGTTCCATAACGGCAGAAGTAGCGGCCTGCTTTCACAAGGCCAGGCAGAGAGAGCAAATCCAACCAGCCATCACAGCACACAGAGCAAAACTACAGCCAAAAGGTCACACAGCACACTTCAGGAACTACTGCTAGGCACATTTGCATATCTTTACAATGGAATCTCAAACCCACCACTAACATCTTAAGACTGGCCCCCAGTGACATTGCCTCTAGCAAGGTGATTGCAGATGCAAACTATAACTAGTAAAACACTGAATATATTGGGGGACATATATTCAAACCACCACATTACGCCCCTGGCCCCCAATATATTTAGCTCCTGGCCCCCAATAGATTTATAACTATCACACATTGTAAATTGTACTCAGTCCAATTTCAATGGTTCTCACAGTCTTGATCAACTTAAGATAATGAGTACTGTAAAATCAAACAAGTTAAATACTTTCAACATGTAAAGGCACAGAGTAAACATTTTAACTGGTATAAGGCATAGCACAGAGAGACTAGAATAATGCAGACTCAGCCACCATCAGCAGTCATCAAACTTCTGCAGTTCAAGTCCAATATAACCATAGACTGACAGTCTCCAGGTTTTCCAATTCCACCCCTCCACCTGGGCAGAGTAGCCAGGGAAAACTTTTATCCCATGCCAACACTGTACTCCATGGTAGTCCTTGCATAGTCCTGGTATATCCAAAACATCTTCAGGTCTCCATGCAAACCACGGTCCATCTTCCAAAGGCTCTTCCAGCCTATTCCTGAGGGTCTTCATGCCCTGCCTCATGCTGCATCTCAGCAGCGGCTCCTGGAACCGTATGCAATTCATGACCACTCCATGCATTTTTCATGCTTCCAAAACTAATACCAGGTGTGCAGGACACAGCCATATTCTTAATCCAGGGACAAAATAAATCATAGCCTTATAAGCAGGTTCCTTCTCCAGTCAACTCTTTCCAAGAGTTTGCATTTCTAACAGTCTTTCCTCAGGCCTCCTCTCCATTGTTTTAATGTAAAGCCATCTGACCACCTTCCTTCCACCTTCCTTAAGATTGCTAATGTGTCGACAATAGCAACTAAACCAGTCTCAATGCCTCTACTTTTAACTTGCTTCAGGTTCTCCAAATTAAAATCTTAAAATCTCAGTCCAATATCTTTAGCCAAACACATCAGTCCATTACAAATATAACCTTGATCAAACTTTCTGGGCCTGGATAGCGGAACGTAGCCATCCCTTATGCCAGGAGCCCAGTTCCAACAAAGTCATCTGCAGTCTTTCCTTCCCCTTAGAAAGCTCATAAGCAAATCCTCGAAGTTCAATACTGTCTGCACTTAGCATTCTCAAACTCTCATCAGAATAGTCCATAAAACTTGGCTTACCACTCCAGAAGGCATCTTCAGTTGCAAGCACCAAGTCCATGCCCATTCCTCCAAAACAAAGGTTCCAAAAGATGAATATCCACACGGTCAGTTTCTTCTCACCCCACTCCTGGTACCACTTTACTGTAGCAGACAGCTTCAGGTTCGCTGAGATGAACTTCCAGACCAGGCACAATTATGGAGGAAGGGATATTATTTATTGAAGCTTACAGACCCAGGGGAAATTCCATAACGGCAGAAGTAGCGGCCTGCTTTCACAAGGCCAGGCAGAGAGAGCAAAAGCCAACCAGCCACCACAGCACACAGAGCAAAACTACAGCCAAAAGGTCACACAGCACACTTCAGGAACTCCTGCTAGGCACATTTGGATATCTTTACAATGGAATCTCAAACCCACCACTAACATCTTAAGACCGGCCCCCAGTGACATTGCCTCTAGCAAGGTGATTGCAGATGCAAACTATAACTAGTAAAACACTGAATATATTGGGGGACATATATTCAAACCACCACAGTAATGTAATCTAAAAAGATGTACAATTTAGTAGATTGGCCTCATTTCTTCAGTAGTTTGTTTCGAAAACAAACATCTTCTTTGCCGATCCCTGTACTGTGTGAAAATAGCTAGTTCGTTTCTAGGAATCAGTTGCTTTCCTACAAAGAAGGTTGAGTGCAGCAAGTTCAAACTTTCCTTGTTAATTTAATCTAAAAAGTTGTACAACTTAAAAGATTCTCCTCATTTCTACAATAGTTTGTTCTGAAAACAAAGATCTTCATTGCCGAACACTGTACTGTGCGAAATAAGCTAGTTCGGTTCTATGAATCAGTATCTTTCCTACTAAGAAGGTTGAGTGCAGCAAGTTCAAACTTCCCTTGTTTGTATAATAACAAGATGTACAACTTACAAGTTTCGCTTCATTTCTATACTGCTTTGTTTAGAAAACAAACACCTTCATGCCAAATATTGTATTGTGTGAAATAATCTGTTTCGGTTCTAGGAATCAGTTGCTTTGCTACGAAGAAGGCTGAGTGCAGAAAGTTCAAACTTTCCTTGTTTGTGTAATCTAACGTGATGTACAACTCATATGTTTCCCTTCATTTCCAAACTACTTTCTTTAGAAATCAAACATCTTCATTGCTGAACGCTGTACTCTGTGAAATAAACTTGCTTGGTTCTAGGAATAAAGTTCTAGCTTCCCCATCGAAGAAGGTTAGTGTGTAGCAAGTTCAAACTTCCCTTGTTTGTGTAATCTAACAAGATGTACAATGCACAAGTTTCGCTTCATTTCTAAACTACTTTGTTTAGAAAAGAAACATGATCATTGCCAAATATTGTAATGTGTGAAATAAGCTCTTTTGGTTCTAGGAATCAGTTGCTTTCCTACAAAGAAGGTTGAGTGCAGCAAGTTCAAACTTTCCTAGTTTGTGTAATCTCACAAGATGTATAAGTTAGTAGATTCTCCTCATTTCTAAAGTAGTTGGTTTAGAAAACAAACATCTTCATTGCCGAACACTGTACTGTGTGAAATAATCTAGTTCGGTTCTAGGAATCAGTTATTTTCCTACGAAGAAGGTTGAGTGCAGGAAGTTCAAACATTCCTAGTTAATGTAATCTAAAAATATGTACCACTTAGTAGATTGGCCTCATGTCTACAGTAGTTTGTTTAAAAAACAAACATGTTCATTGCCGATGCTGTACTGTGGAAATAAGCTAGTTCAGTTCTAGGTTTCAGTTGCTTTCCTACGAAGAAGTTTGAGTGCAGCAAGTTCAAACTTTCCTTGTTTGTGTAATCTAAGAAGATGTATAACTTATTAGATTCGCCTCATTTCTAAACTAATTTGTTTAGAAAACAAACACCTTCATTGCCAAATATTGTACTGTGTGGAATAATCTGTTTCTGTTCTAGGAATCAGTTGCTTTCCTACAAAGAAGGTTGAGTGCAGCAAGTTCAAACTTTCCTAGTTTGTGAAATCTAAGAAGATTTATAAGTTAGTAGATTCACCTAATTTCTAAAGTAGTTTGTTTAGAAAACAAACGTCTTCATTGCCGAACCCTATGCTGTGTGAAATAAGCTAGTTCGGTTCTAGGAATCATTTGCTTTCCTACGAAGAAGGTTGAGTGCTACAAGTTAAAACTTTCCTTGTTATTGTAATCTAAAAAGATGTACGACTTAGTATATTGGAATCATTTCTACTGTAGTTTTTTAGAAAACAAACATCTTCCTTGCCGAACACTGTAGTGTGTGAAATAAGCTAGTTCTGTTCTAGGAATTTGTATCTTTCCCATCGAAGAAGGTTGAGTGCAGCATGTTCAAACTTTCCTTGTTTGTGTAATCTAACAAGATGTACAAGGTACAAGTTTCCTCTCATTTCAAAACTACTTTGTTTAGAAAACAAACATCTTCATTGCCAAACACTGTAGTTTGCGAAATAAGCCGGTTCGGTTCTAGGAATCAGTTGCTTTTCTAATGAGAGGGTTGAGTGCAACAAGTTCAAACATTCCTTGTTAATGTAATCTAAAACGATGTTCAACTTAATAGATCCATCTCATTTCTAAAGTTGTTTGTTTAGAAAACAAACACCTTCATTGCCAAATATTGTACTGGGTGAAAAAAGCTGTTTCGGTTCTAAGAATCAGTTGCTTTGCTATGAAAAAGATTTAGTGCAGCAAGTTCAAACTTTCTTTGTTTGTGTAATCTAACAAGATGTACAACTTACAAGTTTTGCTTCATTTCCAAACTACTTTTTTAGAAAACAAACATCTTCATTGCCAAACGCCAATGTTCAGTTTCAGTTGCTTTCCTACGAAGAAGGGTGAGTGTAGCAAGTTCAAACTTTCCTCGTTAATGTAATCTAAAAAGATTTGCAACCAGGTAGATTGGCGTCATTTCTACAGTAGTTTGTTTAGAAAACATACACCTTCATTGCCAAATAGTGTACTGTGTGAAATAAGCTGTTTCGATTCTAGAAGTCAGTTGCTTTACTACGAAGAAGGTTGAGTGCAGCAAGTTCAAACTTTCACAGTTTGTGGAATCTAACTAGATGTATAAGTTAGTTGATTAGCCTCACTTCTTCAGTAGCTTGTTTAGAAAACAAACATCTTCATTGCCAAACCCTATACTGTGTGAAAGAAGCTAGTTCGGTTCTAGGAATCATTTGCTTTCCTGCCAAGAAGGTTGAGTGCAGCAAGTTCAAACTTTCCTTGTTAATGTAATCTAAAAAGATGTAAAACTTAGTAGATTTGCGTCATTTCTACAGTAGTTTGTTTAGAAAACAAACATCTTCATTGCCGAACCCCGTACTGTGTGAAAATAGCTAGTTCGTTTCTAGGAATCAGTTGCTTTCCTACAAAGAAGGTTGAGTGCAGCAAGTTCAAACTTTCCTAGTTTGTGTAATCTCACAAGATGTATAAGTTAGTAGACCCGACTAATTTCTAAAGTAGTTTGTTTAGAAGACAAATATCTTCATTTCCGAACATATACTGTGTGAAATAAGCTAGTTCAGTTCTAGGAATCATTTTCTTTCCTACGAAGAAGGTTGAGTGCAAAAAGTTCAAACTTTCCTTGTTAATGTAATCTAAAAAGATGTACAACTTAGTAGATTGGCCTCATTTCTACAGTAGTTTGTTTAGAAAAGGAACATCTTCATTGCCGAACACTGTAGTGTGTGAAATAAGCTAGTTCAGTTCTAGGAATTAGTAGGTTTCCTACGAAGAAGGTTGAGTGCAGCAAGTTCAAACTTTCCTTGTTTTTGTAATCTGCCAAGATGTACAAGGTACAATTTTTGCTTCATTTCTAAACTACTTTGTTTAGAAAACAAACATCTTCATTGGCAAACACTGTAGTGTGTGAAATAAGCTATTTCCGTTCTAGGAAACAGTTGCTTTCCTACGACGAATGTTGAGTGCAGCAAGTTCAAACTTTCTGAGATTGTGTAATCTAACAAGATGTATAAGTTAGTTGATTCGCCTCATTTCTAAAGGAGTTTGTTTAGAAAGTAAACATCTTCATTGCCAAACCTTATACTGTGTGACCTATGCTAGTTCCGTCTAGGAATAAGTTGCTTTCCTACGAAGAAGGTTGAGTGCAACAAGTTCAATCTTTTCTCGTTAATGTAATCTAAAAATATGTACAACTTAGAAGATTAGTCTCATTTCTACAGGTGTTTGTTTAGAAAACAAACATCTTCATTGCTGAACACTGTACTGTGTGAAATATGCTAGTTCGGTTCTAGGAATCAGTTGCCTTCCTACGAAGACGGTTGAGTGCAGCAAATTAAAACTTTCCTTGTTTGTGTAATCTAACAAGATGTATAAGTTAGTTGATTCACCTCATTTCTACAGTAGCTTTTTTAGAAAACAAACATCTTCATTGCCTAACCCTATACTTTATGAAATAAGCTAGTTTGGTTTAGGAATCAATTGCTTTCCTACGAAGAAGGTTGAGTACAGCAAGTTCAAACTTTCCTTGTTTCCTTCTAAATGTAATCTAAAAAGTTGTACAACTTAATAGATTCACCTCATTTCTAAAGTAGTGTGTTGAGAAAACTAACATCTTCTTTGGCGAACACTGTAATGTGTGAAATAAGCTAATTCGTTTCTCGGAATCAGTTGCTTTCCTACAAAGAAGGTTGAGTGCAGTAAGTTCAAACTTTCCTAGATTGTGTAAACTAACAAGATGTATAAGTTAGTAGATTCTCCTCATTGGTAAACTAATTTCTTTAAAAAACAAACATCTTCATTGCCGAACCCTATACTGTGTGAAATAAGCTAGTTCGGTTATATGAGTCATTTGCTTTCCTATGAAGAAGGTTGAGTGCAACAAGTTCAAACTTTTCTTCTTCATGTAATGTAAAAAGATGTACAAGTTAGTAGATTGGCCTCATTTCTATTGTAGTTTGTTTAAACAACAAACATCTTCATTGCCGAACGCTATACTGTGTGAAATAAGCTAGTTCTGTTCTAGGAATCAGTTGCTTTCCTACGAAGAAGGCTGAGTGCAGCAAGTTCAAACTTTCCTTGCTTGTGTAATCTAACAGGATGTACAACCTACAAGTTTCGCTTCATTTCTAAACTACTTAGTTTAGAAAACAAACATCTTCTTTGTCGAACATTGTACTGTTTGAAATAAGCTAGTTCGGTTCGAGGAATCACTTGTTTTTCTACAAAAGAAGGTTGAGTTCAGCAAGTTGAATCATTCCTTGTTAGTGTAATCACACAAGATGTACAACGTAAAAGTTTCGCTTCATGTCTAAACTACTTTGTTTAGAAAACAAACATCTTCATCGCCAAACACTGTAGAGTGTGAAATAAGCTAATTCGGTTCTAGGAATCAGTTGCTTTTGTACGGGAGATGGTTGAGAGCAAGAAGTCCAAACTTTCCTTGTTAATGTAATCTAAAAGTTGTACAAGTTAGTAGATCCACCTCCTTTCTAAAGTAGTTTGTTTAAAAACCAATCATCTTCATTGCCGAACACTGTACTGTGTGAAATAAGCTACTTCGGTTCTAGGAATCAGTTGCTTTCCTAGGTACAAAGTTGAGTGAAACAAGTTCAAACTTTCCTTGTTTGTGTAATCTAACAAAATGTACAACTTACAAGTTTCGCTTCATTTCTAAACTACTTTGTTTAGAAAAAGAAACATCTTCATTGCTGAACCTCTACTGTGTGAAAATAGCTAGTTCATTTGTAGGAATCAGTTTTTTCACACGAACAAGGTTGAATGCAGCAATTTCAAACTTTCCTTGTTTGTGTAATCTAACAAGATATACAACTTCTTAGATTCGCCTCATTTATAAACTGCTTTGTTTAGAAAAAAACACCTTCTTTGCCAAATATTGTACTGTGTGAAATAAGCTATTTCAGTTCTAGGATTCAGTTGCTTTCCTACAAAGAAGGTTGAGGGCAGCAAGTTCAAACATTTCTAGTTTGTGTAAACTAACAAGTTTTATAATTTAGTTGATTTGCCTCATTTCTAAAGAACTTTGTTTAGAAAACAAACATCTTCATTGCCGAACCATAAACTGTGTGAAATAAGCTATTTCGGTCTAGGAATCAAGTGCTTTCCTACGAAGAAGGTTGAGTGCAGCAAGTTCAATCTTTCCTTGTTAATGGAATCTAAAAGATGTACAACTTAGTAGATTGGCCTCATTTCTACAGTAGTTTGTTGAGAAAAGAAACATCTTCATTGCCGGACCCTGTACTGTGTGAAAATAGCTAGTTCGGTTCTAGGAATCAGTTGTTTTCCTACGAAGAAGGTTGAGTGCAGCAAGTTCAAACTTTCCTTCTTTGTGTAATTTAACAAGATGTACAACTTACAAGTTTCGCTTCATTTCTAAACTACTTTCTTTAGAAAACAAACATCTTCATTGCAGAACACTGTACTGTGTGAAATAAGCTAGTTTGGTTCGAGGAATCAGTTTTTTTTTCTACGAAGAAGGTTGAGTTCAGCAAGTTGAAACTTTCCTTGTTAGTGTAATCACACAAGATGTACAACGTAAAAGTTTCGCTTCATTTCTAAACTACTTTGTTTAGAAAACCAACATCTTCATTGCCAAACACTGTAGTGTGTGAAATAAGCTAGTTCGGTTCTAGGAATCAGTTGCTTTTGAATGGAGATGGTTGAGTGCAAGAAGTCCAAACTTTCCTTGTTAATGTAATCTAAAAAGATGTACAACTTAGTAGATCCACCTCCTTTCTAATGCAGTTTGTTGAAAAAACAAACATCTTCATTGCCGAACACTGTAGCGTGTGAAATAAGCTAGTTCGGTTCTAGGAATCAGTTGCTTTCCTACGTAGAAGGTTGAGTGTAACAAGTTCAAATTTTTCTTGTTTGTGTAATCTAACAAGATGTACAATTTACAAGTTTCGCTTCATTTCTAAACTACTTTGTTTAGAAAAGAAACATCTTCATTTCCGAACCCTGTACTGTGTGAAATAAGCTAGTTTAGTTCTAGGAATCAGTTGGTTTCCTACGGAGAAAGTTGAGTGCAGCAAGTTCAAACTTTCCTTGTATGCGTAATCTAAAAAGATGTACAACTTATTAGATTCACCTCATTTCTAAACTACTTTGTTTATAAAACAAACACCTTCATTGCCAAATATTGTAATGTGTGAAATAAGGTGTTTTAGTTCTAGGAATCAGTTGTTTTCTTCCAAAGAAGGTTGAGTGCAGCAAGTTCAAACTCTCCTTGTTCATATAATCTAAAAAGATGTATAACTTAATAGATTCAAGTCATTTCTAAAGTAGTTTGTTGAGAAAACAAGCATCTTCATTGCCAAACACTGTACTGTGTGAAATAAGCTAGTTCGGTTCTAGGACTCAGTTGCTTTCCTACGAAGAAGGTTGGGTGCAGCAAGTTCAAACTTTCCTTTTTTGTGTAATATAACAAGATGTACAACTTACAAGTTTCGGTACATTTCAAAAGTACTTTGTTTAGAAAACAAACATCTTCTTTGTCTTTTTCGAACAATTTACTGCATGACATAAGCTAGTTTGGTTCGAGTAATCACTTGTTTTCCTACAAAGAAGTTTGAGTGAAACAATTTCAAACTGTCCTTGTTAATGTAATCTAGAAAGATGTACAACTTAGTAGATTGGCGTCTTTTCTACAGCAGTTTGTTTAGAATACAAACAACTTCATTACAAATAACCCTGTACTGTGTGAAAATAGCTAGTTGGTTTTAGGAATTAGTTGCTTTCCTGGGAAGAAGATTGAATGTAGCAAGTTCGAACTTTCCTTGTTTGTGTAATCTAACCAGATGTACATCTTATTAGTTTTGCCTCATTTCTAAAGTACTTTGTTTAGAAAACAAACACCTTCAATGCCAAATATTGTTCTGTGTGAAATGAGCTGTTTTGGTTCTAGGAATCAGTTGCTTTCCTGGGAAGAAGGTTGAGTGCAGCAAGTTCAAACTTTCCTAGTTTGTGGAATCTAACAAGATGTATAAGTTAGTTGATTTGCCTCATTTCTAAAGTAGTTTGTTTAGAAAAAAAAAAACATCTCCATGGCCGAACCCTATACTGTGTGAAATAAGCTAGTTCAGTCTAGGAATCACTTGCTTTGCTATGAAGAAGTTTGAGTGCAAAAGTCCAAACTTTCTGTATAAATGTAATTTAAAAAGATGTACAACTTATTAGATTGGTCTTATTTCTACAGAAGTTTGTTTAGAAAACAAACATCTTCCATGCTGAACACTGTACAGTGTGAAATAAGCTAGTTGGGTTTTTGGAATCAGTTGCTTTCCTACGAAGAAGGTTGAGTGCAGATAGTTCAAACTTTCCTTGTTTGTGTAATCTAAAAGATGTAAAACATAGTAGATTGCTGTCATTTCTACAGTAGTTTTTAAGAAAGCAAACATCTTCATTGCCGAACCCTGTACTTTTTGAAAATAGCTAGTTCATTTCTAGGAATCAGTTTCTTTCCTACGAAGAAAGTTGAGTGCAGCACGTTCAAACTTTCCTTATCTGTGTAATATAACAAGATGTACAACTTATTAGATTCGCCTCATTTCTAAACTACTTTGTTTATAAAACAAATACCTTCATTATCAAATATTGTAATGTGTGAAATAATCTGTTTTGGTTCTAGATATCAGTTGCTTTCCAACTAAGAAGGTTGAGTGCAGCAAGGTCAAACTTTCCTTGTTTGTGTGATCTAACAAGATGTATAAGTTATGTAATTCTCCTCATTTCTAAAGTAGTTTGTTTAAAAAACAAACGTCTTCATTGTCGAACCCTATACTGTAAGAAATAAGCTAGTTCGGTTCTAGGAATCATTTCCTTTCCTAGGAAGGTTGACTGCAACAAGTTCAAACTTTCTTTGTTAATGTAATCTAAAAAGATATACAACTTAGCAGATAGGACTCAATTCTAAAGTAGTTTATTTAGAAAAAAAACATCTTCATTGCTGAACCCTATACTGTGTGAAATAAGCTAGTTTGGTCCAGGAATCAGTTGCTTTCCTACGAAGAAGGTTGAGTGCAACAAGTTCAAACTTTCCTTGTTAATGTAGTCTAAAAAGATGTACAACTTAGTAGATTGGTCTAATTTCTACATAATTTTGTTTAGAACACAAACATCTTCATTGCTGAACACTGTACTGTGTGAAATAAGGTAGTTCGGTTCTAGGAATCAGTTGCTTTACTACGAAGAAGGTTGAGTGCAGCAAGTTCAAACTTTCCTAGTTTGTGTAATCTTAAAAGACATATAAGAAAGTTGAACTTCTCATTTCTAAAGTAGTTTGTTTAGAAAACAAACATCTTCATTGAAACTTACAGACTGTGTATAATAAGCTAGTTTGGTACTAGGAATCAGTTGCTTTTCAGGAGACAGGTTGAGTGCAGCAAGTTCAAAACTTTCCTTGTTCATGTAATCTAAAGAGGTACAACTTAGAAGATTGGCCTAATTTCTGCAGTAATTTGTTTAGAAAACAAACGTATTGATTGCTGAACCCTATACTAACAAATAAGCTAGTTTGGTCTAGGAATCAGTTGCTTTCCTACTAAGAAGGTTGAGTGCAACAAGTACAAACTTTCTTTGTTAATGTAATCTAAAAAGATGTAAAACATAATAGATTCACCTCATTTCTAAAATAGTTTGTTGAAAAAAACATTTATAATTCACACTGAAAACTGTACTGTCAATCCAAGCTAGTTCGGTTCTAGAATCAGTTGATCAACTAGGAAGAAGGTTGAGTGCACCAAGTTCAAACAAACTTGTTTTGTAATCTAACAAAATGTACAACTTACAAGTTTCGCTTCATTTCTAAACTACTTTGTTTAGAAAACTAAATATTTCCAAACTCAGCCAACACTTTAACGTGTGAAATAAGCTAGTTCAAGTTCTAGGAATCAGTTGCATTTAGGGAGATGGTTTGAGTGCAACAAGTTCAAACTTTCCTTGTTAATGTAATCTTTAAAAGATGTACAACTTAATAGATTCACCTCATTTCTAAAGTAGTTTGTTTATCAAAACATCTTCAGGTCTTCATTGCAGACCACAGTCCATCTTGAAAAGGCTCTTCCAGTTATATTAATCAGTTGCTTTCCTTCAAGAAGGTTCAGTGCATGCTAAAGTTCAAAATGGCTCCTGTTTCTGTGCAATTCACAAACTCCATCATTTTTGATTCAACTCATAAACTAATACTGTGTTTGTTTAGAAAAACAAAGGGATGAAAATTAATCTGCTTGAAATAAGAAGTTCCTTCTCCAGTCAACTCTTTCAAACTTTCTAGTTTCTGTAATCTCACAAAATGTTTTAATTAAAAAAGATTCAACTTCATATCTTAAGTAGTTTTGTTTAAAAACAAACATCTTCATTGAAGAACCCCTAAACTGTTTGAAATTAGCTAGTTCAGGTTCTAGAAATCAGTGGTTTTCCTACTAAGAAGGTTAGGGCAACAAGTTCAAACTTTCCTTGTAAATGTAAACTAAAAAGATGTACAACTTAGTAGATTGGCCTCATTTCTACAGAAGTTTGTTTAAAAAACAAACATAGTCATTTGCCAACATTGTACTGTGTGAAATAAGCTGTTCTGTTCTACAAAGAAAGTTCAGTAGCTTTCCTACAAAACTGGTTAAGTGCACAAAGTTCAAACACTTTGCTTCATTTAAACTGAAAAGATCTACAAAACAAACATCTTCATTGGTGTCTTTTCTGTGTGAAATTTGTTCCAGAAAACAAACATCTTCTTTCCTAGGAAGAAATATTGTAATGTGTGAAATAAGCTCTTTGTTAATGTTCTAAATCAGATGCTTTTGTAGATTGGCCTCAAGTACAGTAGTTGCAGCAATTTCAAACTTTCATTGCCGAACAGTTTGTGTAATCTAACACTTCAGATGAATCAGTTTTGGTAAGATTGCCTTCAGCAAGTTCAAAGTACTTGTGTTGTAAGAAAACAAACATCTTCACCTGACAAGTTTCGCTTCATTTCTAAAACTGTTTTGAAAAATACCTTCATTGCTTCTAACGGTTCTGTGGAAATAAGCTTTGCTTTATTAGGAAGAAGATTGAGTGCAACAAGTTGAAACATTCCTTGTTAATGTAATCTAAACAGATGTACAACTTTGTAGATTGGCCTCATTTCTACAGTAGTTGTTTAAAAACAAACATCTTCATTGCCGAACACTATACTGTGTGAAATAAGCTACTTCAGTGCTAGGAATCAGTTGCTTTTCTACGAAGAAGGTTGAGTGCAGCAAGTTCAAACTTTCCTTGTTTGTGTAATCTAACAAGAAGTACAACTGACAAGATTGGCTTCATTTCTAAACTACTTTTTTTAGAAAACAAACATCTTCATTGCCGAACACTGTACTGTGTGAAATAAGCTAGTTCAGTTGAAGGAATCAGTTGTTTTCCTACAAAGAAGGTTGAGTGCAGCAAGTTCAAAATTCCTTGTTAATGTAATCTAAAAAGATGTACAACTTAGTAGATTGGTCTCATTTCTACAGTAGTTTGTTTAAAAACAAACATCTTCATTGCTGAACACTATACTGTGTGAAAATAAGCTGTTTCAGTTCGAGGAATCAGTTGCTTTTCTATGAAGAAGGTTGAGTGCAGCAAGTTCAAACTTTCCTTGTTTGTGTAATCTAACAAGATGTACAACTTAGAAGATTCGCTTCATTTCTAAACTACTTTGTTTAGAAAACAAACATCTTCATTGTGAACCATTGTACTGTGTGAAATAAGCTAGTTCAGTTCTAGGAATCAGTTGTTTTCCTACAAAAGAAGGTTGAGTGGATCAAGTTCAAACTTTCCTTGTTAATGTAATCTAAAAAGATGTACAACTTAGTAGATTGAGTCATTTCTAAAGTAGTTTGTTTAGAAAAGAAACATCTTCATTGCTGAACCCTATCCTGTGTGAAAATAAGTAGTTTGTTTCTAGGAATCAGTTGCTTTCCTATGAAGAAGGTTGAGTGCAGCAAGTTCAAACTTTCCTTGTTTGTGTAATCTAACAAGATGTACAACTTACAAGTTTCCTTTCATTTCTAAACTACTTTGTTTAAAAAACAAACATCTTCATTGCCAAATATTGTACTGTGTGAAATAAGCTGTTTTGGTTCTAGGAATCAGTTGCTTTCCAACAAAGAAGGTTGAGTGCAGCAAGTACAAAAGTTCCTAGTTTGTGTAATCTAACAAGATGTACATGTTAGTTGATTCGCCTCATTTCTAAAGTAGTTTGTTGAAAACAAACATCTTCATTGCTGAACCCTGTACTGTGTGAAATAAGCTAGTTCAGTTCTAGCAATCAGTTGCTTTCCTACGAAGAAGGTTGAGTGCTGCAAGTTCAAACTTTCCTCGTTTGTGTAATCTAACAAGATGTACACCTGACAAGTTCGCCTTCATTTCTAAACTACTTTGTTTAGAAAACAAACATCTTCATTGCCAAACACTGTACTGTGTGAAATGAGCTAGTTCGGTTCAAGGAATCAGTTATTTTCCTAGGAAGAAGGTTGAGTGCAGCAAGTTCAAACATTCCTTGTTAATGTAATCGAAAAAGATGTACAACTTAGTAGGTTGGCCTCATTTCTAAAGTAGTTTGTTTTTAAAAACAAACATCTTCATTGCCAAACACTATACTGTGTAAAATAAGCTTGTTCAGGTTCTAGGAATCAGTTGTTTTCCTATGAAGAAGGTTGAGTGCAACAAGTTCAAACTTTCCTAGTTAATGTAATCTCAAAAGATGTATAAGTTAGTAGATTCACCTCATTTCTAAAGTAGTTTGTTTAGAAAACAAACATCTTCATTTCAAACACTATACTGTGTGCAAATAAGCTAGTTAGGTTCTAGGAATCAGTTATTTTCCTATGAAGAGGGTTGAGTGCAACAAGTTCAAACTTTCCTTGTTAATGTAATCGAAAAAGATGAACCACTTAGTCAATTGGCCTCTTTTCTACACTAGTTTGTTTAAAAACAAACATCTTCATTAAAACATTATACTGTGTGAAATAAGCTAGTTCGGTTCAAGGAATCAGTTATTTTTGCTAAGATGGTTGAGTACAACAAGTTCAAACTTTCCTAGTTAATGTAATCTAAAAAGATGTACAACTTAATAGATTCACCTCATTTCTACAGTAGTTTGTTTAAAAAAACAAACATCTTCATTGCCCCCTATACTGTGTGAAATAAGCTAGTTCTGTCTAGGAATCAGTTGCTTTCCTAAGAAGAAGGTTGAGTGCAGCAAGTTCAAACTTTCCTTGTTTGTGTAATCTAACAAGATGTACTTTTACAAGTTTCGCTTCATTTCTAAACTACTTTGTTTAGAAAATAAACACCTTCATTACAAACACTGTAATGTGTGAAATAAGCTGTTTTGGTTCTAGGAATCAGTTATTTTCATACTGAAGAAGGTTGAGTGCAGGAAGTTCAAACTTTCCAGTTAATGTAATCTAAAAAGATGTACCACTTAGTAGATTGGACTCATTTCTACAGTTGGTTGTTTAGAAAACAAACATCTTCATTGCCGAACCCTGTACTGTGTGAAAATAGCTAGTTCGGTTCTAGGAATCAGTTGCTTTCCTATGAAGAAGTTTGAGTGCAGCAAGTTCAAACTTTCCTTGTTTGTGTAATCTAAGAAGATGTACAACTTATTAGATTCGCCTCATTTCTAAACTACTTTGTTTAGAAAACAAACACCTTCATTGACAAATATTGTACTGAGTGAAATAGGCTGTTTTGGTTGAAGGAATCAGTTGCTTTCCTGCCAAGAAGGTTGAGTGCACAAGTTCAAACTTTCCTAGTTTGTGTAATCTATCAAGATGTATAAGTTAGTTGATTGGCCTCATTTCAAAAGTAGTTTGTTTAGAAAACAAACATCTTCATTGCTGAACACTATACTGTGTGAAATAAGCTAGTTCTTTTTAGGAATCATTTGCTTTCCTACGAAGAAGGTTGAGTGCAGTAAGTTCAAACTTTACTAGTTTGTGTAATCTAACAAGATGTACAACCTTTTCGCATCATTTCTAAATTACTTTGTTTAAAAACAAACACCTTCATTGCCAAACATTGTACTGTGTGAAATAAGCTAGTTTGGTTCTAGGAATCAGTTATTTTCCTACGAAGAAGGTTGAGTGCAAAAAGTTCAAACATTCCTTGTTAATGTAATCTAAAAGATGTACAATTTAGTAGGTTCCCCTCATTTTAAAGTAGTTTGTTGAGAAAACAAACATCTTCATTGCCGAACACTGTACTGTGTGAAATAAGCTGGTTCAGTTCTAGGTTTCAGTTGCTTTTCTCTCTGAAGATGGTTGAGTGCAGCAAGTTCAAACTTTCCTTGTTAATGTAATCTAAAAGATGTACAAGTTAGTAGATTCGCATCATTTCTAAAGTAGTTTGGTTGAGAAAAACAAACATCTTCATTGCCAAACCCTATACTGTGTGAAATAAGCTAGTTTGGTTCTAGGAATCAGGTTTTTTCCAACGAAGAAGGTTGAGTGCAAAAAGTTCAAACATTCCTTGTTTGTGTAATCTAACAAGATGTACAACTTAGTAGATTGGCCTCATTTCTACAGTAGTTTGTTTTAGAAAACAAACATCTTCATTGCCAAACACTGTACTGTGTGAAATAAGCTAGTTCGGTTCTAGGAATCAGTTGCATTTCTACGGAGATGGTTGAGTGCAACAAGTTCAAACTTTCCTTGTTAATATAATCTAAAAAGATGTACAACTTAGTTGATTGGCCTCATTTCTAAAGTAGTTTGTTTAGAAAACAAACATCTTCATTACTGAAAACTGTACTGTGTGAAATAAGTTAGTTCGGTTCTAGGAATCAGTTGCTTTCCTAAGAAGATGGTTAGTGCAGCCAGTTCAAACTTTCCTTGTTTTTGTAATCTAACAAGATGTATACCTTACAAGTTTGTCTTCATTTTTAAACTAATTTGTTTAGAAAACAAACATCTTCATTGCCAAACAGTGTACTGTGTGAAATAAGCTAGTTCCATTCAAAGGAATCAGTATTTTTCCTACGAAGAAGGTTGAGTGCAGCAAGTTCAAATGTTCTAGTTAATGTAACCTAAAAGATGTATAAGTTAGTAGATTTGCTTCATTTCTAAAGTAATTTGTTTAGAAAAACAAACATCTTCATTGCTGAAGCCTGTACTGTGTGAAAATAGTTAGTTCAGTTCTAGGAATCAGTTGCTTTCCTACAAAGAAGGTTGATTGAAAGCAAGTTCAAACTTTCCTAGTTTTGTGTAATCTAACAAGATGTCGCTTGAGATGAACTTCATTTCTAAACACACTTTATTAGAAAACAAACATCTTCATTGCCAAACATTGTACCCAGTGAAAATAAGCTAGTTCGGTTCAAGGAATCAGTTGCTTTCTAGGAAGAAGGTTGAGTGCAGCAAGCTCAAACATTCCATGTTAATGTAATCTAAAAAGATGCACAACTACAGCCAAGATTCACCTCACACTTAAAGTAGTTTGTTGAGAAAACAAACATTTCATTATCTTTACAACTGAATAAAAAACCCACCACTTTGGTTCTAGGAATCCCCAGTGACATTGCCTCTACCAAGAAGGTTGAGTGCAGCAAGTTCAAACTTTCCTAGTTTGTGTAATCTAACAAGATGTACAAGTTAGTAGATTCACCTCATTTCTAATTTACTTTGTTTAGAAAACAAACACCTTCACTATCAAACATTGTACTGTGTGAAATAAGCAATTTCAATGGTTCTCAGGAATCTTGTTGCTTTCCTAAGAAGAAGGTTGAAATCAAACAAGTTAAAACTTTCAACATGTAATCTAACAAGATGTACATTTTTAACTAGTATCACCTCATTTCTAAACTACTTAATGCAGAAAACAAACACATTCAGTCATCAAACTTTGCAGTTCAAGTCCAAATAAGCTGGACTGACAGTCTCTAGGAATCAATTCCACCCCTCCACCAAAGAAGGTTGAGGAAAACAGCAATGCCAACACTGTTCCTAGTTTGTGTAATCTAACAAGATGTATCTTCAGGTCTTGATTCAAACCCGGTCCATTTCTAAAGCTCTTTGTTTAGAAGACAAACATCTTCATGCCCTGAACTCATGCTACATCTGTGAAATAAGCTGGAACCGTATGCAATTCTACCAGAATCATTTTCTTTCAAAACTAATACCAGGTTGCAGGACAACAAGTATAAACTTTCCAGGGACAAAATAAAAAAAGATGTACAAGCAGGTTCCTTCTCCAGTCAACTCTTTCCAAAATAGTTTGCATTAAAAAACAGTCTTTCCTTGGCGAACCTCTACTGTGTGAAATAAGCTGGTTCGGTTCTAGGAATCACCTTGCTTCCACCTTCCTTAAGATTGTTGAGTGCAGCAAGTTCAAACTTTCCCAGTCTGTGTAATCTAACAAGATGCTTCAGGTTAGTAGATTAAAATCTTTAATTTCTCAAAGTAATTGGTTTAGAAAACAATCACCTCCATTACAAATATGTACTGTGTGAAACTTTCTGGGTTTGGTTCAAGGAATCAGTTAGCCATCCCTTAAGAAGGTTGAGTTGCAGCAAGTTCAAACATTCCTAGTTAATGTAAGCTCTAAGCAAGATGTACCAGTTCAATACTGGCCTCTTGCATTCAGTAGTTTCATCAGAAAAACAAACATCTTCATTCCAGAAGGCATCTTCTGTTGCAAATAGCAAGTCCATTTCCAGGAATCAGTTGCAAAACAAACGTTCCAAAGATGAATGCAGCAAGTTCAGTTTCTTCTCTTGTTTGTGTAATTTAACAAGATGAACAGCTTCAGGTTAGCTGAGCCTCATTTCTAAACTACTTTATGGAGAAAGGGAACACCTTCATTGAAGCTTACAGACCAGTGAAATAGGCTGTTTTGGTTCTAGTAATCAGCCTGCTTTCACAAGGCCAGGCAGAGGCAGCAAAAGCCAAAACATTCCCAGTTTGTGCAAAACTACAGCCAAGAGGTCACAAGCACAGTTGACTTTGGCTCATTTGGATATCTTTACTTTGAATCTCAAAACAAACATCTTCATCTTAAGAACACTATACTGTGTGACATTGCCTCTAGCAAGGTGATTGCAATCAGCAAACTATAACTAGTAAAACACTGAATATATTGGGGACATATATTCAAACCACCACAGTAATGTAATCTAAAAAGATGTACAATTTAGTAGATTGGCCTCATTTCTTCAGTAGTTTGTTTAGAAACAAACATCTTCTTTGCCAAACCCTGTACTGTGTGAAATAAGCTAGTTAGTTTCTAGGAATCAGTTATTTTCCTACAAAGAAGGTTGAGTGCAGCAAGTTCAAACATTCCTTGTTAATTTAATCTAAAAAGTTGTACAACTTAAAAGATTCTCCTCATTTCTACAATAGTTTGTTCTGAAAACAAAGATCTTCATTGCCGAACACTGTACTGTGTGAAATAAGCTAGTTCGGTTCTATGAATCAGTATCTTTCCTACTAAGAAGGTTGAGTGCAGCAAGTTCAAACTTCCCTTGTTTGTATAATAACAAGATGTACAACTTACAAGTTTCGCTTCATTTCTATACTGCTTTGTTTAGAAAACAAACACCTTCATGCCAAATATTGTATTGTGTGAAATAATCTGTTTCGGTTCTAGGAATCAGTTGCTTTGCTACGAAGAAGGCTGAGTGCAGAAAGTTCAAACTTTCCTTGTTTGTGTAATCTAACGTGATGTACAACTCATATGTTTCCCTTCATTTCCAAACTACTTTCTTTAGAAATCAAACATCTTCATTGCTGAACGCTGTACTCTGTGAAATAAACTTGCTTGGTTCTAGGAATCAGTAGCTTTCCCATCGAAGAAGGTTAAGTGTAGCAAGTTCAAACTTCCCTTGTTTGTGTAATCTAACAAGATGTACAATGCACAAGTTTCGCTTCATTTCTAAACTACTTTGTTTAGAAAAGAAACATGATCATTGCCAAATATTGTAATGTGTGAAATAAGCTCTTTTGGTTCTAGGAATCAGTTGCTTTCCTACAAAGAAGGTTGAGTGCAGCAAGTTCAAACTTTCCTAGTTTGTGTAATCTCACAAGATGTATAAGTTAGTAGATTCTCCTCATTTCTAAAGTAGTTGGTTTAGAAAACAAACATCTTCATTGCCGAACACTGTACTGTGTGAAATAATCTAGTTAGGTTCTAGGAATCAGTTATTTTCCAACGAAGAAGGTTGAGTGCAGGAAGTTCAAACATTCCTAGTTAATGTAATCTAAAAATATGTACCACTTAGTAGATTGGCCTCATGTCTACAGTAGTTTGTTTAAAAACAAACATGTTCATTGCGAACACTGTACTGTGGAAATAAGCTAGTTCAGTTCTAGGTTTCAGTTGCTTTCCTACAAAGAAGTTTGAGTGCAGCAAGTTCAAACTTTCCTTGTTTGTGTAATCTAAGAAGATGTATAACTTATTAGATTCGCCTCATTTCTAAACTAATTTGTTTGAAAACAAACACCTTCATTGCCAAATATTGTACTGTGTGGAATAATCTGTTTCTGTTCTAGGAATCAGTTGCTTTCCTACAAAGAAGGTTGAGTGCAGCAAGTTCAAACTTTCCTAGTTTGTGAAATCTAAGAAGATTTATAAGTTAGTAGATTCACCTAATTTCTAAAGTAGTTTGTTTAGAAAACAAACGTCTTCATTGCCGAACCCTATGCTGTGTGAAATAAGCTAGTTCGGTTCTAGGAATCATTTGCTTTCCTCGAAGAAGGTTGAGTGCTACAAGTTAAAACTTTCCTTGTTATTGTAATCTAAAAAAGATGTACGACTTAGTATATTGGAATCATTTCTACTGTAGTTTTTAGAAAACAAACATCTTCCTTGAACACTGTAGTGTGTGAAATAAGCTAGTTCTGTTCTAGGAATTTGTATCTTTCCCATCGAAGAAGGTTGAGTGCAGCATGTTCAAACTTTCCTTGTTTGTGTAATCTAACAAGATGTACAAGGTACAAGTTTCCTCTCATTTCAAAACTACTTTGTTTAGAAAACAAACATCTTCATTGCCAAACACTGTAGTTTGCGAAATAAGCCGGTTCGGTTCTAGGAATCAGTTGCTTTTCTAATGAGAGGGTTGAGTGCAACAAGTTCAAACATTCCTTGTTAATGTAATCTAAAACGATGTTCAACTTAATAGATCCATCTCATTTCTAAAGTTGTTTGTTTAGAAAACAAACACCTTCATTGCCAAATATTGTACTGGGTGAAAAAGCTGTTTCGGTTCTAAGAATCAGTTGCTTTGCTATGAAAAAGATTTAGTGCAGCAAGTTCAAACTTTCTTTGTTTGTGTAATCTAACAAGATGTACAACTTACAAGTTTTGCTTCATTTCCAAACTACTTTTTTAGAAAACAAACATCTTCATTGCCAAACGCCAATGTTCAGTTTCAGTTGCTTTCCTACGAAGAAGGGTGAGTGTAGCAAGTTCAAACTTTCCTCGTTAATGTAATCTAAAAGATTTGCAACCAGGTAGATTGGCGTCATTTCTACAGTAGTTTGTTTAGAAAACATACACCTTCATTGCCAAAAATAGTGTACTGTGTGAAATAAGCTGTTTCGATTCTAGAAGTCAGTTGCTTTACTACGAAGAAGGTTGAGTGCAGCAAGTTCAAACTTTCACAGTTTGTGGAATCTAACTAGATGTATAAGTTAGTTGATTAGCCTCACTTCTTCAGTAGCTTGTTTAGAAAACAAACATCTTCATTGCCAAACCCTATACTGTGTGAAAGAAGCTAGTTCGGTTCTAGGAATCATTTGCTTTCCTGCCAAGAAGGTTGAGTGCAGCAAGTTCAAACTTTCCTTGTTAATGTAATCTAAAAAGATGTAAAACTTAGTAGATTTGCGTCATTTCTACAGTAGTTTGTTTAGAAAACAAACATCTTCATTGCCGAACCCCGTACTGTGTGAAAATAGCTAGTTCGTTTCTAGGAATCAGTTGCTTTCCTACAAAGAAGGTTGAGTGCAGCAAGTTCAAACTTTCCTAGTTTGTGTAATCTCACAAGATGTATAAGTTAGTAGACCCGACTAATTTCTAAAGTAGTTTGTTTAGAAGACAAATATCTTCATTTCCGAACATATACTGTGTGAAATAAGCTAGTTCAGTTCTAGGAATCATTTTCTTTTCCTCTGAAGAAGGTTGAGTGCAAAAGTTCAAACTTTCCTTGTTAATGTAATCTAAAAAGATGTACAACTTAGTAGATTGGCCTCATTTCTACAGTAGTTTGTTTAGAAAAGGAACATCTTCATTGCCGAACACTGTAGTGTGTGAAATAAGCTAGTTCAGTTCTAGGAATTAGTAGGTTTCCTACGAAGAAGGTTGAGTGCAGCAAGTTCAAACTTTCCTTGTTTTTGTAATCTGCCAAGATGTACAAGGTACAATTTTTGCTTCATTTCTAAACTACTTTGTTTAGAAAACAAACATCTTCATTGGCAAACACTGTAGTGTGTGAAATAAGCTATTTCCGTTCTAGGAAACAGTTGCTTTCCTACGACGAATGTTGAGTGCAGCAAGTTCAAACTTTCTGAGATTGTGTAATCTAACAAGATGTATAAGTTAGTTGATTCGCCTCATTTCTAAAGGAGTTTGTTTAGAAAGTAAACATCTTCATTGCCAAACCTTATACTGTGTGACCTATGCTAGTTCCGTCTAGGAATAAGTTGCTTTCCTACGAAGAAGGTTGAGTGCAACAAGTTCAATCTTTTCTCGTTAATGTAATCTAAAAATATGTACAACTTAGAAGATTAGTCTCATTTCTACAGGTGTTTGTTTAGAAAACAAACATCTTCATTGCTGAACACTGTACTGTGTGAAATATGCTAGTTCGGTTCTAGGAATCAGTTGCCTTCCTACGAAGACGGTTGAGTGCAGCAAATTAAAACTTTCCTTGTTTGTGTAATCTAACAAGATGTATAAGTTAGTTGATTCACCTCATTTCTACAGTAGCTTTTTTAGAAAACAAACATCTTCATTGCCTAACCCTATACTTTATGAAATAAGCTAGTTTGGTTTAGGAATCAATTGCTTTCCTACGAAGAAGGTTGAGTACAGCAAGTTCAAACTTTCCTTGTTTCCTTCTAAATGTAATCTAAAAAGTTGTACAACTTAATAGATTCACCTCATTTCTAAAGTAGTGTGTTGAGAAAACTAACATCTTCTTTGGCGAACACTGTAATGTGTGAAATAAGCTAATTCGTTTCTCGGAATCAGTTGCTTTCCTACAAAGAAGGTTGAGTGCAGTAAGTTCAAACTTTCCTAGATTGTGTAAACTAACAAGATGTATAAGTTAGTAGATTCTCCTCATTGGTAAACTAATTTCTTTAAAAAACAAACATCTTCATTGCCAGAACCCTATACTGTGTGAAATAAGCTAGTTCGGTTATATGAGTCATTTGCTTTCCTATGAAGAAGGTTGAGTGCAACAAGTTCAAACTTTTCTTCTTCATGTAATGTAAAAAAGATGTACAAGTTAGTAGATTGGCCTCATTTCTATTGTAGTTTGTTTAAACAACAAACATCTTCATTGCCGAACGCTATACTGTGTGAAATAAGCTAGTTCTGTTCTAGGAATCAGTTGCTTTCCTACGAAGAAGGCTGAGTGCAGCAAGTTCAAACTTTCCTTGCTTGTGTAATCTAACAGGATGTACAACCTACAAGTTTCGCTTCATTTCTAAACTACTTAGTTTAGAAAACAAACATCTTCTTTGTCGAACATTGTACTGTTTGAAATAAGCTAGTTCGGTTCGAGGAATCACTTGTTTTTCTACGAAGAAGGTTGAGTTCAGCAAGTTGAATCATTCCTTGTTAGTGTAATCACACAAGATGTACAACGTAAAAGTTTCGCTTCATGTCTAAACTACTTTGTTTAGAAAACAAACATCTTCATCGCCAAACACTGTAGAGTGTGAAATAAGCTAATTCGGTTCTAGGAATCAGTTGCTTTTGTACGGAGATGGTTGAGAGCAAGAAGTCCAAACTTTCCTTGTTAATGTAATCTAAAAAGTTGTACAAGTTAGTAGATCCACCTCCTTTCTAAAGTAGTTTGTTTAAAAACCAATCATCTTCATTGCCGAACACTGTACTGTGTGAAATAAGCTACTTCGGTTCTAGGAATCAGTTGCTTTCCTAGGTACAAAGTTGAGTGAAACAAGTTCAAACTTTCCTTGTTTGTGTAATCTAACAAAATGTACAACTTACAAGTTTCGCTTCATTTCTAAACTACTTTGTTTAGAAAAGAAACATCTTCATTGCTGAACCCTCTACTGTGTGAAAATAGCTAGTTCATTTGTAGGAATCAGTTTTTTTCACACGAACAAGGTTGAATGCAGCAATTTCAAACTTTCCTTGTTTGTGTAATCTAACAAGATATACAACTTCTTAGATTCGCCTCATTTATAAACTGCTTTGTTTAGAAAAAAACACCTTCTTTGCCAAATATTGTACTGTGTGAAATAAGCTATTTCAGTTCTAGGATTCAGTTGCTTTCCTACAAAGAAGGTTGAGGGCAGCAAGTTCAAACATTTCTAGTTTGTGTAAACTAACAAGTTTTATAATTTAGTTGATTTGCCTCATTTCTAAAGAACTTTGTTTAGAAAACAAACATCTTCATTGCCGAACCATAAACTGTGTGAAATAAGCTATTTCGGTCTAGGAATCAAGTGCTTTCCTACGAAGAAGGTTGAGTGCAGCAAGTTCAATCTTTCCTTGTTAATGGAATCTAAAAAGATGTACAACTTAGTAGATTGGCCTCATTTCTACAGTAGTTTGTTGAGAAAAGAAACATCTTCATTGCCGGACCCTGTACTGTGTGAAAATAGCTAGTTCGGTTCTAGGAATCAGTTGTTTTCCTACGAAGAAGGTTGAGTGCAGCAAGTTCAAACTTTCCTTCTTTGTGTAATTTAACAAGATGTACAACTTACAAGTTTCGCTTCATTTCTAAACTACTTTCTTTAGAAAACAAACATCTTCATTGCAGAACACTGTACTGTGTGAAATAAGCTAGTTTGGTTCGAGGAATCAGTTTTTTTTTCTACGAAGAAGGTTGAGTTCAGCAAGTTGAAACTTTCCTTGTTAGTGTAATCACACAAGATGTACAACGTAAAAGTTTAAGCTTCATTTCTAAACTACTTTGTTTAGAAAACCAACATCTTCATTGCCAAACACTGTAGTGTGTGAAATAAGCTAGTTCGGTTCTAGGAATCAGTTGCTTTTGAATGGAGATGGTTGAGTGCAAGAAGTCCAAACTTTCCTTGTTAATGTAATCTAAAAAAGATGTACAACTTAGTAGATCCACCTCCTTTCTAATGCAGTTTGTTGAAAAAACAAACATCTTCATTGCCGAACACTGTAGCGTGTGAAATAAGCTAGTTCGGTTCTAGGAATCAGTTGCTTTCCCTACGTAGAAGGTTGAGTGTAACAAGTTCAAATTTTTCTTGTTTGTGTAATCTAACAAGATGTACAATTTACAAGTTTCGCTTCATTTCTAAACTACTTTGTTTAGAAAAGAAACATCTTCATTCCGAACCCTGTACTGTGTGAAATAAGCTAGTTTAGTTCTAGGAATCAGTTGGTTTCCCTACGGAGAAAGTTGAGTGCAGCAAGTTCAAACTTTCCTTGTATGCGTAATCTAAAAAGATGTACAACTTATTAGATTCACCTCATTTCTAAACTACTTTGTTTATAAAACAAACACCTTCATTGCCAAATATTGTAATGTGTGAAATAAGGTGTTTTAGTTCTAGGAATCAGTTGTTTTCTTCCAAAGAAGGTTGAGTGCAGCAAGTTCAAACTCTCCTTGTTCATATAATCTAAAAAGATGTATAACTTAATAGATTCAAGTCATTTCTAAAGTAGTTTGTTGAGAAAACAAGCATCTTCATTGCCAAACACTGTACTGTGTGAAATAAGCTAGTTCGGTTCTAGGACTCAGTTGCTTTCCTACGAAGAAGGTTGGGTGCAGCAAGTTCAAACTTTCCTTTTTTGTGTAATATAACAAGATGTACAACTTACAAGTTTCGGTACATTTCAAAAGTACTTTGTTTAGAAAACAAACATCTTCTTTGCCGAACAATTTACTGCATGACATAAGCTAGTTTGGTTCGAGTAATCACTTGTTTTCCTACAAAGAAGTTTGAGTGAAACAATTTCAAACTGTCCTTGTTAATGTAATCTAGAAAGATGTACAACTTAGTAGATTGGCGTCTTTTCTACAGCAGTTTGTTTAGAATACAAACAACTTCATTGCCGAACCCTGTACTGTGTGAAAATAGCTAGTTCGTTTTTAGGAATTAGTTGCTTTCCTACGAAGAAGATTGAATGTAGCAAGTTCGAACTTTCCTTGTTTGTGTAATCTAACCAGATGTACATCTTATTAGTTTTGCCTCATTTCTAAAGTACTTTGTTTAGAAAACAAACACCTTCAATGCCAAATATTGTTCTGTGTGAAATGAGCTGTTTTGGTTCTAGGAATCAGTTGCTTTCCTGGGAAGAAGGTTGAGTGCAGCAAGTTCAAACTTTCCTAGTTTGTGGAATCTAACAAGATGTATAAGTTAGTTGATTTGCCTCATTTCTAAAGTAGTTTGTTTAGAAAAAAAAAACATCTCCATGGCCGAACCCTATACTGTGTGAAATAAGCTAGTTCAGTCTAGGAATCACTTGCTTTGCTATGAAGAAGTTTGAGTGCAAAAAGTCCAAACTTTCTGTATAAATGTAATTTAAAAAGATGTACAACTTATTAGATTGGTCTTATTTCTACAGAAGTTTGTTTAGAAAACAAACATCTTCCATGCTGAACACTGTACAGTGTGAAATAAGCTAGTTGGGTTTTTGGAATCAGTTGCTTTCCTACGAAGAAGGTTGAGTGCAGATAGTTCAAACTTTCCTTGTTTGTGTAATCTAAAAAGATGTAAAACATAGTAGATTGCTGTCATTTCTACAGTAGTTTTTTAAGAAAGCAAACATCTTCATTGCCGAACCCTGTACTTTTTGAAAATAGCTAGTTCATTTCTAGGAATCAGTTTCTTTCCTACGAAGAAAGTTGAGTGCAGCACGTTCAAACTTTCCTTATCTGTGTAATATAACAAGATGTACAACTTATTAGATTCGCCTCATTTCTAAACTACTTTGTTTATAAAACAAATACCTTCATTATCAAATATTGTAATGTGTGAAATAATCTGTTTTGGTTCTAGATATCAGTTGCTTTCCAACTAAGAAGGTTGAGTGCAGCAAGGTCAAACTTTCCTTGTTTGTGTGATCTAACAAGATGTATAAGTTATGTAATTCTCCTCATTTCTAAAGTAGTTTGTTTAAAAACAAACGTCTTCATTGTCGAACCCTATACTGTAAGAAATAAGCTAGTTCGGTTCTAGGAATCATTTCCTTTCCTAGGAAGGTTGACTGCAACAAGTTCAAACTTTCTTTGTTAATGTAATCTAAAAAGATATACAACTTAGCAGATAGGACTCAATTCTAAAGTAGTTTATTTAGAAAAAAAACATCTTCATTGCTGAACCCTATACTGTGTGAAATAAGCTAGTTTGGTCCAGGAATCAGTTGCTTTCCTACGAAGAAGGTTGAGTGCAACAAGTTCAAACTTTCCTTGTTAATGTAGTCTAAAAAGATGTACAACTTAGTAGATTGGTCTAATTTCTACATAATTTTGTTTAGAACACAAACATCTTCATTGCTGAACACTGTACTGTGTGAAATAAGGTAGTTCGGTTCTAGGAATCAGTTGCTTTACTACGAAGAAGGTTGAGTGCAGCAAGTTCAAACTTTCCTAGTTTGTGTAATCTTAAAAGACATATAAGAAAGTTGATTCGCCTCATTTCTAAAGTAGTTTGTTTAGAAAACAAACATCTTCATTGCCGAACCATATACTGTGTATAATAAGCTAGTTCGGTACTAGGAATCAGTTGCTTTTCTCAGGAGACGGTTGAGTGCAGCAAGTTCAAACTTTCCTTGTTCATGTAATCTAAAAAGAGGTACAACTTAGAAGATTGGCCTAATTTCTACAGTAATTTGTTTAGAAAACAAACGTATTGATTGCTGAACCCTATACTGTGCGAAATAAGCTAGTTTGGTCTAGGAATCAGTTGCTTTCCTACTAAGAAGGTTGAGTGCAACAAGTACAAACTTTCTTTGTTAATGTAATCTAAAAAGATGTAAAACATAATAGATTCACCTCATTTCTAAAATAGTTTGTTGAGAAAACAAACATCTTCATTGCTGAAAACTGTACTGTGTGAAATAAGCTAGTTCGGTTCTAAGAATCAGTTGCTTTCCTAGGAAGAAGGTTGAGTGCACCAAGTTCAAACATTCCTTGTTTGTGTAATCTAACAAAATGTACAACTTACAAGTTTCGCTTCATTTCTAAACTACTTTGTTTAGAAAAGAAATATTTCCATTGCCGAACACTTTAACGTGTGAAATAAGCTAGTTCGGTTCTAGGAATCAGTTGCATTTCTAGGGAGATGGTTGAGTGCAACAAGTTCAAACTTTCCTTGTTAATGTAATCTAAAAAGATGTACAACTTAATAGATTCACCTCATTTCTAAAGTAGTTTGTTGAGAAAACGAACATCTTCATTGCCGAACACTGTACTGTGTGAAATAAGCTGGTTTGGTTATATTAATCAGTTGCTTTCCTATGAAGAAGGTTCAGTGCCGCAAGTTCAAACTTTCCTAGTTTCTGTAATCTCACAAAATGTATAAGTTTGTAGATTCAACTCATATCTTAAGTAGTTTGTTTAGAAAACAAACATCTTCATTGTGGACCCCTAAACTGTTTGAAATAAGCTAGTTCGGTTCTAGGAATCAGTGGTTTTCCTACTAAGAAGGTTGAGGGCAACAAGTTCAAACTTTCCTTGTAAATGTAATCTAAAAAGATGTACAACTTAGTAGATTGGCCTCATTTCTACAGAAGTTTGTTTAAAAAACAAACATAGTCATTGAAGAACACTATACTGTGTGAAATTAGCTAGTTCTGTTCTAGGAATCAGTAGCTTTCCTACAAAGAAGGTTAAGTGCACCAAGTTCAAACACTCCTTGTTAATGTAAACTGAAAAGATGTACAACTTAGTAGATTGGTGTCTTTTCTTCAGTTGTTTGTTTAGAAAACAAACATCTTCATTGCCAAATATTGTAATGTGTGAAATAAGCTCTTTCGGTTCTAGGAATCAGTTGCTTTCCTACAAAGAAAGTTCAGTGCAGCAATTTCAAACTTTCCTAGTTTGTGTAATCTAACAAGATGTATCATTTGGTAGATTGCCTTCATTTCTGAAGTACTTTGTTGAGAAAACAAACATCTTCATTGCCGAACCGTATACTGTGTGAAATAAGCTAGTTCGGTTCTAGGAAGCATTTGCTTTCCTAGGAAGATGATTGAGTGCAACAAGTTGAAACTTTCCTTGTTAATGTAATCTAAAAGGATGTACAACTTTGTAGATTGGCCTCATTTCTACAGTAGTTGAGAAAACAAACATCTTCATTGCCGAACACTATACTGTGTAAAATAAGCTACTTCAGTGCTAGGAATCAGTTGCTTTCCTACGAAGAAGGTTGAGTGCAGCAAGTTCAAACTTTCCTTGTTTGTGTAATCTAAGAAGAAGTACACCTGACAAGTTTCGCTTCATTTCTAAACTACTATTTTTAGAAAACAAACACCTTCATTGCCGAACACTGTACTGTGTGAAATAAGCTAGTTCGGTTGAAGGAATCAGTTATTTTCCTACGAAGAAGGTTGAGTGCAGCAAGTTCAAACATTCCTTGTTAATGTAATCTAAACAGATGTACAACTTAGTAGATTGGTCTCATTTCTACAGTAGTTTGTTTAAAAAACAAACATCTTCATTGCCGAACACTATACTGTGTGAAATAAGCTAGTTCAGTTCGAGGAATCAGTTGCTTTTCTACAGAGAAGGCTGAGTGCAGCAAGTTCAAACTTTCCTTGTTTGTATAATCTAACAAGATATACAACTGAGAAGATTCACTTCAATTCTAAACTACTTTGTTTAGAAAACAAAAATCTTCATTGCCGAACAGTGTACTGTGTGAAATAAGCTAGTTCAGTTCAAGGAATCAGTTGTTTTCCTACTAGGAAGGTTGAGTGGAGCAAGTTCAAAAATCCCTGATAATGTAATCTAAAAAGATGTACAACTTAGTAGATTGGAGTCGTTTCTTCAGTAGTTTATTTAGAAAAGAAACATCTTTATTGCTGAACCCTGTCCTGTGTGAAAATAGGTACTTTGTTTCTGGGAATCAGTTGCTTTCCTATGAAGAAGGTTGAGTGCAGCAAGTTCAAACTTTCCTTGTTTGTGTAATCTAACAAGGTGTACAACTTATTGGATTCGCCCCATTTCTAAACTACTTTGTTTAGAAAATGAACACCTTCATTGCCAAATATTGTACTGAGTGAAATAAGCTGTTTTGCTTCTAGGAATCAGTTGCTTTTCTGCAAAGAAGGTTGAGTGAATCAAGTACAAAAGTTCCTAGTTTGTGTAATCTAACAAGATGTATATGTAAGTTGATTCGCCACATTTCTAAAGTACTTTGTGTAGAAAACAAACATCTTCATTGCTGAACCCTATACTGTGTGAAATAAGCTAGTCCGGTCTAGCAATCAGTTGCTTTCCTACGAAGAAGTTTGAGTGCTGCAAGTTCAAACTTTCCTCGTTTGTGTAATCTAACAAGATGTACACCTGACAGGTTTCGCTTCATTTCTAAACTGCTTTGTTTAAAAAGCAAACATCTTCATCGCCGAACACTGTACTGTGTGAAATAAGCTAGTTCGGTTCAAGGAATCAATGATTTTCCAACGAAGAAGGTTGTGTGCAGCAAGTTCAAACATTCCTTGTTAATGTAATCTAAAAAGATGTACAACTTAGTAGGTTCACCTCATTTCTAAAGTAGTTTGTTGAGAAAACAAACATCTTCATTGCCAAACACTGTACTGTGTAAAATAAGCTGGTTCGGTTCTAGGAATCAGTTGCTTTCCTATGAAGAAGGTTGAGTGCAGCAAGTTCAAACTTTCCTAGTTTGTGTAATCTCACAAGACGTATAAGTTAGTAGATTCGCCTCATTTCTAAAGTAGTTGGTTTAGAAAACAAACACCTTCATTTCCAAACCATATACTGTGTGAAATAAGCTAGTTCGGTTCTAGGAATCAGTTATTTTCCTATGAAGAGGGTTGAGTGCAACAAGTTCAAACATTCCTTGTTAATGTAATCGAAAAAGATGAACCACTTAGTCAATTGGCCTCTTTTCTACACTAGTTTGTTTAAAAAACAAACATCTCCATTGCCGAACATTATACTGTGTGAAATAAGCTAGTTCGGTTCTCGGAATCAGTTGCATTTCGACGGAGATGGTTGAGTACAACCAGTTCAAACTTTCCTAGTTAATGTTATCTCAAAAGATTTACAACTTAATAGATTCACCTCATTTCTATAGTAGTGTGTTGAGAAAACAAACATCTTCATTGCCGAACACTATACTGTGTACAATAAGCTAGTTCGGTGCTAGGAATCAGTTGCTTTCCAACGAAGATGGTTGAGTGCAGCAAGTTCAAACTTTCCTTGTTTGTGTAATCTAACAAGATGTACACCTTACAAGTTTCGCTTCATTTCTAAACTACTTTGTTTAGAAAACAAACAGCTTCATTACCGAACGCTTTACATGTGTGAAATAAGCTAGTTCGCTTCAAGGAATCAGTTATTTTCATACGAAGAAGGTTGAGTGCAGGAAGTTCAAACATTCCCAGTTAATGTAATCTAAAAAGATGTACCACTTAGTAGATTGGACTCATTTCTACAGTAGTTTGTTTAAAAAACAAACATCTTCATTGCCGATCCCTGTACTGTGTGAAAATAGCTAGTTCGTTTCTAGGAATCAGTTGCTTTCCTATGAAGAAGTTTGAGTGCAGCAAGTTCAAACTTTCCTTGTTTGTGTAATCTAAGAAGATGTACAATTTATTAGATTCGCCTCATTTCTAAATTACTTTGTCTAGAAAATAATCACCTTCATTGCCAAATATTGTACTGAGTGAAATAGGCTGTTTTGGTTCTAGGAATCAGTTGCTTTCCTGCCAAGAAGTTTGAGGGCACAAGTACAAACTTTCCTAGTTTGTGTAATCTATCAAGATGTATATGTTAGTTGATTCGCCTCATTTCAAAAGTACTTTGTTTAGAAAACAAACATCTTCATTGCTGAACCCTATACTGTGTGAAATAAGCTAGTTAAGTTTAGGAATCAGATGCTTTCCTATGAAGAATGTTGAGTGCAGTAAGTTCAAACTTTCCTTATTTGTGTAATATAACAACATGTACACCTTCTCGTCATTTCCAAACTACCTTATTTAGAAAACAAACACCTTCATTGCCGAACATTGTACTGTTTGAAATGATCAAGTTTGGTTGAAGGAGTCAGTTATTTTCCTACGAAGAAGGTTGTGTGCAACAAGTTCAAACATACCTTGTTAATGTAATCTAAAACGATGTACAATTTAGTAGGTTCCCCTCATTTTAAAGTAGTTTGTTGAGAAAAAAACATCTTCATTGCCGAACACTGTACTGTGTGAAATAAGCTGGTTCGTTTCTAGGAATCAGTTGCTTTTCTACGAAGAAGGTTGAGTGCAGCAAGATCAAACTTTACTAGTTTGTGTAATCTCACAGGATGTATAAGTTAGTAGATTCGCATCATTTCTAAAGTAGTTGGTTGAGAAAACACACATCTTCATTGCCAAACCCTATACTGTGTTAAATAAGCTAGTTTGGTTCTAGGAATCAGTTTTTTTCCAACGAAGAAGGTGGAGTGCAAAAAATTCAAACATTCCTTGTTAACGTAATCTCAAAAGATGTACCACTTAGTAGATTGGCCTCATTTCTACAGTAGTTTGTTTAATTAAACAAAAATCTTCATTGCCGAACACTATACTGTGTGAAATAAGCTAGTTCGGTTCTAGGAATCAGTTGCATTTCTACGGAGATGGTTGAGTGCAACAAGTTCAAACTTTCCTTGTTAATATAATCTAAAAAGATGTACAACTTAGTTGATTCACCTCATTTCTAAAGTAGTTTGTGAGAAAACAAACATCTTCATTGCCCAAAACTATACTCTGTGAAATAAGCGAGTAGGGTGCTAGGAATCAGTTGCTTTCCAACGAAGATGGTTAGTGTAACAAGTTCAAACTTTCCTTGTTTGTGTAATCTAACAAGATGTATACCTTACAAGTTTCGCTTCATTTCTATACTAATTTCTTTAGAAAACAAACACCTTCATTGCCGAACACGGTACTGTGTGAAATAAGCTAGTTCAGTTCAAGGAATCAGTTATTTTCCCACGAAGAAGGTTGAGTGCAGAAAGTGCAAACATTCCTAGTTAATGTAATCTAAAAAGATGTACCACTTAGTAGATTGGCCTCATTTCTATACTAGTTTGTTTAAAAAAACAAACATCTTCATTACTGATCCCTGTACTGTGTGAAAATAGTTAGTTCGTTTCTAGGAATTAGTTGCTTTCCTACAAAGAACGTTGAGTGCAGCAAGTTCAAACTTTCCTTTTATTTTGTAATCTAACAAGATGTATAAATTACAAGTTTAACTTCATTTCTAAACTGCTTTGATTAGAAAGCAAACATCATCATTGCCCAACACTGTAGTGTGTGAAATAAGCTAGTTCGGTTCAAGGAATCAGTTAATCTCCTAGGAAGAAGGTTGTGTGCAGCAAGCTCAAACATTCCTTTTTAATGTAATCTAAAAAGATGTACAACTTAGTAGGTTCACCTCCTTCTTAAAGTAGTTTGTTGAGAAAACAAACATCTTCATTGCCGAACAATTTACTGTGTAAAATAGCTAGTTCGTTTCTAGGAATCAGTTGCTTTCCTACGAAGACGGTTGAGTGCAGCAAGTTCAAATTTTCCTTGTTTGTGTAATCTAACAAGATGTACAACTTACTAGATTCGCCTCATTTCTAAACTACTTTGTGTAGAAAACAAACACCTTCATGGCCAAATATTGTAGTGAGTGAAATAAGCTGTTTTGGTTCCAGGAATCAGTTGCTTTCCTAGGAATAAGGTTGAGTGCAGCAAGTTCAAACTTTCCTTGTTTGTGTAATCTAACAAGATGTACAATTTATTAGAATCGCCTCATTTCTAAACTACTTTGTGTAGAAAACAAACACATTTATTGCCGAATATTGTAGTGAGTGTAATAAGCTGTTTTGGTTCTAGGAATCAGTTGCTTTCCTGCGAAGAAGGTTGAGGGCAGCAAGTACAAACTTTCCTAGTTTGTGTAATCTCACAAGATGTATATGTAAGTTGATTCACCTCATTTCTAAATTACTTTGTTTAGAAGACAAACATCTTCATTGCTGAACCATATACTGTGTGAAATAAGCTATTTCGGTCTAAGAATCAGTTGCTTTCCTACGAAGAAGGTTGAGTACAACAAGTATAAACTTTCTTTGTTAATGTAATTTAAAAAGATGTACAACTTAATAGATTCACCTCATTTCTAAAATAGCTTGTTGAGAAAACAAACCTCTTCATTGCCGAACACTGTACTGTGTGAAATAAGCTGGTTCGGTTCTAGGAATCATTTGCTTTCCTACGAAGAAGGTTGAGTGCAGCAAGTTCAAACTTTCCTAGTTTGTGTAATCTAACAAGATGTATAAGTTAGTAGATTCGCCTCATTTCTAAAGTAATTGGTTTAGAAAACAAACACCTTCATTGCCGAACACTGTACTGTGTGAAATAAGCTAGTTTGGTTCAAGGAATCAGTTATTTTCCTACGAATAAGGTTGAGTGCAGCAAGTTGAAACATTCCTAGTTAATGTAATCTAAAAAGCTGTACCACTTAGTAGATTGGCCTCTTGTCTACAGTAGTTTGTTTAAAAGACAAACATCTTCATTGCCGAACCCTGTACTGTGTGAAAATAGCTAGTTCGTTTCTAGGAATCAGTTGCTTTCCCACGAAGAAGGTTGAGTGCAGCAAGTTCAAATTTTCCTTGTTTGTGTAATCTAACAAGATGAACAACTTATTAGATTCGCCTCATTTCTAAACTACTTTGTGTAGAAAACAAACACCTTCATTGCCAAATATTGTACTGAGTGAAATAGGCTGTTTTGGTTCTAGTAATCAGTGGCTTTCCGGCGAAGAAGGTTGAGGGCAGCAAGTACAAACATTCCCAGTTTGTGTAATCTAACAAGATGTATATGTTAGTTGATTTGCCTCATTTCTAAAGTACTTTGCTTAAAAAACAAACATCTTCATTGCTGAACCCTATACTGTGTGAAATAAGCCTGTTCAGTTTAGGAATCAGATGCTTTCCCACGAAGAAGGTTGAGTGCAGTCAGTTCAAACTTTCCTTGTTTGTGTAATCTAACAACATATACACCTTACAAGTTTCACTTCATTTCTAAACTACCTTGTTTAGAAAACAAACAACTTCATTGCCAAACACTGTACTTGTGAAATAAGCTACTTCAATTCAAGGAATCAGTTATTTTCCTGCGAAGAAGTTTGTGTGCACCAAGTTCAAACATTCCTTGTTAATGGAATCTATTAAGATGTACAACTTGGTAGGTTCACCTCATTTCTAAAGTAGTTTGTTGACAAAACAAACATCTTCATTGCCGAACACTGTACTGTGTGAAATAAGCTGGTTCGGTTCTAGGAATCAGTTGCTTTCCTACGAAGAAGGTTGAGTGCAGCAAGTTCAAACTGTCCTAGTTTGTATAATCTCACAAGATGTATAACTTAGGAGATTCGCCTCATTTCTAAAGTAGTTGGTTTAGAAAACAAACATCTTCATTGCCAAACTGTATACTGTGTGAAATAAGCTAGTTCGGTTCTAGGAATCAGTTATTTTCCTACGAAGAAGGTTGAGTGCAGCAAGTTCAATCATTCCTAGTTAACGTAATCTAAAAAGATGTACCACCTAGTAGATTGGCCTCATTTCTACAGTAGTTTGTTTAAAAAACAAACATCTTCATTGCCGAACACTATAATGTGTGAAATAAGCTAGATCGGTTCTAGGAATCAGTTTCTTTCCTACAAAGAACGTTGAGTGCAGCCACTTCAAACTTTCCTCGTTTGTGTAATCTAACAAGATGTACAACTTACAAGTTTCACTTCATTTCTAAACTGCTTTGTTTAGAAAGCAAACATCTTCATCGCCAAACACTGTACTGTGTGAAATAAGCTAGTTTAGTTCAAGGAATCAGTTATTTTCCTACGAGAAAGGCTGTGTGCAGCAAGTTCAAACATTCCTTGTTAATGTAATCTAAAAAGGTGTACAACTTAGCAGGTTCACCTCATTTCTAACGTAGTTTGTTAAGAAAACAAACATCTTCATTGCCGAACACTTTACTGTGTGAAATAAGTTAGTTAGTGGCTAGGAATTAGTTGCTTTCCAACGAAGATGGTTGAGTGCAGCAAGTTCAAACTTTCCTGGTTTGTGTAATCTAACAACATGTACACCTTACAAGTTTCTCTTCATATCTAAACTACTTTGTTTAGAAAACAAACACCTTCTTTGCCGAACACTGTACTGTGTGAAATAAGCTAGTTCGGTTCAAAGAATCAGTTATTTTCCTACAAAGAAGGTTGAGTGCAGCAAGTTCAAACATTCCTAGTTAATGTAATCTAAAAAGATGTACCACTTAGTAGATTGGCCTCATTTCTACAGTAGTTTGTTAAAAAACAAACATCTTCATTGCCTAACCCTGTACTGTGTGAAAATAGCTAGTTCTTTTCTAGGAATCAGTTGCTTTCCTACGAAGGAGGTTGAGTGTAGCAAGTTCAATCTCTCCTTGTTTCTGTAATCCAACAAGGTGTACAACTTATTAGATTCGCCTCATTTCTAAACTACTTTGTGTAGAAAACAAACACCTTCATTGCCAAATATTGTACTGAGTGAAATAAGCTGTTTTGGTTCTCCTCATTTCTAAAGTAGTTTGTTGAGAAAACAAACACCTTCATTGCTGAACACTGTACTGGGTGAAATAAGCTGGTTCGGTTCTAGGAATCAGTTGCTTTCCTACAAAGAAGGTTGAGTGCAGCAAGTTCAAACTTTCCTTGTTTGTGTAATCTAACAAGATGTACACTTACAAGTTTCGCTTCATTTCTAAACTACTTTATTTAGAAAACGAACATCTTCATTTCCAAACACTGTAATGTGTGAAATAAGCTAGTTCTGTTCAGGAATCAGTTGCTTTCCTACAAAGAAGGTTGAGTGCAGGAAGTTCAAACTTTCCTAGTTTGTGTAATCTAACAAGATGTATGAGTTAGTTGATTCGCCTCCTTTCTAAAGTAGTTTGTTTATAAAACAAACATCTTCATTGACGAACCCCACACTGTGTGTGATAAGCTAGTTCGGTCCAGGAATCAAGCGCTTTCCTGCGACAAAGTTTGAGTGCAACAAGTTTAAACTTTCCTTGTTAATGTAATCTGAAAAGATGTACAACATAGTAGATTGGCCTTATTTCTACAGTAGGTTGTTTAAAAAATAAACATTTTCATTCCCGAACACTGTACTGTGTGAAATAAGCTGTTTTGGTTCTAGGACTCAGTTGCTTTCCTACGAAGAAGGTTGAGTGAAGCAAGTTCAAACTTTCATTGTTTGTGTAATCTAACAAGATTTACAACTTACAAGTTTCACTTCATTTCTAAACTACTTTGTTTAGAAAACAAACATCTTCATCGCCGAACACTGTACTGTGTGAAATAAGCTAGTTCGGTTCGATGAATCAGTTGTTTTCCTACGAAGAAGGTTGGGTGCAGCAAGTTCAAACTTTCCTAGTTGGTGTAATCTAAAACGATGTACAAATTATTAGATTCGCCTCATTTCTATAGTAGCTCGTTTACAAAACAACCATGTTCATTGCTGAACCCTATACTGTGTGAAATAAGCTAGTTCGGTCTAGGAATCAGTTGCTTTCCTACGAAGAAGGTTGAGTGCAGCAAGTTCAAACTTTCCGTGTTTGTGTAATCTAACAAGATATACAGGTTACAAGTTTCCCTTCGTTTCTAAACTATTTTGTTTAGAAAACAACCATCTTCATTGCCAAATACTGCAATGCGTTAAATAAGCTAGTTCCATTCTAGGAATCAGTTGATTTTCTATGGATATGGTTGAGTGCAACAAGTTCATACTTCCCTTGTTAATGTAATCTAAAATGATGTACAACTTAATAGATTCAACTCATTTCTAAAGTAGTTTCTTTTGAAAACAAAAATCTTCATTGCCGAACACTGTACTGTGTGACATAAGCTAGTTCGGTTCTAGGAATCAGTTGCTTTCTTACGAAGATGGTTGACTGCAGCAAGTTAAAACTTTCCTTGTTTACGTAATCTAACAAGATGTACAACTTATTAGATTCGCCTCATTTCTAAACTACTTTGTTTATAAAACAAACACCTTCATTGCGAAATATTGTACTGTGTGAAATAAGCTGTTTCAGTTCTAGGAATCAGTTGCTTTCCTAGGAAGAAGGTTGACTGAAGCAAGTTCAAACTTTCCTAGTTTGTGTAATCTAACAAGATGTATAAGTTAGTAGATTCGCCTCATTTCTACAGTAGTTTGTTTAGAAAACAAACATCTTCATTGCCAAACCCAATACTGTGTGAAATAAGCTAGTTCGGTCTAGGAATCAGTTGCTTTCCTACGAAGAAGGTTGAGTGCAACAAGTTCAAACTTTCCTTGTTAATATAATCTAATAAGATGTACAACTTAATAGATTCACCTCATTTCTAAAATAGTTTGTTGAGGAAATAAACATCTTCATTGCCGAACACTGTACTGTGTGAAATAAGCTAGTTCGGTTCTAGGGTACAGTTGCTTTCCTACGAAGAAGTTTGTGTGCATCAAGTTCAACCTTTCCTTGTTTGTGTAATCTAACAAGATGTACAACTTACAAGTTTCATCTCATTTCTAAACTACTTTCTTTAGAAAAGAAACATCTTCATTGCCGAACACTGTAATTTGTGAAATAAGCTAGTTCGGTTGTAGGAATCAGTTGCTTTTCTACAGAGATGGTTGAGTGCAACAAGTTCAAACTTTCCTTGTTAATGTAATCTGAAAAGATGTACAATTTAATTGATTCACCTCATATCTAAAGTATTTTGTTTAGAAAACAAACGCCTTCTTTGCAGAACCCTGTACTGTGTGAAAATAACTAGTTGGTTTCTAGGAATCAGTTGCTTTCCTACGAAGAAGGTTGAGTGCAGCAAGATCAAACTTTCCTTGTTAATGTAATCTGAAAAGATGTGCCACATAGTAGATTGGCGTCATTTCTACAGTAGTTTGTTTAGGAAACAAGCATCTTCATTGTCGAACACTGTAATGTGTGAAATAAGCTAGTTCGTTTCTAGGAATCAGTTGCATTTCTACGGAGATGGTTAAGTGCAACGAGTTCAAACGTTCTTTGTTAATGTAATCTAAAAAGATGTACAACTTAATAGATTCACCTCATTTCTAAAGTAGTTTGTTGATAAAACAAACATCTTCATTGTCGAACACTGTACTGTGTGAAATAACCTACTTTGTTTCTGGGAATCAGTTGCTTTCCTACGGAGAAGGTTGAGTGCAGCAAGTTCAAACTTTCCTTGTTTGTGTAATCTAACAAGATGTACAATTTATTCGTTTAGGCACATTTTTTTATTATTGTTTTTTATTGACTTTTATACTCACATACAAAGAAAAAAGCCACGTGATATTTCCCTTCCCTCCCCCCATTCTCCTTTAGAACTCAAGTCTCCATCATATTCCCTCCCTCTCTCCATTAGTCTCTCTTTTAATTTGATGTCATCATATTTTTCTTCTATTTTGAGGGTTTTGCAAAGGTATTGCTAGGCACTGCAAGGTCATGGATATGGAGGTCAGTTTCTGTCTGGACAGTTGCATTTTAAGAGGTTATACCCTTCCTTTGTCTCTTCCATTCTATCCGCCCCCTCTTCCACAATGGTCCCTGATCCTAATAGTGTGTGACTGAGGTGTTTCAGTGCTGGGCACTCCTCCATCCCTTCTTCTCAGCACTATGTTGCCTTTTGGGTCATCCCAGTGGTCATCACCATCTGAAAAGAGAAGCTTCTCTAACCAGAAGTGAGAGTAGCGTTAATATGTGAATATGAACATTAAGTGTAGTGCTTTCAGGGCAGCTTGGTGGGAATAATATATACATTTAGTCAGATGAGAGCAGGCTTATACCCCTAAGGCTCATGACCTCACCTACCAAGGAATTTTACTTAGGTTTTTCAGTACCAGGTATGTATTCCCTCCCGTAGAGAGGGCCTTCAGTCCATTTATGGAGCAGTTGGTTACCCCAAGAATAGACATGCCACTATTGCACCCGTTCAGTCATTTGGCCTGTCTGGCCAAGCTTGAATATTCATCGTCCACTGTTTTCACTGTAGATGACTTCTGTCTCCCATATGCTGCATGCAGTGCAGCTTTTTCCAGCTTTTAGTTGGCTGGTCTACAGGGAGAAGATTTTGTGCTCCACACCAGGTTGCTCTCTCAGTGACCATGCTTCTCAGGCATGAGATGTCTTCAGCAACAGGGTCTTACTATCTGTTTCTCTAGGGAAACCAAGGGCTTTGGCAAGAGCCTTTAATGTTTTGGAGGCTACCGGGACCTCCTTGGCCAACAACTCACTGGAAGGTATTCCATCCCAAGTACTGAAAATTTTCTAGTAACAGTCTACAGCTTCTAGACGTGCCCTTATTCAAAAAAATAATTTTACATAAGTATTATTCACAATATCTTGAGTTTAGATTGACCCTCCCCCTTGCCCTTCTTGTATGCATTCTCTTCCCATGGCCTCACTTAGAACATTCCCCTCCCTGAAATCAGTTCTTCTACTTACATATGTGCATTACCATACACTTAAGTCCTTCCCTTTCCTCACTCCCTTATAGCCTTTTCCAGCTTACTGGTTTCTCGAACCTATTTTTGGTTCCAGTTCACACACAAGTCTATACATTGGTAGCTAGGATCCACATATGAGAGAGAACATGTGATGTTTGGCTTTCTGAGCCTGGGTTACCTCACTTAGTATAATCCTTTCCAGATCCATCCATTTCCCTGCAAATTGCATAATTTCGTTTTTCTTTACCACTGAATAGAACTCCATTGTGTAAACGTACCACATCTTTATTATCCACTCATCTGTGGAGGGACATTTAGGCTGCTTCCATTTCCCAGCTATTGTGAATAGAGCAGCAATAAACATGGTTTTGCAAGTATCTCTAAGGTAGTGAGAAGAGTCCTCTGGATATATGCCTAGGAGTGCTTTAGCTGAATCATATGGTAAATCTATCTCTAGCTGTCTCAAGACCCTCCACACTGATTTCCACAATGGCTGGACCAGCTTACATTCCCACCAACAGTGTAGAAGTGTTCCTGTTTTTCCGCATCCAATGCAACACTTATTGTCATTTGTTTTCTTGATGGTAGCCATTCTGACAGGAGTGAAATGGAACCTCAAAGTGGTTTTAATTTGCATTTCCCTGATGGCTAAGGATGTGGAACATTTTTTTAGATGTTTATATGCCATCTGTATTTCGTCTTCTGTGAATTCTCTATTTAGTTCCATAGCCCATTTTTTAACTGGGTTGTTTGAATTCATATTATTCTGTTTTTTGAGTTCTTTGCATATTCTGGATATTAATCCTCTGTCAGATGTATAGCTGGCAAAGATTTTCTCCCATTCTGTAGGTTGTCTTTTTGTTCTATTCACAGTATCCTTTGCTGTACAAAAGCTTTGTAATTTCATAAGGTCCCAGTGGTTGATTAGTGGTTTTATTCCCTGAGCAATTCAAGTTATATTCAGAAAGTCTTTGCCTATTCCAATATGTTGAAGAGTTTCCCCTACTTTTTCCTCTAGCAGTTACAGAGTTTCAGGTCGGATATTAAGGTCTATGATCCATTTGGACTTGACTCTTGTACATGGAGAGAGACAAGGATCTATGTTTATCCTTTTACATACAGATGTCCAGTTTTCCCAGCACCACTTGTTAAAGAGGCTATCTTTTCTCCAATGAATATTTTTGGCATTTTTGTCAAAGATCAGGTATCTGTAGCTGCTTGGATTAATATTTGGGCCTTCTATTCTGTTCCTTTGATCTACCTGTCTGTCCTTGTGCCAGCACAATGCTGTTTTTGTTACTATGGCTTTATAGTATAACTTAAAATCAGGTATGGTTATACCCCCTGCCTGATTTTTGTTGCGGAAAATTGTTTTGGCTATTCGAGGTTTTTTGTGTTTCCAGATGAATTTTAGTATTGATTTTTTTTCTATTTCTTTGAAGAATGCTATTGGAATTTTAATGGGGATTGCATTAAATGTGTAGATTGCTTTTGGTAAGATTGACATTTTCACAATATTGATTCTTCCGATCCAGGAGCATGGAATGTCTTTCCATTTCCTTGTGTCTTCTGTAATTTGTCGCTCGAGTTTTTTAAAGTTCTCATTGTAGAGGTCCTTCACTTCCTTGGTTAAGTTTATTCCATGTTATTTTATTTTTTTTGAGGCAATTGTGCATGGGAGAGATTTCCTGATTTCATCCTCTGCATGTTTGTTGTTAGTGTATAGAAAAGCTACTGATTTCTGTGTGTTTATTTTGTATCCTCCTACATTGCTAAAAGTGTTTATCAGCTCTAACAGTTTGCTGATAGAGTCTTTAGGGTCTGTTATGTATAGAATCATATCTTCTGCAAATAATGATAATTTGACCTCTTCCCTTCCAATTTGTATCCCCTTTATGAGTGTCTCTTGCCTTATTGCTATGGCTAAGACTTCCAGTACTATATTAAATAGTAGTGGGGGAAGTGGACACCCTTGTCTTGATCCTGAATTTAGAGGAAAAGCTTCAAGTTTTTCCCCATTTAGTATTATGTTGGCTGTAGGTTTGTCATAAATAGCTTTTATTATGTTGAGATACGTTCCTTCTATTCCCACTTTCTGTAATACTTTCACCATGAAGGGGTGTTGGATTTTGTCAAATGCGTTTTCTGCATCTATTGAGATGACCATATGATTTTTGTCCTTCAGACCATTAATATGGTGTATTACATTTATGGATTTGCGTATGTTGAACCATCCCTGCATCTCTGGGATAAAGCCTACTTGGTCAGGGTGAGTAATCTGTCTGATATATTCTTGTATTCTGTTTGCCAGTATTTTGTTGATAATTTTTGCATCTATGTTCATGAGGGAGATTGGACAATAGTTTTCTTTTTTTGATCTGTCTTTGTCCGGTTTTGGTATCAGGGTGATGCTGGCTTCATAGAAGGATGTCGGTAGAATTCCTTCCTTTTCTATTTTCTGGAAAAGTTTGAGAAGAATTGGTGTTAGATCTTCCAGGAATGTCTGGTAAAATTCAGCAGTGAAACCATCTGGGCCTGGGCTTTTTTTAGTTGGGAGACTTTTTATAACTGCCTGGATCTCTGTGGTTGTTATAGGTCTATTTAAATGGTTTATCTCATCTTGATTTAATTTTGGTAGGTCATATGAATCAAGGAAATCATCCATTTCTTTCAGGTTTTCAAACTTAGAGGCATATATATTCTTAAAGTATGTCCGTATGATTTCCTGAATTTCTTTTGTATCTGTGGTGATGTTGCCTTTTTCATCTCCAATCTTATCAATTATTGTCTCTTCTCTCTTTCTTTTGGTCACATTTGCTATGGGTTTGTCAATCTTGTTTATCCTTTCAAAGAAACAACTTTTGGTTTCATTGATTTTTTTAGATTGTTTTTTTGGTATCTATTTCATTAATTTTGGCCCTAACCTTTATTAGTTCTTCCCGTCTACTAATTTTAGGAATGTCTTTTTCCTCTCTTTCCAAGGCCTTAAGGTAGAGCATTAAATTGTTTAGTTGTGAACTCTCTGATTTCTTAATAGAGCTATAAATTTCCCTCGTAGGACAGCCTTCATTGTGTCCCATAGGTTTTGGTATGTTGTAGTCTCATCATCATTTGATTCTATGAATTTCTTGATTTCCTTTTTAATTTCTTCAATGACCCATACATCGTTCAATAATGTACTGTTTAGTCTCCATGAATTTCTGTATACTCTGTAGTTTTTCTTGTTGTTGATTTGCAGTTTAATCCCATTGTGGTCAGATAGCATACAAGGGATTATTTCAATTTTTCTAGGAATCAGTTGCTTTCCTACAAAGACGGTTGAGTGCAGCAAGTTCAAACTTTCGTAGTTTGTGTAATCTCACAAGATGTATAAGTTAGTAGATTCGCCTCATTTCGACAGTATCTTGTTTAGAAAACAAACATCATCATTGCCGAACCGTATACTGTGTGAAATAAGCTTATTCGGTCTAGGAATCAGTTGCTTTCCTACGAAGAAGGTTGAGTGCAGCAAGTTCAAACTTTCCATGTTTGTGTAATCTAACAAAAGTACAAAGTAGAAGTTTCGCTTCGTTTCTAAACTACTTTGTTTAGAAAACAAACATGTTCATTGCCAAACACTGTAGTGTGTGAAATAAGCTAGTTCAGTTCTAGGAATCAGTTGGTTTTCTATGGTGAGGGTTCGGTGCAACAAGTTCAAACTTTCCTTGTTTGTGTAATCTAACAAGATGTACAACATATTAGATTCGCCTCATTTCTAAACTACTTTGTGTAGAAAACAAACACCTTCATTGCCAAATATTGTACTGTGTGAAATAAGCTGTTTCTATTCTAGGAATCAGTTGCTTTCCTACAAAGAAGGTGGAGTGCAGTAAGTTCAAACTGTCCTAGTTTGTGTAATCTCACAAGTTGTATAAGTTAGTAGATTCACCTCATTTTTACAGTAGCTTGTTGAGAAAACAAACATCTTCATTGCCAAATCCTGTACTGTGTGAAAATAGCTAGTTCGTTTCTAGGAATCAGTTGCTTTCCTAGGAAGAAGGTTGAGTGCAGCAAGTTCAAACTTTCCTTGTTTGTGTAATCTAAAAACATGTACAACTTAGTAGAATGGCCTCATTTCTACAGTAGCTTATAGAGAAACAAACATCTTCATTGCCGAACACTGTACTGTGTGAAATAAGCTAGTTTGGTTCTAGAAATCAGTTGCTTTCCTACAAAGAAGGTTGAGTGCAGCAAGTTCAAACTTTCCTTATTTGTGTAATCTAACAAGATGTACACCTTACAAGTTTCACTTCATTTCTAAACTACTTTGTTTAGAAAACAAACATCTTCATTGCCAAAACCAGTAATGTGTGAAATAAGCTAGTTCCATTCTAGGAATCAGTTGCTTTTCTACGGAGAAGGTTGAGTGCAACAAGTTGAACTTTTCCTTGTTAATGTAATCTAAAAAGATGTACAACTTACAAGTTTCACTTCATTTCTAAACTACTTTGTTTAGAAAACAAACATCTTCATTCCCGAACACTGTACTGTGTGAAATAAGGTGGTTCGGTTCGAGGAATCAGTTGTTTTCCTACGATGAAGGTTGAGTGCAGCAAGTTTAAACATTCCTTGCTTTTGCAATCTAAAAAGATGTACAACTTAGTAGATTGGCGTCATTTCTTCAGTAGTTTCTTTAGAAAACAAACATTTTCATTGCTGAATCCTATACTGTGTGAAAATTGCTAGTTCATTTCTGGGAATCAGTTGCTTTCCTACGAAGAAGGTTGAATGTAGCAAGTTCAAACTTCCCTTGTTTCTGTAATCTAAAAAGATGTACAACTTAGTAGATTGGCCTGATTTCTACAGTAGCTCGTTTAGAAAACAAACATCTTCATTGCCGAACACTGCACTGTGTGAAATAAGCTAGTTCCGTTCTAGGAATCAGTTGCTTTTCTAAGGAGATGGTTGAGTGCCATAAGTTCCAACTTTCCGTGTTAATGTAATCTAAAATGATGTACAACTTAGTAGATTGGCATCAGTTCTACAGTAGTTTGTTTAGATAACAAACATCTTCATTGCCAAACCCTGCACTGTGTGAAAATTGCTACTTCGTTTCTAGGAATCAGTTGCTTTCCTACGAAGACGGTTGAGTACAGCAAGTTCAAACTTTCCATGTTTGTGTAATCTAAAAAAAGTACAAAGTACAAGTTTTGTTTCATTTCTAATATACTTTGTTTAGAAAACAAACACCTTCATTGCCAAATATTGTACTGTGTGAAATAAGCTGATTTGGTTCTAGGAATCAGTTCATTTCCTGCGATGAAGGTTGAGTGCAGCAAGTTCAAACTTCCCCAGTTTGTTTAATCTAACAAGATATATAAGCTGTTTGATTCGCCTCATTTCTACAGTAGCTGGTTTAGAAAACAAACATCTTTATTGCCGAACCCTATGCTGTGTGAAATAAGCTAGTTTGGTTTAGGAATCTGTTGCTTTCCTACGAAGAAGGTTGACTGCATCAAGTTCAAACTTTCCTTGTTAATGTAATCTAAAAAGATGTACCACTTAGTAAGTTGGCCTCATTTCTAAATTAGTTTGTTGAGAAAAGAAATGTCTTCATTGCCGAACACTGTACTGTGTGAAATAAGCTAGTTCAGTTATAGGAATCAGTTGCTTTTCTACGGAGATGGTTGAGTGCAACAAGTTCAAACGTTCCTTGTTAATGTAATCTAAAAAGATGTTCAACTTAATAGATTCACCTCATTTCTAAAGTAGTTTCTTGAGAAAACAAACGACCTCATTGCTGAACACTGTACTGTGTGAAATAAGCTAGTTCCATTCTAGGAATCAGTTGCTTTCCCAAGAAGAAGGTTGAGTGCAGCAAGTTCAAACTTTCCATATTTGTGTAATCTAACAAGATGTACAACTTAGAAGTTTCGCTTCATTTCTAAACTACTTTGTTTAGAAAACAAACATCTTCATTGCCTAACACTGTACTGTGTGAAATAAGCTGGTTCGGATCTAGGATTCACTTGCTTTCCTACGAAGAAGGTTGAGTGCAGCAAGATCAAACTTTCCTTGTTAATGTAATCTAAAAAATATGTACAACTTAGTAGATTGTTCTCATTTCTACAGAAGTTTGTTTAGAAAACAAACATCTTCATTGCCAAACCCTATACTGTGTGAAATAAGCCAGTTCAGTCTAGGAATCTTTTGTTTTCCTACTAAGAAGGTTGAGTGCAACAAGTTCAAACTTTCCTTGTGAATATAATCTGAAAAGATGTACAACTTTGTAGATTGATGTCATTTCTACATTAGTTTGTTTAGAAAAATAACATCTTCATTGCCGAACCCTGTACTGTGTGAAAATAGCTAGTTCGTTTCTAGGAATCAGTTGCTTTCCTATGAAGAAGGTTGAGTACAGCCAGTTCAAACATTCCTTGTTTGCGTAATCTAACAAGATGTACAATTTCTTATATTGGCCTCATTTCTAAACTACTTTGTTCAGAAAAAAAACATATTCATTGCCAAACAGTGTAGTGTGTGAAAGAAGTTAGTTCAGTTGTAGGACTCAGTTGCTTTCCAACGAAGAATATTGAGTGCAGCAAGTTCAAACTATCCTTGTTTGTGTTATCTAAAAAGATATACAACTTACAAGTTTCGCTTCATTTCTAAACTACTTTATATATAAGAGAAACATCTTCATTGCCAAACACTGTAATGTGTGAAATAAACTAGCTCGGTTCTAGGAATCAGTTGCTTTCCAACGAATAAGGTTGAGTGCAGCAAGTTCAAACTTTCCTTTTTTGTGTAATCTAACAAGATATACAACTTATTTGATTCGCCTCATTTCTAAACTACTTCATTTTGGAAGCAAACATCTTCATTGCCGAACACTGTACTGTGAGAAATAAGCTAGTTCATTTCTAGGAATCAGTTGCTTTCCAAAGAAGAAGGTTGAGTGCAGCAAGTTCAAAGTATCCTTGTTTGTGTTATCTAACAAGATATACAACTTACAAGTTTCGCTTCATTTCTAAACTACTTTGTTTATAAGAGAAACATCTTCATTGCCAAACACTGTAATGTGTGAAATAAACTAGCTCGGTTCTAGGAATCAGTTGCTTTCCTACGAAGAAGGTTGAGTGGAGCAAGTTCAAACTTTCCTTGTTTGTGTAATCTAACAAGATGTACAACTTATTAGATTCGCCTCATTTCTAAACTACTTTGTTTAGAAAACAAACATCTTCATTGCAAATATTGTACTGTGTGAAATAAGATGTTTCGGTTCTAGGAATCCGTTGCTTTCCTACAAAGAAGGGTGACTGCAGCAAGTTCAAACTTTCCTTGTTAATGTAATCCAAAAAGTTGAACAACTTAACAGATTTACCGCATTTCTAAAGTAGTTACTTGAGAAAACAGACATCTTCATTGCCGAACACTGTAATATTTGAAATAAGCTAGTTCGTTTCTAGGAATCAGGTGCTTTACTACGAAGAAGGTTGAGTGCAGAAAGTTCAAACTTTCCATGTTTGTGTAATCTAACAAGATGTACAATGTATTAAATTCGCCTCATTTCTACAGTAGTTTGTTTAGAAAACAAACATCTTCATTGCAGAACACTGTAGTTTGTGAAATAAACTCTTTCGTTTCTAGGAATCAGTTGCTTTCCGACGAAGAAGGTTGAGTGCAGCAAGTTAAAACTTTCATTGTTAATGTAATCTAACAAGATGTACAATGTATTAAATTCGCCTCATTTCTACAGTAGTTTGTTTAGAAAACAAACATCTTCATTGCAGAACACTGTAGTTTGTGAAATAAACTCTTTCGTTTCTAGGAATCAGTTGCTTTCCTACGAAGAAGGTTGAGTGCAGCAAGTTAAAACTGTCATTGTTAATGTAATCTAAAAAGAGGTACAACTTAGTAGATTGGCCTAATTTCTACATTAGTTTGTTTAGTAAGCAAACATCTTCATTGCCGACACACTGTACTGTGTGTAAAAAGCTAGTTCATTTCTAGGAATTTGTTGCTTTCCTATGAAGAAGGTGGAGTGCAACAAGTTCAAACTTTGCTTGTTAATGTAATCTAAAAGATGTACAACTTAGTAGATTGGCCTCATTTCTACAGTAGTTTGTTTAGAAAACAAACATCTTCATTGCCGGACCCTGTACTGTGTGAAATAAGCTAGTTCGGTTCTAGTAAACAGTTGCTTTCCTACGACGAAAGTTGAGTGCAGCAAGTTCAATCTTTCCTTGTTTGTGTAATCTAGCAAGATGTACAACTTACAAGTTTTGCTTCATTTCTAAACTACTTTGTTTAGAAAACAAACACCTTCATTGCCAAATACTGCACTGTTTGAAATAAGCTGCTTCGGTTCTAGGAATCAGTTGCTTCTCTCTGGAGATGGTTGAGTGCAGCAAATTCAAACTTTCCTTGTTAATGTAATCTAAATAGTTGAAAAACTTAACCGATTTACCGCATTTCTAAAGTAGTTAGTTGAGAAAACAAACATCTTCATTGCCGAGCACTGTAATGTTTGAAATAAGCTAGTTTGTTTCTAGGATTCAGTTGCTTTCCTACGGAGAAGGTTGAGCGCAGCAAGTTCAAACTTTCCATGTTTGTGTAATCTAAGAAGGTGTACAATGTATTAGATTCGACTCATTTCTACAGTAGTTTTTTAGGAAACAAACATCTTCATTGCCAAACACTGTAGTTTGTGAAGTAAACTATTCGTTTCTAGGAATCAATTGCTTTCCTACGAAGAAGGTTGGGTGTAGCAAGTTCAAACTTTCTTGTTAATGTAATCTATAAAGAGGTACAACTTAGTAGATTGGCCTAATTTCTACAGTAGTTTATTTAGTAAACAAACATCTTCATTGCCGAACACTGTACTGTGTGTAAAAAGCTAGTTCATTTCTAGGAATCTGTTGCTTTCCTATGAAGAAGGTGGAGTGCAACAAGTTCAAACTTTCCTGGTTAATGTAATCTAAAAAGATGTACAACTTAGTAGATTGGCGTCATTTCTACAGTAGTTTGTTTAGAAAACAAACATCTTCATTGCCGAACCCTGTACTGTGTGAAAATACCTAGTTCATTTAGTAGATTGGCGTCATTTCTACAGTAGTTTGTTCAGAAAACAAACATCTTCATTGCCTAAGCCGGTACTGTGTGAAAATACCTAGTTCATTTCTATGAATCAGTTGCTTTCCTTCGAAGAAGGTTGAGTACAGCAAGTTAAAACTTTCCTTGTTTGTGTAATCTAACAAGATGTACAACTTAGTAGATTCGGCACATTTTGAAACTACTTTGTTTAGAAAAGAAACACCTTCATTGCCAAACACTCTAATGTGTGAAATAAGCTAGTTCCCTTCTAGGAATCAGTTGCTTTTCTATGGAGATGGTTGAGTGCAACAAGTTCAAACTTTCCTTGAGATTGTAATCTAAAAAGATGTACAACTTAATAGATTCACCTCATTTCCAATGTAGTTTGGTGAGAAAACAAACATCTACATTGCCGAACACTGTACTGTGTGAAATAAGGTAGTTCGGTTCTATGAATCAGTTGCTTTCCTACAAAACAGGTTGAGTGCAGCAAGGTCAAACTTTCCTAGTTTGTGTAATATCAAAAGAAGTACAACTTTATATATTGGCATCATTTCTACATGACTGAACACTGCACTGTGTGAAAAAAGCTAGTTTGGTCCTAGGAATCAGTAGCTTTCCTACGAAGAAGGTTGAGTGCAGCAAGGTCAAACTTTCCTTGTATGTGTAATCTAACAAGATTAACAACTTTCAAGTTTCGATACATTTCTAAACTACTTTGTTTAGAAAACAAACATCTTCATTTCCAAACACTGTACTGTGTGAAATAAGCTAGTTCAGTTCTAGGAATCAGTTGATTTCCTACGAACAAGGTTGAGTGCAGCAAGTTCAAACTTTCCTAGTTTGTGTAATCTAACAAGATGTATAAGTTAGTTGATTCGTCTCATTTCTACAGGAGCTTGTTTAGAAAACAAACATCATCTTTGCCGCACCCTATCCTGTGTGAAATAAGCTAGTTCGGTCTAGGAATCAGTTGCTTTCCTACAAAGAAGGTTGACTGCAACAAGTTCAAACTTTCCCTGTTAAGGTAATCTAAAAAGATGTACAATTTTGTAGATTGGCCTCATTTTTACAGTAGTTTGTTTATAAAACAAACATCTTCATGGCCGAACCCAGTACTGTGTGAAATAAGCTAGTTCGGTTCTAGGAATCAGTAGCTTTCCTACGAAGAAGGTTGAGTGCAGCAAGTTCAAACTTTCCTTGTTTGTGTAATCTAACAAGATGTACAACTTATTAGATTCGTCTCATTTCTAAACTACTTTGTTTACGAAACAAACACCTTCATTGCCAAAATTGTACTGTGTGACATAAGCTGTATCGTTTGTAGAAATCAGTTGCTTTACTACGAAGAAGGTTGAGTGCAGCAATTGCAAACTTTCCTAGTTTGTGCAATCTTACATGATGTATAAGTTAGTTGATTTGCCTCATTTCTAAAGTAGTTTTTTTAGAAAACAAACATCTTCATTGCCCAACCATATACTGTGTGAAATAAGCAAGTTTCATCTAGGATTCAGTTGCTTTCCTACGAAGAAGGTTGACTGCAACAAGTTCAAACGTTCCTTGTTAAGGTAATCTAAAAAGATGTAAAACTTAGTAGATTGGCCTCATTTCTACAGTAGTTTGTTTAAAAAACAAACATCTTCATTGCCGAACACTGTACTGTGTGAAATAAGCTAGTTCGGTTCTAGCAATCAGTGGCTTTCCTACGAAGAAGGTTGAGTGCAGCAAGGTCAAACTTTCCTTGCTTGTGTAATCTAACAAGATATATAAGTTAGTTGATTCTCCTCATTTCTAAAGTAGTTTGTTTAGAAAACAAACATCTTCATTGCCGAACCCCATACTGTGTGAAATAAGCTAGTTCGGTCTAGGAATCAGTTACTTTCCTACGAAGAAAGTTGAGTGCAGCAAGTTCAAACTTTCCTTGTTAATGTAATCTAAAAAGATGTACAACTTAGTAGGTGGGTCTCATTTCTACAGAAATTTGTTTAGAAATGAAATATCTTCATTGCTAGTTCAGTTCTAGGAATCAGTTGCTTTCCTACGAAGAAGGTTGAGTGCAGAAAGTTCAAATTTTCCTTGTTTGTCTAATCTAACAAGATATACAACTTAAAAATTTCACTTCATTTCTAAACTACTTTATTTAGAAGAGAAACATCTTCATTGCCAAACCTGTAGTGTGTGAAAATACCTAGTTCATTTCCAGGAATCAGTTGCTTTTATACGAAGAAGTTTCAGTGCAGCAAGTTCAAACTTTCCTAGTTTGTGTAATCTTACAAGATGTATAAGTTAGTAGATTCGCTTCATTTCTAAAGTAGTTTGTTTAGAAAACAAAGATCTTCATTGCGAAACCTATACTGTGTTACATCAGCTAGTTCGTATCTGGGAATCAGTAGCTTTCCAAAGAAGAAGGTTGAGTGCAGCAAGTTCTAACTTTCCTAGATTGTGTAATCTAACAAGATGTACAACTTACAAGTTTCGCTTCATTTCTAAACTTCTTTGTTTGGAAAACAAACATCTTCATTGCCAAACACTGTAGTGTGTGAAATAAGCTTGTTCAGTTTGAGGAATAAGTTGCTTTTCTATGGGTATGGTTGAGTGCAACAAGTTCAAACTTTCCTTGTTAATGTAATCTAAAAACATGTACAAATTAATAGGATCACCTCATTGCTAACGTGCTTTGTTGCGAAAACAAACATCTTCATTGCCGAACACTGTACTGTGTGAAATAAGCTAGTTAGGTTCTAGGTATCAGTTGCGTTCCTAAGAAGAAGGTTGAGTACAGCAAGTTCAAACTTTACTTGTTTGTGTAATCTAACAAGATGTACAACTTACAAGTTTCGCTTGATTTCTAAACTACTTGTTTAGAAAACAAATATCTTCATTTCCGAACCCTGTACTTTGTGAAATAAGCTAGTTCTGTTCTAGGAATCAGTTGCTTTGCTAAGAAGAAGGTTGAGTGCAGCAAGTTCAAACTTTCCTTGTTTGTGTAATCTAGCAAGATGTATAACTTACAAGTTTCACTTCATTTCCATACTACTTTGTTTAGAAAACAAATATCTTCATTGCTGAATGCTGTACTGTGTGAAATAAAGCTAGTTCGGTTCTAGGAATCATTTGCTTTCCTACGAAGAAGGTTCAGTGTAGGAAGTTCAAAATTTCCTTGTTTGTGTAATCTAACAAGATGTACAACTTACATGTTTCACTTCATTTCCAAACTACTTTGTTTAGAAAACAAACATCTTCAGTGCCGAAAGCTGTACTGTGTGAAATACGCTCTTTCGTTTCTAGGAATCAGTTGCTTTCCTACTAACAAGGTTGAGTGCAGCACGTTCAAAGTTTCCTTGTTAATGTAATCTAATAAGATGTACAACTTAGTAGATTGGCGTCATTTCTACAGTAGTTTGTTTAGAAAACAAACATCTTAATTGCCGAACCCTGTACTGTGTGAAAATAGCTAGTTCGTTTCTTGGAATCAGTTGCTTTCCTACGAAGAAGGTTGAGTGCAGCAACATCAAACTTTCCCTGTTTGTGTAATCTCACAAAATGTACACCTTATTAGATTGGCTTCATTTCAAAACTACTTTGTTTAGAAAACAAACACCTTCATTCCCAAATATTATACCGTGTGAAATAAGCTGTTTTGGATCTAGGAATCAGTTGCTTTCCTGCGAAGAAGGTTGAGTGCAGCAAGTTCAAACTTTCCTAGTTTGTGTCATCTAAGAAGATGTATAAGTTAGTTGATTCACCTCATTTCTACAGTAGCTTGTTTAGAAAACAAACATCTTCATTGCCAAACACTGTACTGTGTGAAATAAGCTCGTTCGGTTCTAGGAATCAGTTGCTTTCTCTGAAGAAGGTTGAGTGCAGCAAGTTCAGACTTTCCTTGTTTGTGCAACCTAAAAAGATGTACACCTTACAAGGTTCGCTTCATTTCTCAACTATTTTGTTTATAAACAAACATCTTCATTGCCAAACACTATAATGTGTGAAATAAGCTAGTTTGTTTCTAGGAATCAGTTGCTTTTCCTACGAAGAAGGTTGAGTGCAGCAATTTCAAACTTTCCTTGTTTGTGTAATGTAAAAAGATGTGCACCTTACAAGCTTCGATTCATTGCTAAACTACTTTGTTTAGAAAACAAACATCTTCATTGCCAAACACTGTAATTTGTGAAATAAACTAGTTCTGTTCTAGGAAACAGTTGCTTTCCTACGGACATGGTTGAGTGCAACAAATTCAAACTTTCTTGTTAATGTAATCTAAAAGATGTATAACGTAGTAGATTCACCTCATTTCTACAGTAGTTTATTGAGTAAACAAACATCTTCATTGCCGAACACTGTACTGTGTGAAAAAGCTAGTTCATTTCTAGGAATCTGTTGTTTTCCTATGAAGAAGGTTGAGTGCAACAAGTTCAAACTTTCCTGGTTAATGTAATCTAAAAAGATGTACAACTTAGTAGATTGGCGTCATTTCTACAGTAGTTTGTTTAGAAAACAAACATCTTCATTGCCGAACCCTGTACTGTGTGAAAATACCTAGTTCATTTAGTAGATTGGCGTCATTTCTACAGTAGTTTGTTCAGAAAACAAACATCTTCATTGCCTAAGCCGGTACTGTGTGAAAATACCTAGTTCATTTCTATGAATCAGTTGCTTTCCTTCGAAGAAGGTTGAGTACAGCAAGTTAAAACTTTCCTTGTTTGTGTAATCTAACAAGATGTACAACTTAGTAGATTCGGCACATTTTGAAACTACTTTGTTTAGAAAAGAAACACCTTCATTGCCAAACACTCTAATGTGTGAAATAAGCTAGTTCCCTTCTAGGAATCAGTTGCTTTTCTATGGAGATGGTTGAGTGCAACAAGTTCAAACTTTCCTTGAGATTGTAATCTAAAAAGATGTACAACTTAATAGATTCACCTCATTTCCAATGTAGTTTGGTGAGAAAACAAACATCTACATTTGCCGAACACTGTACTGTGTGAAATAAGGTAGTTCGGTTCTATGAATCAGTTGCTTTCCTACAAAACAGGTTGAGTGCAGCAAGGTCAAACTTTCCTAGTTTGTGTAATATCAAAAGAAGTACAACTTTATATATTGGCATCATTTCTACATGACTGAACACTGCACTGTGTGAAAAAAGCTAGTTTGGTCCTAGGAATCAGTAGCTTTCCTACGAAGAAGGTTGAGTGCAGCAAGGTCAAACTTTCCTTGTATGTGTAATCTAACAAGATTAACAACTTTCAAGTTTCGATACATTTCTAAACTACTTTGTTTAGAAAACAAACATCTTCATTTCCAAACACTGTACTGTGTGAAATAAGCTAGTTCAGTTCTAGGAATCAGTTGATTTCCTACGAACAAGGTTGAGTGCAGCAAGTTCAAACTTTCCTAGTTTGTGTAATCTAACAAGATGTATAAGTTAGTTGATTCGTCTCATTTCTACAGGAGCTTGTTTAGAAAACAAACATCATCTTTGCCGCACCCTATCCTGTGTGAAATAAGCTAGTTCGGTCTAGGAATCAGTTGCTTTCCTACAAAGAAGGTTGACTGCAACAAGTTCAAACTTTCCCTGTTAAGGTAATCTAAAAAGATGTACAATTTTGTAGATTGGCCTCATTTTTACAGTAGTTTGTTTATAAAACAAACATCTTCATTCCCGAACCCAGTACTGTGTGAAATAAGCTAGTTCGGTTCTAGGAATCAGTAGCTTTCCTACGAAGAAGGTTGAGTGCAGCAAGTTCAAACTTTCCTTGTTTGTGTAATCTAACAAGATGTACAACTTATTAGATTCGTCTCATTTCTAAACTACTTTGTTTACGAAACAAACACCTTCATTGCCAAAATTGTACTGTGTGACATAAGCTGTATCGTTTGTAGAAATCAGTTGCTTTACTACGAAGAAGGTTGAGTGCAGCAATTGCAAACTTTCCTAGTTTGTGCAATCTTACATGATGTATAAGTTAGTTGATTTGCCTCATTTCTAAAGTAGTTTTTTTAGAAAACAAACATCTTCATTGCCCAACCATATACTGTGTGAAATAAGCAAGTTTCATCTAGGATTCAGTTGCTTTCCTACGAAGAAGGTTGACTGCAACAAGTTCAAACGTTCCTTGTTAAGGTAATCTAAAAAGATGTAAAACTTAGTAGATTGGCCTCATTTCTACAGTAGTTTGTTTAAAAAACAAACATCTTCATTGCCGAACACTGTACTGTGTGAAATAAGCTAGTTCGGTTCTAGCAATCAGTGGCTTTCCTACGAAGAAGGTTGAGTGCAGCAAGGTCAAACTTTCCTTGCTTGTGTAATCTAACAAGATATATAAGTTAGTTGATTCTCCTCATTTCTAAAGTAGTTTGTTTAGAAAACAAACATCTTCATTGCCGAACCCCATACTGTGTGAAATAAGCTAGTTCGGTCTAGGAATCAGTTGCTTTCCTACGAAGAAAGTTGAGTGCAGCAAGTTCAAACTTTCCTTGTTAATGTAATCTAAAAAGATGTACAACTTAGTAGGTGGGTCTCATTTCTACAGAAATTTGTTTAGAAATGAAATATCTTCATTGCTAGTTCAGTTCTAGGAATCAGTTGCTTTCCTACGAAGAAGGTTGAGTGCAGAAAGTTCAAATTTTCCTTGTTTGTCTAATCTAACAAGATATACAACTTAAAAATTTCACTTCATTTCTAAACTACTTTATTTAGAAGAGAAACATCTTCATTGCCGAACCCCGTAGTGTGTGAAAATACCTAGTTCATTTCCAGGAATCAGTTGCTTTTGTACGAAGAAGTTTCAGTGCACCAAGTTCAAACTTTCCTAGTTTGTGTAATCTTACAAGATGTATAAGTTAGTAGATTCGCTTCATTTCTAAAGTAGTTTGTTTAGAAAACAAAGATCTTCATTGCCGAAACCTATACTGTGTTACATCAGCTAGTTCGTATCTGGGAATCAGTAGCTTTCCTACGAAGAAGGTTGAGTGCAGCAAGTTCTAACTTTCCTAGATTGTGTAATCTAACAAGATGTACAACGTACAAGGTTCGCTTCATTTCTAAACTTCTTTGTTTGGAAAACAAACATCTTCATTGCCAAACACTGTAGTGTGTGAAATAAGCTTGTTCAGTTTGAGGAATAAGTTGCTTTTCTATGGGTATGGTTGAGTGCAACAAGTTCAAACTTTCCTTGTTAATGTAATCTAAAAACATGTACAAATTAATAGGATCACCTCATTGCTAACGTGCTTTGTTGCGAAAACAAACATCTTCATTGCCGAACACTGTACTGTGTGAAATAAGCTAGTTAGGTTCTAGGTATCAGTTGCGTTCCTACGAAGAAGGTTGAGTACAGCAAGTTCAAACTTTACTTGTTTGTGTAATCTAACAAGATGTACAACTTACAAGTTTCGCTTGATTTCTAAACTACTTGTTTAGAAAACAAATATCTTCATTTCCGAACCCTGTACTTTGTGAAATAAGCTAGTTCTGTTCTAGGAATCAGTTGCTTTGCTAAGAAGAAGGTTGAGTGCAGCAAGTTCAAACTTTCCTTGTTTGTGTAATCTAGCAAGATGTATAACTTACAAGTTTCACTTCATTTCCATACTACTTTGTTTAGAAAACAAATATCTTCATTGCTGAATGCTGTACTGTGTGAAACAAGCTAGTTCGGTTCTAGGAATCATTTGCTTTCCTACGAAGAAGGTTCAGTGTAGGAAGTTCAAAATTTCCTTGTTTGTGTAATCTAACAAGATGTACAACTTACATGTTTCACTTCATTTCCAAACTACTTTGTTTAGAAAACAAACATCTTCAGTGCCGAAAGCTGTACTGTGTGAAATACGCTAGTTCGCTTCTAGGAATCAGTTGCTTTCCTACTAACAAGGTTGAGTGCAGCACGTTCAAAGTTTCCTTGTTAATGTAATCTAATAAGATGTACAACTTAGTAGATTGGCGTCATTTCTACAGTAGTTTGTTTAGAAAACAAACATCTTAATTGCCGAACCCTGTACTGTGTGAAAATAGCTAGTTCGTTTCTTGGAATCAGTTGCTTTCCTACGTAGAAGGTTGAGTGCAGCAACATCAAACTTTCCCTGTTTGTGTAATCTCACAAAATGTACACCTTATTAGATTCGCTTCATTTCAAAACTACTTTGTTTAGAAAACAAACACCTTCATTCCCAAATATTATACCGTGTGAAATAAGCTGTTTTGGATCTAGGAATCAGTTGCTTTCCTGCGAAGAAGGTTGAGTGCAGCAAGTTCAAACTTTCCTAGTTTGTGTCATCTAAGAAGATGTATAAGTTAGTTGATTCACCTCATTTCTACAGTAGCTTGTTTAGAAAACAAACATCTTCATTGCCAAACACTGTACTGTGTGAAATAAGCTCGTTCGGTTCTAGGAATCAGTTGCTTTCCTATGAAGAAGGTTGAGTGCAGCAAGTTCAGACTTTCCTTGTTTGTGCAACCTAAAAAGATGTACACCTTACAAGGTTCGCTTCATTTCTCAACTATTTTGTTTATAAACAAACATCTTCATTGCCAAACACTATAATGTGTGAAATAAGCTCGTTCGTTTCTAGGAATCAGTTGCTTTCCTACGAAGAAGGTTGAGTGCAGCAATTTCAAACTTTCCTTGTTTGTGTAATGTAAAAAGATGTGCACCTTACAAGCTTCGATTCATTGCTAAACTACTTTGTTTAGAAAACAAACATCTTCATTGCCAAACACTGTAATGTGTGAAATAAACTAGTTCTGTTCTAGGAAACAGTTGCTTTTGTACGGACATGGTTGAGTGCAACAAATTCAAACTTTCCTTGTTAATGTAATCTAAAAGATGTATAACGTAATAGATTCACCTCAATTCTAAAGTAGTTTATTGAGAAAACAAACATCTTCACTGACGAACACTGTACTGTGTGAAATAAGGTAGTTCGGTTCTAGGAATCAGTTGTTTTCCTACGAAGAAGGTTGAGTGCAACAAGTTCAAACTTTCCTGGTTAATGTAATGTATAAAGATGTACAACGTAGTAGATTTGCCTCATTGCTACAGTAGTTTGTTTATAAAGCAAACATCTTCATTGCCTAACACTATACTGTGTGCAATAAGCTAGTTGAGTTTTAGGAATCAGTTGCTTTCCTACGAGGAAGGTTGAGTGCAGCAAGTTCGAACTTTCCTTGTTTGTGTAATATAACGAGATGTAGAACTTATTAGATTCGCCTCATTCCTAAAGTACTTCGCTTAATAAACAAACACCTTCATTGCCAAATATTGTACCATGTGAAATAAGGTATTTTTTTCTAGGAATCACTTGCTTTCCTACAAATAAGGTTGAGTGCAGCAAGTTCAAACTTTCCTAGTTGTGTACTATAACATTATGGATGAGCTAGTAGATTCACCTCATTTATAAAGTAGTTTGTTTAGAAAACAAACATCTTCATTGCCAAACCCTATACTGTGTGAAATAAGCTAGTTCAGTTCTAGGAAACATTTGCTTTCCTACGAAGAAGGTTGATAGCAAGAAGTTCACACTTTCCTTCTTAATGTAATCGAAAAAGATGTACAACTTAGTAGATAGGCGTCATATCTACAGTAGTTTCTTTCGAAAACAAAAATCTTCATTGCCGAACCCCGTACTGTGTCAAAATAGCTAGTTGGTTTCTAGGAATCAGTTGCTTTCCTACGAAGAAGGTTGAGTGCATCAAGTTCAAAATTTCCTAGTTTGTGTAATGTAACAAGATGTATAAGTCAGTAGATTCACCTCATTTCTAAAGTAGTTTGTTTAGAAAGAAAACATCTTCATTGCCGATCCCTATACTGTGTGAAATAAGCTAGTTCGGTTCTACGAATCTTTTGCTTTCCTACGAAGAAGGTTGAGTGCAACAAGTTCAAACTGTCCTTGTTAATGTAATCTAAAAAGATGTACAACTTAGTAGATTGGCCTCATTTGTACAGTAGTTTGTTTAGCAAACAAACATCTTCATTGCCGAACACTGTACTGTGTGAAATAAGCTAGTTCCCTTCTAGGAATAAGTAGCTTTACTACGAAGAAGGTTGAGTGCCACAAGTTCAAAGTTTCCTTGTTAATGTAATCTAAAAAGTTGTTCAACTTAACAGATTCCCCTCATTTCTAAAGTAGTTTGTTGAGAAAACAAACATCTTCATTCCCGATCACTGTACTGCGTGAAATAAGCTAATTCGGTTCTAGGAATCAATTTTTTTCCTACGAATAAGGTTGAGGGCAGCAAGTTCAAAATTTCCTTGTTTTTGTAATCTAACAATGTACATCTTACAAGTTTCGCTTCATTACTAAACTACTTTGTTCAGAAAACAAACACCTTCATTGCCAAATATTGTGCTGTGTGAAATAAGCTGTTTCGGTTCTAGGAATCAGTTGCTTTCCTACGAAGAAGGTTGAGTGCAGCAAGTTCAAACTTTCCTTGTTTGTGTAAACTAACAAGATGTACAACTTACATGTTTCACTTCATTTCCAAACTACTTTGTTTAGAAAACAAACATTTTCAGTGCGGAACGCTTTACTGTGTGAAATGAGCTAGTTCGGTCTAGTAATCAGTTGCTTTCCTACAAAGAAGGTTGAGTGCAGCAAGTTCAAACTTTCCATTGTTTGTGCAACCTAAAAAGATTTACACCTTACAAGGTTCGCTTCATTTTTCAACTACTTTGTTTAGAAAACAAACATCTTCATTGCCAACACTATAATGTGTGAAATAAGCTCGTTCGTTTCTAGGAATCAGTTGCTTTCCTACGAAGAAGGTTGAGTGCAGCAATTTCATACTTTCCTTGTTTGTGTAATGTAAAAAGATGTGCAACTTACAAGGTTCGCTTCATTTCTAAACTACTTTGTTTAAAAAACAAACATCTTCATTGCCAAACACTGTAATGTGTGAAATAAACTAGTTCCGTTCTAGGATACAGTTGCTTTTCTACGGACATGGTTGAGTGCAACAAGTTCAAACTTTCCTTGTTAATGTAATCTAAACGATGTATAAGGTAATAGATTCACCTCAATTCTAAAGTAGTTTGTTGAGAAAACAAACATCTTCACTGCCGAACACTGTACTGTGTGAAATAAGCTAGTTCGGTTCTAGGAATCAGTTGTTTTCCTAACAAGAAGGTTGAGTGCAACAAGTTCAAACTTTCCTGGTTAATGTAATCTATAAAGATGTACAACTTAGCAGATTTGCCTCATTTCTACAGTTTGTTTAAAAAACAAACATCTTCATTGCCTAACACTATACTGTGTGAAATAAGCTTGTTCGGTTTTAGGAATCAGATGCTTTCCTACGAGGAAGGTTGAGTGAAGCAAGTTTGAACTTTCCTTGATTGTGTAATATAACAAGATGTACAACTTATTATATTCGCATCATTTCTAGGGTACTTTGCTTAAAAAACAAACACCTTCATTGCCAAATATTGTACCATGTGAAATAAGGTATTTTGGTTCTAGGAATCAGTTGCTTTCCCACAAATAAGGTTGACTGCAGCAAGTTCAAACTTTCCTAGTTATGTAATATAACACTATGGGTGAGCTGGTAGATTCACCTCATTTCTAAAGTGGTTTGTTTAGAAAACAAACATCTTCATTGCCAAACACCATAGTGTGTGAAATAAGCTAGTTCGGTTCTAGGAACCAGTTGCTTTTCTACGGAGATGGTTGAGGGCAACAAGTTCAAACTTTCCTTGTTAATGAAATCTAAAAAGATGTTCAAATTAATAGATTCACCTAATTTCTATAGTAGTTTGTTGAGAAAACAAACATCTTCATTGCCGAACACTGTACTGTGTGAAATAAGCTAGTTAGGTTCTAGGAATCAGTTGCTTTCCTACGAAGAACGTGGAGTACAGAAAGTTCAAACTTTCCTTGTTTGTGTAATCTAACAAGATGTACAACTTCCAAGTTCTGCATCATTTCTAAACTACTTTGTTTATAAAAGAAACACCTTCATTTCCAAATTTTGTACTGTTTGAAATAAGCTGTTTCGGTTCAGGAATCATTTGCTTTCCTACAAAGAAGGTTGAGTGCAAAAAGTTCAAACTTTCCTTGTTAGTGTAATCTAAGAAGCGGTACAACTTAGTAGATTGCCCTTATTTCTCCAGTAGTTTCTTCAGAAAACAAACATTTTCATTGCCAAACACTGTGCTGTGTGTAAAAAGCTAGTTCGTTTCTAGGAATCAGTTGCTTTCCTACGAAGAAGGTTGAGTGTAGCCAGTTCAAACTTTCCTTGTTTGTGTAACATAACAAGATGTACAACTTACAAGTTTCGTTTCATTACTAAACTACTTTGTTTAGAAAACAAACATCTTTATTGCCAAATACTGTGATGTGTGATATAAGCTGTTTCGGTACTAGGAATCAGTTTCTTTCCTATGAAGAAGGTTGAGTCCAGAAAGTTCAAACTTTCCTTGTTTATGTAATATAACAAGATGTACCAGTTAGCAGATTCGCCTTATATCTAAAGTAGTTTGTTTAGAAAGAAAACATCTTCATTCCCGAACTGTATACTGTGTGAAAATAGCTAGATCGTTTCTAAGAATCACTTGCTTTCCTACGAAGAAAGTTGAGTGCAGCATGTTCAAACTTTTCTTGTTAATGTAATGTAAAAAGATGTATAACTTAATAGATTCACCTCATTTGTAAAGTAGTTTGTTGAGTAAACAAACATCTTCATTGCCAAACACTGTACTGTGTGAAATAAGCTAGTTTGGTTCTATGAATCAGTTGCTTTCCTACGAAGAAGGTTGAGTGCAGCAAGTTCAAACTAACCTTGTTTGTGTAATATAAAAAGATATACAAGTTAGTAGATAAGCCTCATTTCTAAAGTAGTTTGTTTAGAAACCAAACGGCTTCATTGCCGAATACTGTACTGTGTGAAATAAGCTTGTTCGGTTCTGGGAATCAGTTGCTTTCTTATGAAGACGGTTGAGTGAGCAAGTTCAACTATCCATGTTTGTGAAATCTCACAAGATGTACAACTTACAAGTTTCGCTTCATTTCTAAGCTACTTTATTAAGAAAACAAACACCTTCATTGCCAAATGTACTGTGTGAAATAAGCTGTTTCGGTTCTAGAAATCAGTTGCTTTCCTACGAAGAAGGCTGAGTGCAGCAAGTTCAAACTTTCCTTGTTTTTGAAATCTAACAAGATGTACAAGTTAGTTGACTCGCCTCATTTCTAAAGTAGTTTGTTTAGAAAACAAACATCTTCAATGCCGCACCCTATACTGTGTGAAATAAGCCAGTTCGCTCTAGGAATCAGTTGCTTTTCTACGAAGAAAGTTGAGTGTCGCAAGTTCAAACTTTCCCTGTTAATGTAATCTAAAAAGATGTACAACTTAACAGATTCACCTCATTTCTAAAGAAGTTTGTTGAGAAAGCAACATCTTCATTGCCGAACACTGTACTGTGTGAAATAAGCTGGTTCGTTTCTAGGAATCAGCGGCTTTCCTACGAAGAAGGTTGGGTGCAGAAAGTTCAAACTTTCCTTGTTAATGTAATCTAAAAAGGGGTACAATTTAGTAGATTGGCATAATTTCTACAGTAGTTTGTTTAGAAAACAAACATCTTCATTGCCAAACACTGTACTGTGTGTAAAAAGCTAGTTCGTTTCTAGGAATCATTTGCTTTCCTACGAAGAAGGTTGAGTGCAGCAAGTTCAAACTTTCCTTGTTTGTGTAACCTAACAAGGTGTAAAACTTACAAGTTTCATTTCATTTATAAACTACTCGGTTTAGAAAACAAACATCTTTATTGTGAAATACTGTAATGTGTGAAATCAGCTATTTCGGTTCCAAGAATCAGTTGCTTTCCTACGAAGAAGGTTGAGTGCAGCAAGTTCAAACTTTCCTTGTTTGTGTAAATTATCAAGATGTACAAGTTAGTAGATAAGCCTCATTTGTCAAGTAGTTTGTTTAGAAAACAAACATCTTTATTGCTGAACCCTGTACTGTGTGAAAATAACAAGTTCGTTTCTGGGAATCAGGTGCTTTCCTACGAAGAAGGTTGAGTGCAGCAAGTTCAACCTTTCCTGGTTTGTGTAATCTAACCAGATGTAAAACTTATTAGATTCTCCTCATTTCTAAACTACTTTGTTTAGAAAACAAACACCTTCATTGCCAAATATTGTACTGTGTGAAATAAGCTGTTTTGGTTCTAGGAATCAGTTGCTTTCCTGCAAAGAAGGTTTAGAGCAACAAGTTCAAACTTTCCTTGTTAATATAATCTGAAAAGTTGTACAACTTAATAGATTCATCACATTTCTAAAGTAGTTTGTTGAGAAAACAAACATCTTCATTGCCAAACACTGTATTGTGTGAAATAAGCTAGTTCGGTTCTAGGAATCAGTTGCTTTCCTACGAAGAAGGTTGAGTGCAGCAAGTTCAAACTTTCCTTGTTAATGTAATCTAAAAAGATGTACAACTTAATAGATTCATCTCATTTCTAAAGTAGTTTCTTTAGAAAACAAACAACTTCATTGCCGAACGCTGTATTGTGTGAAATAAGCTAGTTCGGTTCTACGAATCAGTTGCTTTCCTATGTAGAAGGTTGAGTGCAGCAAGTTCAAACTTTCCTTGTTAATGTAATCTGAAAAGATATACAACTTAGTATATTGGCGTCATTTCTACAGTAGTTTGTTTAGAAAACAATCATCTTCATTTCCGAACCCTGTACTGTGTGAAAATAGCTAGTTCGTTTTTAGGAATCAGTTGCTTTCGTACGACGAAGGTTGAATGCAACAAGTTCAAACTTTCCTAGTTTGTGTATTCTAACAAGATGTATATGTTAGTTGATTCGCCTCATTTCTACAGTAGCTTGTTTAGAAAACAACCATCTTCATTGCCGAACCCTATACTGTGTGAAATAAGCTAGTTCGGTTCTAGGAATCACTTATTTACCTACGAAGAAGGTTGAGTGCAGCAAGTTCAAAAATTCCTTGTTTGTGTAATCTTACAAGAGGTACAACTTATTAGATTCGACTCATTTCTAATCTAACTTGTTTAGAAAACAAAGATCTTCATTGCCAAACACTGTAGTGTGTGAAATAAGCTACTTTGGTTCTAGGAATCAGTTGCTTTTCTACGGAGATGGTTGAGTGCAAGAAGTTCAAACTTTCCTTGTTAATGTAATCTACAAAGATGTAAAACTTAGTAGATTCACCTCATTTCTAATGTAGTTTCTTGAGAAAACAAACATCTTCATTTTTGAACACTCTACTGTGTGAAATAAGCTAGTTCAGTTCTAGGAATCGGTTGCTTTCCTACGAAGAAGGTTGAGAGCAACAAATTCAAACTTTCCTTGTTCATATTATCTAAAAAGATGTACAATTTAGTAGATTGGTCTCTTTTCTACAGTAGTTTGTTTAGAAAACAAACATCTTTATTACCGAACACTGTACTGTGTGAAAATAGGTAGTTCGCTTCTAGGAATCAGTTGATTTCCTTCGAAGAAAGTTGAGTGCAGCAAGTTCAAACTTTCCTTGTTCGTGTAATCTAACAAGATGTACAACTTATTAGATTTGCCTCATTTCTAAACTACTTTGTTTAGAAAACAAACACCTTCACTGCCAAATATTGTCCTGTGTGAAATAAGCTGTATTGGTTCTAGGAATCAGTTGCTTTCTTGCGAAGAAGGTTGAGTGTACCAAGTTCAAACTTTCCTAGTTTGTGTAATCTAACAAGATGTATAAGTTAGTTGATTCGCCTGATTCCTAAAGTAGTTTGTTTAGAAAACAAACATCTTCTTTGCCGAACTTTATACTGTGTGAAATAATCTAGTTCGGTCTAGGAATCAGTTGCTTTCCTCGGAAGAAGGTTGTGTCCAGCAAGCTCAAACTTTAATAGTTTGTGTAATCTAAGAAGATGTACAACTTAGTAGATTGGCCTCATTGCTACAGTAGCTTGTTTAGAAAACAAAAATCTTCATTGTGTAACACTGTATAGTGTGAAATAAGCTAGATCGTTTCTAGGAATCAATTGCTTTCTATGAAGAAGGTTGAGTGCAAAAAGTTCAAACTTTCTTTGTTAATGTAATCTAAAAAGATGTACAGCTTAGTAGATTGGCCTCATTTCTACAGTAGTTTGTTTAGAAAACGAATATCTTCATTGGCGAACTCTGTACTGTGTGAAAAAAGCTAGTTCGGTCATAGGAATCAGTTGCTTTCCTACGAAGAAGTTGAGTGCAGCAAGTTCAAACTTTCCTTGTTTGTGTAATCTAACAAGATGTACAACTTACAAGTTTCGTTTCATTTCTAAACTACTTTGTTTAGAAAACAAATACCTTCATTGTCAAATATTGTACTGCGTGAAATAAGCTAGTTCGGTTCTAGGAATTATTTGATTTCCTACAAAGAAGGTTGAGTCCAGCAAGTTCAAACTTTCCTAGTTTGTGTAATCTAACAAGATGTATAAGTTAGTTGATTCACCTCATTTTTAAGTAGTTTGTTTTGAAAATAAAACTTCATTGGCGAACTCTGTACTGTGTGAAATAAGCTAGTTCGGTTCTAGGAATCATTTGCTTTCCTAAGCAGAAGGTTGAGTGCAACAAGTTCAAACTTTCCTTTTCAATATAATCTAAAAAGATGTACAAATTAGTAGATTGTTCTTATTTCTACAGAAGTTTGTTTAGAAAACAAACGTCTTCATTGCCGATAACTGGGATGTGTGGAATAAGCTAGTTCGGTTCTAAGAATCAGTTGCTTTCCTACGAAGAAGGTTGAGTGAGCAAGTTCAAACTTTCCTTGTTTGTGTAATCTGACAACATGTACAACGTACAAGTTTCACTTCATTTCTAAACTACTTTGTTTAGAAGAGAAACATCTTCATTGCCAAACACTGTAATGTGTGAAATAAGCTAGTTCAGTTGTAGGAATCAGTTACTTTTCTATGGATATGGTTGAGTGCTACAAGTTCAAAGTTTCCTTGTTAATATAATCTAAAGAGATGTACAACTAAATAGATTCATCTCATTTCTAAAGTAGTTTGTTGAGAAAACAAACGCCTTCATTGGCGAACTCTGTACTGTGTGAAATAAGGTAGTTCGGTTCTAGCAATCATTTGCTTTCCTACGAAGAAGGTTGAGTGAGCAAGTTCAAACTCTCCTTGTTTGTGTAATCTAATAAGATGTACAACATATTAGATTCGCCTCATTTCTAAACTACTTTGTTTGGAAAACAAACATCTTCATTGCTGAACACTGTACTGTGTGAAATAAGCTAGTTCGGATGTAGGAATCAGTTGCTGTCCTACGCATAAGGTTGAGTGGAGCAAGTTCAAACTTTCCAAGGTTGTGTAATCTCAAAAGATGTATAAGTTAGTAGATTCGCCTCATTTCTACAGTAGTTTGTTTAGAAAAAAAAAAAACATCTTCATTGCCGAACCCTATACTATGTAAAATAAGCTAGTTTGATTCTAGGAACCAGTTGTTTTCCTTGTTGAGTGCAACAAGTTCAAAATTTACTTGTTAATGTAATCTAAAAAGATGTACATCTTAGTAGATTGGCCTCATTTCTACAGTAGTTTGTTTAAAAAACAAACATCTTCATGGCCAAACACTATATTGTGCGAAAAAGCTAGTTCTAAAGTAGTTGGTTTAGAAAACAAACATCTTCATTGCCAAACCATATACTGTGTGAAATAAGCTAGTTCGGTTCTAGGAATCAGTTATTTTCCTAAGAAGAAGGTTGAGTGCAGCAAGTTCAAACATTCCTAGTTAATGTAATCTAAAAAGATGTACCACTAAGTAGATTGGCCTCATTTCTACAGTAGTTTGTTTTAAAAACAAACATCTTCATTGCCGGACACTGTACTGTGTGAAAATAGCTAGTTAGTTTCTAGGAATCAGTTGCTTTCCTAAGAAGAAGGTTGAGTGGAGCAAGTTCAAACTTCCCTTGTTTGTGTAATCTAACAAGATGTACAACTTAGTAGATTGGCGTCATTTGAAAACTACTTTGTTTAGAAAACAAACATCTTCATTTCCCAACACTGTACTGTGAAATAAGGTATTTCGGTTTGACGAATCAGTTGTTTTCCTACAAAGAAGGTTGTGTGCAGCAAGTTCAAACTTTCCTTGTTAATGTAATGTAATAAGATGTACAACTTAGTAGATTGGCGTCATTTCTCCACAAGTTTCTTTAGAAATCAAACATCTTCATTGTCAAACACTGTAGTGTGTGAAATAAGCTCGTTCGGTTATAGGAATCATTGGCTTATCTAAGGAGAAGGTTGAGTGCAAAAAGTTCACAATTTCTTCATTAATGTCATATGAAAAGATGTACAACATAGTAGATTGGCTACATTTCTACAGTAGTTTGTTTAGAAAACAAATACCTTCATTGGCGAACTCTGTACTGTGTGAAATAAGCTAGTTCGGTTCTAGGAAACTGTTGCTTTCCTACCAAGAAGGTTGAGTGCAGCAAGTTCAAACTTTCCTTGTTTGTGTAATCTAACAAGATACACAACTTACAAGTTTAGCTTCCATTCTAAACTACTTTGTTTAGAAAACAAAGATCTTCATTGCCAAACACTGTAGTGTGTGAAATAAGCTAGTTTGGTTCTAGGAATCAGTTGCTTTTCTACGGAGATGGATGAGTGCAACTAGTTCAAACTTTCCTTGTAAATGTAAGGTAAAGAGATGTACAACTTAGTAGATTCACCTCATTTCTAATGTAGTTTGTTGAGAAAACAAACATCTTCGTTGTCGAACACTGTACTGTGTGAAATAAGCTAGTTCGGTTGTAGGAATCAGTTGCTTTCCTACGAAGAAGTTGAGTGCAGCAAGTTCAAACTTTCCTTGTTTGTGTAATCTAACAAGATATACAACTTACAAGTTTCGCTTCATTCCTAAACTACTTTGTTAAGAAAACAAATACCTTCATTGCCAAATATAGTACTGTGTGAAATAAGCTGTTTCGATTCTAGAAATCTGGTGCTTTCCTAGGAAGAAGGTTGAGTTCAGCAAGTTCAAACTTTCCTAGTTTGTGTAATCTAACAATATGTATAAGTTAGTTGATTAGCCTCATTTCTACAGTAGTTTCTTTTCAAAACAAACATCTTCATTGGCAAACTCTGTACTGTGTGAAATAAGCTAGTTCGGTTCTGTGAATCAGTTGCTTTCCTATGAAAGGGTTGAAGTGCAAAAAGTTCAAACTTTCATTGTTAATGCAATCCAAAAAGATGTACAAGTTAGTAGATGGGTCTCATTCCTAGAGAAGTTTGTTTAGAAAACAAACATCTTCATTGCCGATAACTGTGCTGTGTCAAATAAGCTAGTTCGATTCTAGGAATCAGTTGCTTTCCTACGAAGAAAGTTGAGTGAGCAAGTTCAAACTTTCCTTGTTTGTGTAATCTAACAAGATGTACAACATACAAGTTTCGCTTCATTTGTAAACTACTTTGTTTAGAAGAGGAACATCTTCATTGCCAAACACTGTAATGTGTGAAATAAGCTAGATCGGTTGTAGGAATCAGTTGCTTTTCTACGGATACGGTTGAGTGCTGCAAGTTCAAACTTTCCTTGTTAATGTAATCTGAAAAGATATACAACTTAATAAATTCATCTCATTTATAAAGTAGTTTGTTGAGAATACAAACATCTTTATTGCCCAACACTGTACTGTGTGAAATAAGGTAGTTCGGTTCTAGGAATCAGTTGTTTTCCTACGAAGAAGGTTGAGTGCAGCAAGTTCAAACTTTCCTTGTTAATGTAATCTAAAAAGATGTACAACTTAGTAGATTATTGTCATTTCTACAGTAGTTTGTTTAGAAAACAAACATCTTCATTTCCGAACCCTGTACTGTGTGAAAGTAGCTAGTTTGTTTTTAGAAATCAGTTGCATTCCTATGAAGAAAGTTGAGTGCAGCAAGTTCAACCTTTCCTGGTTTGTGTAATCTAACAAGATGTACAACTTATTAGATTTGCCTCATTTCTAAACTACTTTGTTTAGAAAACAAACACCTTCATTGCTAAATATTGTACTGTGTGAAATAAGTTGTTTTGGTTCTAGGAATCAGTTGCTTTCCTGCGAAGAAGGTTGAGTGCAGAAAGTTCAAACTTTCCTAGTTTGTGTAATGGAAAAAGATGTATACGTTAGTTGATTCGCCTAATTCCTAAAGTAGTTTGTTTAGAAAACAAACATCTTCATTGCCAAACCCTATACTGTGTGAAATAAGCTAGTTCGGTTCTAGGAATCATTTGCTTTCCTACAAAGAATGTTGAGTGCAACAAGTTCAAACTTTCCTTGTTTGTGTAATCTAACAATGTGTACAACTTATGAGATTTGCCTCATTTCTAAAGTACTCTGTTGAAATTGAAAAATATTCTACTGTATGAAATAAGCTGTTTTGGTTCTAGAAATCATTTGTTTTCCTACGAAGAAGGTTGAGTGCAGCAAGTTCAACCTTTCCTTGTTAATGTAATGTAAAAAGATGTACAACTTAGTAGATTTTCCTCATTTCTAAAGAAATTTGTTTAGAAAACAAACATCTTCATTGCCGAACACTGTACTATGTGAAATAAGCTAGTTCGGTTCTAGGAATCAATTGCTTTCCTGAGAAAAAGGTTGAGTGCACCAAGTTCAAACTTTCCTTGTTTATGTAATCTAACATGATGTACAAGTTAGAACTTTCGCTCATTTCTAAACTACTTTGTTTAGAAGAGAAACATCTTCATTGTCAAACACTGTAATGAGTGAAATAAGCTACTTTGATTCTCGGAATCATTTTCATTCCTACGAAGAAGGTTGAGTGCAGCAAGTTCAACCTTTCCTTGTTAATGTAATCTTAAAATATGTACAACTTGGTAGATTGGTGTCATTTCTACAGCAGTTTTTTTGGAAAACAAACATCTTCATTGCCAAACCCGGTACTGTGTGAAAATAGCTAGTTCGTGTCTAGGAATCACTTGCTATCCTACGAAGATGGTTGAGTGCAGCAAGTTCAAACTTTCCTTGTTTGCGTAATCTAACAAAATGTACAACCTATTAGATTCGCCTCATTTCTAAACTACTTTGTTTAGAAAACAAACACCTTCATTGCCAAATATTGTACTGTGTGAAATAAGCTGTTTTGTTTCTAGGTATCAGTTGCTTTCCTGCGAAGAAGTTCGAGTGCAGCAAGTTCAAACTTTCCTTATTTGTGTAATCTAAGAAGATGTCCAACATAGTAGATTGGCATCATTTCTACACTAGTTTGTTTGGAAAACAGACATCTTCATTGCTGAACCCTTTAATGTTTGAAAACAGCTAGTTCGTTTATAGGAATCAGTTGATTTCCTGCGAAGAAGGTTGAGTCCAGCAACTTCAAGCTTTCCTAGTTTGTGTAATCTAACAAGATGTACAACTTATTAAATTCGACTCATTTCTAAACAACTTTGCTGAAAAAACAAACACCTTCATTGCCAAATATTGTACTGTGTGAAATATGCTATTTCGGTTCTAGAAATCAGTTCCTTTTCTACAGAGTGGATTGACTGCAGCAAGTTCAAAGATTCCTTGTTAATGTAATCTAAAAAGAGGTACAACTTAGTAGATTTGCTTAATTTCTACAGTAGTTTGTTTTGAAAACAAACATCTCCATTGCCGAACACTGTACTGTGGGAAAAAGCTGTTTTGTTTCTAGGTATCAGTTGCTTTCCTGTGAAGAAGTTCGAGTGCAGCAAGTTCAAACTTTCCTTATTTGTGTAATCTAACAAGATGTCCAACATAGTAGATTGGCATCATTTCTACACTAGTTTGTTTTTAAAACAGACATCTTCATTGCTGAACCCTTTAATGTTTGAAAACAGCTAGTTCGTTTATAGGAATCAGTTGATTTCCTGCGAAGAAGGTTGAGTCCAGCAAGTTCAAGCTTTCCTAGTTTGTGCAATCTAACAAGATGTACAACTTATTAAATTCGACTCATTTCTAAACAACTTTGTTGAAAAAACAAACACCTTCATTGCCAAATATTGTACTGTGTGAAATATGATATTTCAGTTCTAGAAATCAGTTCTCTACAGAGTGGATTGACTGCAGCAAAATGTGAGTTTACAAGTTTCGATCTTCTTAATTCAAAGTTTTTGTTAATGTAACATCTCTTAATTTCAGTAGTTTGTTTTGAAAACAAACATCTCCATTGCCGAACACTGTACTGTGTGAAAAAAGCTAGTTCGGTTCTAGGAATCAGTTGCTTTCCTGCGAAGAAGGTTGAGTGCACCACGTTAAAACTAACCTTGTTTGCGTAATCTAACAAGATGTACAAGTTAGTAGATTCTCCTTATTTCTAAAGTAGTTTGTTTAGAAAACAAACATCTTCATTGCCGAACACTGTACTGTGTGAAATAAACTTGTCCAGATCTAGGAATCAGTTGGTTTCCTACGAAGAAGTTTGAGTGCAACAAGTTCAAACTTTCCTTGTTAATATTATCGAAAAAGATTTACAACTTAGTAGATTGGTCTCATTTCTACAGCTGTTTGTTTAGAAAACAAACATCTTCATTACGGAACACTGTACTGTGTGAAAATAGGTAGTTCGTTTCTAGGAATCAGTTGCTTTCCTACGAAGAAAGCTGACTGCAGCAAGTTCAAACTTTCCTAGTTTGTGTAATCGAACAAGATGTATAAGTTAGTTGATTCACCTCATTCCTAAAGTATATTGTTGAGAAAACAAACATCTTCATTGCAGAACCCTATACTGTGTGAAATAAGCTAGTTCGGTATAGGAATCAGTTGCTTTCCTGCGAAGAAGGTTGAGTGCAGCAAGTTCAAACTTTCCTAGTTTGTGTAATCTAAGAAGATGTATAAGTTAGTTGATTCGCCTCATTCCTAAAGTAGTTTGTTTAGAAAACAAACATCTTCATTGCCGAAGCCTATACTGTGTGAAATAAGCTAGTTCCTTCTAGGAATCAGTTGCTTTCCTATTAACAAGGTTGAGAGCAACAAGGTCAAACTTTCCTTGTTAATATTATCTAAAAAGATGTACAACTCAGTAGATTGGTCTCATTTCTACAGTACTTTGTTTATAAACCAAACATCTTCATTACCAAACACTGTACTCTGTGAAAATGGGTAGTTCGTTTCTAGGAAGTAGTTGCTTTCTTACAAAGAAATTTTAGTGCAGCAACTTCAAGCTTTCCTTGTTTTTGTAATTTAACAAGATGTACAACTTATTAGATTCGCCTCATTTCTAAACTACTTTGTTTAGAAGACATACACCTTCAATGCCACATATTGTACTGTGCGAAATAAGCTGTTTCGGTTCTAGGAATCAGTAGCTTTCCTGCGAAGAAGGTTGAGTGCAGCAAGTTCAAACTTTCCTAGTTAGTGTAATCCAACAAGGTGTATAAGTTAGTTGATTCGCATCATTTCTAAAGCACGTTGTTTAGAAAACAAACATCTTCATTGCTGATGAAAGTTGAGTGCAGCAAGTTCAAACTTTCCTTCTTTGTGTAACCCAACAAGATGTACAACTTACAAGTTTTGATTCATTTCTAAACTACTTTGTTTAGAAAACAAACATCTTCATTGCCAAATGCTGTAATGCGTGAAATAAGCTATTTCAGTTCTAGGAATCAGTTGATTTCCTACAAAGAAGGTTGAGTGCAGCAAGTTAAAACTTCCTGTTTGTGTAATCTATCTTCATTCCCGAACCCTATTCTGTGTGAAATAAGGTAGTTCGGATGTAGGAATCACGTGCTTTCCTACGAAGAAGGTTGAGTGCAGCAAGTTCAAACTTTCCTTGTTAATGTAATCTAAAAAGATGTACAACTTAGTAGACTGGCTTCATTTCTACAGTAGTTTGTTTAAAGAACAAACATCTTCATTGCCTAAGCCTGTGCTGTGTGAAAATAGGTAGTTCGTTTCTAGGAATCAGTTGCTTTCCTACGAAGAAGGTTGAGTGCAGCAAGATCAAACTTTCCTTGTTTGTGTAATCTAAAAAGATGTACAACTTAGTAGATTGCTCTCATTTCTAAACACTGTACTGTGTATAAAAAGCTAGTTCGTTTCTAGGAATCAGTGGCTTTCCTACGAAGAAGGTTGAGTGCAGCAAGTTAAAACGTTCCTTGTTTGTGTAACCCAACAAGATGTACAAAATATGAGTTTCGATTCATATCTAAACTACTTTGTTTAGAAAACAAACATCTTCATTCCCAAATACTGTAATGCATGAAATAAGCCATTTCGGTTATAGGAATCATTTGCTTTCCTACGAAGAAGGTAGAGTGCAGCAAGTTCAAACTTCCCTTGTTTGTGTAATCTAACAAGATGAACAATTTAGTAGATTCACCTCATTTCTAAAGTAGTTTCTTTAGAAAACAAACATCTTCATTCGAGAACCCTATACTGTGTGAAATAAGCTAGTTTGGATCTAGGAATCACTTGCTTTCCTACGAAGTAGCTTGAGTGCAGCAAGTTCAGTATTTCCTTGTTTGTGTAATCTAAAAAGATGTACCACTAACAAGTTTCGCTTCATTTCTAAACTACTTTGACTAGAAGAGAAACATGTTCATTGCCAAACACCGTACCGTGTGAAATAAGCTAGTTCGTTTCTAGGAATCAGTTGGTTTCCTACGAAGAAGGTTGAGTGTAGCAAGTTCAAACTTTCCTTGTTTACGTAATCTAACAAGATGTACAACTTATTAGATTCCCCTCTTTTTTTAAACTACTTTGTTTAGAAAACAAACACCTTCATTTCCAAATATTGTACTGTGTGAAATAAGCTGTTTCTATTCTAGGAATCAGTTGCTTTCCTACAAATATGGTTGACTGCAGCAAGGTTAAACTTTCCTAGCTTGTGTAATCCAAAAAGATATATAAGATAGTAGATTCACCTCATTTCTGAAGTAGTTTGCTTAGAAAACAAACATCTTCATTGCCGAACCCTATACTGTGTCAAATAAGCTAGTTCGGTTCTAGAAATCATTTTCTTTCCTACAAAGAAGGTTGAGTGCAACAAGTTCAAACTTTCTTTGTTAATGTAATCTAAAAAGATGTACAACTTATTGGATTGGCCTCATTTCTACAGTAGTTTGTTAAGTAAACAAACATCTTCATTACTGAACACTGTACGGTGTGAAATAAGCTAGTTGGGTTTTAGGAATCAGTAGCTTTCCTCCAAAGAAGTTTGAGTGCAGCAAGTTCAAACTTTCCTTGTTTGTGTAATCTAACAAGATGTACAACGTACAAGTTTCGCTTCATTTCTAAACTACTTTGTTTAGAAAACAAACATCTTCATTGCCAAACACTGTAATGTGTGAAATAAGATAGTTCGGTTCTAGTAATCAGTTGCTTTTCTACGGAGATGAATGAGTTCAACAAGTTCAAACATTCTTTGTTAATGTAATCTATAAAGATGTACAACTTAATACATTCACCTCATTTCTAAAGTAGTTTGTTGAGAAAACAAACATCTTCATTGACGAACACTGTATGTGTGAAATATGATAGTTCGGTTCTAGGAATCAGTTGCTTTCCTACGAAGAAGGTTGAGTCCAGCAAGTTCAAACTTTCCTTGTTTGTGTAATCTAACAAGATGTACACCTTACAAGTTTCGCTTCATTTCTAAACTACTTTGTTTAGAAGAGAAACATGTTCATTGCCAAACACTGTACCGTGTGAAATAAGCTAGTTCGTTTCTAGGAATCAGTTGGTTTCCTATGAAGAAGGTTGAGTGCAGCAAGTTCAAACTTTCCTTGTTTGTGTAATCTAACAAGATGTACAACTTACACATTTCACTTCATTTTTAAACTACTTCATTTAGAAAACACACACCTTCATTTTCAAACATTGTACTGCGTGAAATAAGCTGTTTCCCTTCTAGAAATCAGTTGCTTTCCTACCAAGAAGGTTGAGTGCAGCAAGGTCAAACGTTCCTAGTTTTTCTAATCTAACAAGATGCATAAGTTAGTTGATTCACCTCATTTCTAAAGTAGTTTCTTTAGAAAACAAACATCTTCATTTCCAAACCCTATGCTGTGTGAAGTAAGCTAGTTCGGTCTAGGAATCAGTTGCTTTCTTATGAAGAAGGTTGAGTGCAACAAGTTCAAACTTTCCTTGTTAATGTAATCTAAAAAGATGTATAACTTAGTAGATTGGTCTCATTTCTTTTTATTTTACAAAGTTGTTATTCTTTTTATTAATATATATATTTTTATTTATATTATTTTGATTTTACATTCATAGTAAAGGTACCATTGTCCTCCTCCCTGTCCTCCCTCTTTCAAAGGGACCCTTGTCAATGGGCAATGTGGGTCAAGCATTGTGAGGAACTGGGATTGGTAACATTTCTAAACTACTTTGTTTAGAAAACAAACATCTTCATTGCCAAATATTGTACGGCGTGAAATAAGCTGTTTTGGTTCTGGGAATTAGTTGCTTTCCTGCGAAGAATGTTGAGTGCAGCAAGTTCAAACTTTCGTTGTTTGTCTAATCTAACAAGATGTACAACATAGTAGATTTGCATCAATTCAACAGTAGTTTGTTTAGAAAACAAACATCTTCATTGCCGAACCATATACTGTGTGAAATAAGATAGTTCGGTCTAGGAATCAGTTGCTTTCTTATGAAAAAGGTTGAGTGCAACAAGTTCAAACTTTCCTTGTTAATGTAATCTAAAAACATGTACAACTTACTAGAGTCACCTGATTTCTAAAATAATTTGTTGAGAAAACAAACATCTTCATTGCCGAACACTGTACTGTGTGTAAAAAGCTAGTTCGTTTCTAGGAATCACTTGCTTTCCTATGAAGAAGGTTGAGTGCAGCAAGTTCAAACTTTCCTTGTTTGTAAAACACAACAAGATATACAACTTCCAAGTTTCGATTCATTTCTAAACTACTTTGCTTAGAAAACAAACATCTTCATTGTCAAATAATGTAATGCATGAAATAAGCTATTTCGGTTCTGGGAATCAGTTGCTTTCCTACGAAGAAGGTTGAGTGCAGCAACTTCAAACTTCCCTTGTTTTGTAATCTAACAAGATGTAGAAGTTAGTAGATTCACCTCATTTCTAAAGTAGTTTGTTTTGTATACAAACATCTTCATTCCCAAACCCTATACTGTGTGAAATAACCTAGTTCGGATCTAGGAATCACTTGCTTTCCTACGAACAAGGTTGAGTGCAGCAAGCTCAATCTTTCCTTGATTGTGTAATTTAAAAAGATGTACAACTTACAAGTTTCACTTCATTTCTAAACTACTTTGTTTAGAAGAGAAACATCTTCCTTGCCAAACACTGTACTGTGTGAAATAAGCTAGTTCGGTTCTAGGAATCAGTTGCTTTCGTACGAAGAAGGTTGAGTGAAGGAAGTTCAAACTTTTCTTGTTTGTGTAACGTAACGATGTACAACTTACAAGTTTCGTTTCATTTCTACACTAGTTTGTTTGGAAAACAAACCCCTTCATTGCCAAATACTGTAATGTGGGAAATAAGCTAGTTCAGTTCTAGGAATGAGTTCTTTTCCTACTAAGAAGGTTCAGTGTGGCAAGGTAAAACTTTCCTTGTTTGTGTAATCTAATAAGATGTACAACTTCCAAATTTCGCTTCATTTCTAAACTACTTTGTTTAGAAAACAAACATCTTCATTGATGACCACTATACTGTGTGAAATAAGCTAGTTCGGTTGTGGGAATCAGTTGCTTTCCTACGAAGATGGTTGATTGCAGCAAGTTCAAAAGTTCCTTTTTTTGTAATCTAACAAGATGTACAACTTACAAATTGCGCTTCATTTCTAAACTACTTTGTTTAGAAAACAAACATCTTCATTGTCGATCGCTGTACTGTGTGAAATAAGCTAGTTCAGTTCTAGGAATCACTTGCTTTCCTACAAAGAAGGTTAGTGGAGCAACTTCAAACTTTCCTTGTTAATGTAATATAAAAAGATGTACAACTTAGTAGATTGGGGTCATGTGTACAGTAGTTTGTTTAGAAAACAAACATCTTCATTGCCGAACCCTGTACTGTTTGAAAATTGCTAGGTCATTTCTAGGAATTTGTTGCTCTCCTACGAAGAAGGTTGAGTGCAGCAAGTTTAAACTTTCCTAGTTTGCGTAATCTAACAAGATGTACAACTTATTAGATTCGCCTAATTTCTAAACTACTTTGTTTAGAAAACAAACACTTTCATTGCCAAATATTGTACTGTGTGAAATAAGCTGTTTTGATTGTATTAATCAGTTGCTTTCCTGTGAAGAAGGTTGAGTGCAGCAAGTTCAAACTTTCCTAGTTTGTGTAATCTAACCAGATGTATAAGTTAGTTGATTTGCCTCATTACTAAAGTAGTTTGTTTAGAAAACAAACATCTTCATTGTTGAACCCTATACTGTGTGAAATAAGCTGGTTCGGTCTAGGAATCAGTTGCTTTCCTAGGGAGAAGTTTGAGTGCAACAAGTTCAAACTTTCCATGTTAATGTAATCTAAAAAGATGTACAACTTAGTTGATTGGCCTCATTTCTACAGTAACTTGTTTAAAAAAAAAAAAAAAAAAAAAAACATCTTCACTGCCAAACAATGTACTGTGTGAAATAAGCTAGTTTGGTTCTAGGAATCATTTGCTTTACTATGAAGAAGTTTGAGTGCAGCAAGTGCAAACTTTCCTTGTTTGTGTAATCTAACAAGATGTACACCTTACAAGTTTCGCTTCATTTCTAAACTACTTTGTTTAGAACACAAACATCTTCATTGCCAAACAGTGTAAGGTGTGAAATAAGCTAGTTCAGTTCTAGGAATCAGTTGCTTTTCTACGGAGATGGTTGAGTGCAACAAGTTCAAACTTTCCTTGTTAATGTAATGTAAAAAGACATACAACTTAATAGATTCACCTCATTTCTAAAGTAGTTTGTTGAGAAAACAAACATCTTTATTGCCGAATACTGTACTGTGTGAAATAAGCTAGTTCAGTTCTAGGAATCAGTTATTTTCCTACAAAGAAGGTTGAGTGCAACAGGTTCAAACTTTCCTTGTTAATTTAATCCAAAAAGATGTATAACTTAGTAGATTGGCCTAATTTCTACAGAAGTTTGTATGAAAAACAAACTTCTTCATTGCCGAACACTATACTGTGTGAAATAAGCTAGTTTGGATCTAGGAATCAGTTGCTTTTCTACGGAGACGGTTGCGTGCAGCAAGTTCAAACTTTCCTTGTTAATGTAATCTAAAAAGATGTACAACTTCCAAATTTCGCTTCATTTCTAAACTACTTTGTTTAGAAAACAAACATGTTCATTGCTGAGCACTGTACTGTGTGAAATAAGGTAGTTTGGTTATAGGAATCAGTTGCTTTTCTACGGAGATGGTTGCGTGCAGCAAGTTCAAACTTTCCTTGTTAATGTAATATGAAAAGATGTACGAGATAATAGATTCACCTCATTTCTACAGTAGTTTGTTGAGAAAACAAACACCTTCATTGCCAAACACTGTACTGTGTGAATTAAGCTAGTTCGGTTCTAGGAATCAGTTGCTTTCCTAAGAAGAAGGTTGAGTTCAGCAAGTTCAAACTTTCCTTGTTTGTGTAACCTGATGATGTTCAACTTACAGGTTTCGTTTCATTTCTAAACTACTTTGTATGGAAAACAAACACCTTCATTGCCAAATACTGTAATGTGTGAATTAAGCCAGTTCGGTTCTAGGAATCAGTTGCGTTCCTGAGAAGAAGGTTGAGTGCAGGAAGTTTAAGCATTCCTTGTTAATGTAATCTAAAAAGATGTACAACTTAGTAGATTGGCATCATTTCTTCAGTAGTTTGTTTAGAAAAAAAATCTTCATTGCTGAAACTTGTACTGTGTGAAAATAGCTAGTTCTTTTCTAGGAATCAGTGGCTTTCCTACAAAGAAGGTTGAGTGCAGCAAGTTCAAACTTTCCTGGTTTGTGTAATCTAACAAGATGTACAACTTACAAGTTTCGCTTCATTTCTAAATTGCTTTCTTTAGAAAACAAACATCTTCATTTCCAAATACTGTACTGTGTGAAATAAGCTGTTTCGATTCTAGGAATCAGTTGCTTTCTACGAAGAAGGTTGAGTACAGCAGGTTAAAGCTCACCTTGTTTGTGTAATCTAACAAGATGTACAACTTACAAGTTTCGCTTCATTTCCAAACTACTTTGTTTAGAAAACAAACATCTTCATTGCTGAACGATGTACTGTGTGAAATAAGCTAGTTCGTTTCTAGGAAACAGTTGCTTTCCTACGAAGATGGTTGAGTGCAGCAAGTTCAAACTTTCCTTGTTTGTGTAATGTTTTTTTAATCAATATATACGATTTTTATTTATATTATTCTGATTTTACATTCATAGAATTGGTTCCATTGTCCTCCTCCCCTTCCTCCCACTTTCAAAGGGGCCCTCATCAATGGGGAATGTGTATCATGCATTGTGAGTTTGCTCAAGAGTTCTGGTGGATAGGCCCCAGTCTCTGTGTATAATGCCCCAACTTGTGACTCTAACAATCTTTCTACCCCTCTTCCGCGAGTTTCTCTGAGCCGCATTGGGGTCATTTTAGTTCTGCTTCCTTGATGAGGTTTTGGGAGCCTCTGTGTCTCTGGATATCTGGCTTATGATTCGAGTTGGATGTTCTCTGTGTTTATCTCCTTCAGCCTTTTTCTGGTGTTGTGATCGCCTTGAGCGCTGTATTCTTGCCCTTCCCCTGCGTTGTTCTATGGTTTCACCTGGTGAGGTGTGGTTAGCTGATCCTCCCTTCAGGTTTGTTGTCCACCTGAAAAGAGATAAGCAAATTCTCCAACGGAGAGAGAAGTTAGTACTAGATAGAAGGGATAACCATATGTGTTTTGGAGGGAACTTTATATGCATTGGCTCTCTTCTAGCCCACATTTGGTGGCCTCTAGATCTTGGAGACTGAGCTCATTTTTTGTACATGGCTTTGACCTATTTCCCAGTTCCAGCAATGAGTTCCATTCCACTTAATGGATTTACTAGCCAAATCAAGAGCAGTTGGTTACCCACCATGGCTGTTTGCCACTACTGCACTTGTATGAGCATTACGTCAAGTTGTTTCCTGCTGGGTATCTTAGACTGCAAGTTGTTTGGACCAATGTCAGACATTTTCTCCCAGTTGCTCGTGTAGCACCTCTGGTACTAGACTAGCTGACTGTCTGGGGACTGACCTTCTTCCACATTCTGGCCAGGTCTCTCTGTGTTTGGTCTCACACACATATGCTGTCTTACCATTAACCTTTGGTGGGTCACCAAGTACTCTGACAGAAGTCTATCTTTTTTGGGAAACCTTGTAGGTGTTTCAGATCAACAGCTCATTGTGGAAGTTAACCCCTTGCTGGCACTGGGAGTTATAAGTCTGCACCGAGGAAGGTGAGGGAGGAAAAAGATATATAATGTAAAAGAGAAAGTGAGTATAGAGAGGAGAGAGAGAGAGAGAGAAGAGAAAGAGAAGCAGGACAAGATTAAAGTTGGCCTTCATCATGTTCTCGAAGTTCCTGTGGTTCGATTATTCCCTCTGTAGGCCTGCTGAAGGATCACTGTTTTAGCCTGTTGTTCAGAGTAAAGGGTTTTGTAGTATTTTTCCCTTTTGGATCCCAATTTGTATCCACCCCTTGTCCTCCCTCTGACCCTCTGATTCACTCCCACCATTACCCTCCCTCTATCCCACCCTCCTTCTTGTCCTGTTTGTTTCTGTAATCTAACAAGATGTACAACTTATTAGATTCGCCTCATGTCTGAACTACTTTGTTTAGAAAACAAACATCTTCATTGCAGACACTGCAATGTGTGAAATAAGCTAGTCCCGTTCTCGGAATCAGTTGCTTTTCTATGGAGATGGCTGAGTGCAACAGTTCAAACTTTCCTTGTTAATGTAATCTAAAAAGATGTACAATTTAATAGATTCACCTCATTTCTAAAGTAGTTTGTTGAGAAAACGAACATCTTCATGGTCGAACACTGTACTGTGTGAAATAAGCTAGTTCGGTTCTAGGAATCAGTTGCTTTCCTACAAAGAAGGTTGAGTGCAGCAAGTTCAAACTTTCCTAGTCTGTGTAATCTCAAAAGATGTATAAGGTAGTAGATTCGCCTCATTTCTAAACTAGTTTGTTTAGAAAACAAACATCTTCATTGCCAAACCCTACACTGTGTGAAATAAGCTAGTTCGGTTTTAGGAATCAGTTGTTTTCCTACAAACAAGGTTGAGTGCAATAAGTTCAGACTTTCCTTGTTAATGTAATCTAAAAAGATGTACAACTTAGTAGATTGGCCTCATTTCTACAGTAGTTTGTTTAAAAAACAAACATCTTCATTGCCAAACACTATGCTGTGTGAAATGAGCTAGTTTGGTTCTCGCATTAGTTGCTTTCCTACGAAGAAGGTTGAGTGCAGCAAGTTCAAAGTTTCTTTGTTTGTGTAATCTAAGAAGATGTACAACTTACACGTTTCACTTCATTTCTAAACTACTTTTATAAGAAAACAAACATCTTCATTGCCGAACACTGTACTGTGTGAAATCAGCTAGTTCGGTTCTAGTAATCAGTTGCTTTCCTACGAAGAAGGTTGAGTGCAGCAAGATCAAACTTTCCTAGTTTGTGTAATCTCACAAGATGTACAAGTTAGCAGATTCGCCTCATTTCTAAAGTACTTTTTTTTTCGAAAACAAACATCTTCATTCCCGAACCCTATACTGTGTGCAATGAGCTGGTTTGGTTCTAGGATTCACTTGCTTTCCTACGAAGAAGGATGAGTGCAGCAAGTTCAAAATTTCTTTGTTTGTGTAATCTAAAAAGATGTACAACTTATTAGATTCGCCTCATTTCTCAACTACTCTGTTTAGAAAACAAACACCTTCATTGCCAAATATTGTACTGTGTGAAATAAGCTGTTTCCTTTCTAGAAATCAGTTGGTTTTGTACGAAGAAGATTGAGTGCAGCAATTTCAAACTTTCCTAGTTTGTGTAATCTAACAAGATGTCTAAGTTAGTTGATTTGCCTCCTTTCTAAAGTAGTCTGTTTATAAAACAAACAGGTTCATTGCCGAACCCAATACTGTGTGAAATAAGCTAGTTTGGTTTAGGAATCTGTTGCTTTCCTACAAAGAAGGGTGAGTGCAACAAGTTCAAACTTTCCTTATTATTGTAATCTAAAAAGATGTACAACTTAGTAGATTGGCCTCAATCTACAGTAGTTTGTTTAGAAAACAAACATCTTAATTGCTGAACACTGTACTGTGTGAATTAAGCTAGTTCAGTTCTAGGAATCAGTTGCTTTTCTACGGAGATGGTTGAGTGCAACAAGTTCAAACTTTCCTTGTTAACGTAATCTAAAAAGATGTACAACTTAATAGACTCACCCCTTTAGTAAAGTAGTTTGTTGAGAAAACAAACAACTTCATTGCCGAACACTGTACTGTGTGAAATAAGCTAGTTCGGTTCTAGGAATCAGTTGCTTTCCTACGAAGAAGGTTGAGTGCAGAAAGCTCAAATTTTCCTAGTTTGTGTAACCTAACAATATGTACAGTTTACATGTTTCTTTTCATTTCTAAATGACTTTTTTTAGAAAACAAATATCTTCATTGCCCTATATTGTAATGCGTAAAATAAACTATTTCAGTTCTAGGAATTAGATGCTTTCCTACGAAGAAGGTTGAGTGCAGCAAGTTCAAACGTTCCTGGTTTGTGTAATCTAATAAGATGTACAAGTTAGTAGATTCGCCTCATTTCTAAAGTAGTTTTTTTAGAAAACAAACATCTTCATTCCCGAACCCTAAACTGTGCGCAATAAGCTAGTTCGGTTCCATGAATCTCTTGCTTTCCTACGAAGAAGGTTGAGTACAGCAAGCCCAAACTTTCCTAGTTTGTGTAATCTAACAAGATGTATAAGTTAGTTGATTCCCCTCATTTCTAAAGTAGTCTGTTTATAAAACAAACATCTTCATTGCCGAACCCTATACTGTGTGAAATAACCTAGTTCGGTTTAGGAATCAGTTGCTTTCCTACGAACAAGGTTGAGTGCAACAAGTTCAAACTTTCCTTGTTAATGTAATCTAAAAAGATGTACAATTTAGTAGATGGGTCTCATTTCTACAGAAGATTTTTTAGAAAACAAACATATTCATTGCCGAACACTGTACTATGTGAACCAAGCGAGTTTGGTTCTAGTAATCAGTTGCTTTCATATGAAGAAGGTTGAGTCCAGCAAGTTCAAACTTTCCTTGTTTGTGTAATATAACAAGATATACAACTTACAAGTTTCACTTCATTTCTAAACTACTTTGTTTAGAAGAGAAACATCTTATTTGCCAAACACTGTAATATGTGAAATAAGCTAGCTCGGTTCAAGGAAGCAGTTATTTTCTATGAAGAAGGTTGAGTGCAGCAAGTTCAAACTTTCCTTGTTAATGTAATCTAAAAAGATGTACAACGTAGTAGATTGGCATCATTTCTTCAGTACTTTGTTTAGGAAACAAACATCTTCATTACCAAACCCTATACTGTGTGAAAATAGCTAGTTCGTTTCTAGGAATCAGTTGCCTTCCTACGAAGAAGGTTGAGTGAAGCAAGTTTAAACTATCCTTGTTTGTGTAATCTAACAAGATGTAAAACTTATTAGATTCGCCTCATTTCTAAACTTCTTTGTTTAGAAAACAAACACCTTCATTGACAAATATAGTACTGTGTGAAATAAGAGGTTTCGGTTCTACGAATCAGTTGCTTTCCTACAAAGAAGGTTGAGTGCAGCAAGATCAATCTTTCCTCTTTGTGTAATCTAACAAGATGGATAAGTTAGTAGATTCTCCTCATTTCTAAATTACTTTGTTTAGAAAACAAACATCTTCATTGCGGAACCCTATACTGTGTGAAATAATCTAGTTCTGTTCGACGAATCAGTTGTTTTCCTATGAAGAAGGTAGAGTGCAGCAAGTTCAAATATTCCTTGCTAATGTAAACTAAAAAGATGTACAACTTAGTAGATTGGCGTCATTTCTTCAGTAGTTTGTTTAGAAAGCAAACATCTTCATCGCCGAACCATGTACTGTGTGAAAATAGCTAGTTCATTTCTAGGATTCAGTGGCTTTTCTATGGAGATAGTTTAGTGCAACAAGTTCAAACTTTCCTTGTTAGAGTAAACTAAAAAGAGGTACAACTTAATAGATTCAACTCGTTTCTAAAGTAGTTTGTTGAGAAAACAAACATCTTCATTTCAGAACACTGTACTGTGTGAAATAAGCTTGTTCGGTTCTAGGAAACAAACATCTTCATTGCTGAACCCTATATTGTGTGAAATAAGCTAGTTCGGACTAGGAATCAGTTACTTTCCTAAGAAGAAGTTTGAGTGCAACAAGTTCAAACTTTCCTTGTTAATGTAATCTAAAAACTTGTACAATTTAGTAGATTGGTCTCATTTCTACAGTAATTTGTTTAGAAAACAAACATCTGAAATGCTGAACACTGTACTGTGTGAAATAAGCTAGTTCGGTTCTAGGAATCACTTGCTTTCCTACTAAGAAGGTTGAGTGTACCAAGTTCAAACTTTTCATGTTTATGTAAACTAACAAGATGTACATCTTACAAGTATCGCTTCATTTCTAAACTACTTTGTTTAGAAAACAAACATCTTCATTGCCAAACACAGTAGTGTGTGAAATAAGCTAGTTCAGTTCTAGGAATCAGTTGCTTTTCTATGGAGATAGTTTAGTGCAACAATTTCAAACTTTCCTTGTTAGAGTAATCTAAAAAGAGGTACAACTTAATAGATTCAACTCATTTCTAAAGTAGTTTGGTGAGAAAACAAATATCTTCATTGCCGAACACCGTACTGTGTGAAATAAGCTTGTTCGGTTCTAGGAAACACTTGCTTTCCTACAAAGAAGGTTGAGTGCAGCAAGTTCAAACTTTCCTTGTTTGTGTAATCTAACAAGATATACAACTTACAAGATTCTCTTCATTTCCAAGATACTTTGTTTATAAAATAAACACCTTCATTGCCAAATATTGTACTGTGTGAAATAAGCTTTTCCGGTTCTATAAATCAGTTGCTTTCCTACGAAGAAGGTTGAGTGCTAGAAGATCAAACTTTCCCAATTTGTGTAATCTAACAAGATGTATAAGTTAGTTGATTCTCCTGATTTCTAATGTACTTTGTTTAGAAAACAAACATCTTCATTGCCTAACCCTATACTGTGTGAAATAAGCTAGTTCGGTTTAGGAATCAGTTGCTTTCCTTCGAAGAAGGTAGAGTGCAACAAGTTAAAACTTTCCTTGTTAATGTAATCTAAAAAGATGTACAACTTAGTAGATTGGTCTCATTTCTACAGAAGTTTGTTTAGAAAACAAACACCTTCATTGCCAAACACTGTACTGTGTGAAATAAGCTAGTACAGATCTAGGAATCAGTTGCTTTTCTATGGAGATAGTTTAGTGCAACAAGTTCAAACTTTCCTTGTTAGAGTAATCTTAAAAGAGGTACAACTTAATAGACTCACCTCATTTCTAAAGTAGTTTGTTGAGAAAACAAACATCTTCATTGCCAAACACTGTAATGTGTGAAATAAGTTAGTTTGGTTCTAGGAAACAGTTGCTTTCCTACGAAGAAGGTTGAGTGCAGCAAGTTCAAACTTTCATTGTTTGTGTAATCTAACAAGATGTACACCTTACAAGTTTCGCTTCATGTCTAAACTACTTTGTTTAGAAGAGAAACATATTCATTGCCAAACACTGTAATGTATGAAATAAGGTAGTTCAGTTTTAGGAATCAGTTGCTTTCTTACAAAGAATTTTGAGTACAGCAAGTTCAATCTTTCCTTGTTAATGTAATCTAAAAAGATGTACAACTTAGAATATTGGCATCATTTCTACAGTAGTTTGTTTAGAAAAAAAAATCTTCATTGCCCAACCCTGTACTGTGTGAAAATAGCTAGTTCTTTTCTAGGAATCAGTTACTTTCCTACGAAGAAGGTTGAGTGCAGCACGTTCAAACTTTCCTTGTTTCCGTAATCTAACAAGATGTACAACTTCTTAGATATGCCTATTTTCTAAACTACTGTGTTTAGAAATCTAACACCTTCATTGCCAAATATTGCACTGTGTGAAATAAGCTGTTTTGGTTCTAGGAATCAGTTGCTTTAGTGCGAGGACGTTTGAGTGCAGCAAATTCAAACTTTCCTAGTTTGTGTAATCTAACAATAAGTTAGTTGATTCGCCTCATTTCAAAAGTAGTTTTTTTAGAAAACAAACATCTTCATTGCTGAACCATATACTGTGTGAAAAAAACTAGTTCGGTCTAGGAATCGGTTGCTATCGTACAAAGAAAGTTGAGTGGAACAAGTTCAAACTTTCCTTGTTAATGTAACCTAAAAAGATGTACAACTTAATAGATTCACCTCATATCTAAAATAGTTTGTTGAGAAAACAAACATCTTCATTTCCGAACACTGCACTATGTGAAATAAGCTAGTTCGGTTGTAGGAATCATTTCCTTTCCTACGAAGAAAGTTGAGTGCAACAAGTTCAAACTTTCCTTGTTTGTGTAATCTAACAAGATGTACAACTTACAAGTTTTGCTTCTTTTCTAAACTACTTTGTTTAGAAAAGAAACATGTCCATTGCCGAACACTGTAATGTGTGAAATAAGCGAGTTCAGCTCTAGGAATCACTGGCTTTTCTACGGAGATGGTTCAGTGCAACAAGTTCAAACTTTCATTGTTAATGTAATCTAAAAAGATGTACAACTTAATAGATTCACCTCATTTCTAAACTAGTTTGTTGAGAAAACAAACATCTTCATTGCCGAACACTGTGTTGTGTGAAATAATTAATTCAGTTTTAGGAATCAGTTGCTTTCCTACGAAGAAGGTTGAGTGCAGCAAGTTTAAACTTTCCTTCTTTGTATAATCTAACAAGATGTATAACTTACAAGTTTCGCTTCATTTCTAAACTACTTTGTTTAGAAAAGAAACATCTCCATTGCTGAACACTGTAATGTGTGAAATAAGCTAGTTGTGTTCTAAGAATCAGTTAATCAGTTACTTTCCTACGAAGAAGGTTGTGGGCAGCAAGTTCAAACTTTCCTTGTTTGCGTATTCTAACAAGATGTACAACGTATTAGATTCGCCTCATTCCTAAACTACTTTGTTTAGAAAACAAACACCTTCATTGCCGAATATTGTACTGGTGTGAAATAAGCTCTTTTGGTTCTATGAATCAGTTGCATTCCTGCGAAGAAATTTGAGAGCACCAAGTTCAAACTAATCTTGTTCATGTAATCTAACAAGATGTACAACATAGTAGATTGGCTTCATTTCTACAGTAGTTTGTTTAGAAAACAAACATCTTCATTGCTGAACGCGGTTCTGTGTGAAATAAGCTGTTTTGGTTCTAGGAATCAGTTGCTTTCCTAGGAAGAAGGTTGAGTGCAGGAAGTTCAAACTTTCCTAGTTTGTGTAATCTAACAAGATATATAAGTTAGTAGATTCGCCTCATTTCTAAGGAGGTTTTTGTATAAAACAAACATATTCATTGCCGAACCCTATGCTATGTGAAATAAGCTAGTTCGGTTCTATGAAACATTTGCTTTCCTACAAAGAAAGTTGAGTGCAACAAGTTCAAACTTTCCTTCTTAATGTAATCGGAAAAGTCGTACAACTTAGGAGATTGGCCTCATTTCTACAGTAGTTTGTTTAGAAAACAAACATCTTCATTGCCGAACACTGTACTGTGTGAAATAAGCTAGTTCGGTTCTAGGAATCAGTTCCTTTCCTATGAAGAAGGTTGAGTGTAGCAAGTTCAAACATTCCTTGTTTGTGTAATCTAACAAGGTGTACAACTTAGAAGTATCGCTTCATTTCTAAATTACTTTGTTTAGAAAACAAACATCTTCATTGCCAAACACTGTACTGTGTGAAATAAGGTACTTCGGTTCTAGGAATCAGTTGCTTTTCTATGGAGATAGTTTAGTGCAACAAGTTCAAACTTTCCTTGTTAGAGTAATTCAAAAAGAGGTACAACGTAATAGATTCACCTCATTTGTAAAGTAACTTTTTGTGAAAACAAACATCTTCATTGCCGAACACTGTACTGTGTGAAATAAGCTAGTTCAGTTCTAGGAATCAGTTGCTTTGCTACGAAGAAGGTTGAATGCAGCAAGTTCAAACTTTCATTGTTTGTGTAATCTAACAAGATGTACAACTTATAAGATTAGCTTCATTTCTAAGCTACATTGTTTAGAAAACAAACACCTTCATTGCCAAATATTGTATTGTGTGACATTAGCTTTTTCGGTTCTAGAAATCAGTTGCTTTCCTACAAAGAAGGTTGAGTGCAGCAAGTTCAAACTTTCCTTGTTTGTGTAATCTATCAAGATGTACAACATACAGGATTCTCTTCATTTCTAAGCTACTTTGTTTAGAAAACAAACACCTTCATTTCCAAATATTGTACTGTGTGAAAAAAGCTTTTTCAGTTCTAGAAATCAGTTGCTTTCCTACGAAGAAGGTGAGTGCAACAAGTTCAAACTTTCCCTGTTTTTGTAATCTAACCAGATGTACAACTTATTAGGTTCGCCTCATTTCTAAGCTACTTTGTTTAGAAAACAAACACCTTCATTGCCAAATATTGTACTGTGTGAAATAAGCTGTTTCGGTTCTAGGAATCAGTTGCTTTCCTAGGAAGAAGGTTGAGTGCAGGAAGTTCAAACTTTCCTAGTTTGTGTAATCTAACAAGATGTATAAGTTAGTAGATTCGCCTCATTTCTAAGGAGGTTTTTGTATAAAACAAACATATTCATTGCCGAACCCAATGCTATGTGAAATAAGCTAGTTCGGTTCTATGAAACATTTGCTTTCCTACGAAGAAATTTGAGTGCAACAAGTTCAAACTTTCCTTCTTAATGTAATCGTAAAAGACGTACAACTTAGGAGATTTGCCTCATTTCTACAGTAGTTTGTTTAGAAAACAAACATCTTCATTGCCGAACACTGTACTGTGTGAAATGAGCTAGTTCGGTTCTAGGAATCAGTCACTTTCCTATGAAGAAGGTTGAGTGTAGCAAATTGAAACATTCCTTGTTTGTGTAATCTAACAAGGTGTACAACTTAGAAGTATCGCTTCATTTCTAAATTACTTTGTTTAGAAAACAAACATCTTCATTGCCAAACACTGTACTGTGTGAAATAAGGTACTTCGGTTCTAGGAATCAGTTGTTTTTCTATGGAGATAGGTTAGTGCAACAAGTTCAAACTTTCCTTGTTAGACTAATTCAAAAAGAGGTATAACGTAATAGATTCACCTCATTTGTAAAGTAATTTTTTGTGAAAACAAACATCTTCATTGCCGAACACTGTACTGTGTTAAATAAGCTAGTTCGGTTCTAGGAATCAGTTGCTTTGCTACGAAGAAGGTTGAATGCAACAAGTTCAAACTTTCATTGTTTGTGTAATCTAACAAGATGTACAACTTATTAGATTCGCCTCATTTCTAAAGTATTCTGTTTAGAAAACAAACAACTTCATTGAAAAATATTGTACTTTGTAAAATAACCTGTTTTGGTTCCAGAAATCATTTGCTTTCCTATGAAGAAGGTTCAGTGCAGCAAGTTCAAACTTTCCTTGTTAATGTAACCTAAAAGAAATACAACTTAGTAGATTGGCCTCATTTCGACAGAAGTTTCTTTAGAAAACAAACATCTTCATTGCCGAACCTAGTACTTTGTGAAATAAGCTAGTTCGGTCCTAGAAATCAATTGCTTTCCTGCGAAAAAGGTTGAGTGCAGTAAGATCGAACTTTCCTTGTTTATGTAATCTAACACGATGTACAACTTAGAACTTTCGCACATTTCTAAACTACTTTGTTTACAAGAGAAACATCTTAATTGCCAAACACTGTAATGTGTGAAATAAGCTAGTTCGGTTCTAGAAATCATTTGCTTTCCTTCGAAGAAGGTTGAGTGCAGCATGTTCAACCTTTCCTTGTACTACTTGGTAGATTGGCGGCATTACTGCAGCAGTTTTTTTAGAAAAGAAACATCTTCATTGCCAAATCTGGTACTGTGTGAACATAGCTACTTCGTGTCTAGGAATCAGTTGCTATCCTTCGAAGAAGGTTGAGTGCAGCAAGTTCAAACTTTCCTTCTTTGTGTAATCTAACAAGATGTACAACTTATTAGATTCGCCTCATTTCTAAACTACTTTGTTTAGAAAACAAACACCTTCATTGCCAAATATTGTACTGTGTGAAATAAGCTGTTTTGGTTGTAGGAATCAGTTGCTTTTCTGCGAAGAAGGTCGAGTGCAGCAAGTTAAAACTTTCCTTATTTGTGTAATCTAACAAGATGTACAACATAGTAGATTGGCGTCACTTCTACACTAGATGGTTTAGAAAACAAACATCTTCATTGCCGAACCCTTTACTGTTTGAAAATAGGTAGTTCGTTTCTAGGAATCAGTTGCTTTCCTACGAAGAAGGTTGAGTGCAGCAAGTTCAAACTTTCCTTGTTTGTGTAATCTAACAAGATGTACAACTTATTAGATTCACCTCATTTCTAAACTACTTTGTTTAGAAAACAAACACCTTCATTGCCAAATATTGTAGTGTGTGAAATAACCTGTTTAGGTTCTAGGAATCAGTTGCTTTCCTACGAAAACTGTTGAGTGCAGCAAGTTCAAACTTTCGTAGTTTGTGTAATTTAACAAGATGTATAAGTTAGTAGATTCGCCTTCTTTCTAAAGTAGTTTGTTTAGAAAACTAACATCTTCATTGCCGAACCCTCAACTGTGTGACATAAGCTAGTTCTGTTCTAGGAATCATTTGCTTTCCTACGAAGAAGGTTGATTGCAACAAGGTCAAACTTTTCAGCTTAATCTAATCTAAGAGGATGTACAACTTAGTAGATTGGCCACATTTGTACAGTAATTTATTTAGAAAACAAAGATCTTCATTGCCAAACACTGTACTGTGTGAAATAAGCTAGTTTGGTTCTAGGAATCAGTTGCTTTCCTACTTAGTAGGTTTGAGTGCAGGAAGTTCAAACTTTCCTTGTTTGTGTAATCTAACAAGATTTACAACTTACAAGTTTCGCTTCATTTCTAAACTACTTTGCTTAGAAAACAAACATCTTCATTGCCAAACACTGTAGTGTGTGAAATAAGCTAGTTCGGATCTAGGAATCAGTTGCTTTTCTACGGAGATGGTTGAGTGCAACAAGTTCAAACTTTCTTGTTAAAGTAATGTAAAAAGATGTACAACTTAATAGATTCTCCTCATTTTAATGTAGTTTGTTGAGACAACAAACATCTTCATTCCCGAACACTGTACTGTGTGAATTAAGCTAGGTCGGTTCTAGGAATCAGTTGCTTTCCTACGAAGAAGGTTGACTGCGGCAAGTTCAAACTTTCCTAGTTTGTGTAATCTAAGAAGAAGAATAAAGTCGTTCATTCCCCTCATACCTAAAGTAGTTTGTTTAGAAAACAAACATCTTCATTGCCCAACCCTATACTGTGTGAAATAAGCTACTTCGGTCTAGGAATCATTTGCTTTCCTACGAAGAAGGTTGAGTGCAACAGGTTCAAACTTTCCTTCTTAATGTAATCTAACAAGATGTACAACTTAGTGGATTGGACTCATTTCTACAGAATTTGTTTAGAAAACAAACATCTTCATTGTCGAATACTGTAATGCGTGAAATAAGCTAGTTCGGTTCTCGGAATCACTTGCTTTCCTACAAAGAAGGTTGAGTGCAGCAAGTTCAAACTTTCCTTGTTAATGTTATCTAAAAAGATTTACAACTTAGTAGACTGCCGTCATTTCTTCAGTAGTTTCTTCAGAAAACAAACATCTTCATTGCCGAACCCTGTACTGTGTGAAAATAGCTATTTCGTTTCTAGGAATCAGTTGTTTTCCTAGGAACAAGGTTGAGTGCAGCAAGTTCAAACGTTACTTGTTTGTGTAATCTAACAAGATGTACTACTTGTTAGATTCGCCTCATTTCTAAACTGCTTTGTTTAGATAACAAACACCTTCATTGACAAATATTGTACTGTATGAAATAAGCTGCTTCAGTTCTAGGAATCAGTTCCTTTTCTCCGGAGATGGTTGAGTGCAGCAAGTTAAAAATTTCCTTGTTAATGTAATCTAAAAAGTTGTACAAGTTAATAGATTCACCTCATTTCTAAAGTAGTTCGTTGAGAAAACAAACACGTTCATTTCAAAATATTTTACTGTGAAAAATAAGCTGTTTCGGGTGTAAGAAATAGTTGCTTTCCTATGAAGAAGGTTGAGTGCAGCAAGATCAAACTTTCCTAGTTTGTGTAATGTTACAAGATGTATAAGTTAGTAGATTCGCCTCATTTCTAAAGTAGTTTGTTTAGAAAACAAACATCTTCATTGCCAAAAGCTTTACTGTGTGAAATAAGTTTGTTCGGGTCGAGGAATCATTTGCTTTTCTAAGAAGAAGGTTGAGTGCAACAAGTTCAAACTTTCATTGTTAATGTAATCTAAAGATGTACAACTTAGTAGATTGGCCTCATTTCTACAGTAGTTTGTTTAGAAAACAAACATCTTCATAGCCGAACACTGTACTGTGAAATAAGCGAGTTCGGTTCTAGGAATCAGTTGTTTTCCTGCGAAGAAAGTTGTGTGCAGCCAGTTCAAACTTTCCATGTTTGTGTAATCGAACAAGATGTACAACTTACACGATTCGCTTCATTTCTAAACTACTTTGTTTAGAAAACAAACATCTTCATTGAAAAACACTGTAGTGTGTGAAATAAGCTAGTTCGGTTCTACGAATCAGTTGCTTTTCTACGTAGATTGTTGAGTGCAACAAGTTCAAACTTTCCTTGTTAAAGTAATCTAAAAAGAGGTACAACTTAATAGATTCACCTCTTTTGTAATGCAGTTTGGTGAGAAAACAAACATCTTCATTGCCGAACACTGTACTGTTTGAAATAAGCTAATTCGGTTCTAGGAATCAGTTGCTTTCCTACAAAGAAGGTTGAGTGCAGCAAGTTCAAACTTTCATAGCTTGTGTAATCTAAGAAGATGTATAAGTTAGTTCATTCACCTCATATCTATTTTAATTTTTTTTAGAAAAAAACATCTTCATTGCCAAACCCTATACTGTGTGAAATAAGCTAGTTTGGTCTAGGAATCAGTTGGTTTTCTAAGAAGAAGGTTCAGTGCAACAAGTTCAAACTTTCCTTGTTATTGTAATCTAAAAAGATGTACAACTTAGTGGATTGGTTTCATTTTACAGAAATTGGTTTAGAAAACAAACATCTTCATTGTCGAATACTGTAATGTGTGAAATAAGCTAGTTCGGTTCTTGGAATCACTTGCTTTCCTACAAAGAAGGCTGAGTGCAGCCAGTTTAAACTTTCCTTGTTTGTGTAATCTAACAAGATGTACAACTGCCAAGTTTAGCTTCATTTCTAAACTACTTTGTTTAGAAAACAAACATCTTCATTGCCGAACACTGTACTGTGTGAAATAAGCTAGTTTGTTTCTAGGTATCCGTTGCTTTCCTAGGGAGAAGGTTGAGTGCAGCAAGTTCAAACTTTCCTTGTTTGTGTAATGTAATAAGATGTACAACATAGTACATTGGCGTCATTTTTACAGTAGTTTGTTTAGAAAACAAAAATCTTCATTTCCGAACCATACACTGTGTGAAATAAGCTAGTTCAGTTGAGGAATCTGTTGCTTTCCTATGAAGAAGGTTGAGTGCAACAAGTTCAAACGTTCTTTATTAATGTAATCTAAAAAGATGTACAACTTAGTAGATTGACCTCATTTCTACAGTAGTTTGTTTAGAAAACAAACATCTTCATTGCCAAACACTGTACTGTGTGAAATAAGCTAGTTCAGTTCTAGGAATCAGTTACTTTCCTATGAAGAAGGTTGAGTGTAGCAAGTTCAAACATTCCTTGTTTGTGTAATCTAACAAGGTGTACAACTTAGAAGTATCGCTTCATTTCTAAACTACTTTGTTTAGAAAACAAACATCTTCTTTGCCAAACATTGTAGTGTGTGAAATAAGGTAGTTCGGTTCTAGGAATGTGTTGCTTTTCTATGGAGATAGTTTCGTGCAACAAGTTCAAGCTTTCCTTGTTAGAGTAATTCAAAAAGAGGTACAAAGTAATAGATTCACCTCATTTGTAAAGTAATTTTTTGTGAAAACAAACATCTTCATTGTCGAACACTGTACTGTGTGAAATAAGCTAGTTCGGTTCTAGGAATCAGTTGCTTTGCTACGAAGAAGGTTGAGTGCAGCAAGTTCAAACTTTCCTTGTTTGTGTAATCTAACAAGATGTACAACTTACAAGATTCTCTTCATTTCTAAGCTACTTTGTTTAGAAACCAAAAACCTTCATTTCCAAATATTGTACTGTGTGAAATAAGCTTTTTTGGTTCTAGAAATCAGTTGCTTTCCTACGAAGAAGGTTGAGTGCAGGAAGTTCAAACTTTCCTAGTTTTTGTAATCTAAAAAGATGTATAAGTTAGTTGATTCGCCTCATGTCTAATGTACTTTGTTTAGAAAACAAACACCTTCATTGCCGAACCATATACTGTGTGAAATAAGCTAGTTAGGTCTAGGAATCATTTGCTTTCCTACGAAGAAGGTGAGTGCAAAAAGTTCAAACTTTCTTGTTTTTGTAATCTAACAAGATGTATGTAGTTTTGATTCATTTCTAAACTACTTTTTTTAGAAGAGAAACATATTCCTTGCCAAACACTGTAATGTGTGAAATAAGGTAGTTCGTTTGTAGGAATCAGTTGTTTCCTACAAAGAATTTTGAGTGCAGCAAGTTCATACTTTTCTTGTTAATGAAATCTAAAAAGATGTATAACTTAGAAGATTGGAATCATTTCTACAGTAGTTTGTTTAGAAAAAAAACATCTTCATTGCTGAACCCTGTACTGTGTGAAAATAGCTAGTTGGTTTCTAGGAATCAGTTACTTTCCTACGAAGAAGGTTGAGTGCAGCACGTTCACTCTATCCTTGTTTGCGTAATCTAACAAGATGTACAACTTCTTAGATTTGCCTCATTTCTAAACTACTTTGTTTAGAAAACAAACACCTTCATTGCCAAATATCGTACTGTGTGAAATAAGCTGTTTTGGTTCTAGGAATTAGTTGCTTTCCTGCGAAGAAAGTTGAGTGCAGCAAGTTCAAACTTTCCTTGTTTGTGTAATCTAACAAGATATATAAGGTGGTTGATTCACCTCTTTTCTAAAGTACTTTGTTTAGAAAACAAACATCTTCATTGCTGAACCATATACTGTGTGAAATAAAATAGTTTGGTCTAGGAATCGGTTGCTTTCCTACAAAGAAGGTTGAGTGGAACAAGTTCAAACTTTCCTTGTTAATGTAATCTAAAAAGATGTACAACATAGTAGATTGGGGTCATTTCTACAGTAGTTTGTTTGAAAAACAAACATCTTCATTGCTGACCACTATACTTTGTGAAATAAGGTAGTTCGGTTCTAGGAATCAGTTGCTTTGCTACGAAGAACGTTGAGTGCAGCAAGTTCAAACTTTCCTTGTTTGTGTAATCTAAGAAGATGTACAACTTATTAGATTCGCCTAATTTCTAAACTACTTTGTTTACAAAAGAAAAATCTTCATTGCCAAATATAGTACTGTGTGAAATAAGCTGTTTCAGTTCTAGGAATCAGTTGCTTTCCTACGAAGAAGGTTTAGTGCAGCAAGTTCAATCTTTCCTAGTGTGTGTCATCAAAAAAGATGTACAAGTTAGTTGATTCGCCTCATTTCTAAAGTAGTTTCTTTAGAAAACAAACATCTTCACTGCCGAACCCTATACTGTGTGAAAGAAGCTAGTTCGGTCTAGGAATCAGTTGCTTTCCTACGAAGAAGGTTGAGTACAACAAGTTCAAACTTTCCTTGTTAATGTAATATAAAAAGATGTACAACTTTGTAGATTGGTCTCATTTCTACATAAGTTTGTTTAGAAAACAAATATCTCCATTGCCGTACACTGTACTGTGTGAAATAAGCTAGTTCGGTTCTAGGAATCAGTTGCTTTCGTACAAAGAAGGTTGAGTGCAGCAAGTTCAAACTTTCCTTGTTTGTGTAATCTAACAAGATGTACAACTTACAAGTTTCGTTTCATTTCTAAACTAGTTTGTTTAGAAGAGAAACATCTTCATTGCCAAACAGTGTAATGTGTGAAAAAAGCTAGTTAGATTCCAGGAATCAGTTGCTTTCCTAAGAAGAAAGTTGAGTGCAGCAAGTTCAAACTTTCCTCGTTAATGTAATCTAAAAAGATGTACAACTTAGCAGCATGGCGTCATTTATATAGTAGTTTGTTTAGTAAACAAACATTTTCATTGCCGAACCCTGTACTGTTGGAAAATAGCTAGTTCCTTTCTTGGAATCAGTTGCTTTCCTATGAAGAAGGTTGAGTACAGCAAGTGTAAACTTTCCTTGTTTGAGTAATCTAACAAGATACACAACTTCTTAGATTTACCTCATTTCTAAACTACTTTGTTTAGAAAACAAACACCTTCATTGCCAAATATTGTACTGTGTTTTGCTTCTAGAAATCAGTTGCTTTCCTGCGAAGAAGTCTGAGTGCAGCAAGTTCAAACTTTCCTTGTTTCTGTAATCTAACAAGATGTACAACATATTAGATTGGCGTCATTTCTACAATAGTTTGTTTAGAAAACAAACATCGTCATTGCCAAACCCTATAGTGTGTGAAATAAGCTAGTTCGGTTTAGGAATCAGTTGCTTTCCTACAAAGAAGGTTGAGTGCAACAAGTTCAAACTTTCCTTGTTAAGGTAATATAAAAAGATATACAACTTAAGCCAGGCGTGGTGGCGCACGCCTTTAATCCCAGCACTCGGGAGGCAGAGGTAGGAGGTTCGCCGAGAGTTTGAGGCCACCCTGAGAACACATAGTTAATTCCAGGTCAGCCTGGACCAGAGTGAGTGAGACTCTACCTTGCAAAACCAAAAAAAAAAAAAAAAAAAAAGATATACAACTTAATAGATTGACCTCAATTCTAAAATAATTTTTTGAGAAAACAAACATCTTCATTGCTGAACACTGTACTGTGTGAAATAAGCTAGTTCGGTACTCGGAATCAGTTGCTTTCCTACAAAGAAGGTTGAGTGCAGCAAGTTGAAACTTTCCTTGTTTGCGTAATCTAAGAAGATGTACAACTTCTTAGATTTGCCTCATTTCTAAACTACTTTGTTTAGAAAACAAACACCTTATTTGCCAAATATTGTACTGTTTGAAATAAGCTGTTTTGGTTCTAGGAATCAGTTGCTTTCCTACGAAGAAGGTTGAGTGCAGCAAGTTCAAACTTTCCTGGTTTTTGTAATCTAAGAAGATGTATAAATTAGTTGATTCGCCTCATTTCTAAAGTAGTTTGTTGAGCTAACAAACATCTTCATTGCCAAACCCTTTACTGTGTGAAATAAGCTAGTTCGGTCGAGGAACCAGTTTCTTTTCTACGGAGATGGTTGAATGCAACAAGTTCAAACTTTTGTTGCTAATATAGTCTAAAAAGAAGTACAACTTGTTAGATTCACCTCATTTCTAAAGTAGTTTGTTTAGAAAACAAACATCTTCTTTGCCGAACACTGTACTGTGTGAAATAAGCTAGTTTTTTTCATGGAATCAGTTGCTTTCCTATGAAGAAGGTTGAGTGCAGCAAGTTCAAACCTTCCTTGTTTGTGTAATCCAACAAGATGTACAAATTACAAGTTTTGCTTCATTTCTAAACTACTTTGTTTAGAAAAGAAACATCTTCTTTGCCAAACACTGTAATGTGGGAATTAAGCTAGTTCGGTTCTAGGAATCAGTTGCTTTTCTACGGAGAAGGTTGAGTGCAACAAGTTCAAACTTTCCTTGTTAGTGTAATCTGAATAGATATATAGCTTAATAGATTCAACTCATTTCTAAAGTAGTTTGTGAGAAAACAAACATCTTCATTGCTGAACAATGTACAGTGTGAAATAAGCTAGTTCGGTTCTAGGAATCAGTTGCTTTCCTACGAAGAAGGTTGAGTGCAGCAAGTTCAAACTTTCCTTGTTTGTGTAATGTAACAAGATGTACAACTTACAAGTTTCGCTTCATTTCTAAACTACTTCGTTTAGAAAACAAACACCTTCATTGCCAAATACTGTACTGTGTGAAATAACCTGCTTTGGTTCTAGGAATCAGTTGCTTTTCTCCGGAGATGGTTGAGTGCAGCAAGTTCAAACATTCCTTGTTAATGTAATCTAAAAAGTTGAACAACTTAACAAATATACCGCATTTCTAAAGTAGTAAGTTGAGAAAACAAACATCTTCATTGCCAAACACTGTAATGTTTGAAATAAGCTAGATCGTTTCTAGGAATCAGTTGCTTTCCTACGAAGAAGGTTGAGTGCAGCAAGTTCAAACTTTCCTTCTTAATGTAATCTAAAAAGAGGTACAACTTAGTAGATTGGCCTAATTTCTACAGTAGTTTGTTTTGTAAAGAAACATTTTCATTGCCGAACACGGTACTGTGTGTAAAAAGCTAGTTCATTTCTAGGAATCTGTTTCTTTCCTATGAAAAAGGTGGAGTGCAACAAGTTCAACCTTTCCTTGTTAATGTAATCTAAAAAGATGTACAACTTAGTAGATTGGCCTCATTTCTGCAGTAGTTTGTTTAGAAAACAAACATCTTCATTGCCAAACCCTGTACTGGTGAAATAAGCTAGTTCGCTTCTAGTAATCAGTTCCTTTCCTACAAAAAAGGTTGAGTGCAGCAAGTTCAAAATTTCCTTGTTTGTGGAATCTAACAAGATGTACAACGTAAACTTTCACTTCATTTCTAAACTGCTTTGTTTAGAAAAAACACCTTCATTGTCAAACACTGTAATGTGTGAAATAATCTAGTTGCATTGTAGGAATCAGTTGCTTTTCTATGGAGATGGTTGAGTGCAACAAGTTCAAACTTCCCTTGTTAATGTAATCTAAGAAGATGTACAACTTAACAGGCTCACCGATTTCTAAAGTAGTTTGTTTAGAAAACAAATATCTTCATTCCGAACACTGTGCTGTGTGAAATAAGCTAGTTCGGTTCTAAGAATCAGTTGCTTTACTACAACGAAGGTTGAGTGCTGCAAGTTCAAACTTTTCATGTTTGTGTAATCTAACTAGATGTACAACTTACAAGTTTCACTTCATTTCTAAACTACTTTGTTTAGAAAACAAACACCTTCATTGCCAAATATTGTAATGGGTGAAATAACCTGTTTCGCTTCTAGGAATGAGTTGCTTTTCTCTGGAGATGGTTGAGTGTAGCAAGTTGAAACTTTCCTAGTTAATGAAATCTAAAAAGAGGTACAACTTAACAGATTCACCTCATTTCCAAAGGAGTTTGTTGAGGAAACAAACATCTTCATTGCCGAACACTGTACTGTGTGAAATAAGCTAGTTTGGTTCTAGGAATAAGGTGCTTTCCTGCGAAAAAGGTTGAGTGCAGCAAGTTCAAACTAACCTTGTGTTGCAGACAGCTTCAGGTTCGCTGAGATGAACTTCCAGACCAGGCACAGTTATGGAGGAAGGGATATTATTTATTGAAGCTTACAGATCCAGGGGAAGTTCCATAATGGCAAGAGAAGCGGCCTGCTCTCCACAGGACCAAGCAGAGAGAGAGAAAGCCAACCAGCCACCACAGCACACAGAGTAAAAAACTACCGCCAAAAGGTCACACAGCAAACTTCAGGAACTCCTGCTAGACACATTTGCATATCTTTACAATGGACTCTCAAACCATCACCACACCTTAAGACCCGGGCCCCCAGTGACCTTGCCTCTAGCAAGGTGATTGCAGATGCAAACTATAGAGTAATAAAACATTGAATATATTGGGGGACATATATTCAAACTACCACATTCCGCCCCTGGCCCCCAATATATTTAGCTCCTGGTCCCCAATAGATTTATAACTATCACACATTGTAAATTGTACTCAGTCCAATTTCAAAGGTTCTCACAGTCTTGATCAACTTAAGATAGTGAGTCCTGTAAAATCAAACAAGTTAAATACTTTCAACATGTAAAGGCACAGAGTAAACATTTTTAACTGGTATAAGGCATAGCAAGGAGAGACTAGAATAATGCAAACTCAACCACCATCAGCAGTCATCAAACTTCTGCAGTTCAAGTTCAATATAACCAGAGATGGATAGTCTCCAGGTTTTCCAATTCTGCCCCTCCAGCTGGGCAGAGTCGCCAGGGAAAACTTTCATCCCATGCCAACACTGCACTCCATGGTAGCCCTTTTTGCACAGTCCTGGTATATCCAAAACATCTTCAGGTCTCCATGCAACCCACGGTCCATCTTCCAAAGGCTCTTCCAGCCTATTCCTGAGGGTCTCCATGCCCTGCCTCATGCCGCATCTCAGCAGCGGCTCCTGGAACCGTGTGCAACTCATGACCACTCCATGCATTTTTCATGCTTCCAAAACTAATACCAGGTGTGCAGGACACAGCCATATTCTAAATTCAGGGACAAAATAAACCATAGCCTTGAAAAGCAGGTTCCTTCTCCAGTCAACTCTTTCCAAAGAGTTTGCATTTCTAACAGTCTTTCCTCAGGCATCCTCTCCATTGTTTTAATGTAAATCAAGTCAGGCCACCTTCCTTCCACCTTCCTTAAGATTGCTAATGCGTTAACAATAGCAGCTCCAGTAACCTAAAACCAGTCTCAGTGCCTCTACTTTGAGGTTTTCCAACTTAAAATCTTAAAATCTCCGTCCGGTATCTTCAGCCAAGCACATCAGTCCATTACAAATTTAAGTTTGATCAAACACTCTGGGCCTGGATAGCGGAACGTAGCCATCCCTTATGCCAGTAGCCCAGTTCCAACAAAGTCCTCTGCAGTCTTTCTTTCCCCTTAGAATCCACATAAGCCAAGCCTCGAAGTTCAGTACTATCTGCACTTAGCATTCTCAAACTCTCATCAGAATAGTCCATAAAACTTGGCTTACCACTCCAGAAGGCATCTTCAGTTGCAAGCACCAAGTCCATGCCCATTCCTCCAAAACAAAGGTTGCAAAAGACGAACATCCACACGGTCAGGTTCATCTCACCCCACACTCCTCGGTACCACTTTACTGTTGCAGACAGCTTCAGGTTCGCTGAGATGAACTTCCAGACCAGGCACAGTTATGGAGGAAGGGATATTATTTATTGAAGCTTACAGATCCAGGGGAAGTTCCATAATGGCAAGAGAAGCGGCCTGCTCTCCACAGGACCAAGCAGAGAGAGAGAAAGCCAACCAGCCACCACAGCACACAGAGTAAAAAACTACCGCCAAAAGGTCACACAGCAAACTTCAGGAACTCCTGCTAGACACATTTGCATATCTTTACAATGGACTCTCAAACCATCACCACACCTTAAGACCCGGGCCCCCAGTGACCTTGCCTCTAGCAAGGTGATTGCAGATGCAAACTATAGAGTAATAAAACATTGAATATATTGGGGGACATATATTCAAACTACCACACCTTGTTTGAGTAATCTAACAAGATGTACAAGATAATAGATTCACCTCATGTCTAAAGTAGTTTGTTGAGAAAACAAATATTTTCATTGCTGAGCACTGTACTGTGTGAAAAAAGCTTGTTCGGTTTTACGAATCAGTTGCTTTCCTATGAAGAAGGTTGAGTGCAGCAAGTTCAAACTTTCCTTGTTGGTGTAATCTAAGAAGATGTACAACTTTATAGATTCACCTCATTTCTAAAGTAGTTTGTTCAGAAAACAAGCAAGTTCGGTACTCAGAATCAGTTGCTCTCCTACGAAGAAGGTTGTGTGAAGCAAGTTCAAACTTTCCTTGTTGTGTAATCAAACAAGATGTACAACTTAAAAGTTTCGCTTCATTTCCAAACTTCTTTGTTGAGAAAACTAACATCTTCATTGCTGAACGCTGTACTGTGTGAAATAAGCTAGTTCAGTTCTAGGAATCAGTTGCTTTCCTGCGAAGAAGGTCAGTGAAGCAAGTTCAAACTTTCCTTATTTGTGTAATCTAACAAGATGTGCAACATAGCAGTCTGGCGTCATTTCTACAGTAGTTAGTTTAGAAAACAAACATCTTCATTGCCGAACCCTGTACTGAGTGAAAATAGCTAGTTCGTTTCTAGGAATCAGTTGCTTTCCTACGAAGAAGGTTGAGTGCAGCAGGTTCAAACTTTCCTTGTTTGTGTAATCTAACAAGATTTCCAATGTACAAGTTTCGCTTCATTTCTAAACTATTTGTTTAGAAAACAAACATCTAATAAGATGTACAACTTATTAGATTCGCCTCATTTCTAAACTACTTTGTTTAGAAAACAAACACCTTCATTCGAGAACCCTATACTGTGTGAAATAAGCTAGTTTGGTCTAGGAATCACTTGCTTTCCTACGAAGAAGGTTGAGTGCAACAAGTTCAAACTTTCCTTGTTAATGTAATCTAAAAAGATATACAACTTAGTAGACTTCCATCATTTCTACAGTGGTTTGTGTAGAAAACAAACATCTTCATTGCCAAATCCTTTACTGTGTGAAAACAGCTGCTTCGTTTGTAGGAATCAGTTGTTTTCCTACAAACAAGGTTGAGTGCAGCAAGTTCAAACATTCCTGTTTGTGTAATGTAATAAGATGTACAACGTATTAGATTCGCCTCATTTCTAAACTGCTTTGTTTAGAAAACAAACACCTTCATTACCAAATAGTGTACTGTGTGAAATAAGCTGTTTCGGTTCTAGGAATGAGTTGCTTTCCTACGACGAAGGTTGAGTGAGGCAAGTTCAAACTTTCCTATTTTGTGTAAACTAACAACATGTATAATTTACTTAATTCGCCTCATTTCCAAAGTAGTCTGTTTAGAAAACAAACATCTTCATTGCCGAACCATATACCGAGTGAAATAAGCTAGTTCCGTCTAAGAATCATTTGCTTTCCTACGAAGAACGTTGAGGGTTACAAGTTCAAACTTTCCTTGTTAATGTAATCTAAAACGATGTACAACTTAGATGATTGGCCTCATTTCTACAGTAGTTTGTTTAGAAAACAAACATCTTCATTGCAGAACACTGTACTGTGTGAAATAAGCTAGTTCCGTTCTAGTATTCAGTTGCTTTCCTACGAAGAATGTTGAGTGCATCAAGGTCAAACTTTCCCTGTTTGTGTAATGTAACAAGATGTACAACTTACAAGTTTCGCTTCAATTCTAAACTACTTTGTTTAGAAAACATAACCTTCATTGCCAAATAATGTAATGTGTGAAATAAGCTGTTTCTGTTCTAGGAATCATTTGCTTTGCTACGAAGAAGGTTGAGTGCAGCAAGTTCAAACATTCCTTTTTTGTGTAACCTAACAAGATGTACAACTTACAACTTTCGGTTCATTTCCAAACTACTTTGTTTCGAAAACAAACATCTTCATTGCTGAACACTGTACTGTGTGAAATAAGCTATTTTGATTCTAGGAATCAGTTGCTTTCCTAAGAAGAAGGATGAGTGCAGCAATTTCAAACTTTCTAGTTAATGTAATCTAAAGAGATGTACAACTAGTAGACTGTTGTCATTTTTACAGTTGTTTGTTTAGAAAAGAAACATCTTCATTGCGGAACCCTGTACTGTATGAAATTAGCTAGGTTTTTTAGAAAACAAATATCCTCATTGCCGAACCCTATACTGTGTGAAATAAGCTAGTTTGGTCTAGGAATCAGTTTCTTTCCTACGAACAAGGTTAAGTGTAATAAGTTCAAACTTTCCTTGTTAATGTAATATAAACAGATGTACTACTTAGTAGATTGGCCTCTTTTCTACAGTAGCTTGTTTCGAAAAGAAACATGTTCATTGCCAAACACTGTACTGTGTGAAATAAGCTAGATCGGTTTTCGGAATCAGTTGCTTTCCTACTAACAAGGTGGAGTGCAGCAAGTTGAAACTTTCCCTGTTTGTGTAATCTAACATGATGTACACTTACAAGTTTCGCTTCATTTCTAAACTACTATGTTTAGAAAACGAACATATTCATTGCCAAACACTGTAATGTGTGAAATAAGCTAGTTCCGTTCTAGGAATCAGTTGCTTTCCTACGAAGAAGATTGAGTGCAGCAAGTTCAAATTTCATTGCTTGTGTAATCTAACAAGATGTACAACTTATTAGATTCGCCTCATTTCTAAAGTACTTTGTTTCGAAAACAAACATCTTATTTGCCAAACACTGTGCTGTGTGAAATAAGCTAGTTTGGTTCGAGGAATCAGTTGTTTTCCTACGAAGAAGGTTGAGTGCAGCAAGTTCAAACTTTCCTAGTTGGTGTAATCTAACACGATGTATCAATTGTTAGATTCTCCTCATTTCTACAGTAGCTTGTTTACAAAATAATGATGTTCATTGCTGAACCCTATACTGTGTGAAATAAGCTAGTTCAATCTAGGAATCAGTTGCTTTCCTACGAAGAAGGTTGAGTGCAACAAGTTCAAACTTTTCTTGTTAGTGTAATCTAAAAAGATGTACAACTTAGTAGCTTGGCCTCATTTCTACAGTAGCTTGTTTAGAAAGAAAAACATCTTCATTGCCGAACACTGTACTCTGTGAAATAAGTTAGTTCGGTCTAGGAATCAGCTGCTTTCCTACGAAGAAGGTTGAGCGCAGCAAGTTCAAACTTTCCCTCTTTTTGTAATCTAACAAAATGGACACCTTACAAGTTTCCCTTCATTTCTAAACTATTTTGTTCAGAAAACAAACATCTTCATTGCCAAATACTGTAATGTCTGAAATAAGCCAGTTCCATTCTAGGAATCAGTTGCTTTTCTACGGAGATGGTTGAGTGCAACAAGTTCATACTTTCCTTGTTAATGTAGTCTAAAAAGATGTACAACTCAATAGATTCAGCTCATTTCTAAAGTAGTTTTTTGAGTAAACAAACATCTTCACTGCCGAACACTGTACTGTGTGACATAAGCTAGTTCGGTTCTAGGTACCAGTTGCTTTCTTACGAAGAAGGTTGAGTGCAGCAAGTTCAAACTTTCCTTGTTTGTGTAATCTAACAAGATGTACAACTTACAAGTTTAGCTTCATTTCTAAAGTACTTTGTTTAGAAAACAAATATCTTCATTGCCGAACACTATATTGTGTGAAATGAGGTAGTTCAGTTCGAGGAATCAGCTGTTTTCCTACAAAGAAGGTTGAGTGCAGCAAGTTCAAACTCTCCTTTTTAATGTAATCTAAAAAGATGTACAACTTAGTAGATTGGCGTCATTTCGTCAGTAGTTTGTTTAGAAAACAAACACCTTCATTGCCGAACCCTGTACTACGTAAAAATAGCTAGTTCGTTTTTAGGAATCAGTTGCTTTCCTACGAAGACGGTTGAGTGCATGAAGTTCAAACTTTCTTTGTTTTTGTAATCTAACAAGATGTACAACTTATTAGATTCGCCTCATTTCTAAACTATTTTTTAGGTAAACAAACTCCTTCATTGCCAAATATTGTACTGTGTGAAACAAGCTGTTCCAGTTCTAGGAATCAGTTGCTGTCCTACAAAGAAGGTTGAGTTCAGCAAGTTGAAACTTTCCTAGATTGTGTAATCTAAGAAGATGTACAACTTACAAGTTTCGCTTCATTTCCAAACTACTTTGTTTAGAAAACAACCACCTTCATTGCCAAATATTGTACTGTGTGAAAAAAGCTGTTTCAGTTCTAGAAATCAGTTGCTTTCCTGCGAAGAAGGTTGGGTGCAGCAAGTTCAAACTTTCCTAGTTTGTGTAATCTAACAAGTTGTATAAGATAGTTGATTCGCCTCCTTTCTAAAGTAGTTTGTTTCCAAAACAAACATCTTCATTGGCAAACTCTGTACTGTGTGAAATAAGCTAGTTCGGTTCTATGAATCAGTTGCTTTCCTACGAAGAGGGTTGAGTGCATAAAGTTCAAACTTTCACTGTTAATGCAATCTAAAAAGATGTACAAGTTAGTAGATGGGTCTCATTCCTACAGAAGTTTGTTTAGAAAACAAACATCTTCATTGCTGATAACTGTGTTGTGTCAAATAAGCTAGTTCTTCATTGCCAAATATTGTACTCTGTGAAATAAGCTCGTTCGGTTCTAGGAATCAGTTGCTTTCCTGTGAAGAAGTTTCAGTGCAGCATGTTCAAACTTTCCTAGTTTCTGTAATCTAACAAGATGTATCAGTTAGTAGATTCACCTCATTTCTGAAGTAGTTTGTTTAGAAAACAAACATCTTCATTGCCGAAACCTATACTGTGTGAAATAAGCTAGTCCGGTTCTAGTAATCACTCGCTTTCCTACGAAGAAGTTTGAGTGCAGCATGTTCAAACTTTCCTTGTTAATGTAATGTAAAAAGCTGTACAACTTAGTAGATTGGCGTCATTTCTACAGTAGTTTGTTTAGAAAACAAACATCTTCATTTCTGAACCCTATACTGTGTGAAAATAGCTAGTTCGTATCTAGGAATCATTTCCTTTCCTACAAAGAAGGTTGAGTGCAGCAAATTCAAACTTTCTTGTTTGTGTAATCTAACAAGATGTAAAACTTACAAGTTTCGCTTCATTTCTAAAGTACTTTGTTTAGAAAACAAACATCTTCATCGCTGAACACTGTACTGTGTGAAATAAGCTAGTTCGGTTCGAGGAATCAGTTGTTTTCCTACGAAAAGGTTGAGTGCAGCAAGTTCAAACTTTCCTAGTTGGTGTAATCTAACACGATGTACAAATTATTAGATTGGCCTCATTTCTATAGTAGCTTGTTTACAAAACAATCATATTCATTGCTGAACCCTATACTGTGTGAAATAAGCTAGTTCGGTCTAGGAATCAATTGCTTTAATACGAAGAAGGTTGAGTGCAACAAGTTCAAACTTTCCTTGTTAATGTAATCTAAAAAGATGTACAACTTAGTGGCTTGTCCTCATTTCTACAGTAGCTTGTTAAAAAAAAATCTTCATTGCCGAACACTGTACTCTGTGAAATAAGCTAGTTCAATCTCGGAATCAGTTGCTTTCCTACGAAGAAGGTTGAGTGCAGCAAGTTCAAATTTTCCCTGTTTGTGTAATGTAATAAGATGCACAACGTATTAGATTCACCTCATTTCTAAACTGCTTTGTTTACAAAACAAACACCTTCATTGCCAAATAGTGTACTGTGTGAAATAAGCTGTTTCGGTTCTAGGAATGAGTTGCTTTCCTACGACGAAGGTTGAGTGAGGCAAGTTCAAACTTTCCTAGTTTGTGTAATCTAATAAGATGTATAATTTACTTAATTCGCCTCATTTCCAAAGTAGTCTGTTTAGAACACAAACATCTTCATTGCTGAACCATATACTGAGCGAAATAAGCTAGTTCGGTCTAAGAATCATTTGCTTTCCTACGAACAATGTTGAGTGCTACAAGTTCAAACTTTCCTTGTTAATGTAATCTTAAAAGATGTACAACTTAGACGATTGGCCTCATTTCTACAGTAGTTTGTTTAGAAAACATACATCTTACTTGCTGAACCCTATACTGTGTGAAATAAGCTAGGTCCGTTCTAGGAATCTGTTGTTTTCCTATGAAGAAGGTTGAGTGCCACAAGTTCAACCTTTCCTTGTTAATGTAATCTAAAAAGATGTACAACTTAGTAGATTGGCGTCATTTCTAACAGCAGTTTGTTTAAAAAACAAACATCTTCATTGCTGACCACTAGACTGTGTGAAATAACCTAGTTCGGTTCCAGGAATCAGTTGCTTTCCTACGAAGAACGTTGAGTGTAGCAAGTTCAAACTTTCCTTGTTTGTGTAAGGTAACAATATGTACAACTTATTAGATTCACCTCATTTCTCAACTACGTTGTTTACAAAACAAACATCTTCATTGCCTAAATATTGTACTGTGTGAAATAAGCTGTTTCGGTTATAGGAATCAGTTGCTTTCCTACAAAGAAGGTTGAGAGCAACAAGTTCAAACTTTCCTTGTTAATGTAATCTAAAAAGATATACAACTTAGTAGATTGGCCTCATTTCTACAGTAGCTTGTTTAGAAAACAAATATCTTCATTGCCTAGCACTGTACTGTGTTAAATAAGCTAGTTCGGTTCTAGGAATCAGTTGCTTTCCGACGAAGAAGGTTGAGTGCAGCAAGTTCAAACTTTCCTTGTTTGTGTAATCGAACAAGATGTATACCTTACAAGTGTCGCTTCATTTCTAAACTAGTTTATTTCGAAAACAAGCACCTTCATTGCCCAATATTGTACTCTGTGAAATAAGCTGTTTCGGTTCTAGAAATCAGTTGCTTTCCTACGAAGAAGGTTGAGTGCAGCAAGTTCAAACTTACCTAGTTTGTGTAATCTAAAAAGATTTATAAGTTAGTTGATTCGCCTCATTTCTAAAGTAGTTTCTTTAGAAAACAAACATCTTCATTGTCGAACCATATAATGTGTGAAATAAGCTAGTTCGGTCTACGAATCTATTGCTTTCCTACGAAGAAGGTTAGTTGCAACAAGTTCAAACTTTCCTGGTTAATGTAATCTAAAAAGATGTACAACTTAGTAGATTGCTCTCATTTCTATAGAAGTTTGTTTAGCAAACAAATATCTCCATTGCCAAACACTGTACTGTATGAAATAAGCTATTTCGGTTCCAGGAATCAGTTGCTTTCCTATGAAGAAGGTTGAGTGCAGCAAGTTCAAACTTTCCTTTTTTGTGTAATCTAACAAGATGTACAACTTCCAAGTTTCGATTCATTTCTAAACTACTTTGTTTAGAAGAGAAACATCTTCATTGCCAAACAGTGTAATGTGTGAAATAAGCTAGTTCGATTCAAGGAATCAGTTGTTTTCCTAAGAAGAAAGTTGACTGCAGCAAGTTCAAACTTTCCTCGTTAATGTAATCTAAAAAGATGTACAACTTCTTATATTCGCCTCATTTCTAAACTACTTTGTTTAGAAAACAAACACCTTCATTGCCAAATATTGTACTGTGTGAAATAAGCTCTTTTGGTTCTAGGAATCAGTTGCTTTCCTGCGAAGAAGGTTGAGTGCAGCAAGTTCAAACTTTCCTTGTTTTTGTAATCTAACAAGATGTACAACATAGTAGATTGGCATCATTTCAACAGTAGTTTGTTTAGAAAACAAACATCGTCATTGCCGAACCCTATAATGTGTGAAGTAAGCTAGTTCAGTTTAGGAATCGGTTGTTTTCCTCCAAAGAAGGTTGAGTGCAACAAGTTCAAACTTTCCTAGTTAATGTAATCTAAAAAGATGTACAACTTAATACATTCACCTCATTTCTAAAATAATTTGTTGAGAAAACAAACATCTTCATTGCCCAACACTGTACTGTGTGATATAAGCTACTTCGGTTCTAGGAATTAGTAGCATTCCTAAAGAAGGTTGAGTGCAGGAAGTTGAAACTTTCCTTGTTTGTGTAATCTAAGAAGATGTACAACTTACAAGTTTCAATTCATTTCTAAACTACTTTGTTTAGAAAAGAAACATCTCCATTGCCAAACACTGTAATGTGTGAAATAAGCTAGTTCGGTTCTCGGAATCAGTTGCTTTCCTACGAAGAAGGTTGAGTGCAGCAAGTTCAAACTTTCCTTGTTTGTGTAATCTAAAAAGATTTACAACTTAGAAGTTTCGCTTCATTTCCAAACTTCTTTGTTTAGAAAACAAACATCTTCATTGCCAAACCTGGTACTGTGTGAAAATAGCTAGTTCTTTTCTAGGAATCAGTTGCAATCCTACGAAGAAGGTTGAGTGCAGCAAGTTCAAACTTTCCTTGTTTGTGTAATCTAACAAGATGTACAACTTATTAGATTCACCTCATTTCTAAGCTACATTGTTTAGAAAACAAACACCTTCATTGCCAAATATTGTACTGTGTGAAATAAGCTGTTTTAGTTCTGGGAATCAGTTGCTTTCCTACGAAGAAGGTTGAGTACAGCAAGTTCAAACTTTCCTAGTTTGTGTAATTCAGCAAGATGTATAAGTTAGTAGATTCGCCTCCTTTCTAAAGTAGTTTGTTTAGAAAACAACCATCTACATTGCCGAACCCTATTCTGTGTGACATAAGCTAGTTCGGTTCTAGGAATCATTTGCTTTCCTACAAAGAATGTTGAGTGCAACAAGTTCAAACTTTCTTTGTTAATGTAATCTAAAAAGATGTACAACTTAGTAGATTGGCCTCATTTCTGAAGTAATTTGTTTAGAAAACAAACATTTTCATTGCCAAACACTGTACTGTGTGAAATAAGCTAGTTCAGTTCTAGGAATCTGTTGCTTTCCTACGAAGTAGGTTGAGTACAGCAAAATTCAAACTTTCCTTGTTTGTGAAATCTAACAAGATGTACAACTTACAAGTTTCACTTCATGTCTAAACTGCTTTGTTTAGAAAACAAACATGTTCATTGCCAAATACTGTAGTGTGTGAAATAAGCTAGTTAGGTTCTAGGAATCAGTTGCTTTCCTACGAAGAAAGTTGAGTGCAGCAAGTTCAAACTTTCCTTGTTAATGTAATCTAAGAAGATGTACAACTTAGTAGATTGTCATCATTTCTACAGTAGTTTGTGTAGAAAACAAACTTCTTCGTTGATGAATACTTTACTGTGTGAAAATAGCTAGTTCGCTTGTAGGAATCAGTTGTTTTCCTAAGAACAAGGTTGAGTGCAGCAAGTTTAAACTTTCTTTGTTTGTGTAATCTAATAAGATGTACAACTAATTAGATTCACCTCATTTCTAAAGTGCTTTGTTTAGAAAAAAAAAAAACACCTTCATTACCAAATATTGTACTGTGTGAAATAAGCTTTTTCGATTCTAGGAATCAGTTGCTTTCCTACGAAGAAGGTTGAGTCCAGCAAGTTCAACCTTTCCTAGCTTGTGTAATCTAACAAGAGGTTTAAGTTAGTATATTCTCCTCATTTCTAAAGTAGTTTGTTTAGAAAACAAACATCTTCATTGCCGAACCATATACTGAGTGAAATAAGCTAGTTCGGTCTAGGAATCATTTGCTTTCCTAAGAAGAAGGTTGAGTGTTACAAGTTCAAACGTTCCTTGTTAATTTCATCTAAAAATATGTACAACTTAGCAGATTGGCCTCACTTCTACAGTAGTTTGTTTAGAAAACAAACATCTTCATTGCTGTACACTGTACTGTGTGAAATAAGCTAGTTCAGTTCTAGGAATCAGTTGCTTTCCTACGAAGATGGTTGAGTGCAGCAGGTTCAAACTTTCCTTGTTTGTGAAATCTAACAAGGTGTACAACTTACAAGTTTCGCTTCATTTCTAAACTACTTTGTTTAGAAAACAAACATCTTCAGTGCCAAACACTGTAGTGTGTGAAATAAGCTAGTTAGGTTCTAAGAATCAGTTGCTTTCCTACGAAGAAGGTTGAGTACAGCAAGTTCAAACACTCCTTTTTAATGTAATCTAAAAAAAATGTACAACATAGTAGACTGCCGTCATTTCTACATTAGTTTATGTAGATAACAAACATCTTCATTGCCGAATCCTTTACTGTGTGAAAATTGCTACTTCATTTGTAGGAATCAGTTGTTTCCCTACAAACAAGGTTGAGTGCAGCAAGTTCAAACATTCTTTGTTTGTGTAATCTAATAAGATGTACAACTTATTAGAATCGCCTCATTTCTAAAGTGCTTTGTTTAGAAAACAAACACCTTCATTACCAAAGAGTGTACTGTGTGATATAAGCTGTTTTGGTTCTAAGAATGAGTTGCTTTCCTATGACGAAGGTTGAGTGAGGCAAGTTCAAACTTTCCTAGTTTGTGTAATCTAACAACATGTATAATTTACTTATTTCGACTCATTTCCATCGTAGTCTGCTTAGAAAACAAACATCTTCATTGCCGAACCATATACTGAGTGAAATAAGCTAGTTCGGTCTAGGAATCAGTTGCTTTCCTACAAAGAAGGTTGAGTGCAGCAAGTTCAAACTTTCCTAGTTTGTGTAATCTCACAAGATGTATAAGTTAGTAGATTTGCATCATTTTTAAAGTAGTTTGTTTTGAAAAGAAACCTCTTCATTGCCGAACCCTATACTTTGTGAAATAAGCTAGTTCGGTTCTAGGAATCAGTTGTTTTCCTACGAAGAAGGTTGAGTGCAACTGAAAGGATAAACAGACTAGTTACAAACTAAAAGTATAACGATAGAAATGTAAAGAATGTAAGCAAGAAATGCCCAAACTGAAGTAAAGTCATGACAGGCTCTAAGAATATTCAGACCTGAGTTTATATTTCTGGGCTGAGCTGACCCAGCATTTTTGCAGTTCCTGGAAAAACCCCAAACTGCCCACTACCCAAAATAATCCTTGAAATGAGCCAGTCTGAAGAAACTGAGCAAATGTTATACATACTTGTGATCTTCAAGTTATAGATAAGTTGGCTCAAAATGCCTTAGTAATCACATAACCAATGATCATACTACATGTACATTATTTTTAATTGTTAACCAATCATGTTATAAATTCTCCTCTCCTTTGTTTGAATCCAATAAAAGCTGCCCTGATTCTACAATCGGGGCCTTCAGTCCTCCACCCCTGCGTGGAGTATGACTGTGGGCCCCAGCACACGCTTGGAATAAAACTCCTCTTGCTGTTTGCATCAAGACCATTTCTCGTGAGTGTTTTGGGTGTCGCCTTTCCTGAGACAGAGCCCGGGGAGTCCTCACTTCCAGGGTCTTACAGCTTGGTTCCACGACCGGGAAACTGCGACTATCTATCACACTTGAGAACCGAATTGGAGGTAAGGGGATCCTCCTAAAATGTGTGAGTGTGTGTGCCGGCCGGCGTCTTTGTTCTGAGTGTCTGTTCTCTGTTCTGTAACACGCACTTCAGGTTTGCAGCTGTCCTCTGGGGCCGTAAGGAATGGAGGACTGTGATCAGCAGGTGTGCTAAGAGTATCACAGGCTGCCATCCTGGGGGATGCCCCAGGAGGTGAGGAGGAGAGCCGGGGACCCCTGGTGGTCTCCTACTGTTGGTCAGAGGACCGAGTTCTGTTGTTGAAGCGGAAGCTTCCCTCTGTGCGACCGTCCGATTTTTTTTTCGCTTGCCTGTGGAAGACGCGAACGGGTCGCAAGTGTCTGGATCTGTCAATTTCAATTCTGTGTGTCTTTGTCTTGTGTGTCTTTGTCTACATTTTTGTCATGGGACAGACGGTGACGACTCTTCTTAGTTTGACTCTTGACCATTGGACTGAAGTGAAATCTAGGGCTCACAATTTGTCAGTTGAGGTGAGGAAGGGACCCTATAAGACATTTTGTGCCTCTGAATGGCCTACATTCAATGTTGGGTGGCCTTCAGAGGGAACATTTAATTCTGAAACTATTCAGGCTGTTAAAACTATTATTTTCCAGGCAGGACCCTGCTCTCATTCCGATCAGGAGCCCTACATCCTTACATGGAGTGATTTGGTAGACAACCATCCATCATGGGTTAAGCCATGGCTAAGCAAATCTAAGGAGCCAGACTCCCGAGTTCTGGCCCTAGAAACGAAAAGAAAGGTTCATTTGAAAAAGCCAAACTTTCTCCTCGCATCTATCCTGAGATCGAGGAACCTCCGGCTTGGCCGGAATCCCAACCTGTTTCCCCACCCGTTATCCCTCACAAGGTGTCACTAGAGGATCATCTGTATCCACCCTTCCTGAGGCTCCGGCAATGGGAGGACTGGCTGTGAGTACCCAGAGTAGCAGAGAGCGGACAGATGAGATTGTGACGCTTCCTCTGCGCACCTTTGGGACCCCTTGAGAATCTATCGCCAGGCTCTGGCCAGTCAACCCCTTTTTGCCTTTGAATGGAGAGACCCAGGTACAGGTAGAACAGGACAGCTCACCTGGACCCGACTACCCCGAGGGTTCAAAAACTCCCCAACCATCTTTGATGAAGCCCTACATAAAGATCTGGCCAACTTCAGGGCCCAAAACCCCCAGGTGACTCTTCTCCAGTATGTAGATGACCTGCTCCTGGCAGGAGCTACCAAATAGGATTGCTTGGAAGGTACGAGAGCACTGCTACTGGAATTGTCTGACTTAGGCTACCGAGCCTCAGCTAAGAAGGCCCAGATCTGCAGGAGAGAGGTAACGTACCTGGGGTACAGTTTACGCGACGGGAAACGATGGCTGACCGAGGCACGAAAAAGAACTGTAGTTCAGATACCAATCCCAACCACGGCCAGGCAAGTAAGAGAATTCCTGGGGACAGCTGGGTTTTGCAGACTCTGGATCCCGGGGTTTGCAACCCTAGCAGCTCCACTCTACCCATTGACCAAAGAAAGAGGGGAATTCTCCTGGGCTCCTGAGCATCAGAAAGCATTTGATGCTATCAAAAAGGCCTTGCTGAGCGCACCTGCTCTAGCCCTCCCTGATGTAACTAAGCCTTTTACCCTCTATGTGCACGAATGTAAGGGAGTGGCATGGGGAGTTTTGACCCAATCCCTGGGGCCATGGAAAAGACCTGTTGCTTACCTGTCCAAGAAGCTTGACCCTGTAGCCAGTGGATGGCCTGTCTGTCTGAAGGCTATTGCAGCTGTGGCTGTACTGGTCAAGGATGCTGACAAATTGACGTTGGGACAAAACATAACTATAATAGCCCCCCATGCACTGGAGAGTATTATCCGGCAGCCTCCAGACCGATGGATGACTAACGCCCGCATGACCCACTATCAAAGCCTGCTTCTCACAGAGAGAGTCATATTCGCTCCACCAGCCACCCTCAACCCCGCCACTCTTCTACCTGAAGAGTCTGATGAACCAGTGACTCATGATTGTCACCAACTATTGGTTGAGGAGACCGGGGTCCGTAAGGACCTTACAGACAGCCCGCTGACCGGAGAAGCGCTGACCTGGTTCACTGATGGGAGCAGCTACGTGGTAGAAGGTAAAAGGATGGCTGGGGTGGCGATAGTGGATCGACCCGCACGGTCTGGGCCAGTTGTCTGACAGAAGGGACCTCAGCACAAAAGGCTGAGCTCGTGGCCCTCACACAAGCCTTGCGGCTGGCTGAAGGGAAATCCATAAATATTTACAAGGACAGTAGGTATGCTTTTGCGACTGCACACGTGCATGGAGCCATATACAGACAGAGGGGGTTACTTACTTAAGCAGGAAAAGAAGTCAAAAATAAAGAAGAGATTCTAAGCCTACTGGAGGCTTTACATTTGCCAAAGAGACTAGCCATTATACATTGCCTTGGGCATCAGAAGGCCAAAGACTTCATCTCAAAAGGGAACCAGATGGCTGACCAGGTAGCCAAGCAGGAAGCCCAGGGTGTCAACCTTCTACTGGTAATGGCAAAGCCCAAGGCCTCGGAACCTGGACGACAGTACACTCTAGAGGACTGACAAGAGATAAAAAAGAATGACCAGTTCTCCAGGACCCCAGAAGGGACCTGCTACACCCCAGGTGGGAAGGAGATCCTACCCCACAAAGAAGGATCAGAGTATGTACGACAGATACATCGTTTAACCCACCTGGGAGCTAAACATCTGCAGAGACTGGTTAAAACATCCCCTTACCATGTTCTCAAACTGTCGGGGGTAGCTGATTCAGTGGTCAAACATTGTGTACCCTGCCAGCTGGTTAATGCACATCCTTCAAGAATGCCTCCTGGAAAGAGACTAAAGGGAAGCCACCCACGCGCTCACTGGGAAATAGCCTTCACTGAGGTAAAACCAGCCAAATATGGTAATAAATACTTATTAGTTTTTATAGACACCTTTTCAGGATGGGTAGAGGCTTATCCTACCAAGAAGGAGACCTCAACTGTGGTGGCTAAGAAAATATTGCCAAACACTATACTGTGTGAAATAAGCTAGTTCGGTCTAGGAATCAGTTGCTTTCCTACGAAGAAGGTTGAGTGCAACAAGTTCAAACTTTCCTTCTTAATGTAATCTAAAAAGATGTACAACTTAGTAGATTGGCCTCATTTCTACAGTAGTTTGTTTAAAAAACAAACATCTTCATTGCTGAACACTATACTGTGTGAAATAAGCTAGTTCCGTTCTAGAAATCAGTTGGTTTTCTACGGAGATGGTTGAGTGCAACAAGTTCAAACTTTCCTTGTTAATGGAATCTAAAAAGATGTACAACTTAATAGATTCACCTCATTTCTAAAGGAGTTTGTTCAGAAAACAAACATCTTCATTGCCAAACACTGTACTGTGTGAAATAAGCTAGTTCTGTACTCGGAATCTGAATCAGTTGTTAATGTAGTTAAAAAGATGTACAACTTAATAGAGACCTCAGGTTGAGTGCAGAAAGTTCAAACTTTCCTTTCAAGGTTGTAACTTTCCTTGTCAATGTAATCTAAAAAGATGTACAACTTATTATATTCGCCACATTTGTAAACTACTTTGTTTAGAAAACAAACACCATCATTGCCAAATATTGTACTGTGTGAAATAAGCTGTTTTGGTTCTAGGAATAAGTTGCTTTCCTACAACGAAGGTTGAGGGCAGCAAGGTCAAACTTTCCTAATTTGTGTAATCTAACAAGATGTATAAATTAGTAGATTTGCCTCATTTCTAAAGTAGTTTGTTGAGAAAACAAACATCTTCATTCCCGAACCCTATACTGTGTGCAATAAGCTAGTTCGGTTCTAGATATCATTTGCTTTCCTACGAAGAATTTTGACTTCAACAAGTTCAATCTTTCCTTGTTAATGTAATCTAAAAAGATGTACACCTTAGTAGAGGAGCCTCCTTTCTATAGTAGTTTGTTTAGAAAACTAACATCTTCATTACTGAACACTGTACTGTGTGAAATAAGCTAGTTCGGTTCTAGGAATCAGCAGCTTTCCTAAGAAGTAGATTGAGTGCAGCAAGTTCAAACTTTCCTTGTTTGTGTAATCTAACAAGATGTAAAATGTACAAGTTTCGCTTCATTTCTAAACTACTTTGTTTAGAAAAGAAACATCTTCATTTCCGAACACTGTAGTGTGTGAAATAAGCTAGTTTGTTTAGAGGAGTCAGTTGCTTCCTTTGAAGAAGGTTGAGTACAGCAAGTTCAAACTTTCCTTCTTTGTGTAATCTAACAAGATGTACAAAGTATTATATTTGCCTCATTTCTAAACTTCGTTGTTTAGAAAACAAACACCTTCCTTGCCAAATACTGTACTGTGTGAAATAAGCTTTTTGAGTTCTAGGAATCAGTTGCTTTCCTACGAAGAAGGTTGAGTCCAGCAAGTTCAAACTTTCCTAGTGTGTGTAATCTAACAAGAGGTTTAAGTTAGTATATTCTCCTCATTTCTAAAGTAGTTTGTTTAGAAAACAAACATCCTCATTGCCAAACCCTATACTGTGTGAAATAAGCTAGTTCGATTCTAGGAAACATTTGCTTTCCTACGAAGAAGGTTGAGTGCAACAAGTTCAAACTTTCCTTCTCAATGTAATCTAAAAAGATGTACAACTTAGTAGATTGGCCTCATTTCTAAAGTAATTTGTTTAGAAAACAAACATCTTCATTGCCAAACACTGTACTATGGGAAAAAAGCTAGTTCGGTTCTTGGAATCAGTTGCTTTCCTACGAAGTAGTTTGAGTGCAGGAAGTTTAAACTTTCCTTGTTTGTAAAACCGAACAAGATGCAAAACTTAAATGTTGCACTTCACTCCTAAACTGGTTTGTTTAGAAAACAAACATCTTCATTGCCAAACACTGTAGTGTGTGAAATAAGCTAGTTCGGTTCTAGCAATCAGTTGCTTTCCTATGAAGAAGGTTTAGTGCAACAAGTTCAAACTTTCCCTTTTAACGTAATCTAAAAAGTTGTACAACTTAGCAGACTGGCTTCATTTCTACAGTAGTTCATTTAGAAAACAAACATCTTCGTAGCCGAACCCTGTACTGTATGAAAATAGCTAGTTCTTTTCAAGGGATCAGTGGCTTTCCTCCAAAGAAGGTTGAGTGCAGCAAGTTCAAACTTTCCTAATTTGTGTAATCTGACAAGATGTATAAGTTAGTAGATTCGTCTGTTTTCTAAAGTAGTTTGTTTAGAAAACAAACATCTTCATTCCCGAACCCTATACCATGTGCAATAAGCTAGTTCGGTTCTAGGAATCATTTGCTTTCCTGCGAAGAAGGTTGAATGCAAAAAGTTCAAACTTTCCTTCTTAATGTAATCTAAAAATATGTACACCTTAGTAGAGGAGCCTCATTTCGACAGTACTTTGTTTACAATACAAACATCTTCATTACCGAACAATGTACTGTGTGAAATAAGCTACTTAGGTTCTAGGAATCAGTAGCTTTCCTGCGAATAAGGTTGAGTACAGCAAGTTCAAACTTTCCTTGTTTGTGTAATCTAACAAGATGTACAACTTACATGTTTCACTTCATTTCTAACCTACTTTGTTTAGAAAACAAACATCTTCATTACCAAACACTGTAGTGTGTGAAACAAGATAGTTTGGTTCTACAATCTGATGAAGTAGGTTGAGTGCAGCAAGTTCAAACTTTCCTTGTTAATGTAATCTAAAAAAATGTACAATTTAGTAGATTGCCATCATTTCTAAAACAGTTTTTGTAGACAACAAGCATCTTCATTGCCGAATCCTTTACTGTGTGAAAATAGCTAGTTCGTTTGTAGGAATCAGTTGTTTTCCTACAAACAAGGTTGAGTCCAGCAAGTTCAAAATTTCGTTGTTTGTGTAATCTAATAAGATGTACAATTTACTAGATTCGCCTCATTTCTAAACTGCTTTGTTTAGAAAACAAACACCTTCATTACCAAATATTGTACTCTGTGAAATAAGCAGTTTCAGTTCTAGGAATCAGTTGCTTTCCTACGATGAAGGTTGAGTGCAGCAAGTTCAAACTTTCCTAGTTTGTGTAATCTAACAACATGTTTAATTTATTTGATTCGCCTCATTTCCAAAGTAGTTTGTTTAGAAAACAAACATCTTCATTGTTGAACCATATACTGAGTGAAATAAGCTAGTTTGGTCTAGGAATCATTTGCTTTCCTACGAAGAAGGATGAGTGCTACAAGTTCAAACTTTCCTTGTTAATGTAATCTAAAAAGATGTACAACTTAGTAGATTGGCCATATTTCTACAGTAGTTTGTTTAGAAAACAAACATCTTCATTGCTGTACACTGTACTGTGTGAAATAAGCTAGTTCGGTTCTAGGAATCAGTTGCTTTCCTACGAAGAAGGTTGAGTGTAGCAAGTTCAAACTTTCCTATTTTGTAATCTAACAAGATGTATAAGGTAGTTGATTCACCTCTTTTCTAAAGTAGTTTGTTTAGAAAACAACCATCTTCATTTCCGAACCATATACTGTGTGAAATAAGCTAGTTCGGTCTAGGAATCAGTTGCTTTCCTACGAAGAAGGTTGAGTGCAACAACTTCAAACTTTCCTTGTTAATGTAATCTAAAAAGATGTACAACTTAGTAGATTGGCCTCTTTTCTACAGTAGTTTGTTTAAAAAACAAACATCTTCATTGCCGAACACTATACTGTGTGAAATAAGCTAGTTCGGTTCTAGGAATCAGTTCCTTTCCTACAAAGAAGGTTGAGTGCAGCAAGTTCAAACTTTCATTGTTTGTGTAATCTAACAAGATGTACAACTTAAAAGTTTCGCTTCATTTCTAAACTACTTTGTTTAGAAAACAAACATCGTCATCGCTGAACACTGTACTGTGTGAAATAAGCTAGTTTGGTTCTAGGAATCAGTAGCTTTCCTACGTAGAAGGTTGAGTGCAGCAAGTTCAAACTTTCCTTGTTAATGTAGTTTAAAAAGATGTACAACTTAGTAGATTGCCGTCATTTCTAAAGTTGTTTGTTTAGAAAACAAACATCTTCATTGCCAAACCCTGTACTGTGTGAAAATAGCTAGTTGGTTTCTAGTAATCAGTTTCTTTCCCAAGAAGAAGGTTGAGTACGGCAAGTTCAAACTTTCCTTGTTTGCGTAATCTAACAAGATGTACAATTTATTAGATTTCCCTCATTTCTAAACTACTTTGTTCAGAAAACAAACACCTTCAATGCCAAATATTGTACTGTGTGAAATGAGCTGTTTTGGTTCTAGGAATCAGTTGCTTTCCTGCAAAGAAGGTTGAGTGCAGCAAGTTAAAACTTTCCTAGTTTGTGTAATCTAACAAGATGTATTAGTTCGTTGATTCGCCCCATTTCTAAAGTAGTTTGTTTAGAAAACAAATTTCTTCAGTGCCAAACACTGTACTGTGTGAAATAAGCTACTTCGCGTCTGGGAATCAGTTGCTTTCCTATGTAGAAGGTTGAGTGCAGCAAGTTCAAAATTTCCTTGTTTGTGTAATCTAACAAGATGTACAACTTACAAGTTTCGCTTCATTTTTAAACTACTTTGTTTAGAAAACAAACATCTTCACTGCCTAATGCTGTACTGTGTGAAATAAGCTAGTTCTGTTCTAGGAATCATTTGCTTTCCTACGAAGAAGGTTGAGTGCAGCAAGTTCAAAGTTTCCTTGTTAATGTAATCTAAAAATATGTACAACTTAGGACATTGGCGTCATTTCTACAGTAGTTTGTTTAGAAAACAAACATTTTCATTGCTGATCCCTGTACTGTGTGAAAATAGGTAGTTCGTTTCAAGGAATCAGTTGCTTTCCTACGAAGAAAGTTGAGTGTAGCAAGTTCAACTTTCCTTGTTTGTGTAATCTAACAAGATGTACAACTTATTAGATTCATCTCATTTCCAAACTACTTTGTTTAGAAAACAAACACCTTCATTTTCAAATATTATACTATATGAAATAAGCTGTTTTGGTTCTAGGAATCAGTTGCTTTCCTACAAAGAAGGTTGAGTGCAGCACGTTCAAACTTTAATAGTTTTTATAATCAAACAAGATATATAAGTTAGTTGATTCTCATGATTTCTAAAGTAGTTTGTTTAGAAAACAAAGATCTTCATTGCCTAAACCTATACTGTGTGAAATAAGTTTCTTCGGTCTAGGAATCAGTTGCTTTCCTATGAAGAATGTTGAGTGCAACAAGTTCAAACTTTCCTTGTTAATGTAATCTAAAAAGATGTACAACTTAGTAGATTGGCCTCATTTCTACAGTCGCCTGTTTAGAAAATAAACATCTTCATTGCCGAACACTGTACAGTGTGAAATAAGGTAGTTCAGTTCTAGGAATCAGTTGTTTTCCTATGAAGAAGGTTGAGTGCAGCAAGTTCAAACTTTCCTGTTTATTAATCTAACAAGATGTACAACTTACAAGTTTCGCTTCATTTCTAAACTACTTTCTTAAGAAAAGAAACATCCTCATTTCCAAACACTATAATGTGTGTAATAAGCTAGTTTGGTTCTCAGAATCAGTTGCTTTTCTATGGAGATGGTTGAGTTCAGCAAGTTCAATCTTTCCTAGTTAATGTAATCGAAAAGGTTAACAACCTAATAGATTCACCTCATTTCTAAAGTAGTTTGTTGAGAAAACAAACATCTTCATTGCCGAACACTGTACTGTGTGAAATAAGCAAGTTCGGTTCGAGGAATCAGTTGTTTTCCTATGAAGAAGGTTGAGTGCAGCAAGTTCATACTTTCCTTGTTAATTTAATCAAAAAAAGATATACAACGTAGTATATTGGCGTCATTTCTACAGCAGTTTGTTTACAAAACAAACATCTTCATTGCCGAACCCTGTACTGTGTGAAAGAAGCTACTTCGTTTGTAGGAATCAGTTGCTTTCCTGTGAAGAAGGTTGAGTGAAGCAAGTTCAAACTTTCCTTGTTTGCGTAATCTAACAAGATGAACAACTTATTAGATTTGCCTCATTTCTAAACTACTTTGTTTAGAAAACAAACACCTTCATTGACAAATATTGTACTGTGTGAAATAAGCTGTTTTGGTTCTAGGAATCAGTTGCTTTCCTGTGAAGAAGGTTGAGTGCAGCAAGTTCAAACTTTCCTAGTTTGTGTAATCTAGTTGCTTTCCTTTGAAGAAGGTTGAGTGCAGCAAGTTCAAACTTTCCTAGTTTGTGTAATCTAAAGATGTAAAAGAAAGTGTAGTTCAAACTTTCCTAGTTTTAGTTGATTCGCCCCATTTCTAAAGTAGTTTGTTTAGAAAACAAACATCTTCATTGCCAAATGCTGTACTGTGTGAAATAAGCTAGTTCGGCTCTAGGAATCAGTTGCATTGCTAAGAAGAAGGTTGAGTGCAGCAAGTTCAAACTTTCCTTGTTTGTGTAATCTAACAAGATGTACAACTTAAAAGTTTGCTTCATTTCTAAACTACTTTTTTTAGAAAAGAAACATCTTCATTGCCAAATATTGTACTGTGTGAAATAAGGTGTTTTGGTTCGAGGAATCAGTTGTTTTCCTACAAAGAATGTTGAGTGCAGCAAGTTCAAACTTTCCTTTTTAATGTAATATAAAAAGATGTACAATTTAGTAGATTGGCCTCATTTCTACAGTAGTCTGTTTAGAAAACAAATATCTTCATTGCCAAACACTGTACTGTGTGAAATAAGCTAGATCAGTTCTAGGAATCAGTAGCTTTCCTATGAAGAAGGTTGAGTGCAGCAAGTTCAAACTTTCCATGTTTGTGTAATCAAACAAAAGTACAAAGTACAAGTTTTGCTTCATTTCTAAACTACTTTGTTTAGAAAACAAACATGTTCATTGCCAAACACTGTAGTGTGTGAAATAAGCTAGTTCAGTTCTAGGAATCAGTTGGTTTTCTACGGTGAGGGTTAGGTGCAACAAGATCAAACTTTCCTTGTTTTTGTAATCTAACAAGATGTACAACATATTAGATTCCCCTCATTTCTAAACTACTTTGTTTAGAAAACAAACACCTTCATTGCCAAATATTGTACTGTGTGAAATAAGCTGTTTCTATTCTAGGAATCAGTTGCTTTCCTACAAAGAAGGTTGAGTGCAGCAAGTTCAAACTGTCCTAGTTTGTGTAATCTCACAAGATGTATAAGTTAGTAGATTCACCTCATTTCTAATGTAGTTTGTTTACAAAACAAACATCTTCATTGCCGAACCCTGTACTGTGTGAAAATAGCTAGTTCATTTCTAGGAATCAGTCGCTTTCCAAAGATGAAGGTTGAGTGCAGCAAGTTCAAACTTTCCTAGTTTGCGTACAACTTATTTGATTCCCCTCATTTCTAAACTACTTTCTTTAGAAAACAAACATCTTCATTTCTGAACCCTATACGGTGTGAAATGAGCTAGTTCGGTCTAGGAAGGTTGAGTGCAACAAGTTCAAACTTTCCTTGTGAATGTAATCTAAAAAGATGTACAACTTAGTAGATTGGTGTCATTTCTACATTAGTTTGTTTAGAAAACTAACATCTTCATTGCTGAACCTTGTACTGTGTGAAAATAGCTAGTTTGGTTCTAGGAATCTGTTGCTTTCCTACAAAGAAGGTTGAGTACAGCAAGGACAAACTTTCCATGTTTGTGTAATCTAAAAGATGTACAATTTACAAGTTTTGCTTCATTTCTAAACTACTTTGTTTAGAAGAGAAACATCTTCATTACTAAACACTGTAATGTGTGAAATAAGCTAGCTAGGTTCTAGGAATCAGTTGCATTCCTACGAAGAAGGTTGAGTGCAACAAGTCGAAACTTTCCTTGTTAATGTAATCTATAAAGATGTACAACTTAGTAGCTTGGCCTCATTTCTACAGTAGTTCATTTAGAACACAAACATCTTCATTGCCAAACACTGTTCTGTGTGAAATAAGCTGTTTTGGTTCTAGGAATCAGTTGCTTTCCTAAGAAGAAGGTTGAGTGCAGCAAGTTCAAACTTTCCTAGTTTGTGTAATCTAACAAGATGTAAAAGTTAGTTGATTCACCTCATTTCTACAAAAGCTTGTTTAGAAAACAAACATCTTCATTGCCAAACCCTACACTGTGTGAAATAAGCTAGTTCGGTCTAGGAATCAGTTGCTTTCCTACGAAGAAGGTGAATGCAACAAGTTCAAACTTTCCTTGTTAATGTAATCTAAAAAGATGTACAACTTAGTAGATTGGTCTCCTTTCTACAGAAGTTTGTTTAGAAAACAAACATCTTCATTGCTGACCACTGTACTGTGTCAAATAAGCTAGTTCTGTTCTAGGAATCAGTTGCTTTCCTACGAAGAAGGTTGAGTGCAGCAAGTTCAAACTTTCCTTGTTTGTGTAATCTAACAAGATGTACAATTTACAAGTTTCGCCTCATTTCTAAACTACTTTGTTTAGAAGAGAAATATCTTCATTGCTAAACACTGTAATGTGTGAAATAAGCTAGCTTGGTTCTAGGAATCAGTTGCTTTCCTACGAATAAGTTTGAGTACAGCAAGTTTAAACTTTCCTTGTTAATGTAATCTAAAAAGATGTACAACTCAGTAGATTGGCGTCATTTCCACAGTAGTTTGTTTAGAAAACAAACATCTTCATTGCCGAACCCTGTACTGTGTGAAAATAGCTAGTTCAGTTCTAGGAATCAGTTGCTTTCCTATGAAGAAGGTTGAGTGCAGCAAGTTCAAACCTTCCTTGTTTCTGTAATCTAACAAGCTGTACACCTTACAACTTTCGCTTTATTGCTAAACTACTTTGTTTAGAAAACAAACACCTTCATTGCCGAAAACTGTACTGTGTGAAATAAGCTAGTTCGGTTCAAGGAATCAGTTGTTTTCCTACGAAGAAGGTTGAGTGCAGCAAGTTCAAACTTTCCTCGTTAATGTAACCTATAAAGATGTACAACTTAGTAGATTCACCTCTTTTCTAATGTAGTTTGTTGAGAACACAAACATCTTCATTGCCGAACACTGTTCTGTGTGAAATAAGCTGGTTCGGTTCTAGGAATCAGTTGCTTTCCTACGAAGAAGGTTGAGTGCAGCAACGTCAAACTTTCCAAGTTTGTGTAATCTCACAAGATGTATAAGTTAGTTGATTTGAATCATTTCTAATGTAGTTTGTTTAGAAAACAAACATCTTCATTGCAAAACCCTATACTGTGTGAAATAAGCTAGTTCGGTTCTAGGAATCAATTGTTTTCCTATGAAGAAGGTGGAGTGCAACAAGTTCAAACTTTCCTCGTTAATGTAATCTAAAAAGATGTACAACTTAGTAGATTGGCGTCATTTCTATAGTAGTTTGTTTAGAAAACAAACATCTTCATTGCCTAACACTATACTGTGTGAAACAAGCTAGTTCGGTTCTAGGAATCAGTTGCTTTCCTACGAAGACGGTGGAGTGCAGCAAGTACAAACTTTCCTAGTTTGTGTGATCTAAACAAGATGTATAAGTTAGTAGATTCGCCTCATTTGTAAAGTACTTTGTTTAGAAAACAAACATCTTCATTGCCAAACCCTATACTGTGTGAAATAAGCTAGTTAGGTTCTAGGAATCAGGAGATTGCCTACGAGGAAGGTTGAGTGCAGCAAGTTCAAACTTTCCTTGTTAATATAATCTAAAAAGATGTACAACTTAGTAGATTGGAGTCATTTCTACTGTAGTTTGTTTAGAAAACAAACATCTTCATTGCCAAACCCTGTACTGTGTGAAAATAGATAGTTCATTTCTAGGAATCAGTTGCTTTCCTACGAAGAAGGTTGAGTGAAGCAAGTTCAAACTTTCCTTGTTTCTGTAATCTCACAAGATGTACATCTTACAACTTTCGCTTTATTTCTAAACTACTTTGTTTAGAAAACAAACACCTTCATTGACTAATATTGTACTGTGTGAAATAAGCTGTTTTGTTTATAGGAATCAGTTGCTTTACTACAAAGAAGGTTGAGTGCAGCAAGTTCAAACTTTCCTACTTTGTGTAATCTACGAAGATGTATCAGGTAGTAGTTTCACCTCATTTCTAAAGTAGTTTGTTTAGAAAACAAACATCTTCATTGCCGAACCATATACTGTGTGAAGTAAGCTAGTTCGGTTCTAGGAATCATTTGCTATCCTTTGAAGAAGGTTGAGTGCAACAAGTTCAAACTTTCCTTGTTAATGTAATCTAAAAAGATGTACAACTTAGTAGATTGGCCTCATTTCTACAGTAGTTTGTTTAGAAAAGAAACATCTTCGTTGTCGAACACTGTACTGTGCGAAATAAGCTAGTTCTGTTCTCGGAATCAGTAGCTTTCCTACGTAGAAGGTGGAGTGCAGCAAGTTCAAACTTTCCTTGTTAATGTAATCTAAAAAGATGTACAACATAGTAGATTGGCGTCATTTCTTCAGTAGTTTGTTTAGAAAACGAACATCTTCATTGCTGAAACCTGTACTGTGTAAGAATAGCTAATTCGGTTCTAGTAATAAGTTGCTTTCCTACGAAGAAGGTTGAGTGCAGCAAGTTCAAACTTTCCTTGTTTGTATAATCTAACAAGATGTACAACTTATTTGATTCACCTCATTTCTAAACTACTTTGTTTAGAAAACAAACATCTTCATTTCCAAATATTGTAATGTGTGAAATAAGCTGTTTTGTTTCTAAAATCAGTTGCTTTCCTACAAAAAAGGTTGAGTGCAGCAAGTTCAAACTTTCCTACTTTTTGTAATCTAAAAAGATGTATAAGTTAGTAGTTTCACGTCATTTCTACAGTAGTTTGTTTAGAAAACAAACATCTTCATATCTGAACACTGTACTGTGTGAAATAAGCTAGTTCGGTTCTAGGAATCATTTGCTTTCCTACGAAGAAGGTTGAGTGCAGCAAGTTCAAACTTTCCTTGTTAATGTAATCTCACAAGATGTACAACTTCCAAGTTTCGCTTCATTTCTAAATTACTTTCTTTAGAAAGGAAACACCTTCATTGCTGAACAAATATTGTACTGTGTAAAATAAGCTGTTTTGGTTCTAGGAATCAGTTGCTTTCTACAAAGAAGGTTGTAGTTTGAATATATGTTCCAACATTCCAATAATATTCAGTATTTTATTAGTTTATAGTTTCATTTCTGCAATCAGTTTCTTTAGAAAACAAACAAGGTCACTGGGCCAAACATTGTACTGTCTTAAGGTGCTGTGATGGTTTGAGAGTCCATTGTAAAGATATGCAAAGGTTGAGTGCAGCAAGGAGTTCCTGAAGTGTGCTGTGTGACCTTTTGGCAGTAGTTTTGCTCTCATTGCTGTGGTGGTTTGGTTGGAAAATTGGCTTTCTCTCTGCTTGCAACAAATTCAAACTTTCCTTGTTAATGCAGGCTGCTTTTCCTACAACTTATGGAACTTCCTCCTGGATCTGTAGTTTTCAATAAACAACATCTTCCTTCCTCCATAACTGTGCCTGGTCTGGAAGTTCATCTCAGGAACCTGAAGCTGTCCTACACAGTAAAGTGGTACCAAGTTCAAAGTGTGGGGTGAGTGAACCTAACCGATGTGGATATTCGTCTTTTGGAACCTTTGTTTTGGAGGAATGGGCATGGACACTGTGCTTGCAACTGAAGATGCCTTCTGGAGTGGTTGCCAAGTTTTATGGACTATTTTGATGAGAAAGTTTGAGAATGCTAAGTGCAGACAGTATTGAACTTTGAGGCTTGACTTATGAGCTTTCTAAGGGAAGGAAAGAATGCAGAGGACTTTGTTGGAACTGGGCTACTGGAAATAAGGGATGGCTACGTTCAGTTATCCAGGCCCAGAGTGTTTGATCAAAGTTAAATTTGTAATGGACTGATATATGCTTGGCTAAAGGTATCAGACTGAGATTTTAAGATTTTAAGTTGGAAAACCTGAAGCAAGTTAAAAGTAGAGGAATTGAGGCTGGTTTAGGTGCTATTGTCAACACATTAGCAATCTTAAGGTTGGTGGAAGGAAGGTTCCTAGACTGTAATTTACATTAAAACAATGGAGAGGATGCCTTTCTAAAGACTGTTAAAAATGCAAATTCTTGGAAAGAGCTGACTGGAGAAGGAACCTAGTTTTTCAAGGCTATGGTTTATTTTGTCCCTGGAGGTTTAAGAATATGGCTGTGTCTGGTACACCTGGTATTAGTTTTGGAAGCATGAAAAATGCATGGAGTGGTCATAAGTTGCAAACGGTTCCAGGAGCCGCTGCTGAGATGCAGCATGAAGGCAGGGTATGAAGTCCCTGAGGAATAGGCTGGAAGAGCCTTTTGGAAGATGGACCGTGGTTTGCATGGAGACCTGAAGATGTTTTGGATATTTGAGGACTGTGCAAAAGGGCTACCATGGAGTGCAGTGTTGGCATGGGATGAAAGTTTTTGGCGACTCTGCCCAGCTGGGGGTGGAGTTTGGAAAACCTGGAGACTGTTCAGTCTCTGGTTATATTGACAAGTTCAAACTGCAGAAGTCTGATGACTGCTGATGATGGTTAAGTTTGCATTATTCTAGTCTTTTCTTGCTATGCCTTATACCAGTTAAAATGTTTACTCTGTGCCTTTACATGTTGAAAGTATTTAACTTGTTTGATTTTACAGGACTCACTATCTTAAGTTGATCAAGACTGTTCAGAACCTTTGAAATTGGACTGAGTACAATTTACAATGTGTGATAGTTATAAATCTATTGGGGACCAGGAGCTAAATATATTGGGGGCCAGGGGCGGAATGTGGTAGTTTGAATATATGTCCCCCAATATATTCAGTATTTTTATTAGTTTATAGTTTGCATCTGCAATCACCTTGCTAGAGGCAAGGTCACTGGGGGCCAGTCTTAAGGTGTGGTGATGGTTTGATTAGTCCATTGTAAAGATATGCAAATGTGCCTAGCAGGAGAAAACAAACATCTTGTGCTGTGTGACCTTTTGGAAATAAGTTTTGCTCTGTTTGCTGTGGTGGCTGGTTGGCTTTTCTCTCTCAAACTTTCCTTGTTTAATGTAATCTAGGCTGATTTACACCTTTATGGAACTTCCCTGGATTTCTAAGCTTCAATAAATACAATCCCTTCCTCCATAACTGTGTACTGGTCTGAAGTTCATCTGTTTTGAACCAGAAGCTGTTGCTTTCCTACGATGAAGGTTGAGTGCAGCAAGTTCAAACGTTCCTTGTTTGTGTAATCTAACAAGATGTACAACTTATTTGATTTGCCTCATTTCTAAACTACTTTGTTTAGAAAACAAACATCTTCATTGCCAAACCCTACACTGGTTGTGAAATAAGCTAATTTGGTCTAGGAATCAGTTGCTTTCCTATGAAGAAGGTTTAGTGCAACAAATTCAAACTTTCCTTGTTAATGTAATCTAAAAAGATGTACAACTTAGTAGATTATTCTCATTTCTACAGAAGTTTGTTTTAGAAAACAAACATCTTCATTGCTGAACACTGTACTGTGAGAAATAAGCTAGTTCGGTTCTAGGAATCAGTTGCTTTCCTACAAAGAAGGTTGAGTGCAGCAAGTTCAAACTTTCCTAGTTTGTGTAATCTAACAACATGTACAACTTACAAATTTCGCTTCATTTCTAAACCACTTTGTTTAAAAAAGAAACATCTTCATTGCCAAACACTGTACTGTATGAAATAAGCTGTTTCGGTTCTAGGAATCAGTTGCTTTCCTACGAAGAAGGTTGAGTGCAGCAAGTTCAAACTTTCCTAGTTTGTGTAATCTAAAAAGATGTACAACTTTAGATTTGATTCATTTCTAAAGTAGTTTGTTTAGAAAACAAACATCTTCATTGCCGAACCCTGTACTTTGTGAAATAAGCTAGTTCGGTTCTAGTAATCAGTTGCTTTCCTACAAAGAAGGTTGAGTGCAGCAAGTTCAAACTTTCCTTGTTTGTGTAATCTAAAAAGATGTACAACTTATTTGATTCGCCTCATTTCTAAACTACTTTGTTTAGAAAAGAACATCTTCATTGCCAAATATTGTACTGTGTGAAATAAGCTGTTTTGGTTCTAGGAATCAGTTGCTTTCCTAGAAAGAAGGTTGAGTGCAGCAAGTTAAAACTTTCCTTGTTTGTGTAATCTAACAAGATGTATAAGTTAGTAGATTGGCCTCATTTCTAAAGTACTTTGTTTAGAAAACAAACATCTTCATTGTCGAACCCTATTCTTTGTGAAATAAGCTAGTTGGTTGTAGGAATCATTTGCTTTCCTACAAAGAAGGTTGAGTGCAACAAGTTCAAACTTTCCTTGTTAATGTAATCTAAAAAGATGTACAACTTAGTAGATTGGCCTCATTTCTACAGTAGCTTGTTTAGAAAACAAACACCTTCATTGCCAGTTATTGTTCTGTGTGAAATAAGCTGTTTTGGTTCTGGGAATCAGTTGCTTTCCTAAGAACAAGGTTGAGTGCAACAAGTTCAAACTTTCCTAGTTAATGTAATCTAAGAAGATGTAAAAGTTAGTTGATTCACCTCATTTCTACAAAAGTTTGTTTAGAAAACAAACATCTTCATTGCCAAACCCTACACTGTGTGAAATAAGCTAGTTTGGTTCTAGGAATCAGTTGCTTTCCTACGAAGAAGGTTGGTGCAACAAGTTCAAACTTTCCTTGTTAATATAATCTAAAAAGATGTACAACTTAGTAGATTTTTCTCATTTCTAAGGAAGTTTGTTTAGAAAACAAACATCTTCATTGCGAACACTGTACTGTGTGAAATAAGCTAGTTCGGTTCTAGGAATCAGTAGCTTTCCTACGAAGAAGGTTGAGTGCAGCAAGTTCAAACTTTCCTTGTTTGTGTAATCTAACAAGATGTACAACTTACAAGTTTGCTTCATTTCTAAACTACTTTGTTTATAAAAGAAACATCTTCATTGACAAACATTGTAATGTGTGAAATAAGCTAGTTCGGTTCTAGGAATCAGTTGCTTTCCTACGAACAAGGTTGAGTGCGGCAAGTTCAAACTTTCCTTGTTTGTGTAATCTAACAAGATGTACAACTTATTTGATTCGCCTCATTTCTAAACTACTTTGTTTAGAAAACAAACATCTTCATTGCCAAATATTGTACTGTGTGAAATAAGCTGTTTTGGTTCTAGGAATCAGTTGCTTTCCTACAAAGAAGGTTGAGTGCAACAAGTTCAAACTTTCCTAGTTTGTGTAATCTAACAAGGCATATAAGTTAGTAGTTTCTCCTCATTTCTTAAGTAGTATGTTCAGAAAACAAACATCTTCATTGCCGAACCATATACTGTGTGAAATAAGCTTTTTAGGTTCTAGGAATCATTTGCTTTCCTAAAAAGAAGGTTGAGTGCAACAAGTTCAAACTTTCCTTGTTAATGTAATCTAAAAAGATGTACAACTTTGTAGATTTGCCTCATTTCTACAGTAGTTTGTTTAGAAAACAAACACCTTCAATGCCAATTAATGTTCTGTGTGAAATAAGCTGTTTTGGTTCTAGGAATCAGTTGCTTTCTTAAGATTAAGGTTGAGTGCAGCAAGTTCAATCTTTCCTAATTTGTATAATCTAACAAAATGTAAAAGTTAGTTGATTCACCTCATTTCTAAAAAAGCTTGTTTAGAAAACAAACATCTTCATTGCGAAACCCTACACTGTGTGAAATAAGCTAGTTTGGTTCTAGGAATCAGTTGCTTTCCTACGAAGAAGGTTTAGTGAAACAAGTTCAAACTTTCCTTGTTAATGTAATCTAAAAAGATGTACAACTTAGTAGATTGGTCTCATTTCTACAGTAGTTTGTTTAGAAAACAAACATCTTCATTGCCAATTATTGTACTGTGTGAAATAAGCTAGTTTGGTTCTAGGAATCAGTTGCTTTCCTAAGAAGAAGGTTGAGTGCAGCAAGTTCAAACTTTCCTAGTTTGTGTAATCTAACAAGATGTAAACGTTAGTTGATTCACTTCATTTCTAAACTACTTTGTTTAGAAAACAAACATCTTCATTGCCAAACACTGTACTGTGTGAAATAAGCTAGTATGGTCTAGGAATCAGTTGCTTTCCCACGAAGAAGGTTGAGTGCAACAAGTTCAAACTTACCTTGTTAATGTAATCTAAAAAGATGTACAACTTAGTAGATTGGCCTCATTTCTACAGTAGTTTGTTTAGAAAACAAACATCTTCATTGCCGAACACTGTACTGTGTGAAATAAGCTAGTTCGGTTCTAGGAATCAGTTGTTTTCCTACGAAGAAGGTTGAGTGCAGCAAGTTCAAACTTTCCTTGTTTGTGTAATCTAACAAGATGTACAACTTACAAGTTTCGCTTCATTTCTAAACTACTTTGTTTAGAAAACAAACATCTTCATTGCTGAACACTGTACTGTGTGAAATAAGCTGGTTCGGTGCTAGGAATCAGTAGCTTTCCTAGGAAGAAGGTTGAGTCCAGCAAGTTCAAACATTCCTTGTTAATTTAATCTAAAAAGATGTACAACTTAGTAGATGATTCTCCTCATTTCTAAAGTAGTTTGTTTAGAAAACAAACATCTTCATTGCCAAACCCTGTACTGTGTGAAAATAAGCTGTTTGGGTTCTAGGAATCAGTTGCTTTCCTAAGAAGAAGGTTGAGTGCAGCAAGTTCAAACTTTCCTTGTTTGTGTAATCTAACAAGATGTACAAGTTAGTTGATTTCCCTCATTTCTAAACTACTTTGTTTAGAAAACAAACACCTTCATTGCCAAATATTGTACTGTGTGAAATAAGCTAGTTAGGTTCTAGGAATCAGTTGCTTTCCTGCAAAGAAGGTTGAGTGCAGCAAGTTCAAACTTTCCTTGTTAATGTAATCTAAAAGATGTACAACTTAGTAGATTGGCCTCATTTCTAAAGTAGTTTGTTGAAAAACAAACATCTTCATTGCCAAACACTGTACTGTGTGAAATAAGCTAGTTCAGTTCTAGGAATCAGTTGCTTTCCTACGAAGAAGGTTGAGTGCAGCAAGTTCAAACTTTCCTTGTTTGTGTAATCTAACAAGATGTACAACTTACAAAGTTTCGCTTCATTTCTAAACTAGTTTGTTTAGAAAACAAACATCTTCATTGCAAACACTGTACTGTGTGAAATAAGCTAGTTTGGTTCTAGGAATCAGTTGCTTTCCCTGAAGAAGGTTGAGTGCAGCAAGTTCAAAGTTTCCTTGTTAATGTAATCTAAAAGATGTACAACTTAGTAGATTTCATTTCTAAAGTAGTTTGTTTAGAAAACAAACATCTTCATTGCCGAACCCTATACTGTGTGAAATAAGCTAGTTCGGTTCTAGGAATCAGTTGCTTTCCTACGAAGAAGGTTGAGTGCAGCAAGTTCAAACTTTCCTTGTTTGTGTAATCTAACAAGATGTACAACTTATTAGATTGGCCTCATTTCTAAAGTAGTTTGTTTAGAAAACAAACATCTTCATTGCCAAATATTGTACTGTGTGAAATAAGCTGTTTTGGTTCTAGGAATCAGTTGCTTTCCTACAAAGAAGGTTGAGTGCAGCAAGTTCAAACTTTCCTAGTTTTTGTAATCTAACAAGATGTATAACTTTAGTTGATTCGCCTCATTTCTAAAGTACTTTGTTTAGAAAACAAACATCTTCATTGCCAAACCCTATACTGTGTGAAATAAGCTAGTTTTGGTTCTAGGAATCAGTTGCTTTCCTAAGAAGAAGGTTGAGTGCAACAAGTTCAAACTTTCCTTGTTAATGTAATCTAAAAGATGTACAACTTAGTAGATTGGCCTCATTTCTAAAGTAGTTTGTTTAGAAAACAAACATCTTCATTGCCAAACACTGTACTGTGTGAAATAAGCTGTTTTGGTTCTAGGAATCAGTTGCTTTCCTAAGAAGAAGGTTGAGTGCAGCAAGTTCAAACTTTCCTTGTTTGTGTAATCTAACAAGATGTACAACTTAGTAGATTCACCTCATTTCTAAACTACTTTGTTTAGAAAACAAACATCTTCATTGCCAAATATTGTACTGTGTGAAATAAGCTAGTTTGGTTCTAGGAATCAGTTGCTTTCCTACGAAGAAGGTTGAGTGCAGCAAGTTCAAACTTTCCTTGTTTGTGTAATCTAACAAGATGTACAAGTTAGTTGATTGGCCTCATTTCTAAAGTAGTTTGTTTAGAAAACAAACATCTTCATTGCTGAACACTGTACTGTGTGAAATAAGCTAGTTCGGTTCTAGGAATCAGTTGCTTTCCTACGAAAGAAGGTTGAGTGCAACAAGTTCAAACTTTCCTTGTTAATGTAATCTAACAAGATGTACAACTTAGTAGATTGGCCTCATTTCTAAAGTAGTTTTGTTTAGAAAAACAAACCTTCAATTGCCAAATATTGTACTGTGTGAAATAAGCTGTTTTTGGTTCTAGGAATCAGTTGCTTTCCTACGAAAGAAGGTTGAGTGCAGCAAGTTCAAACTTTCCTTGTTTGTGTAATCTAACAAGATGTACAACTTAGTTGATTCTCCTCATTTCTAAAGTACTTTGTTTAGAAAACAAACATCTTCATTGCCAAACACTGTACTGTGTCAAATAAGCTAGTTCGGTTCTAGGAATCAGTTGCTTTCCTATGAAGACGGTTCAGTGCAGCAAGCTAAAACTTTCCTAGTATGTGCAATCTAACAAGATATACACCTTAGTAGATTCGCCTCATGTCTACACTAGTTTGTTTAGAAAGCAATCATCTTCATTGCGGAACACTGCACAGTGTCCAATAAGCTAGTTCGTTTCTAGGAATCAGTTGCTTTCCTACAAAGAAGGTTGAGTGCAGCAAGTTCAAACTTTCGTTGTATGTGTAACCAAACAAGATGTACAACTTACAAGTTTCGTTTCATTTCTAAACTACTTTGTTTAGAAAACAAACATCTTCATTGCCAAAAACTGTAATGTGTGAAATAAGCTATTAAGGTTCTAGGAATCAGTTGCTTTCCTAAGAAGAAGGTTGAGTGCAGCAAGTTCAAAGTTTCCTTGTTTGTGTAATCTAAGAAAATGTACAACTTACAAGTTTCGCTTCATTTCTAAAGTACTTTGTTTAGAAAACAAATATATTCATTGCCCAACACTGCACTGTGTGAAGTAAGCTAGTTTGGTTCTAGGAATCAGTTGCTTTCCTACAAAGAAGGTTGAGTGCAGCAAGTTCAAACTTTCCTTGTTTGTGTAATCTAACAAGATGTACAACTTAGTAGATTGGCTTCATTTCTAAACTACTTTGTTTAGAAAACAAACATCTTCATTGCCAAACATTGTACTGTGTGAAATAAGCTAGTTTGGTTCTAGGAATCAGTTGCTTTCCTATAGAAAGAAGGTTGAGTGCAGCAAGTTCAAACTTTCCTTGTTAATGTAATCTAACAAGATGTACAACTTAGTAGATTCCCCTCATTTCTAAAGTAGTTTGTTTAGAAAACAAACATCTTCATTGCCGAACACTGTTCTGTGTGAAATAAGCTAGTTCAGTTCTAGGAATCATTTGCTTTCCCTTCGAAGAAGGTTGAGTGCAGCAAGTTCAAACTTTCCTTGTTAATGTAATCTAAAAGATGTACAACTTAGTAGATTGGCCTCATTTCTACAGTAGTTTGTTTAGAAAACAAACATCTTCATTGCCGAATACTGTACTGTGTGAAATAAGCTGTTTTGGTTCTAGGAATCAGGTGCTTTCCAACGAAGAAGGTTGAGTGCAGCAAGTTCAAACTTTCCTTGTTTGTGTAATCTAACAAGATGTACAACTTATTAGATTCGCTTCATTTCTAAACTAGTTTGTTTAGAAACAAACATCTTCATTGCCAAACATTGTACTGTGTGAAATAAGCTAGTTTTGGTTCTAGGAATCAGTTGCTTTCCTAAGAAGAAGGTTGAGTGCAGCAAGTTCAAAATTTTCCTTGTTTGTGTAATCTAACAACATGTACAACTTAAAGTTTGCCTCATTTCTAAACTAGTTTGTTTAGAAAACAAACATCTTCATTGCCAAACATTGTACTGTGTGAAATAAGCTGTTCGGTTCTAGGAATCAGTTATTTTCCTACAAAGAATGTTGAGTGCAGCAAGTTCAAACTTTCCTAGTTTGTGTAATCTAAAAAGATGTACAAGTTAGTAGATTTGTTTCATTTCTAAAGTAGTTTGTTTAGAAAACAAACATCTTCATTGCCAAACCCTGTACTGTGTGAAATAAGCTAGTTCAGTTCTAGGAATCAGTTGCTTTCCTATGAAGAAGGTTGAGTGCAGCAAGTTCAAACTTTCCTTGTTAATGTAATCTAACAAGATGTACAACTTAGTAGATTGCCTCATTTCTACAGTAGTTTGTTTAGAAAAACAAACACCTTCATTGCCAAACATTGTACTGTGAAATAAGCTGTTTTGGTTCTAGGAATCAGTTGGTTTCTTACAAAGAAGGTTGAGTGCAGCAAGTTCAAACTTTCCTTGTTTGTGTAATCTAACAAAGATGTACAAGTTAGTAGATTCTCATTTCTAAAGTACTTGTTTAGAAAACAAACATCTTCATTGCTGAACATTGTACTGTGTGAAATAAGCTAGTTCAGTTCTAGGAATCAGTTGCTTTCCTACAAAGAAGGTTTGAGTGAAACAAGTTCAAACTTTCCTAGTTTGTGTAATCTAACAAGATGTACAACTTAGTAGATTCACCTCATTTCTAAAGTAGTTTTGTAGAAAACAAACATCTTCATTGCCTAACATTGTACTGTGTGAAATAAGCTAGTTCGGTTCTAGGAATCAGTTGCTTTCCAAAGAAGAAGGTTGAGTGCAGCAAGTTCAAACTTTCCTGTTTGTGTAATCTAACAAGATGTAACTAGTAGATCTACCTCTTTTCTAAAGTAGTTTGTTTAGAAAAACAAACATCTTCATTTCACTGTACTATACTGTGTGAAATAAGCTAGTTCGGTCTAGGAATCACTTGCTTTCCTTTACAAAGAAGGTTGAGTGCAACAAGTTCAAACTTTCCTTGTTAATGTAATCTAAAAAGATGTACAACTTAGTAGATTGGTGTCATTTCTAAATTAGTTTTGTTTAGAAAACAAACATCTTCATTGCTGGAACACTATAATGTGTGAAATAAGCTAGTTCTGGTTCTAGGAATCAGTTGCTTTCCTACAAAGAAGGTTGAGTGCAGCAAGTTCAAACTTTCCATGTTTGTGTAATCTAAAAGATGTACAACTTAAAAGTTTTGCTTCATTTCTAAACTACTTTGTTTAGAAAAGAAACATCTTCATTACTAAACGCTGTACTGTGTGAAATAAGCTAGTTAGGTTCTAGGAATCACTTGCTTTCCTACAAAGAAGGTTGAGTGCAGCAAGTTCAAACTTTCCTTGTTAATGTAATCTAACAAGATGTACAACTTAGTAGATTGGCCTCATTTCTAAAATAGTTTGTGTAGAAAACAAACATCTTCATTGCTTAAACATTGTACTGTGTGAAATAAGCTAATTTGGTTCTAGGAATCAGTTGCTTTCCTAAGAAGAAGGTTGAGTGCAGCAAGTTCAAACTTTCCTAGTTTGTGTAATCTAACAAGATGTAAAAGTTAGTAGATTTCCTCATTTTCTAAAGTAGTTTGTTTAGAAAACAAACATCTTCATTGCCAAACATTGTACTGTGAAATAAGCTGTTTGGTTCTAGGAATCAGTTGCTTCCTACAAAGAAGGTTGAGTGCAACAAGTTCAAACTTTCCTTGTTAATGTAATCTAACAAGATGTACAACTTAGTAGATTGGTCTCATTTTAAAATAGTTTGTTTAGAAAACAAACATCTTCATTGCTGAACACTGTACTGTGTGAAATAAGCTAGTTCTGTTCTAGGAATCAGTTGCTTTCCTACAAAGAAGGTTGAGTGCAGCAAGTTCAAACTTTCCTTGTTTGTGTAATCTAACAAGATGTACAACTTAGTAGTTTCGCCTCATTTCTAAACTACTTTTTAGAAGAAAACAAACATCTTCATTGCTAAACATTGTACTGTGTGAAATAAGCTGTTTTGGTTTCTAGGAATCAGTTGCTTTCCTAACAAAGAAGGTTGAGTGCAGCAAGTTCAAACTTTCCTTGTTAATGTAATCTAACAAGATGTACATGTTAGTAGATTCGCTCATTTCTAAAGTAGTTTTGTTTAGAAAACAAACATCTTCATTGCCAAACCCTGTACTGTGTGAAAATAGCTAGTTCGGTTCTAGGAATCAGTTGCTTTCCCTATGAAGAAGGTTGAGTGCAGCAAGTTCAAACTTTCCTTGTTTGTGTAATCTAACAAGATGTACAACTTAGTAGATTCGCTTCATTTCTAAACTAGTTTGTTTAGAAAACAAACACCTTCATTGCCAAACATTGTACTGTGTGAAATAAGCTGTTCGGGTTCAAGGAATCCAGTTGCTTTCCTACAAGAAGGTTGAGTGCAGCAAGTTCAAACTTTCCTTAGTTAATGTAATCTAAAAAGATGTACAAGTTAGTAGATTCGCCTCATTTCTAAAGTAGTTTTTGAGAAAACAAACATCTTCATTGCCTAAACATTGTACTGTGTGAAATAAGCTGGTTGGTTCTAGGAATCACTTGCTTTCCTACGAAGAAGGTTGAGTGCAGCAAGTTCAAACTTTCCTAGTTTGTGTAATCTAACAAGATGTACAACTTAGTAGATTCGCCTCATTTCTAAAGTAGTTTGTTTGAGAAAACAAACATCTTCATTTAACATTGTACTGTGTGAAATAAGCTAGTTGGTTCTAGGAATCAGTTGCTTTCCTATGAAGAAGGTTGAGTGCAGCAAGTTCAAACTTTAACAAGATGTACAGTTTAACAAGTAATTTCTTTAGTAGATTCGCCATTTCTAAAGTAGTTTCTTGAGAAAACAAACATCTTCATTGCCTAACATTGTACTGTGTGAAATAAGCTAATTGGTTCTAGGAATCACTTGCTTTCCTACAAAGAAGGTTGAGTGCAGCAAGTTCAAACTTTCCTAGTTTGTGTAATCTAACAAGATGTACAAGTTAGTAGATTCGCCTCATTTCTAAAGTAGTTTCTGAGAAAACAAACTTGACTAATATTGTACTGTGTGAAATAAGCTGTTTTGTTTATAGGAATCAGTTGCTTTACTACAAAGAAGGTTGAGTGCAGCAAGTTCAAACTTTCCTACTTTGTGTAATCTAACAAGATGTATCAGGTAGTAGTTTCACCTCATTTCTAAAGTAGTTTGTGTAGAAAACAAACATCTTCATTGCCGAACCATATACTGTGTGAAGTAAGCTAGTTCGGTTCTAGGAATCATTTGCTATCCTTTGAAGAAGGTTGAGTGCAGCAAGTTCAAACTTTCCTTGTTAATGTAATCTAAAAAGATGTACAACTTAGTAGATTGGCCTCATTTCTACAGTAGTTTGTTTAGAAAAGAAACATCTTCGTTGTCGAACACTGTACTGTGTGAAATAAGCTAGTTCTGTTCTAGGAATCAGTAGCTTTCCTACAAAGAAGGTTGAGTGCAGCAAGTTCAAACTTTCCTTGTTAATGTAATCTAAAAAGATGTACAACATAGTAGATTGGCGTCATTTCTTCAGTAGTTTGTTTAGAAAACAAACATCTTCATTGCTGAAACCTGTACTGTGTAAGAATAGCTAATTCGGTTCTAGTAATAAGTTGCTTTCCTACAAAAGAAGGTTGAGTGCAGCAAGTTCAAACTTTCCTTGTTTGTATAATCTAACAAGATGTACAACTTATTTGATTCACCTCATTTCTAAACTACTTTGTTTAGAAAACAAACATCTTCATTTCCAAATATTGTAATGTGTGAAATAAGCTGTTTTGTTTCTAAAATCAGTTGCTTTCCTACAAAAAAGGTTGAGTGCAGCAAGTTCAAACTTTCCTACTTTTTGTAATCTAAAAAGATGTATAAGTTAGTAGTTTCACGTCATTTCTACAGTAGTTTGTTTAGAAAACAAACATCTTCATATCTGAACACTGTACTGTGTGAAATAAGCTAGTTCGGTTCTAGGAATCATTTGCTTTCCTACGAAGAAGGTTGAGTGCAGCAAGTTCAAACTTTCCTTGTTAATGTAATCTCACAAGATGTACAACTTCCAAGTTTCGCTTCATTTCTAAATTACTTTCTTTAGAAAAGGAACACCTTCACTGCCAAATATTGTACTGTGTAAAATAAGCTGTTTTGGTTCTGGGAATCAGTTGCTTTCTGTGGTAGTTTGAATATATGTCCCCCAATATATTCAGTATTTTATTAGTTTATAGTTTGCATCTGCAATCACCTTGCTAGAGGCAAGGTCACTGGGGGCCCGGTCTTAAGGTGTGGTGATGGTTTGAGAGTCCATTGTAAAGATATGCAAATGTGCCTAGCAGGAGTTCCTGAAGTGTGCTGTGTGACCTTTTGGCAGTAGTTTTGCTCTGTGTGCTGTGGTGGCTGGTTGGCTTTCTCTCTCTCTGCTTGGCCCTAAGAAAGCAGGCTGCTTTTCCTACCTTTATGGAACTTCCCCTGGATCTGTAAGCTTCAATAAATAATATCCCTTCCTCCATAACTGTGCCTGGTCTGGAAGTTCATCTCAGCGAACCTGAAGCTGTCTGCTACAGTAAAGTGGTACCGAGGAGTGTGGGGTGAGATGAACCTGACCGTGTGGATATTCGTCTTTTGGAACCTTTGTTTTGGAGGAATGGGCATGGACTTGGTGCTTGCAACTGAAGATGCCTTCTGGAGTGGTAAGCCAAGTTTTATGGACTATTTTGATGAGAGTTTGAGAATGCTAAGTGCAGACAGTATTGAACTTTGAGGCTTGACTTATGAGCTTTCTAAGGGGAAGGAAAGAATGCAGAGGACTTTGTTGGAACTGGGCTACTGGCATAAGGGATGGCTACGTTCCGCTATCCAGGCCCAGAGTGTTTGATCAAGGTTAAATTTGTAATGGACTGATATGCTTGGCTAAAGGTATCAGACTGAGATTTTAAGATTTTAAGTTGGAAAACCTGAAGCAAGTTAAAAGTAGAGGCATTGAGGCTGGTTTAGGTGCTATTGTCAACACATTAGCAATCTTAAGGAAGGTGGAAGGAAGGTGGCCCGACTGCATTTACATTAAAACAATGGAGAGGATGCCTGAGGAAAGACTGTTAAAAATGCAAATTCTTGGAAAGAGCTGACTGGAGAAGGAACCTGCTTTTCAAGGCTATGGTTTATTTTGTCCCTGGATTAAGAATATGGCTGTGTCTGGTACACCTGGTATTAGTTTTGGAAGCATGAAAAATGCATGGAGTGGTCATAAGTTGCACACGGTTCCAGGAGCCGCTGCTGAGATGCAGCATGAAGGCAGGGTATGAAGTCCCTGAGGAATAGGCTGGAAGAGCCTTTTGGAAGATGGACCGTGGTTTGCATGGAGACCTGAAGATGTTTTGGATATACGAGGACTGTGCAAAAGGGCTACCATGGAGTGCAGTGTTGGCATGGGATGAAAGTTTTCCCTGGCGACTCTGCCCAGCTGGAGGGGTGGAATTGGAAAACCTGGAGACTGTCAGTCTCTGGTTATATTGACCTTGAACTGCAGAAGTCTGATGACTGCTGATGGTGGTTAAGTTTGCATTATTCTAGTCTTTCCTTGCTATGCCTTATACCAGTTAAAATGTTTACTCTGTGCCTTTACATGTTGAAAGTATTTCACTTGTTTGATTTTACAGGACTCACTATCTTAAGTTGATCAAGACTGTGAGAACCTTTGAAATTGGACTGAGTACAATTTACAATGTGTGATAGTTATAAATCTATTGGGGACCAGGAGCTAAATATATTGGGGGCCAGGGGCGGAATGTGGTAGTTTGAATATATGTCCCCCAATATATTCAGTATTTTATTAGTTTATAGTTTGCATCTGCAATCACCTTGCTAGAGGCAAGGTCACTGGGGGCCCGGTCTTAAGGTGTGGTGATGGTTTGAGAGTCCATTGTAAAGATATGCAAATGTGCCTAGCAGGAGTTCCTGAAGTGTGCTGTGTGACCTTTTGGCAGTAGTTTTGCTCTGTGTGCTGTGGTGGCTGGTTGGCTTTCTCTCTCTCTGCTTGGCCCTAAGAAAGCAGGCTGCTTTTCCTACCTTTATGGAACTTCCCCTGGATCTGTAAGCTTCAATAAATAATATCCCTTCCTCCATAACTGTGCCTGGTCTGGAAGTTCATCTCAGCGAACCAGAAGCTGTCTGCTACACTTTCCTACGATGAAGGTTGAGTGCAGCAAGTTCAAACGTTCCTTGTTTGTGTAATCTAACAAGATGTACAACTTATTTGATTTGCCTCATTTCTAAACTACTTTGTTTAGAAAACAAACATCTTCATTGCCAAACCCTACACTGTGCGAAATAACCTAATTTGGTCTAGGAATCAGTTGCTTTCCTACGAAGAAAGTTGGTGCAACAAATTCAAACTTTCCTTGTTAATGTAATCTAAAAAGATGTACAACTTAGTAGATTATTCTCATTTCTACAGAAGTTTCTTTAGAAAACAAACATCTTCATTGCCGAACACTGTACTGTGAGATATAAGCTAGTTCGGTTCTAGGAATCAGTTGCTTTCCTACAAAGAAGGTTGAGTGGAGCAAGTTCAAACTTTCCTAGTTTGTATTATCTAACAACATATACAACTTACAAATTTCGCTTGATTTCTAAACCACTTTGTGTAAAAGAGAAACATCTTCATTGCCAAACACTGTAATGTATGAAATAAGCTAGCTCGGTTCTAGGAATCAGTTGCTGTCCTACGAAGAAGGTTGAGTGCAGCAAGTTCAAAAGTTCCTAGTTTGTGTAATCTAAAAAGATGTATAAGTTAGTTGATTCATTTCTAAAGTAGTTTGTTTAGAAAACAAACATCTTCATTGCCGAACCCTATTCTTTGTGAAATAAGCTAGTTCGGTTCTAGTAATCTGTTGCTTTCCTACAAAGAAGGTTGAGTGCAGCAAGTTCAAACTTTCCTTGTTTGTGTAATCTAAAAAGATGTACAACTTATTTGATTCGCCTCATTACTAAACTACTTTGTTTAGAAATAGAACATCTTCATTGCCAAATATTGTACTGTGTGAAATAAGCTGTTTCGGTTCTAGGAATCAGTTGCTTTCCTAGAAAGAAGGTTGAGTGCAGCAAGTTAAAACTTTCCTAGTTTGTGTAATCTAACAAGGCGTATAAGTTAGTCGATTCGCCTCATTTCTAAAGTACTATGTTCAGAAAACAAACATCTCCATTGTCGAACCCTATTCTTTGTGAAATAAGCTAGTTCGGTTGTAGGAATCATTTGCTTTCCTACAAAGAAGGTTGAGTGCAACAAGTTGAAACTTTCCTTGTTAATGGAATCTAAAAAGATGTACAACTTAGTAGATTGGCCTCATTTCTACAGTAGCTTGTTTAGAAAACAAACACCTTCATTGCCAGTTATTGTTCTGTGTGAAATAAGCTGTTTTGGTTCTGGGAAGCAGTTGCTTTCCTAAGAACAATGTTGAGTGCAGCAACTTCAAACTTTCCTAGTTTGTGTAATCTAAGAAGATGTAAAAGTTAGTTGATTCACCTCATTTCTACAAAAGCCTGTTTAGAAAACAAACATCTTTATTGCCAAACCCTACACTGTGTGAAATAAGCTAGTTTGGTCTAGGAATCAGTTGCTTTCCTACGAAGAAAGTTGGTGCAACAAGTTCAAACTTTCCTTGTTAATATAATCTAAAAAGATGTACAACTTAGTAGATTTTTCTCATTTCTAAGGAAGTTTGTTTAGAAAACAAACATCTTCATTGCCGAACACTGTACTGTGAGAAATAAGCTAGTTCGGTTCTAGGAATCAGTAGCTTTCCAACGAAGAATGCTGAGTGCAGCAAGTTCAAACTATCCTTGCTTGTGTTATCTAACAAGATATACAACTTACAAGTTTCGCTTCATTTCTAAACTACTTTGTTTATAAGAGAAACATCTTCATTGACAAACATTGTAATGTGTGAAATAAACTAGCTCGGTTCTAGGAATACGTTGCTTTCCTACGAACAAGGTTGAGTGCAGCAACTTCAAACTTTCCTTGTTTGTGTAATCTAACAACATGTACAACTTATTTGATTCGCCTCATTTCTAAACTACTTTGTTTAGAAAACAAACATCTTCATTGCCAAATATTGTACTGTGTGACATAAGCTGTTTCGGTTCTAGGAATCAGTTGCTTTCCTACAAAGAAGGTTGAGTGCAACAAGTTCAAACTTTCCTAGCTTGTGTAATCTAACAAGGCATATAAGTTAGTAGTTTCTCCTCATTTCTTAAGTAGTATGTTCAGAAAACAAACATCTTCATTGCCGAACCATATACTGTGTGAAATAAGCTTTTTAGGTTCTAGGAATCATTTGCTTTCCTACGAAGAAGGTTGAGTGCAACAAGTCGAAACTTTCCTTGTTAATGTAATCTAAAAAGATGTACAACTTTGTATATTTGCCTCATTTCTACAGTAGTTCGTTTAGAAAACAAACACCTTCAATGCCAATTAATGTTCTGGGTGAAATAAGCTGTTTTGGTTCTATGAAGCAGTTGCTTTCTTAAGATTAAGGTTGAGTGCAGCAAGTTCAATCTTTCCTAATTTGTATAATCTAACAAAATGTAAAAGTTAGTTGATTCACCTCATTTCTACAAAAGCTTGTTTAGAAAACAAACATCTTCATTACGAAACCCTACACTGTGTGAAATAAGCTAGTTTGGTCTAGGAAGCAGTTGCTTTCCTACGAAGAAGGTTTAGTGAAACAAGTTCAAACTTTCCTCGTTAATGTAATCTAAAAAGATGTACAACTTAGTAGATTGGTCTCATTTCTACAGTAGTTGGTTTAGAAAACAAACACCTTCAATGCCAATTATTGTTCTGGGTGAAATAAGCTGTTTTGGTTCTATGAAGCAGTTGCTTTCCTAAGATTAAGGTTGAGTGCAGCAAGTTCAGTCTTTCCTAGTTTGTATAATCTAACAAGATGTAAACGTTAGTTGATTCACCTCATTTCTACAAAAGCTTGTTTAGAAAACAAACATCTTCATTGCCAAACCCTACAATGTGTGAAATAAGCTAGTATGGTCTAGGAATCAGTTGCTTTCCAAGAAGAAGGTGAATGCAACAAGTTCAAGCTTTCCTTCTTAATGTAATCTAAAAAGATGTGCAACTTACTAGATTTGTCTCATTTCTACAGAAGTTTGTTTAGAAAACAAACAGCTTCATTGCCGAACACTGTACTGTGTCAAATAAGCTAGTTCGGTTCTAGGAATCAGTTGTTTTCCTACGAAAAAGGTTGAGTGCAGCAAGTACAAACTTTCCTTGTTTGTGTAATCTAACAAGATGTACAATTTACAAGTTTCGCTTCATTTCTAACCTACTTTGTTTAGAAGAGAAAAATCTTCATTGCTAAACACTGTAATGTGTGAAATAAGCTGGCTCGGTTGTAGGAATCAGTTGCTTTCCTACGAAGAAGGTTGAGTGCAACAAGTCGAAACTTTCCTTGTTAATGTAATCTAAAAAGATGTACAACTTAGTAGTTTGGCCTCATTCCTATAGTAGTTCATTTAGAAAACAAACACCTTCATTGCCAATTATTGTTCTGGTGAAATAAGCTGTTTGGTTCTAGGAAGCAGTTGCTTTCCTAAGAAGAAGGTTGAGTGCAGCAAGTTCAAACTTTCCTAGTTTGTGTAATCTAACAAGATGTAAAAGTTAGTTGATTCACCTCATTTCTACAAAAGCTTGTTTAGAAAACAAACATCTTCATTACCAAACCCTACACTGTGTGAAATAAGCTAGTTCAGTCTAGGAATCAGTTGCTTTCCTAGGAAGAAGGTTGAGTGAAACAAGTTCAAACTTTCCTTGTTAATGTAATCTAAAAAGATGTACAACTTAGGAGATTGGTCTAATTTCTACAGAAGTTTGTTTAAAAAACAAACATCTTCATTGCCGAACACTATACTGTGTCAAATAAGCTAGTTCAGTTCTAGGAATCAGTTGCTTTCCTACGAAGAAGGTTGAGTGCAGCAAGTTCTAACTTTCCTTGTTTGTGTAATCTAACAAGATATACAATTTACAAGTTTCGCTTCATTTCTAAACTACTTTGTTTAGAAGAGAAACACCTTCATTGCTAAACACTGTAATGTGTGAAATAAGCTAGCTCGGTTCTAGGAATCAGTTGCTTTCCTACGAAGAAGGTTGAGTGCAGCAAGTTCAAAGTTTCCTAGTTTGTGTAATCTAAAAAGATGTATAAGTTAGTTGATTCATTTCTAAAGTAGTTTGTTTAGAAAACAAACATCTTCATTGCCGAACCCTATTCTTTGTGAAATAAGCTAGTTCGGTTCTAGTAATCAGTGGCTTTCCTACGAAGAAGGTTGAGTGCAGCAAGTTCAAACTTTCCTTGTTTGTGTAATCTAACAAGATGTACAACTTGTTTGATTCGCCTCATTTCTAAAGTACTTTGTTTAGAAATCGAACATCTTCATTGCCAAATATTGTATTGTGTGAAATAAGCTGTTTCGGTTCTAGGAATCAGTTGCTTTCCTAGAAAGAAGGTTGAGTGCAGCAAGTTAAAACTTTCCTAGTTTGTGTAATCTATCAAGGCGTATAAGTTAGTAGATTCGCCTCATTTCTAAAGTACTATGTTCAGAAAACAAACATCTTCATTGCCCTACCCTATATTGTGTGAAATAAGCTAGTTCGGTTCTAGGAATCATTTGCTTTCCTACGAAGAAGGTTGAGTGCAACAAGTCGAAACTTTCCTTGTTAATGTAATCTAAAAGGATGTACACCTTAGTAGATTGGCCTCATTTCTACAGTAGTTCCTTTAGAAAACAAACACCTTCATTGCCAATTATTGTTCTGTGTGAAATAAGCTGTTTTGGTTCTGGGAACCAGTTGCTTTCCTAAGAACAATGTTGAGTGCAGCAAGTTCAAACTTTCCTAGTTTGTGTAATCTAAGAAGATGTAAAAGTTAGTTGATTCACCTCATTTTTACAGAAGCTTGTTTAGAAAACAAACATCTTCATTACCAAATATTGTACTCTGTGAAATAAGCTGTTTCGGTTCTAGGAATCAGTTGCTTTCCTACAAGAAGGTTGAGTGCAGCAAGTTCAAACTTTCCTAGTTTGTGTAATCTAACAAGATGTGTAAGTTAGTTGATTCTCCTCATTTCTACAGAATCTTGTTTAGAAAACAAACATCTTCATTGCTGAACACTATACTGTGTGAAATAAGCTAGTCCGGTTCTAGGAATCATTTGCTTTCTTACGAAGAAGGTTGAGTGCAACAAGTCTAAAGTTTCCTTGTTAATGTAATCTAAAAAGATGTACAACTTAGTAGATTGGCCTCATTTCTACAGTAGTTCGTTTAGAAAAAAAACACCTTCAATCCCAATTATTGTTCTGTGTGAAATAAGGTGTTTTGGTTCTAGGAAACAGTTGCTTTCCTAAGATTAAGGTTGAGTGCAGCAAGTTCAATCTTTCCTAATTTGTATAATCTAACAAGATGTAAAAGTTAGTTGATTCTCCTCATTTGTACAAGAGCTTGTTTAGAAAACAAACATCTCCATTGCCAAACTCTACACTGTGTGAAATAAGCTAGTTCAGTCTAGGAATCAGTTGCTTTCCAAGAAGATGGTTGACTGCAAACTTTCCTTCTTAATGTAATCTAAAAAGATGTACAACTTAGTAGATTGGTCTCATTTCTGCAGAAGTTTGTTTAGAAAACAAACATCTTCATTGCCAAACACTGTACTGTGTAAGTTAGTTCATTCGCCTCATTTCTACAGAATCTTGTTTAAAAAACAAACATCTTCATTGCCAAACACTATACTGTGTGAAATAAGCTTGTTCGATCTAGAAATCAGTTGCTTTTCTACGAAGAAGGTTGAGTGCAACAAGTTCAAACTTTCCTTGTTAATGTAATCTAAAAAGTTATACAACTTACATTTCTACAGTAGTTTTTTTAGAAAACAAACATCTTCATTGCCTAACACTGTACTGTGTGAAATAAGCTAGTTCGGTTTTAGGAATCAGTTGCATTCCTAAGAAGAATGTTGAGTGCAGCAAGTTCAACCTTTCCTTGTTCGTGTAATCTAACAAGATGTACACCTTACATGTTTCGCTTCATTTCTAATCTACTTTGTTTAGAAAACAAACACCTTCATTGTCGAATACTGTACTGTGTGAAATAAGCTAGTTCGGTTCAAGGAATCAGTTGTTTTCCTACTAAGAAGGTTGAGTGCAGCAAGTTCAATCATTCCTTGTTAATGTAATCTAAAAAGATGTACAACTTAGTAGATTGGCATCATTTATGCATCAGTTTGTTTAGAAAACAAACATCTTCACTGCTGAACCCTGTACTGTGTGAAAATATCTAGTTCGTTTCTAGGAATCAGGTGCTTTCCTAAGAAGAAGGTTGAGTGCAGCAAGTTGAAACTTTCCTTGTTTGCATAATCTAACAAGATGTACAACTCATTAGATTCCCCTCATTTCTAAACTACTTTGTTTAGAAAACAAACACCTTCATTTCCAAATATTGTTTTGTGTGAAATAAGCTAGTTCGGTCTAGGAATCAGTTGCTTTCCTACGAAGAAGGTTGAGTGTAACAAGTTCAAACTTTCCTTGTTAATATTATCTAAAAAGATGTACAACTTAGTAGATTGGTCTCATTTCTACAGTAGTTTGTTTAGAAAACAAACACCTTCATTTCCGAACACTGTACTATGTGAAATAAGCTAGTTCGGTTCTAGGAATCAGTTTCTTTCCTAAGAATAAGGTTGAGTGCATGAAGTGCAAACTTTCCTAGTTTGTGTAATCTAATAAGATGTACAAATTTCAAGTTTCACTTCATTTCTAAACTACTTTGTCTAGTGAAAAAACATCTTCATTGCCGAACACTGTACTGTGTGAAATAAGCTAGTTCGGTTCTAGGAATCAGTTGCTTTCCTATGAAGAGGGTTGAGTGCAGCAAGTTCAAACTATCCTAGTTTGTGTAATCTAACAAATTGTACAACTAACAAGTGTGAAATAAGCTAGTTCAGTTCTAGGAATCAATTACTTTTCTACGGAGAAGGTTGAGTGCAACAAGTTCAAACGTTCCTTGTTAATGTAATATAAAAAGATGTAAAACGTAATAGACTCACCTCATTTCTAAAGTAGTTTGTTGAGAAATCAAACATCTTAATAACCGAACCCCGTACTGTGTGAAATAAGCTAGTTCGGTTCTTGCAATCAGTTGCTTTCCTACGAAGCAGGTTGACTGCAGCCAGTTCAAACTTTCCTAGTTTGTGTAATCTAACAAGATGTATAACTTTCAAGTTTCGCTTCATTTCTAAACTACTTTTTTTAGAAAAAAAAAAACATCTTCATTGCCAAACACTATAATGTGTGAAATAAGCTAGTCTGGTTCTAGGAATCAGTTGCTTTTTAACAGAAATGGTCGATTGCAACAAGTTCAAACTTTCATTGTTAATGTAATCTAAGAAGATGTACAATTTAATAGTTTCAACCCATTTCTAAAGTAGTTTGTTGAGAAAACAAAAATCTTCATTGCCGAACACTGTACCGTGTGAAAATAGCTAGTTCGTTTCTAGGAATCAGGCGCTTTCCTACGAAGAAGGTTGAGCGCAGTAAGTTGAAACTTTCCTTGTTTGTGTAATCTAACAAGATGTACAACTTATTAGATTCCCCTCATTTGTAAACTGCTTTGTTTAGAAAACAAAGACTTTCATTTCCAAATATTGATCTGTGTGAAATAAGCTAGTTCGGTCTAGAAATCAGTTGCTTTCCTACGAAGAAGTTTGAGTGCAACAAGTTCAAACTTTCCTTGTTAACATAATCTAAAAAGATGTAGAACTTAGTAGATTGGTCTCATTTCTACAGTAAGTTGTTTAGAAAACAAACATCTTCATTGCCGAACACTGTACTGTGTGAAATAAGCTAGTTTGGTTCTAGGAATCAGTTGCTTTCCTGCGAAGAAGGTGGAGTGCAGCAAGTTCAAACTTTCCTTGTTTGTGTAATCTAGTAGATGTACAACTTCCTAGATTCGCTTCATTTTTAAACTACTTCGTTTAGAAAACAAACACCTTCATTGCCAAATATTGTACTGTGTGAAATAACCTGTTTCGATTCTAGAAATCACTTGCTTTCCTAGGAAGAAGGTTGAGTGCAGCAAGTTCCAAATTTCTTAGTTTGTGTAATCTAACAAGATTTATAGGTTAGTAGATTCGCCTCATTTCTAAAGTAATTTGTTTATAAAACAAACATCTTCATTGCCAAACCCTATACTGTGTGAAATAAGCTATTTCGGTTCTAGGAATCAGTTGCTTTCCTACAAAGAAGGTTGAGTGTAGCAAGTTCAAACTTTCCATGTTTGTGTAAACTAACAACATGTACAACTTACAACTATCACTTCATTTCTAAACTACTTTGTTTAGAAAACAAACATCTTCATTGCCAAACACTGTAGTGTGTGAAATAAGCTAGTTCAGTTCTAGGAGTCAGTTGCTTTTCTATGGATATGGATGAGTGCGACAAGTTCAAACTTTCCTTGTTAATGTAATCTAAAAAGAGGTACAACTTAATAGATTAATCTAATTTCTAGTGTAGTTTGTTGAGAAAACAAACATCTTCATTGCCGAACACTGTCCTGTGTGAAATAAGCTAGTTCGGTTCTAGGAATCAGTTGCTTTCCTATGAAGAAGGTTGAGAGCAGCAAGTTCAAACTTTCCTTCTTTGTGTAATCTAACAAGGTGTACAACTTACAAGTCTCTCTTCATTTCTAAACTACTTTGTTTAGAAAACAAACACCTTCATTGCCAAATATTGTACTGTGTGAAATAAGCTTCTTCGGTTCTAGAAATCAGTTGCTTTCCAACAAAGAAGGTTGAGTGCACCAAGTTCAAACTTTCCCAGTTTGTGTAATCTAACAAGATGTATAAGTTAGCTGATTCACCTCATTTCTAATGTAGTTTGTTTAGAAAACAAACATTTTCATTGCTGAACCCTATAATGTGTGAAATAAGCTAGTTTGGTCTATGGATCTGTTGCTTTCCTACGAAGAAGGTTGAGTGCAAAAAGATCAAACGTTTCTTGCTAATGTAATCAAAAAAGATGTACAACTTAGTAGATTGGTCTCATTTCTACAGAAGTTTGTTTAGAAAACCAACATCTTCATTGCCAAATACTGTACTGTGTGAAATAAGCTAGTTCGGTTCACTGAATTAGTTGCTTTCTTACGAAGAAGGCTGAGTGCAGCAAGTTCAAACTTTCCTTGTTTTCGTAATGTAACAAGATATACACCTTACAAATTTTGCTTCATTTCTAAACTACTTTGTTTAGAAGTGAAACATCTTCCTTGCCAAACACTGTAATGTGTGAAATAAGCTAGTTCAGTTCTAGGAATCAGTTGCTTTTCTACAGAGATGGTTCAGTGCAACAAGTTCAAACTTTCCTTGTTATGGTAATCTAAAAAGATGTACAACTTAATAGATTCACCTCACTTCTAAAGTAGTTTGTTGAGAAAACAAACATCTTCATTGCCGAATACTGTACTGTGTGAAATAATTAGTTCGGTTCTAGGAATCAGTTGCTTTCCTACGAAGAAGGTTGAGTGCAGCAGGTTCAAACTTTCCTTGTTTGTGTAATCTCACAAGATGTACAACTTACAAGTTTTGCTTCATTTCCAAACTACTTTGTTTAGTAAACAAACATCTTCATTGCCGAACCATATACTGTGTGAAGTAAGCTAGTTCGGTTCGAGGAATAAGTTGTTTTCGTACGAGAAGAAGGTTGAGCGCAGTAAGTTCAAACACTCCTTGTTAATGTAATCTAAAAAGATGTACAACTTAGTAGATTGGCGTCATTTCTTCAGTAGTTTATTTAGAAAACAAATATCTTCATTGCCGAAACCTGTATTGTGTGAAAATAGCTAGTTCGTTTCAAGGATTCAGTTGCTTTCCTACGAAGAAGGTTGAGTGCAGCAAGTTCAAACTTTCCTTGTTTGTGTAATCTAACAATATATACAAATTACAAGTTTCACTTCATTTCTAAACTACTGTATTTAGAAAACAAACACCTTCATTGCCAACTATTGTACTGTGTGAAATAAGCTATTTCGGTTCTAGGAATAATTTAGTTTCCTACCAAGAAAGTTGAGTGGAGCAAGTTCAAACTTTCCTAGTTTGTGTAATCTAAAAAGATGTATAAGTTAGTTGATTCATTTCTACAGTAGTGTTCAGAAGAGAAACATCTTCATTGCTGAAAACTGTACTGTGTGAAATAAGCTAGTTCGGTTCCAGGAATAAATTGGTTTCCTGTGAAAAATGTTGAGTGCAGCAAGTTCAAACTTTCCTTGTTTATGTAATCTAACATGATGTACACCTTACAAGTTTCGCTTCATTTCTGAACTACTTTGTTTAGAAGAGAAACATCTTCATTGCCAAACACTGTAATGTGTGAAATAAGGTAGTTCAGTTCTAGGAATCATTTGCTTTCCTACGAAGAAGGTTGAGTGCAGCAAGTTCCAACTTTGCTTGTTAAAGTAATCTAAAAAGATATACAACTTGGTAGACTGGCATCATTTCTACAGCAGTTTGTTTAGAAAACAAACCTCTTCATTTCCACACCCAGTACTTGTGAAAATAGCTAGTTCATTTCTAGGAATCAGTTGCTATCCTACGAAGAAGGTTGAGTGCAGCAAGTTCAAACTTTCCTTGTTTGCATTATCTAACAAGATGTACAACTTATTAGATTCGCCTCATTTCTAAACTACTTTGTTTAGAAAACAAACACCTTCTTTGCCAAATATTATAGTGTGTGAAGTAATGTGTTTTGGTTCTAGGAATCAGTTTCTTTCCTGCAAAGAAGGTGGAGTGCAGCAAGTTCAAACGTTCCACGTTGGTGTAATCTAACAAGATGTACAATGTATTAGATTCGCCTCATTTCTACAATAGTTTTTTACAAAACAAACATCTTCATTGCCGAACACTGTAGTTTGTGAAATAAACTACTTAGTTTCTAGGAATCAGTTGCTGTCCTATGAAGAAGGTTGAGTACAGCAAGTTCAAAGTTTCCTTCTTAATGTAATCTAAAAAGAGGTACAACTTAGTAGATTGGTCTTATTTCTACAGTAGTTTGTTTAGAAAACAAACATCTTCATTGCTGAACACTGTACTGTGTGAAATAAGCTTCTTCGGTCTAGGAATCTGTTGCTTTCCTATGAAGAATTTGGAGTGCAACAAGTTCAAACTTTCCTTGTTAATGTAATCTAAAACGATGTACAACTTAGTAGATTTTCCTAATTCCTACAGTAGTTTGTTTAGAAAACAAACATCTTCACTGCCGAACACTGTACTATGTATGAAAAGTTAGTTCGTTTCTAGGAATTAGCTGCTTTCCTACGAAGAAGGTTGAGTGCAGCAAGTTCAAACTTTCCTTGTTTGTGTAATCTAACAAGATGTACAAGAAAAAAGTTTCTCTTCATTTCTAAACTACTTTGTTTAAAAAACAAACACTTTCATTGCCAAATACTGTACTGTGTGTTTTGGTTCTAGGAATCAGTTGCTTTTCTCAGGAGATGGTTGAGTGCAGCAAGTTCAAACTTTCCTTGTTCATGTAGTCTAAAAAGTTGTACAACTTAATAGATTCACCTCATTTCTAAAGTAGTTTGTTGACAAAACAAACATCTTCATTGCCGAACACTGTAATGTGTGAAATAAGCTAGTTCGTTTCTAGGAATCAGTTGCTTTCCTACGAAGAAGGTTGAGTGCAGCAAGTTCAAACGTTCCTAGTTTGTGTAATCTAACAAGATGTACAGCTTAAAGGTTTCGCTTCATTTCTAAACTACTTTGTTTAGAAAAAAAAAATCTTAATTGCCAAACACTATAATGTGTGAAATAAGCTACTTCGGTTCTTGGAATCAGTTGCTTTTCTACGGAGATCGTTGTGTGCAACAAGTTCAAACATTCCTTGTTAATGTACTCTATAAAGACGTACAACTTAATAGACTCACCTCATTTGTAAAGTACTATGTTGAGAAAACAAACATCTTCATTGCCGAACACTGTACTGTGTAAATTAAGCTAGTTAGGTTCTAGGAATCAGTTGCTTTCCTACGAACAAGGTTGAGTGCACCAAGTTCAAACTTTCCTTGTTTGTGTAATCTCACAAGATGTGCAAGTTAGTAGATTCGCCTCATTATTAAAGTAGTTTGTTTAGAAAACAAACATCTTAATTGCCGAACACTTTACTGTGTGAAATAAGCTAGTTCGTTTCTAGGAATCAGTTGCTTTCCTACAAACAAGGTTGAGTGCAGCAAGTTCAAACTGTCCTAGTTTGTGTAATCTAACAAGATGTATAAGTTAGTTGATTCGCCTCATTTCTGCAGTAGCTTGTTTAGAAAGCAAACATCTTCATTACCGAACACTATACTGCATGAAATAACCTAGTTCGGTCTAGGAATCTGTTGCTCTCATACAAAGAAGGTTGACTGCAACGAGTTCAAACTTTTCTTGTTAATGTTATCTAAAAAGATGTACAACTTTGTAGATTGGCCTAGTTTCTACAGGTTTTTTTAGAAAACAAATATCTTCATGGCCGAACACTGTACTGTGTGAAATAAGCTAGATCGGATCTAGGAATCAGTAGCTTTCCTACGAAGAAGGTTGAGTGCAGCAAGTTCAAACTTTCCTTGTTTGTGTAATCTAACAAGCTGTACAACTTATTAGTTTCGGCTCATTTCTAAACTACTTTGTTTAGAAAACAAACACGTTCATTGCCAAAAATTGTACTGTGTGAAATAAGCTGTTTCGGTTCTAGGAATCAGTGCATTTCCTATGAAGAAGGTTGAGTGCAGCAAATTCAAACTTTCCTTGTTTGTGTAATCTAACAAAGTGTACAACTTATTAGTTTCGGCTCATTACTAAACTACTTTGTTTAGAAAACAAACACGTTCATTGCCAAAAATTGTACTGTGTGAAATAAGTTTTTTGGTTCTAGAAATCAGTTGCTTTCCTATGAAGAAGGTTGAGTGCAGGAAGTTCAAACTTTCGTAGTTTGTGTAATCTTACAAGATGTATAAATTAGTTGATTAGCCTCATTTTAAAGTAGTTTGTTTAGAAAAAAAATCTTCATTGCCGAACCATATACTGTGTGAAATAAGCTAGTTCTGTCTAGGAATCAGTTGCTTTCCTACGAAGAAGGGTGAGTGCAACAAGTTCAAACGTCCCTTGTTAATGCAATCTTAAAAGATGTACAACTTAGTAGATTGACCTCATTTCTACAGAAGTCTGTTTAAAAAACAAACACTTCATGGCCAAATATTTTACTGTGTGAAATAAGGTGTTAAGTTAGTTGATTCGCCTCATTTCTAAAGTAGTTTGTTTAGAAAACAGCCATCTTCTTTAAAGAACCCTATACTGTGTGAAATAAGCTTGTTCGTTGTAGGAATCAGTTGCTTTCCTACGAAGAAGATTGACTGCAACAAGTTAAAACTTTCCTTGTTAATATAATCTAAAAAGATGTTCAACTTACAAGTTTTGCTTCATTTCTGATGTACTTCGTTTAGAAAACAAACACCTTCATTGCCAAATAACGTACTGTGTGAAATAAGCTGTTTCAGTTCTAGGAATCAGTTGCTTTTCTCTGGAGATGATTGATGCAGCCAATTAAACTTTCCTTGATAATGTAATCTAAAAAGTTTTACAACTTAATAGATTCACCTCATTTCTAAAGTAGTTTGTTGAGAAAACAAACATCTTCATTGCCAAAAACTGTAATATATGAAATAAGCTTGTTTGTTTCTGGGAATCAGTTGCTTTCCTACGAAGAAGGTTGAGTGCAGCAAGTTCAAACGTTCCTAGTTTGTGCAATCTAACAAGATGTTTAAATTAGTTGATTCGCCTCATATCTAAAGTAGTTTGTTGAGAAAACAAACATCTTCATTTCCGAACCCTATACTATGTGAAATAAGCTAGTTCGGTATAGGAATCAGTTGTTTCCTAGGAAGAAGGTTGAGTGCAACAAGTTCAAACTTTCCTTGTTAATGTAATATAAAAAGATGAACAACTTAGTAGATTGGTCTCACTTCAACAGAAGTTTGTTTAGAAAACAAATATCTTCATTGCCGAACACTATACTGTGTGAAATAAGCTAGTTCGGTCTAGGACTCAGTTGCTTTCTTACGAAGAAGGTTGAGTGCAGCAAGTTCAAACTTTCCTTGTTTGTGTGATCTAACCAGATGTATAACTTACAAGTTTCGCTTCATTTCTAAACTACTTTGTTTAGAAGAGAAACAACTTCATTGCCAAACAGTGTAATGTGTGAAATAAGCTAGTACGGTTCTAGGAATCAGTTGCTTTCCTACGAAAAAGGTTGAGTGCGACAAGTTCAAACTTTCCTTGTTCATGTAATCTAAAAAGATGTACAACTTAGCGGATTGGCGTCATTTCTGTAGTACGTTGTTTAGAAAACAAATACCTTCATTGTGAAACCCTGTACTGTGTGAAAATAGCTAGCACGTTTCTAGGAATCAGTTGATTTCCTTCGAAGAAGGTTGAGTACAGCAAGTTCAAACTTTCCTTGTTTGCGTAATCTAACAAGATGTACAACTTAGTAGATTCGCCTCATTTCTAAACTACTTTGTTTAGAAAATAAACAACTTCATTGCCAAATATTGTACTGTGTGAAATAAGCTGTTTTCGTTCTAGGAATCAGTTGCTTTCCTGCGAAGAAGGTTGAGTGCAGCAAGTTCAAACTTTCCTAGTTTGTGTTATCTAAAAAGATGTATAAGTTAGTTGATTCGCCTCAATTCTACAGTTGCTTGTTTAGAAAACAAACATCTTCATTGCCAAACCCTATACTGTAAGCTAGTTCAGTTCTAGGAATCAGTTGCTTTTCTACGAAGAAGGTTGAGTGCAGAAAGTTCAAACTTTCCTTGGTTGTGTAATCTAACAAGATGTACATCTCAAAGTTTCGCTTCATTTCTAAACTACTTTGTTTAGAAAACAAAAGTCTTCATTGCCAAAAACTGTAATGTGTAAAAAAAGCTAGTTTGATTCCTCGAATTAGTTGCTTTCCTACCAAGAAGATTGGGGGCAGCAAGTTCAAACTTTCCTTGTTTGTGTAATCTAACAAGATATACAACTTACAAGTTTGGCTTCATTTCAAAACTACTTCGTTTAGAAGAGAAACATCTTCATTGCAAACACTCTAATGTGTGAAATAAGCTAGCTCGGTTCTAGGAATCAGTTGCTTTCCTACGAAGAAGGTTGAGTGCAGCGAGTTCAAACTTTCCTTGTTAATGTAATCTAAAAAGATATACAACTTAGTAGATTGCCTAATTTCTCCAGTAGTTTGGTTAGAAAACAAACATCTTCATTCCCGAACCCTATACTGTGTTTAATAAGCTAGTTCGGATCTAGGAATCAGTTGCTTTCCTAAGAAGAAGGTTGAGTGCAGCAAGTTCAAACTTTCCTTGTTTGTATAATCTAACAAGATGTACATCTTATTATATTCACCTCATTTCTAAACTACTTTGTTTAGAAAACAAACACTTTCATTGCCAAATATTGTACTGTGTGAAAAAAGGTGTTTGGGTTCTGGGAATCAGTTGCTTTCCTACGAAGAAGGTTGAGTGCAGCAAGTTCAAACTTTCCCAGATTGTGTAATTTAACAAGATGTACAAGTTAGTAGATTTGCCTCATTTCTAAAGTAGTTTGTTTAGAAAACAAACATCTTCATTTCAGAACCTTATACTGTGTGAAATATACTACTTCGGTTCTAGGATTCAGTTGCCTTCCTACGAAGAAAGTTGAGTGCAGCAAGTTCAAACTTTCCTTGTTAATGTAATCTAAAAAGATGTACAACTTAGTAGATTGCCTAATTTCTACAGCAGTTTGGTTAGAAAACAAACATTTTCATTCCCGAACCCTATACTGTGTGAAATAAGATAGTTCGGATCTAGGAATCAGTTGCTTTCCTACGAAGAAGATTGAGTGCAGCAAGTTCAAACTTTCCTGGTTTGTATAATCTAACAAGATGTACATCTTATTGTATTCGCCTCATTTCTAAACTACTTTGTTTAGAAAGCAAACACCTTCATTGCCAAATATTGTACTGTGTGAAATAAGCTGTTTCGGTTCTAGGAATCTGTTGCTTTCGTATAAAGAAGGTTCAGTGCAGCCAGTTCAAACTTTCCTAGTTGTGTAATATAACAAGATGTATGAGTTAGTAGATTCGCCTCATATCTAAAATAGTTTGTTTAGCAAACAAACATCTTCATTGCCAAACGCTGTACTGTGAGAAATAAGATAGTTCGGTTCTAGGAATCAGTTATTTTCCTATGAAGAATGTTGAGTGCAACAATTTCAAACTTTCCTTGTTAATGTAATCTAAAAAGATGTACAACTTAGTAGATTGGCCTCATTTCTACAGTAGTTTGTTTTAAAAACAAACATCTTCATTGCCTAACACTATACTGTGTGAAATAAGTTAGTTTGGTTGTAGAAATCAGTTCCTTTCCTACGAAGAAGGTTGAGTGCAGAAAGTTCAAAAATTCCTTGTTTGCGTAATCTAACAAGATGTACAACTTACACCTTTCGCTTCATATCTGAACTACTTTGTTTAGAAAACAAAACCTTCATTACCAAATATTGTACTGTGTGAAATAAGCGGTTTTGGTTCTTGAAATCAGTTGTTTTCCTACAAAGAAGGTTGAGTGCAGCAAGTTCAATCTTTCCTAGTTTGTGTATTCTTACAGGACGTATAAGTTAGTTGATTCACCTCATTTCTAAAGTAGTTTGTTTAGAAAACAAACGTCTTCATTGCCGAACCCTATACTGTGTGAAATAAGCTAAATCAGTGTAGGAATCAGTTGCCTTCCTACGAAGAAGGTTGAGTGCAACAAGTTCAAACTTTCCTTGTTAATGTAAATTAAAAAGATATACAACTTAGTAGAATGGACTCATTCCTACAGTAGTTTGTTTTAAAAACAAACATCTTCATTGACGAACACTATACTGAGTGAAATAAGCTAGTTCGGTTCTAGGAATCAGTTGCTTTCCTACGAAGAAGGTTGAGTGCAGTAAGTTCAAACATTCCTTGTTAATGTAATCTGAAAAGATGTACAACTTAGTAGAATGGCGTCATTTCTACAGTACTTTGTTTAGAAAATGAACATCTTCATTGCCGATCCCTGTATTGTGTGAAAATAGCTAGTCCATTTCTGGGAATCATTTGCTTTCCTACGAAGAAGGTAGAGTGCACCAAGCACAAACTTTCCTTGTTTGTGTAATCTAACAAGATGTACAAATTATTAGATTCGCCTCATTTATAAACTACTTTGTTTAGAAAACAAACACCGTCATTGCCAAATATTGTACTGCGTGAAATAAGCTGTTTCGGTTCTAGGAATCATTTGCTTTCCTACAAAGAAGGTTGAGTGCAGCAAGTTCAAACTTTCCTAGTTTGTGAATCTAACAAGATGTATAAGTTAGCAGATTCACCTCATTTCTAAAGTAGTTTGTTTAGAAAACAAACATCTTCATTGCTGAACCCTATACTGTGTAAAATAAGCTAGTTCGGTCTAGGAATCAGTTGCTTTCTTATGAAGAACGTTGAGTGCAACAAGTTTAAACTTTCCTTGTGAATGTAATCTAAAAAGATGTACAACTTATAGAATGGACCCATTTCTACAGTAGTTTGTTTTAAAAACAAACATCTTCACTGCCGAACACTATACTGAGTGAAATATGCTAGTTGGGTTCTAGGAATCAGTTGCTTTCCTACGAAGAAGGTTGAGTGCAGCAAGTTCAAACATTCCTTGTTAATGTAATCTAAAAAGATGTACAACTTAGTAGACTGGCGTCATTTCTGCAGTAGTTTGTTTAGAAAACAAACAACTTCATTGCCAATCCCTGTACTGTGTGAAAATAGCTAGTTCATTTCTAGGAGTCAGTTGTTTCCTACGAAGAAGGTAGAGTGCACCAAGTTCAAACTTTCCTCGTTTGTGTAATCTAACAAGATGTACAATTTATTAGATTCTCCTCATTTCTAAACTACTTTGTTTAGAAAACAAACACTTTCATTGGCAATTATTGTACTGTGTGAAATAAGCTAGTTCGGTTCTAGGAATCAGTTGCTTTCCTACGAAGAAGGTTGTGTGCAGCCATTTCAAAGTTTCCTTCCTTGTGTAATCTAAAAAGATGTACACCTTTCAAGGTTTGCTTCATTTCTCAACTACTTTGTTTAGAAAACAAACATCTTCATTGCCAAAAAACTAATGTGTGAAATAAGCTAGTTCCGTTCTAGGAAACAGTTGCCTCTCTACGGACATGGTTGAGTGCAACAAGTTCAAACTTTCCTTGTTAATGTAATCTAAAAGATGTACAACGTAATAGATTCACCTCAATTCTAAAGTAGTTTGTTGAGAAAACAAACATCTTCACTGCCAAACACTGTACTGTGTGAAATGAGCTAGTTCGGTTCTAGGAATCAGTTGCTTTCCTATGAAGAAAGTTGAGTGCACCAAGTTCAAACTTTCCTAGTTTGTGTAATATAAGAAGATATACAACTTATTATATTCGCCTCATTTCTAACTTACTTTGCTTAGAAAACAAACACTTTGTTTAGAAAACAAACATCTTCATTACTGAACACTGTACTGTGTGACATAAGCTAGTTTGGTTCTAAGAATCAGTATCTTTCCTACGAAAAAGGATGAGTGCAGCAAGTTCAAACGTTCCTTGTTTTTGTAATCTAGCAAGATGTACAATGTACAAGTTTTGCTTCATTTCTAAACTACTTTGTTTAGAAAACAAACATCTTCATTGCCAAATATTGTACTGTGTGAAATGAGCTGGTTCGGTTCTAGGAATCAGTTGCTTTGCTACGAAGAAGGTTGAGTGCAGCAAGTTCAAACTTTCCTTGTTTGTGTAATATAACAAGATGTACAACTTACAAGTTTCGCTTCTTGTCTAAACTACTTTGTTTAGAAAACAAACACCTTCATTGCCAAATATTGTACTGTGTGAAATGAGCTAGTTCTGTTCTAGGAATCAGTTGCTTTGCTACGAAGATGGGTGAATGCAGAAAGTTCCAACTTTCCTTGTTTGTGTAATCTAGCAAGATGTACAACTTACAAGTTTCACTTCATTTCCAAACTACTTTGTTTAGAAAACAAACATCTTTATTGCCGAACGCTATACTGTGTTAAACAAGCTAGTTTGGTTCTGGGAATCATTGGCTTTCCTACGAAGAAGGTTGAGTGCAGCAAGTTCAAACTTTCCTTGTTAATGAAATCTAAAAAGAAGTACAAGTTAGTAGATTGGCGTCATTTCTAAAGTGGTTTGTTTTGAAAACAAACACCTTCATTGCCAAACTCCGTACTGTGTGAAAATAGCTAGTTCGTTTCTAGGAATCAGTTGCTTTCCTACGAAGAAGGTTGAGTGCAGCAAGTTCAAACTTTCCTATTTTGTGTAATATAACAAGATATATAAGTTAGTAGATTCGCCTCATTTCTAAAGTAGTTTGTTTAGAAAACAAACATCTTCATTGCTGAACCCTATACGGTGTGAAATAAGCTAGTTCGGTTCTAGGAATCATTTGCCTTCCTACCAAGAAGGTTGAGTGCAAAAAGTTCAAACTTTCCTTGTTAATATAATCTAAAAAGATGTACAACTTAGTCCATTGGCCTCATTTCTACAGTAATTGTTTAGATAACAAACAACTTCATTGACAAACACTGTACTGTGTGAAATAAGCTGGTTCGGTTCTAGGAATCAGTTGCTTTCCTATGAAGAAGTTTGTGTGCAGCAAGTGCAAACTTTCCTTGTTTGTGTAATCTAACAAGATATACACCTTACAATTTTCGCTTCATTTCTAAACTACTTTGTTTAGAAAACAAACATCTTCATTGCCAAACACTATAATGTGTGAAATAAGCTATTTTGGTTCTAGGAATCAGTTGCTTTCCCTTCTGAGATGGGTTGAGTGCAGCTAGTTCAAACTTTCCTTGTTAATGTAATCTATTAAGGTGTAAAAGTTAATAGATTCTTGTCATTTCTAAAGTAGTTTTTTGAGAAAAGAAACATCTTCATTGAATGAACACTGTACTGCAATAAAATCAGTTTGGTTCTAGGAATCACTTGCTTTCCTATGAAGAAGGTTGAGTTCAGCAAGTTCAAACTTTCCTTGTTTGTGTAATCTAACAAGATGTACAAGTCAGTAGAATCAACTCATTTCTAAACTAGATTGTTTAGAAAACAAACATCTTCATTGCAAACCCTGTACTGTGTGAAATAAGCTGTTTCTGTTCTAGAAATCAGTTGTTTCCTACGAAGAAGGTTGAGTGCAACAAGTTCAACTGTTCCTTGTTAATGTAATCTAACAAGATGTATAAGTTAGTAGATTGGCCTCATTTTATAGTAGTTTGTTTAAAAACAAAAATCTTCATTGCGAACCCTGTACTGTGGGAAGTAAGCTAGTTCATTTCTAGGAATCAGTTGCTTTCCTCAGAAGAAGGTTGAGTGCACCAAGTTCAAACTTTCCTTCTTTGTGTAATCTAACAAGATGTACAACTTATTAGTTTCGATTCATTTCTAAACTACTTTGTTTAGAAAACAAACGTCTTTTGCCAAACACTGTACTGTGTGAAATAAGCTGTTTCGGTTCAAAGGAATCAGTTGTTTTCCAGAAAGAAGGTTGAGTGCAACAAGTTCAAATTTTTCCTTGTTAATGTAATCTAAAAAGATGTACAAGTTAGTTGATTCACCTCATTTCTAAAGTAGTTTGTTGAGAAAACAAACATGTTCATTGCCGAACACTGTACTGTGGGAATAAGCTGGTTCGGTTCTAGGAATCAGTTGTTTTCCTACGAAGAAGGTTGAGTGAAGCAATTTCAAACTTTCCTTGTTTGTGTAATCTCAAAAGATGTATTAGTAGATCCTCCTCATTTCTAAAGTAGTTTGTTTAGAAAATAAACATCTTCCCTGCTGAACAATATACTGTGTGAAATAAGCTAATTCGGTTCTAGGAATCAGTTGCTTTCAAACAAAGAAGGTTGAGTGAAGCAGGTTCAAACTTTCCTTGTTTGTGTAATCTAACAGGATGTACAACTTAGAAGCTTCACTTCATTTCTAAACTACTTTGTTTAGAAAACAAACATCTTCATTGCCGAACCTTCTACTGTGTGAAAATAGCTAGTTCGGTTGTAGGAATCAGTTGCCTTCCTACGAAGAAGGTTCAGTGCAGCAAGTTCAAACTTTCCCTGTTTGTGTAATCTAACAAGATGTACAACTTATTTGATTCGCCTCATTTCTAAACTACTTTGTTTAGAAAACAAACATCTTCATTGCCAAATATTGTACTGTGTGAAATAAGCTGTTTCAGTTCTAGGAATCAGTTGCTTTCCTACAAAGAAGGTTGAGTGCAGCAAGTTCAAACTTTCCTACTTTGTGTAATCTAACAAGATGTATAAGTTAGTACATTCGCCTAATTTCTAAAGTAGTTTGTTTAGAAAAGAAACCTCTTCATTGCCGTACCCTGAACTGTGTGAAATAAGCTAGTTTTGTCCTAGGAATCATTTGCTTTCCTACGAAGAAGGTTGAGTGCAAGAAGTTCAAACTTTCATTGTTAATGTAATCTGAAAAGATGAACAACTGAGTAGATTGGCCTCATTTCTACAGTACTTTGTTTAGAAAACAAACACCTTCATTGCCGAACCCTGTACTGTGTGAAAATAGTTGGTTGGTTTCTAGGAATCAGTAGGTTTCCTACGAAGAAGGTAGAGTGCAGCAAGTTCAAATTTTCCTGGTTTGCGTAATCTAAAAAGATGTACAACTTATTAGATTCCCTTCGTTTCTAAACTACTTTCTTTAGAAAACAAACATCTTCATTTCGGAACACTGTACTGTGTGAAATAAGCTAGTTTGGTTTGAGGAATAAGTTGTTTTCCTACGAAGAAGGTTGAGTGCAGCAAGTTCAAACATTCCTTGTTAATGTAATCTAAAATGATGTACAACTTAGTAGATTGGTGTCATTTTTTAAGTAGTTTGTTTAGAAAACAAATATCTTCATTGCCAAACCCTGTACTGTGTGAAAATAGCTATTTCGTTTCTAGGATTTAGTTGCTTTCCTACGAAGAAGGTTGCATGCAGCAAGTTCAAACTTTCCTTGTTAATGTAATCTAAAAAGATGTACAACGTAATAGATTCACCTCATTTCTAAAGTAGTTTGTTGAGAAAACAAACATCTTCATTGCCGAACACTGTACTTTGTGAAATAAGGTAGTTCATTTCTAGAATCATTTGCTTTCCTATGAAGAAGGTTGAGTGCAGCAAGTTCTTTCTTTTCATGTTTGTGTAATCTAACTAGATATACAATGTATTAGATTCGTCTGATTTCTACAGTAGTTTGTTTAGAAAACAAACATCTTCATTGCAGAACACTGTACTGTGTGTAAAAAGCTAGTTCATTTCGAGGAATCAGTTGCTTTCATACGAAGAAGGTTGAGTGCAACAATTTCAAAATGTCCTTGTTAATGTAATCTAAAATGATGTACAACTTAGTAGATTGGCTTAATTTCTACAGTACTGTGTGATATCAGCTTCAGTTCTAGTAATCAGTTCCTTTCCTAATAGAAAGTTGAGTGCAGCAAGTTCAAACTTTCCTTGTTTGTATAATCTAACAAGATATACAACGTACAAGTTTCGCTTCATTTCTAAACTACTTTGTTTAGAAAAAAAAATCTTCATTGCCAAACACTGTAATGTGTCAAATAAGCTAGTTCGGTTCTAGGAATCAGTAGCTTTTCTACGGAGCTGGTTGAGTGCAACAAGTTCAAACATTCATTGTTAATGTAATCTAAAAAGATGTACAACTAAGTAGATCCTCCTCATTTCTAAAGTAGTTTGTTTAGAAAATAAACATCTTCCCTGCTGAACAATATACTGTGTGAAATAAGCTAAGTTCGGTTCTTGGAATCAGTTGCTTTCAAACAAAGAAGGTTGAGTGAAGCAGGTTCAAACTTTCCTTGTTTGTGTAATCTAACAGGATGTACAACTTAGAAGCTTCACTTCATTTCTAAACTACTTTGTTTAGAAAACAAACATCTTCATTGACAAATATTGTACTGTGTGAAAATAAGCTGTTCGGTTCCAGGAATCAGTTGCTTTCCTACGAAGAAGGTTCAGTGCAGCAAGTTCAAACTTTCCCTTGTTTGTACAATCTAACAAGATGTACAACTTATTTGATTCGCCTCATTTCTAAACTACTTTGGTTGGAAAACAAACACCTTCAGTGCCAAATACTGTAATGTGTGAAATAAGCTAGTTCGGTTCTAGGAATCAGTTTCTTTCCTAAGAAGAAGGTTGAGTGTGGCAAGGTCAAACTTTCTTTGTTTGTGTAATCTAACAAGATGTACAACTTACAAGTTTCGCTTCATTTCTGAACTACTTAGTTTAGAAAACAAACATCTTCATTGCTGACCACTGTACTCTGTAATAAGATAGTTCGGTTCTAGGAATCAGTTGCTTTTTTACGGAGATGGTTGCGTGCAGCATGTTCAAACTTTCCTTCCTAATGTAACCTAAAAAGATGTACAACTTAATAGATTCACGTCATTTCTAAAGTAGTTTGTTGAGAAAACAAACATCTTAATTTCCAAACACTGTACTGTGTGAAATAAGCTAGTTCGGTACTAGGAATCAGTTGCTTTCCTACGAAGAAGTTTGATTTCAGCAAGTGCAAACGTTCCTTGTTTGTGTAATCTAAGAAGATGTACACATTAAAATTTTCGCTTCTTTTCTAAACTACTTTGTTTAGAAAACAAACATCTTTATTGCCAAAGAGTATAATGCGTGAAATAAGCTAGTTTGGTTCTAAGAATCAGTTGTTTTTCTACAGAGATCGTTGAGTCAACGAGTTCACACTTTCCTTGTTAATGTAATCTAAAAAGATGTACAACTTAATAGATTCACGTCATTTCTAAAGTAGTTTGTTGAGAAAACAAACATCTTTATTGCAGAACACTGTACTGTGTGAAATAAGCTAGTTCAGTTCTAGGAATCAGTTGTTTTCCTACGAAGAAGGTTGAGTGTAACAAGTTCAAACTTTCCTTTTTAATGTAATCTAAAATGATGTACAACTTAGTTGATTGGCCTCATTTCTACAGTAAATTGTTCAAAAACAAACATCTTCATTGCAGAACACTGTACTGTGTGAAATAAGCTAGTTCGGTTCTCAGAATCATTTGCTTTCCTACAAAGAAGTTTGAGTGCAGAAAGTGCAAATTTTCCTTGTTTGTGTAATCTAACAAGATGTACACCTTACAAGTTTCGCTTCATTTATAAACTACTTTGTTTTGAAAACAAACATCTTCATTGCCAAACACTATAATGTGTGAAATAAGCGAGTTCAGCTCTAGGAATCACTGGCTTTTCTCCGTAGATGGTTGAGTGCAACAATTTTCAAATTTTCCTTGTTAATGTACTCTAAAAAGATGTACAACTTAGTAGATTCAACTCATTTCTAAAGTAGTTTGTTGAGAAAACAAACATCTTCATTCCCAAACACTATAATGTGTGAAATAAGCTGTTCAGTTCTATAAATCAGTTGCTTTCCTATGAAGAAGGTTGAGAGCAGCAAGTTCAAACTTTCCTTGTTTGTGTAATCTAACAAGATGTACAAGTTGTAGATTCGCCTCATTTCTAAACTATTTTGTTTAGAAAACAAACATCTTCATTGCCAAACCCTATACTGTGTCAAATAAGCTAGTTCGGTTCTAGGAATCAGTTGCTTTCCTACGAAGAAGGTTGAGTGCAACAAGTTCAAACTTTCTTTATTAATGTAATCTAAAAAGATGTACATTTTAGTAGATTGGCCTCATTTCTAAAGTAGTTTGTTTAAAAACAAACATCTTCATTGCCGAACCCTATACTGTGTGAAATAAGCTAGTTCGGTTCTAGGAATCAGTTGCTTTCCTTCAAAGAAGGTTGAGTGCAGCAAGTTCAAACTTTCTTTTTAATGTAATCTAAAAGATGTACAACTTAGTAGATTGGTGTCATTTCTTCATTAGTTTTTTTATAAAACAAACATCTTCATTGACAAATCCCTGTACTGTGTGAAATAAGCTAGTTCTTTGATAGGAATCAGTTGCTTTCCTACTAAGAAGGTTGAGTGCAGCAAGTTCAAACTTTCCTTGTTTGTAATCTAACAAGATGTACAACTTAGTAGATTTGCCTCATTTCTAAACTACTTTGTTTAGAAAACAAACACCTTCATTGCCAAATATTGTGCTGTGTGAAATAAGCTGTTTCGGTTCTAGGAATCAGTTGCTTTCCTATGAAGAAGGTTGAGTGCAGCAAGTTCAAACTTTCCTTGTTAATGTAATCTAAAAAGATGTACAACTTAGTAGATTGGCTTCATTTCTACAGTAGTTTGTTTAGAAAACAAACATCTTCATTGCCAAACACTGTACTGTGTGAAATAAGCTAGTTTGGTTCTAGGAATCAGTTGCTTTCAAATGAAGAAGGTTGAGTGCAGCAAGTTCAAACTTTCCTTATTGTGTAATCTAACAAGATGTACAACATACAAGTTTTGCTTCATTTCTAAACTACTTTGTTTAGAAAACAAACATCTTCATTGCCAAATATTGTACTGTGTGAAATAAGCTATTTCAATTCTAGAACTCAGTTGCTTTCCTACAAAGAAGGTTGAGTGCAGCAAGTTTAAATTTTCCGAATTTGTGTAATCTAACAAGATGTACAAGTTAGTTTATTCTCTTCATTTCTAAAGTAGTTTGTTTAGAAAACAAACATCTTAATTGCCAAATACCTATACTGTGTGAAATAAGCTAGTTTGGTTCTATGAATCAGTTGTTTTCCTACAAAGAATGTTGAGTGCAACAAGTTCAAACTTTCCTTGTTAATGTAATCTAAAAAGATGTACAACTTAGTAGATTGGCCTCATTTCTAAAGTAGTTTGTTTAGAAAACAAACATCTTCATTGCAGAACACTGTACTGTGTGAAATAAGCTGGTTTGGTTCTAGGAATCAGTTGCTTTCCTATGAAGAAGGTTGAGTGCAACAAGTTCAAACTTTCCTTGTTAATGTAATCTAAAAAGATGTACAACTTACAAGTTTTGCTTCATTTCTAAAGTACTTTGTTTAGAAAACAAACATCTTCATTGCCAAAACACTGTACTGTTTGAAATAAGCTAGTTGGGTTCTAGGAATCATTTGCTTTCCTACTGAAGAAGGTTGAGTGCAGCAAGTTCAAACTTTCCTTGTTAATGTAATATAAAAGATGTACAACTTACAAGTTTCTCCTCATTTTCTAAAGTACTTTGTTGAGAAAACAAACATCTTCATTGCCAAACACTATACTGTGTGAAATAAGCTAGTTCAGTTTCTAGGAATCAGCTGGCTTTTCTACGAAGAAGGTTGAGTGCAGCAAGTTCAAACTTTCCTTGTTAATGTAATAAAACAAAGATGTACAACTTATTAGATTCCCCTCATTTCTAAACTAGTTTGTTTAAAAAACAAACATCTTCATTGCCAAATATTGTACTGTGTGAAAATAAGCTGTTTTCGTTCTAGGAATCAGTTGCTTTCCTATGAAGAAGGTTGAGTGCAGCAAGTTCAAACTTTCCTTGTTTGTGTAATCTAACAAGATGTATAAGTAAGTAGATTCACCTCATTTCTAAAGTAGTTTGTTTAGAAAACAAACATCTTCATTGCCAAACCCTATACTGTGTGAAATAAGCTAGTTTGGTTCTAGGAATCATTTGCTTTACTATGAGAAGGTTGAGTGCAGCAAGTTCAAACTTTCCTTGTTAATGTAATCTAAAAAGATGTACAACTTAGTAGATTGGACTCATTTCTACAGTAGTTTGTTTAGAAAACAAACATCTTCATTCCCAAACACTATAGTGTGTGAAATAAGCTAGTTCTGTTCTAGGAATCAGTTGCTTTCCTTCGAAGAAGGTTGAGTGCAACAAGTTCAAAACTTTCCTTGTTAATGTAATCTAAAAAGATGTACAACTTAGTAGATTGGACTCATTTCTACAGTAGTTCATTTTGAAAACAAACATCTTCATTAACAAACCCTATACAGTTTAAATAAAGCTAGTTCGGTTCTTAGGAATCAGTTGCTTTCCTACTGAAGAAAGTTGAGTGCAGCAAGTTCAAACTTTCCTTGTTTGTGTAATCTAACAAGATGTACAACTTACAAGTTTTGCCTTCATTTCTAAACTACTTTGTTTAGAAAACAAACACCTTCATTGCCAAACACTGTAATGTGTCAAATAAGCTAGTTCGGTTCTAGGAATCAGTAGCTTTTCTACGGAGCTGGTTGAGTGCAACAAGTTCAAACATTCATTGTTAATGTAATCTAAAAAGATGTACAACTAAGTAGATGGGACTCATTTCTAAAGTAGTTTGTTTAGAAAACAAACATCTTCATTGCCCAACCCTATACTGTGTGAAATAAGCTAGTTCGGGTCTTGGAATCAGTTGCTTTCCTACAAAGAGGGTTGAGTGCAGCAATTTCAAACTTTCCTTGTTTGTGTAATCTAACAAGATGTACAACTTGCAAGTTTCGCTTCATGTCTAAACTACTTTGCTTAGAAAACAAACACCTTCATTGACAAATATTGTACTGTGTGAAATAAGCTGTTTCGGTTCCAGGAATCCGTTGCTTTGCTACGAAGAAGGTTGAGTGCAGCAAGTTTAAACTTTCGTTGTTTGTACAATCGAACAAGATGTACAACTTAGAAGTTTCGCTTCATTTCTAAACTACTTTGGTTGGAAAACAAACACCTTCAGTGCCAAATACTGTAATGTGTGAAATAAGCTAGTTCGGTTCTAGGAATCAGTTTCTTTCCTAAGAAGAAGGTTGAGTGCAGCAAGGTCAAACTTTCCTTGTTTGTGTAATCTAACAAGATGTACAACTTAATAGTTTGGCCTTCATTTCTAAACTACTTTGTTTAGAAAACAAACATCTTCATTGCCAACCACTGTACTCTGTGAAATAAGCTAGTTCGGTTCTAGGAATCAGTTGCTTTTCCTATGAAGATGGTTGAGTGCAGCAAGTTCAAACTTTCCTTTTTAATGTAATCTAACAAGATGTACAACTTAACAGATTTTGCTTCATTTCTAAACTAGTTTGTTTAGAAAACAAACATCTTCATTGCCAAACACTATACTGTGTGAAATAAGCTAGTTCGGTTCTAGGAATCAGTTGCTTTCCTTGAAGAAGGTTGAGTGCAGCAAGTTCAAACTTTCCTTGTTTGTGTAATCTAAAAGATGTACAATTACAATTCTTCTTTTCTAAACTACTTTGTTTAGAAAACAAACATCTTTATTGCCAAACACTGTACTGTGTGTGAAATAAGCTAGTTTGGTTCTAGGAATCAGTTGCTTTTCTATGAAGAAGGTTGAGTGCAGCAAGTTCAAACTTTCCTTGTTAATGTAATCTAACAAGATGTACAACTTAATAGATTCACCTCATTTCTAAAGTAGTTTGTTAGAAAAACAAACATCTTTATTGCAGAACACTGTACTGTGTGAAATAAGCTAGTTTGGTTCTAGGAATCAGTTGCTTTCCTCGAAGAAGGTTGAGTGCAACAAGTTCAAACTTTCCTTTTAATGTAATCTAACAAGATGTACAACTTAGTTGATTGGCCTCATTTCTACAGTAGTTTGTTTAAAAACAAACATCTTCATTGCAGAACACTATACTGTGTGAAATAAGCTAGTTCGGTTCTCAGAATCATTTGCTTTCCTACAAAGAAGTTTGAGTGCAACAAGTTCAAATTTTCCTTGTTAATGTAATCTAACAAGATGTACAACTTACAAGTTGGGCTTCATTTATAAACTACTTTGTTTTGAAAACAAACATCTTCATTGCCAAACACTATAATGTGTGAAATAAGCTAGTTCAGCTCTAGGAATCAGTTGCTTTTCTACAAAGAAGGTTGAGTGCAACAAGTTCAAACTTTCCTTCTTAATGTAATCTAAAAAGATGTACAAGTTAGTAGATTCAACTCATTTCTAAAGTAGTTTGTTTAGAAAACAAACATCTTCATTGCCAAACACTATACTGTGTGAAATAAGCTAGTTCGGTTCTATAAATCAGTTGCTTTCCTATAAAGAAGGTTGAGTGCAGCAAGTTCAAACTTTCCTTGTTTGTGTAATCCAACAAGATGTACAAAGTTGTAGATTCGCTTCATTTCTAAACTATTTTGTTTAGAAAACAAACATCTTCATTGCCAAACCCTGTACTGTGTGAAATAAGCTAGTTCAGTCTAGGAATCAGTTGCTTCCCCTACAAAGAAGGTTGAGTGCAGCAAGTTCAAACTTTTCCTTGTTAATGTAATCTAAAAGATGTACATTTTAGTAGATTGGCCTCATTTCTACAGTAGTTTGTTTAAAAACAAACATCTTCATTGCCAAACACTATACTGTGTGAAATAAGCTAGTTTGGTTCTAGGAATCAGTTGCTTTCCTTCAAAGAAGGTTGAGTGCAGCAAGTTCAAACTTTCTTTTTAATGTAATCTAACAAGATGTACAACTTAGTAGATTCGCCTCATTTCTTAAATTAGTTTTTTTAGAAAACAAACATCTTCATTGCCAAATCCCTGTACTGTGTGAAATAAGCTAGTTCTTTTCTAAGAATCAGTTGCTTTCCTACTAAGAGAAGGTTGAGTGCAGCAAGTTCAAACTTTCCTTGTTTGTGTAATCTAACAAGATGTACAACTAGTAGATTTGCCTCATTTCTAAACTACTTTGTTTAGAAAACAAACACCTTCATTGCCAAATATTGTGCTGTGTGAAATAAGCTGTTTTGGTTCTAGGAATCAATTGCTTTCCTATGAAGAAGGTTGAGTGCAGCAAGTTCAAACTTTCCTTGTTAATGTAATCTAAAAAGATGTACAACTTAGTAGATTCGCCTCATTTCTAAAGTAGTTTGTTTAGAAAAGAAACATCTTCATTGCCAAACACTGTACTGTGTGAAATAAGCTAGTTTGGTTCTAGGAATCAGTTGCTTTCCTACGAAGAAGGTTGAGTGCAGCAAGTTCAAACTTTCCTTGTTGTGTAATCTAACAAGATGTACAACTTACAAGTTTTGCTTCATTTCTAAACTACTTTGTTTAGAAAACAAACACCTTCATTGCCAAATATTGTACTGTGTGAAATAAGCTGTTTTGGTTCTAGAACTCAGTTGCTTTCCTACGAAGAAGGTTGAGTGCAGCAAGTTTCAAACTTTCCTTGTTTGTGTAATCTAACAAGATGTATAAGTTAGTAGATTCTCATCATTTCTAAAGTAGTTTGTTTAGAAAACAAACATCTTCATTGCCAACACCTATACTGTGTGAAATAAGCTAGTTTGGTCTAGGAATCAGTTGCTTTCCTATGAAGAAGGTTGAGTGCAACAAGTTCAAACTTTCCTTGTTAATGTAATCTAAAAAGATGTACAACTTAGTAGATTGGCCTCATTTCTAACAGTACTTTGTTTAGAAAACAAACATCTTCATTTCCAACACATTATACTGTGTGAAATAAGCTGGTTTGGTTCTAGGAATCAGTTGCTTTCCCTATGAAGAAGGTTGAGTGCAGCAAGTTCAAACTTTCCTGTTTGTGTAATCTAACAAGATGTACAACTTACAAGTTTTGCTTCATTTCTAAACTACTTTGTTTAGAAAACAAACATCTTCATTGCCAAATACTATACTGTTTGAAATAAGCTAGTTTTGGTTCTAGGAATCAGTTGCTTTTCTACAAAGAAGGTTGAGTGCAACAAGTTCAAACTTTCCTTGTTAATGTAATCTAACAAGATATACAACTTAATTGATTCGCCTCATTTCTAAAGTAGTTTGTTGAGAAAACAAACATCTTCATTGCCAAACCTTGTACTGTGTGAAAATAAGCTAGTTTTTCTAGGAATCAGTTGCTTTGCTATGAAGAAGGTTGAGTGCAGCAAGTTCAAACTTTCCTTGTTAATGTAATAAAACAAAGATGTACAACTTATTAGATTGGCCTCATTTCTAAACTACTTTGTTTAGAAAACAAACACCTTCATTGCCAAATATTGTACTGTGTGAAATAAGCTGTTGGGTTCTAGGAATCAGTTGCTTTTCCTGAAGAAGGTTGAGTGCAGCAAGTTCAAACTTTCCTTGTTTGTGTAATCTAACAAGATGTACAAGTTAGTAGATTCGCCTCATTTCTAAAGTAGTTTGTTTAGAAAACAAACATCTTCATTGCCAAACCCTGTACTGTGTGAAATAAGCTAGTTTGGTTCTAGGAATCAGTTGCTTTCCTACAAAGAAGGTTGAGTGCAGCAAGTTCAAACTTTCCTTGTTAATGTAATCTAAAAAGATGTACAACTTAGTAGATTGGCCTCATTTCTAAAGTAGTTTGTTTTAGAAAACAAACATCTTCATTCCCAAACACTGTACTGTGTGAAATAAGCTAGTTCGGTTCTAGGAATCAGTTGATTTCCTACTGAAGAAGGTTGAGTGCAGCAAGTTCAAACTTTCCTTGTTTTGTGTAATCTAACAAGATGTACAAGTTAGTAGATTCACCTCATTTCTAAAGTAGTTTGTTTAGAAAACAAACATCTTCATTGCCGAGACCACTGTACTGTGTGAAATAAGCTAGTTCGGTTCTAGGAATCAGTTGCTTTCCTATGAAGAAGGTTGAGTGCAACAAGTTCAAACTTTCCTTGTTTGTGTAATCTAACAAGATATACAACTTACAAGTTTGTCTCATTTCTAAAGTAGTTTGTTTTGAAAACAAACATCTTCATTGCCAAACACTGTACTGTGTGAAATAAGCTAGTTGGTTCTAGGAATCACTTGCTTTCATACAAAGAAGGTTGAGTGCAGCAAGTTCAAACTTTCCTTGTTAATGTAATCTAAAAAGATGTACAACTTAGTAGATTGGCTTCATTTCTAAAGTACTTTGTTTAGAAAACAAACATCTTCATTGCAAAATAATGTACTGTGTGAAATAAGCTAGTTCTGTTCTAGGAATCAGTTGCTTTCCTAAAAAAGTTGAGTGCAGCAAGTTCAAACTTTCCTTGTTTGTGTAATCTAACAAGATGTACAACTTACAAGTTTCGCCTTCATTTCTAAACTACTTTGTTTAGAAAACAAACATCTTCATTGCAAAATATTATACTCTGTGAAATAAGCTGTTTGGTTCTAGGAATCAGTTGCTTTTCTAGTGAAGAATGGTTGAGTGCAGCAAGTTCAAACTTTCCTTGTTAATGTAATCTAAAAAGATGTACAACTTAGTAGATTCACCTCATTTCTAAAGTAGTTTGTTTAGAAAACAAACATCTTCATTGCCAAACCCTGTACTGTGTGAAATAAGGTAGTTCAGTTCTAGGAATCAGTTGCTTTCCTACAAAGAGGGTTGAGTGCAGCAAGGTCAAACTTTCCTTGTTTGTGTAATCTAACAAGATGTACAACTTACAGATTTCCTTCATTTCTAAACTACTTTGTTTAGAAAACAAACATCTTCATTGCCAAACCCTATACTGTGTGAAATAAGCTAGTTCGGTTCTAGGAATCAGTTGCTTTCCTACGAAGAAGGTTGAGTGCAGCAAGTTCAAACTTTCCTTGTTTGTGTAATCTAACAAGATGTACACCTTACAATTTTCACTTCATTTCTAAACTACTTTGTTTAGAAAACAAACATCTTTCATTGCCAAACACTATACTGTGTGAAATAAGCTAGTTTGGTTCTAGGAATCAGTTGCTTTTCTAATGAAGAAGGTTGAGTGCAGCAAGTTCAAACTTTCCTTGTTAATGTAATCTAACAAGATGTACAACTTAGATTTGCCTCATTTTTAAAGTAGTTTGTTGAGAAAACAAACATCTTCATTGCTCAACACTGTACTGTGTGAAATAAGCTAGTTCGGTTCTAGGAATCAGTTGCTTTCCTATGAAGAAGGTTGAGTGCAGCAAGTTCAAACTTTCTTTGTTTGTGTAATCTAACAAGATGTACAACTTAAAGATTGGCCTCATTTCTGAACTACTTTGTTTAGAAAACAAACATCTTCATTGCTGAACACTGTACTGTGTGAAATAAGCTAGTTCGGTTCTAGGAATCAGTTGCTTTTAGCTGGAGAAGTTTGAGTGCAGCATGTTCAAACTTTCCTTCCTTAATGTAATCTAAAAGATGTACAACTTAATAGATTCGCCTCATTTCTAATGTAGTTTGTTTGAGAAAACAAACATCTTCATTGCCAAACACTGTACTGTGTGAAATAAGCTAGTTCAGGTCTAGGAATCAGTTGCTTTCCTACAAAGAAGGTTGATTGCAGCAAGTGCAAACTTTCCTTGTTTTTGTAATCTAAGAAGATGTACAACATTACAAATTTCGCTTCTTTTTCTAAACTACTTTGTTTAGAAAACAAACATATTCATTGCCAAACACTATAATGTGTGAAATAAGCTAGTTTGGTTCTAGAATCAGTTGTTTTTCGAAGAATTTTGAGTGCAGCAAGGTCAAACTTTCCTTGTTAATGTAATCTAAAAAAGATGTACAAGTTAGAAGATTGGCATCATTTCTAAAGTAGTTTGTTGAGAAAACAAACATCTTCATTGCAGAACACTGTACTGTGTGAAATAAGCTAGTTGGTTTCTAGGAATCAGTTTTGTTTTCCTACGAAGAAGGTTGAGTGCAACAAGTTCAAACTTTCCTTTTTAATGTAATCTAACAAGATGTACAACTTATTGATTGGCCTCATTTCTAAACTACTTTGTTTAAAAACAAACATCTTCATTGCCAAACATTGTACTGTGTGAAATAAGCTAGTTTTGGTTCTCAGAATCATTTGCTTTCCTACAAAAGAAGTTTGAGTGCAGCAAGTTCAAACTTTCCTTGTTTGTGTAATCTAACAAGATGTATAAGTTAGTTGATTCGCTTCATTTATAAACTACTTTGTTTTGAAAACAAACATCTTCATTGCCAAACACTATAATGTGTGAAATAAGCGAGTTCAGCTCTAGGAATCACTGGCTTTTCTCCGTAGATGGTTGAGTGCAACAAGTTCAAATTTTCCTTCTTAATGTACTCTAAAAAGATGTACAACTTAATAGATTCAACTCATTTCTAAAGTAGTTTGTTGAGAAAACAAACATCTTCATTGCCAAACACTATAATGTGTGAAATAAGCTGTTTCGATTCTATAAATCAGTTGCTTTCCTACGAAGAAGGTTGAGAGCAGCAAGTTCAAACTTTCCTAGTCTGTGTAATCCAACAAGCTGTATAAGTATGTAGATTCGCTTCATTTCTAAAGTATTTTGTTTAGAAAACAAACATCTTCATTGCCGAACCCTATACTGTGTGAAATAAGATAGTTCAGTCTAGGAATCAGTTGCGTTCCTACGAAGAAGGTTGAGTGCAACAAGTTCAAACTTTCTTTATTAATGTAAGCTAAAAAGATGTACATTTTAGTAGATTGGCCTCATTTCTACAGTAGTTTGTTAAAAAACAAACATCTTCATTGCCGAACACTATAGTGTGTGAAATAAGCTAGTTCGGTTACAGGAATCAGTTGCTTTCCTTCAAAGAAGGTTGAGTGCAGCAAGTTCAAACATTCTTTTTTAATGTAACCTAAAAAGATATACAACTTAGTAGATTGGTGTCATTTCTTCATTAGTTTTTTTATAAAACAAATATCTTCATTGTCGATCCCTGTACTGTATGAAAATAGCTAGTTCTTTGATAAGTATCAGTTGCTTTCCTACTAAGAAAGTTGAGTGCAGCAAGTTGAAACTTTCCTTGTTTGTGTAATCTAACAAGATGTACAACTAGTAGATTTGCCTTACTTCTAAACTACTTTGTTTAGAAAACAAACACCTTTATTGCCAAATATTGTGCTGTGAGAAATAAGCTGTTTCGGTTCTAGGAATCAATTGCTTTCCTATGAAGAGGGTTGAGTGCAGCAAGTTCAAACTTTCCTTGTTAATGTAATCTGAAAAGATGTACAACTTAGTAGATTGGCCCCATTTCTACAGTAGTTTGTTTAGAAAACTAATATCTTCATTGCCAAACACTGTACTGTGTGAAATAAGCTAGTTTGGTTCTAGGAATCAGTTGCTTTCCTACGAAGACGGTTGAGTGCAGCAAGATCAAACTTTCCTATATTGTGTAATGTAACAAGACGTACAACATACAAGTTTTGCTTCATTTCTAAACTACTTTGTTTAGAAAACAAACACCTTCATTGCCAAATATTGTACTGTGTGAAATAAGCTATTTCAATTCTAGAACTCAGTTGCTTTCCTACAAAGAAGGTTGAGGGCAGCAAGTTTAAATTTTCCGAATTTGTGTAATCGAACAAGATGTATAAGTTAGTTTATTCTCATCATTTCTAAAGTAGTTTGTTTAGAAAACAAACATCTTAATTGCCAATACCTATAGAGTGTGAAATAAGCTAGTTTGGTCTATGAATCAGTTGCTTTCCTATGAAGAATGTTGAGTACAACAACTTCAAACTTTCCTTGTTAATGTAATCTAAAAATATGTACAACTTAGTAGATTGGCCTCACTTCTACAGTCGCTTGTTTAGAAAACATACACCTTCATTTCCGAACACTGTATACTGTGAAATAAGCTGGTTCGGTTCTAGGAATCTGTTGCTTTCCTATGAAGAAGGTTGAGCACAGCAAGTTGAAACTTTGCTGTTTGTGTAATCTAACAAGATGTACAACTTACAAGTTTTGCTTCATTTCTAAACTACTTTGTTTAGAAAACAAACATTTTCATTGCCAAAAACTATAATGTTTGAAATAAGCTAGTTCGGTTCTAGGAATCATTTCCTTTTCTACGGAAATGGTTGAGTGCAACAAGTTCAAACTTTCCTTGTTAATGTAATATAAATGATATACAACTTAATTGATTCTCCTCATTTCTAAAGTAGTTTGTTGAGATAACAAACATCTTCATTGCCGAACCTTATACTGTGTGAAAATAGCTAGTTCGTTTCTCGGAATCAGCTGCTTTGCTATGAAGAAGGTTGTGTGCAGCAAACTCAAACTTTGCTTGTTTGGGTAATAAAACAAAGATGTACAACTTATTAGATTCCCCTCATTTCTAAACTACTTTGCTTAAAAAACAAACACCTTTATTGCCAAATATTGTACTGTGTGAAATAAGCTGTTTCGGTTCTAGGAATGAGTTGCTTTCCTATGAAGAAGGCTGAGTCCAGCAAGTTCAAACCGTTAAAGTTTGTGTAATGTAACAAGATGTATAAGTAAGTAGATTCGCCTCATTTCTAAAGTAGTTTGTTTAGAAAACAAACATCTTCATTGCCAAACCCTATACTGTGTGAAATAAGCTACTTCGGTTCTAGGAATCATTTGCTTTACTATGAAGGTTGAGTGCAACAAGTTCAAACGTTCCTTGGTAATGTAATCTAAAAAGATGTACAACTTAGTAGATGGGACTCATTTCTAAAGTAGTTTGTTTAGAAAACAAACATCTTCATTCCCAAACTCTATAGTGTGTGAAATAAGCTAGTTCTGTTCTAGGAATCAGTTGATTCCCTACGAAGAAGGTTGAGTGCTGCAAGTTCAAACTTTCCTTGTTTGTGTAATCTAACAAGATGTATAAGTTAGTAGATTCACCTCATTCTGAAGTAGTTCATTTAGAAAACAAACATCTCAATTGCCGAACCCTATACTGTGTGAAATAAGCTAGTTCGGTTCTTGGAATCAGTTGCTTTCCTACGAAGAAGATTGAGTGCAGCAAGTTCAAACTTTCCTTGTTTGTGTAATCCAACAAGATGTACAACTTACAAGTTTCGCTTCATGTCTAAACTACTTCATTTAGAAAACAAACACCTTCATTGCCAAATATTGTACTGTGTGAGATAAGCTGTTTCGGTTCTAGGAATCAGTTGCTTTGGTACGAAGAAGATTGAGTGCAGCAAGTTTAAACTTTCGTTGTTTGTACAATCTAACAAGATGTACAACTTACAAGTTTCGCTTCATTTCTAAAACACTTTGTTTGGAAAACAAACACCTTCATTGCCTAATAATGTAATGTGTGATATAAGGTAGTTCTGTTCTAGGAATCAGTTGCTTTCCTACGAAAAAAGTTGTGTGTGGCAAGGTCACACTTTCCTTGTTTGTGTAATCTAACAAGATGTACAACTTACAAGTTTCGCTTCATTTCTAAACTACTTTGCTTAGAAAACAAACATCTTCATTGCTGACTACTGTACTCTGTGAAATAACCTACTTCGGTTCTAGAAATCAGTTCCTTTTCTACGGAGATGGTTGCGTGCAGCAATTTCAAACTTTCCTTGCTAATGTAATCTAAAAAGATGTACAACTTAATAGATTCACCTCATATCTAAAGTACTTTGTTGAGAAAACAAACACCTTTATTGCCAAATACTGTAATGTGTGGTATAAGGTAGTTCAGTTCTAGGAATCAGTTGCTTTCCTATGAAGAATGTTGAGTGTAGCAAGGTCAAACTCTCCTTTTTTGTGTAATCTAAGAAGATGTACAAATTACAAATTCCGCTTCTTTTGTAAACTACTTTGTTTAGAAAACAAACAACTTCATTGCTGAACCCTATACTGTGTGAAATAAGCCAGTTCGGTCTAGGAATCAGTTGCTTTCCTACGAAGAAGGTTGATTGCAGCAAGTGCAAACTTTCCTTTTGTGTAATCTAACAAGATGTACACCTTACAATTTTCGCTTCATTTATACACTACTTTGTTTAGAAAACAAACATCTTTATTGCCAAACACTATAATGTGTGAAATAAGCTAGTTTGGTTCTAGGAATCAGTTGCTTTTCTACGAAGATGGTTGAGTGCAGCAAGTTCAAACTTTCCTTGTTAATGTACAAATTAATAGATTCACCTCATTTTTAAAGTAGTTTGTAGAGAATAAAAACATCTTTATTGCCGAACACTGTAGTGTGTGAAATAAGCCAATTCGGTTCTAGGAATCAGTTGCTTTCCTACGAAGAAGTTTGAGTGCAACAAGTTCAAACTTTCCTTGTTAATGTAATCTAAAAACATGTACAACTTAGTTGATTGGCCTCATTTCTACAGTTACTTGATTAGAAAACAAACATCTTCATTGTTGAACTCTGTACTGTGTGAAATAAGCTAGTTCGCTTCTCAGAATCATTTGCTTTCCTACGAAGAAGTTTGAGTGCAGCAATTCAAACTTTCCTACTTTGTGTAATCTAACAAGATATATAAGTTAGTTGATTCGCCTCATTTCTAATGTACTTTGTTTAGAAAACAAACATCTTCATTGCCAAACCCTATACTGTGTGAAATAAGCTAGTTCGGTCTAGGAATCAGTTGCTTTCCTACAAAGAAGGTTGAGTGCAACAAGTTCAAACTTTCCTTGTTTTTGTAATCTAACAAGATGTACACCTTACAAGTTTCGCTTCATTTCTAAACTACTTGATTTAGAAGAGAAACATATTCATTGCCAAACACTGTAATATGTGAAATAAGGTAGTTCGGTTGTAGGAAACAGTTGCTTTCCTACGAAGAATTTTGAGTGCAGCAAGGTCAAACTTTCCTTGTTAATGTAATCTAAAAAGATGTACAAGTTAGAACATTGGCATCATTTCTACAGTAGTTTGTTTAGAAAAAAAAACATCTTCATTGCTGAACATTGTACTGTGTGCAAATAGCTAGTTGGTTTCTAGGAATCAGTTGCTTTCCTACGAAGAAGGTTGAGTGCAGCACGTTAAATCTTTCCTTGTTTGCGTAATCTAACAAGATGTACAACTTATTAAATTCGCCTAATTTCTAAACTACTTTGTTTAGAAAACAAACGCCTTCATTGCCAAATATTGTACTGTGTGAAATAAGCTGTTTTGGTCCTAGGAATCAGTTGCTCTCCTGCGAAGAAGGTTGAGTGCAGCAAGTTCAAACTTTCTTAGTTTGTGTAATCTAACAAGATATATAAGTTAGTTGATTCGCCTCATTTCTAAAGTACGTTGTTTAGAAAACAAACATCTTCATTGCTAAACCATATACTATGTGAAATAAAATAGTTCAGTCTAGGAATTTGTTGCTTTCCTACAAAGAAGGTTGCGTCGAACAAATTCAAACTTTCCTTGATAATGTAATCTAAAAAGATGTACAACGTAATAGATTCACCTCATTTCTAAAATAGTTTGTTGAGAAAACAAACATCTTCATTGCCCAACATTGTACTATGTGAAATAAGCTAGTTCGGTTCTAGGAATCATTTGCTCTCCTATGAAGAAGGTTGAGTGCAGCAAGTTCAAACTTTCCTTGATTGTGTAATCTAACAAGATGTACAACTTGCAAGTTTCGCTTCATTTCTAAACTACTTTGTTTAGTAAAGAAACATCTCCAATGCCAAACACTGTAATGTGTGAAATAAGCTAGTTCAGTTCTTGGAATCAGTTGCTTTTCTACGGAGATGGTTGAGTGCAACAAGTTCAAACTTTCCTTGTTAATGTAATCTAAAAAGATGTACAATTTAATAGATTCACATCATTTCTAAAATAGTTTGATGAGAAAACAAACATCATCATTGCCAAATACTGTACTGTGTGAAATAATTAGTTCAGTTTTAGGAATCAGTTGCTTTCCTACGAAGAAGGTTCAGTGCAGCAAGTTCAAACTTTCCTTCTTTGTGTAATCTAACAAGATGTACAACTTGTTAGATTCGCCTCATTTCTAAAGTACTCTGTTTAGAAAACAAACACCTTCATTGCAAAATATTATACTGTGTGAAATGAGCTGTTTTGGTTCTAGAAACCCTTTGCTTTCCTACCAAGAAGGTTGAGTGCAGCAAGTTCAAACTTTCCTTGTTAATGTAATCTAAAAAGATGTACAACTTATTAGATTGCCCTCATTTCTACAGAAGTTTCTTTAGGAAACAAACATCTGCATTGCCGAACATTGTACTTTGTGAAATAAGCTAGTTCAGTTCTAGGAATCAATTGCTTTCCTGCGGAATAGGTTGAGTGCATCAAGTTCAAAATTTCCTTGTTTATGTAATCTAACACGATGTACAACTTAGAACTTTCACTCATTTCTAAACTACTTTGTTTAGAAGAGAAACATCTTCATTGCCAAACCCTATACTGGGTGAAATAAGCTAGTTTGGTCTAGGAATCAGTTGCTTTCCTACGAAGAAGGTTGAGTGCAGCAAGTTCAAACTTTCCTTGTTTGTGTAATCTAACAAGATATACAACTGATTAGATTCGCCTCATTTCTAAACTACTTTGTTTAGAAAACAAACACCTTCATTGCCAAATATTGTACTGTGTGAAATAAGCAGTTTTGGTTCTAGGAATCAGTTGCTGTTCTGCGAAGAAGGTCGAGTGCAGCAAGTTCAAACTTTCCTTATTTGTGTAATCTAACAAGATGTACAACATAGCAGATTGGCGTCAGTTCTACACTAGTTTGTTTAGAAAACAAACATCTTAATTTCCTAACCCTTTACTGTTTGAAAATAGATAGTTCATTTCTAGGAATCAGTTGAATTCCTATGAAGAAGGTTGAGTGCAGGAGGTTCAAACTTTCCATGTTTGTGTAATCTAACAAGATGTACTGCTTATTAGATTCGCCTCATTTCTAAACTACTTTGTTTAGAAAACAAACATCTTCATTGCCAAACACTGTAGTGTGTGAAATAAGCTAGTTCAGTTCTAGGAATCAGTTGCTTTTCTACGTAGATGGTTGAGTGCAACAAGTTCAAACCTTCCTTGTTAAAGTAATCTAAAAAGAGGTACAACTTAATAGATTCACCTCATTTCTAATGTAGTTTGTTGAGAAAACAAACATCTTCATTGCCGAACACTGTACTGTCTGAATTAAGCTAGGTCGGTTCTAGGAAACAGTTGTTTTCTTACGAAGAAGGTTGAATGTGGCAAGTTCAATCTTTCCTAGTTTGTGTAATCTAAGAAGAAGAATAAATTCGTTCATTCGCCTCATATCTAAAGTAGTTTGTTTAGAAAACAAACATCTTCATGGCCGAACCCTGTACTGTGTGAAATAAGCTAGTTCGGTCTAGGAATGATTTGCTTTCCTACGAAGAAGGTTTAGTGCAACAAGTTCAAACTTTCCTTGTTAATGTAATCTAAAAACATGTACAATTTAGTGGATTGGTCTCGTTTCTACAGAATTTGTTTCGAAAACAAACTTCTTCATTGTCGAATACTGTTATGTGTGAAATAAGCTAGTTGGGTTCTCGGAATCACTTGCTTTCCTACAAAGAAGTTGAGTGCAGAAAATTCAAACTTTCCTTGCTTGTGTAATCTAACAAGATGTACAACTTGTTAGATTCGCCTCATTTCTAAAGTACTCTGTTTAGAAAACAAACACTTTCATTGCAAAATATTATACTGTGAAATGAGCTGTTTTGGTTCTAGAAACCATTTGCTTTCCTACGAAGAAGGTTGAGTGCAGCAAGTTCAAACTTTCCTTGTTTGCGTAATCTAAAAAGATTATGACTTACTAGATTCGCCTCATTTCTAAACTTCTTTGTTAAGAAAACAAACACCTTCATTGCCAAATATTGTACTGTGTGAAATAAGCAGTTTCGTTTCTAGGAATCAGTTGCTTTCTTGTGAAAAATGTTGAGTGCAGCAAGTACAAACTTTCGTAGTTTGTGTAATTTAACAAGATGTATAAGTTAGTAGATTCGCCTCATTTCTAAAGTAGTTTGTTTAGAAAACAAACATCTTCATTGCCACACCCTATACTGTGTAACATAAGCTAGTTCAGTTCTAGGAATCATTTGCTTTCCTATGAAGAAGGTTGAGTGCAACAAGGTCAAACTTTCCAGCTTAATGTAATCTAAGAAGATATACAACTTAGGAGATTAACCACATTTGTACAGAAATTTGTTTAGAAAACAAAGATCTTCATTGCCGAAAACTGTACTGTGTGAAATAAGCTAGTTCGTTTCTAGGAATCAGTTGCTTTCCTATTTAGTAGGTTTGAGTGCAGGAAGTTCAAACTTTCCTTGTTTGTGTAATCTAACAAGATGTACAACTTACAAGTTTCGCTTCATTTCTAAACTACTTTGCTTAGAAAACAAACATCTTCAGTCCTAAACACTGTAGTGTGTGAAATAAGCAATTTTGGTTCTAGCAATCAGTTGCTTTTCTACAGAAATAGTTGAGTGAAACAAGTTCAAACTTTCGTTGTTAATGTAATCTAAAAAGAGGTGCAACGTAATAGATTCACCTCATTTCTAAAGTAGTTTGTTGAGAAAACAAACATCTTCATTGCTGAATACTGTACTGTGTGAAATAAGCTAGTTCGTTTCTAGGAATCAGTTGCTTTCCTATGAATAAGATTAGGTGGAGCAAGTTCAAACTTTCCTGTTTTGTGTAATCTAACAAGATACATAAGTTAGTTGATTTGCCTCATTTCTACAGTAGTTTGTTTGGAAAAAAACATCTTCATTGCTGAACACTGTACTGTGTGAAAGGAGCTAGATCTGTCTAGGAATCAGTTGCTTTCCTACGAAGAAGGTTGAGTGAAGCAAGTTCAAACTTTCCTTGTTAAGGTAATCTAAAAAGATTTACAACTTAATAGATGGGCGTCATTTCTACAGTAGTTTGTTTAGAAAACAAACATCTTCATTGCCAAACCCTGTACTGTGTGAAAATAGCTAGTTCGTTTCTAGGAATCAGTTGTTTACCTATGAACAAGGTTGAGTGCAGCAAGTTCAAAGGTTCCTTGTTTGTGTAATCTAACAAGGTGTACAACTTGTTAGATTCACCTCATTTCTAAACTGCTTTGTTTAGAAAACAAACACCTTCATTGCCAAATATTGTACTGTATGAAATAAGCTGCTTCGGTTCTAGGAATCAGTTGCTTTTCTCCGGAGATGGTTGAGTGCAGCAAGTTCAAACTTTCCTTGTTAATTTAATCCAAAAGGTTGTACAACTTAATAGATTCACGTCATTTCTAAAGTAGTTTGTTGAGAAAACAAACACATTCATTGCCAAATACTTTACTGTGTGAAATAAGCTGTTTCGGGTGTAGCAATCAGTTGCTTTCCTACGAAGAAGGTTGAGGGCAGCAAGATCAAACTTTCCTAGTTTGTGTAATCTAACAAGATGTACAAGTTAGTAGATTCGCCTTATTTCTAAAGTAGTTTGTTTAGAAAACAAACATCTTCATTGTCTAACACTATACTATGTGAAATAAGCTAGTTCGGTTCTAGGAATCATTTGCTTTTCTACGAAGAAGGTTGAGTGTAACAAGTTCAAACTTTCCTTGTTAATGTAATCTAAAGATGTACAACCTAATAGATTGGCCTCATTTATACAGTAGTTTGTTTAGAAAACAAACATCTTCATTGCCGAACACTGTACTGTGAAATAAGTGAGTTCGGTCCTCGTAATCAGATGCTTTCCTATGAAGAAAGTTTTGTGCAGCAAGTTAAATCTTTCCTTGTTTGTGAAATCTAATAAGATATACCACTTACATGATTCGCTTCATTTCTAAACTACTTTGTTTAGAAAACAAACATCTTCATTGCCAAACACTGTAGTGTGTGAAATAAGCTAGTTCAGTTCTAGGAATCAGTTGCATTTCTACATAGATGGTTGAGTGCAACAAGTTCAAACTTTCCTTGTTAAAGTAATCCAAAAAGAGGTACAACTTAATAGATTCACCTCATTTCTAATGTAGTTTGTTGAGAAAATAAACATCTTCATTGCCGAACACTGTACTGTCTGAATTAAGCTAGGTGGGTTCTAGGAAACAGTCGCTTTCCTACGAAGAAGGTTGAGTGCGGCAAGTTCAATCTTTCCTAGTTTGTGTAATCTAAGAAGAAGAATAAATTCGTTCATTCGCCTCATATCTAAAGTAGTTTGTTTAGAAAACAAACATCTTCATAGCCGAACCCTATACTATGTGAAATAAGCTAGTTCGAACTAGGAATCATTTGCTTTCCTAGGAAGAAGGTTGAGTGCAACAAGTTCAAACTTTCCTTGTTAATGTAATCTAAAAAGAGGTACAACGTAATAGATTCACCTGATTTCTAAATTAGTTTCTTGAAAAAAACAAACATCTTCATTGCCGAATACTGTACTGTGTAAAATAAGATAGTTCGGTTCTAGGAATCAGTTGCTTTCCTATGAAGAAGGTTGAGTGGAGCAAGTACAAACTATCATGGTTTGTGTAATCTGCCAAGATATATAAGTTAGTTGATTTGCCTCATCTCTAAAGTAGTTTGTTTAGAAAACAAACATCTTCATTGCCGAACACTGTGCTGTGTGAAATGAGCTAATTCTGCCTAGGAATCAGTTGCTTTCCTACGAAGAAGGTTGAGTGCAATAAGTTCAAACTTTCCTTCTTAATGTAATCTAAAAAGATTTCCAACTTAGTAGACTGGCGTCATTTCTACAGCAGTTTCTTTAGAAAACAAACATCTTCATTGCTGAACCCTGTACTGTGTGAAAATACCTAATACGTTTCTAGGAATCAGTTGTTTTCCTACGAACAATGTTGAGTGCAGCAACTTCAAACGTTCCTTGTTTGTGTAATCTAACAAGATGTACAACTTGTTAGATTCGGCTCATTTCTAAAATGCTTTGTTTAGAAAACAGACACCTTCATTGCCAAATATTGTACTGTATTGAAATAAGCTGTGTCGGTTCTGGGAATCAGTTCTTTTTCTCCGGAGATGGTTGAGTGCAGCAAGTTCAAACTTTCCATGTTTGTGTAATCAAACACGATGTACAACTTACATGATTCGCTTCATTTCTAAACTACTTTGTTTGGAAAACAAACATCTTCATTGCTGAACACTGTACTGTGTGAAATAAGCTAGTTCGTTTGTAGGAATCAGTTGTTTTCCTAGGAAGAAGGTTGAGTGCAGCAAGTTCAAACTTTCCTTGTTTGCGTAATCTAAAAAGATTACGACTTACTAGATTCTCCTCATTTCTAAACTACTTGGTTTAGAAAACAAACACCTTCATTGCCATATATTGTACTGTGTGAAATAAGCTGTTGTGGTTCTAGGATTCAGTTGCTTTCCTGCGAAGAAGGTTGAGTGCAGCAAGTTCACACTTTCCTTGTTTGTGTAATGTAACAAGATGTACAACATAGTAGATTGGCGTCATTTCTACAGTAATTTGTTTAGAAAACAAACATCTTCGTTGCCAAACCATACACTGTGTGAAATAAGCTGGTTCGGTTTAGGAATCTATTGCTTTCCTACGAAGAAGGTTGAGTGCAACAAGTTCAAACGTTCCTTATTAATGTAATCTAAAAAGATGTACAACTTAGTAGATTGGCTTCATTTCTACAGTAGTTTGTTTAGAAAACAAACATCTTCATTGCCGAACACTGTAGTGTGTGAAATAAGCTAGTTCGGTTCTAGGAATCAGTTGGTTTCCTATGGAGAAGGTTGAGTGCAACAAATTCAAACGTTCCTTGTTAATGTAATATAAAAAAATGTACAACTTAGTGGATTGGTATCATTTCTACAGAAATTTGTTTAGAAAACAAACATCTTCATTGTCGAATACAGTAATGTGTGAAATAAGCTAGTTCAGTTCTTGGAATCACTTGCTTTCCTATAAAGAAGGTTGAGTGCAGCAAGCTCAAACATTCCTTGTTTGTGTAATCTAACAAGATGTACAACTTCCAAGTTTAGCTTCCTTTCTAAACTACTATGTTTAGAAAACAAACATCTTCATTGCCGAACACTGTACTGTGTGAAATAAGCTACTTCGGTTCTAGGAATCAGTTGCTTTCCTACGAAGAAGGTTGAGTGCAACATGTTCAAACTTTCCTAGTTTGTGTAATCTCACAAGATGGATAAGTTAGTAGGTTCGACTCATTTTTGAAGTAATTTGTTTAGAAAACATACATCTTCATTACCGAACCCTATACTGTGTGAAATAAGCTAGTTTGGTTCTAGTAATCTGTTGTTTTCCTACGAAGAAGGTTGAGCGCAACAAGTTCAACCTTTCCTTGTGGACGTAATCTAAAAAATTTACAACTTAGTAGATTGGCCTCATTTCTACAGTAGTTTGTTTGAAAAACAAACATCTTCATTCCCGACCACTATACTTTGTTAAATAAGCTAGTTCGGTTCTAGGAATCAGTTGCTTTCCTACGAAGAACATTGAGTGCAGCAAGTTCAAACTTTCCTTGTTTGTGTAATCTAACAAGATGTACAACTTATTAGATTTGCCTCATTTCTAAACTACTTTGTTTACAAAACAAACATCTTCATTGCCAAATATTGTACTGTGTGAAATAAGATGTTTAAGTTCTAGGAATCAGTTGCTTTCCTACGAAGAAGGTTGAGTACAGCAAGTTCAGACTTTCCTAGTTTGTGTAATTTAAAAAGATGTATAAGTTAGTTGATTTGCCTCATTTCTAAAGTAGTTTCTTTAGAAAACAAACATCTTCATTGCCACACCCTATAGTGTGTGAAATAAGCTAGTTCGGTCTAGGAATCAGTTGCTTTCCTACAAAGAAGGTTGAGTAAAACAAGTTCAAACTTTCCTTGTTAATGTAATATAAAAAGATGTACAACTTACTAGATTGGTCTCATTTCTACAGAAGTTTGTTTAGAAAACAAATATCTCCATTGCTGAAAACTGTACTGTGTGAAATAAGCTAGTTCGGTTCTAGGAATCAGTTGCTTTCGTACGAAGAAGGTGGAGTGCAACAACTTCAAACTTTCCCTATTTGTGTGATCTAACAAGATGTACAACTTACAAGTTTCCTTTCATTTCTAAACTACTTTGTTTTGAAGAGAAACATCTTCAGTGCCAAACAGTGTAATATGTGAAATAAGCTAGTTCGATTCCAGGAATCAGTTGCTTTCCTGAGAAGAAACTTGAGTGCAGCAAGTTCAAACTTTCCTCTTTAATGTAATCTAAAAAGATGTACAACTTAGCAGAATGGCATCATTTATATAGTAGTTTGTTTAGTAAACAAACATCTTCATTGCCTAACACTGTACTGTGGGAAAATAGCTAGTTCCTTTCTAGGAATCAGTTGCTTTCCTACGAAAAAGGTTGAGTGCAGCAAGTTCAAACTTTCCTTGTTTGCGCAATCTAACAAGATATACAACTTATTAGATTCGCCTCATTTCTAAACTACTTTGTTTAGAAAACAAACACCTTCATTGCCAAATATTGTACTGTGTCAAATAAGCTGTTTTGGTTCTAGGAATCAGTTGCTTTCCTGCGAAGAAGGTTGAGTGAAGCAAGTTCAAACTTTCCTTGTCCATGTAATCGAAACAGATGTAAAACTTATTAGAATCGCCTCATTTGTAAACTACTTTGTTTAGAAAACAAACACCTTCATTGCCAAACATTGTACTGTGTGAAATAAGCTGTTTTTGTTCTAGGAACCAGTTGCTTTCCTACAAAGAAAGTTGAGTACAGCAATTTCAAACTTTCCTAATTTGTGTAATATAACAAGATATATAAGTTAGTAGATTCGCCTCATTTTAAAGTAGTTTTTTGAGAAAGCAAACATCTTCAATGCTGAAGCCTATACTGTGTGAAAAAAGCTAGTTCGGTCTAGGAATCAGTTGCTTTCCTACAAAGAAGGTTGAGTGCAACAAGATCAAACATTCCTTGTTAATGTAATCTAAAAAGATGTACAACTTAGTAGATTGGCCTCATTTCTACAGTAGCTTGTTTACAAAACAAACATCTTCATTGCCGAACACTGTACTATGTGAAAAAAGCTAGTTCGGTTCTAGGAATCAGTTGCTTTTCTATGGAGATGGTTGAGTGCAACAAATTCAAACTTACCTTGTTAATGTAATGTAAAAAGATATACAACTTAATAGATTCACCTCATTTCTAAAGTAGTTTTTTGCGAAAACAAAAATCTTCATTGCCTAGCACTGTACTGTGTGAAATAAGCTAGTTCTTTTCTAGGAATCAGTTGCTTTCCTAGGAAGAAGGTTGAGTGCAGCAAGTTCAAACTTTCCTTGTTCGTGTAATATAACAAGATGTACAACTGAAAAGTTTAGCTTCATTTCTAAAGTACTTTGTTTTGAAAAGAAACATCTCCATTGCCGAACACTGTAATATGTGAAAAAAACTAGTTCCATTCAAGGAATCAGTTGATTGTCTACGGAGATGTTTGAGTGCAACAAGTTCAAACTTTCCTTGTTAATGTAATCTAAAAAGATGTACAACTTAATAGATTCACCTCATTTCTAAAGTAGTTTATTCAGAAAACAAACATCTTCATTGCCGAACATTGTACTGTGTGAAATAAGCTAGTTCGGTACTCAGAGTCAGTTGCTTTCCTATGAAGAAGGTTGAGTGCAGCAAGTTCAAACTTTCCTTGTCAATGAAATCTAAAAAGATGTACAACTTATTATATTCGGCTCATTTGTAAACTACTTTGTTTAGAAAACAAACACCTTCATTGACTAATAGTGTACTGTGTGAAATAAGCTGTTTTGGTTCTAGGAATCACTTGCTTTTCTACAAAGAAGGTTGAGTGCAGCAAGGTGAAACTTTCCTAATTTGTGTAATCTAACATGATGTATAAGTTAGTAGATTCGCCTCATTTCTAAAGAAGTTTGTTGAGAAAACAAACATCTTCATTCCTGAACCCTATACCGTGTGCAATAAGCTAGTTCGGTTCTTGGAATCATTTGCTTTCCTACGAAGAAGGTTGACTGCAACAAGTTCAAACTTTCCATGTTAATGTAATCTAAAAAGATGTACACCTTAGTAGAGGAGACTCCTTTCTACAGTAGTTTGTTTAGAAAACAAACATCTTCATTACCAAACACTGAACTGTGTGAAATAAGCTAGTTAGGTTCTAGGTGTCGGTAGCTTTTCTACGAAGAAGATAGAGTGCAGCAAGTTCAAACTTTCCTTGTTTGTGTCATCTAACAAGATATACAATGTACAAGTTTCGGTTCATTTCTAAACTACTTTGTTTCGAAAACAAACATCTTCATTTCCGAACACTGTAGTGTGTGAAATAAGCTAGTTCGTTTTGAGGAATCAGTTGTTTTCCTATAAAGAAGGTTGAGTGCGCAAGTTCAAACATTCCCTGTTTGTGTAATCCAACAAGGTGTACAACATATTAGATTCGCCTCATTTCTAAACTACTTCGTTTAGAAAACAAACACCTTCCTTGCCAAATACTGTACTGTGTGAAATAAGCCTTTTGAGTTCTAGGAATCAGTTGCTTTCCTACAAAAAACGTTGAGTCCAACAAGTCCAAACTTTCCTAGTTTGTGTAATCTAACAAGAGGTTTAAGTTAGTATATTCTCCTCATTTCTAAAGTAGTTTGTTTAGAAAACAAACATCTTCATTGCCGAACCCTATACTGTGTGAAATAAGCTAGTTCGGTTCTAGGAATCAGTTGCTTTCCTACTAAGACGGTTGAGTGCTACAAGTTCAAACCTTCCTAATTTGTGTAATCTAACAAGATGTATAAGTTAGTAGATTTGTCTGTTTTCTAAAGTAGTTTGTTTAGAAAACAAACATCTTCATTCCCGTACCCTATACCGCGTGCAATAAGCTAGTTCGGTTCTAGGAATCATTTGATTTTCTACGAAGAAGGTTGACTGCAACAAGTTCAAACTTTCCTTCTTAATGTAATCTAAAAAGATGTACACCGTAGTAGAGGAGCCTCGTTTCTACAGTAGTTTGTTTACAAAACAAACATCTTCAACACCGCACAATGTACTCTGTGAATTAAGCTACTTTGGTTCTAGGAATCAGTAGCTTTCCTATGAAGAAGGTTGAGTGCAGCAAGTGTAATCTAACAAGATGTACAATGTACAAGTTTCGCTTCATTTCTAAACTACTTTGTTTAGAAAACAAATATCTTCATTGCCAAACACTGTAGTATGTGTAATAAGCTAGTACGGTTCTAGGAATCAGTTGCTTTATATGGAGATGGTTGAGTGCAACAAGTTCAAACTTACCTTGTCAATGTAATGTAAAAAGATGTACAACTTAATAGATTCACCTCATTTCTAAAGTAGTTTGTTGCGAAAACAAACATCTTCATTGCCGAACACTGTCCTGTGTGAAATAAGCTAGTTTGTTTTAAGGAATCATTTGCTTTCCTACGAAGAAGTTTGAGTGCTACAAGTTCAAACTTTCCTTGTTTGTATAATCTAACAAGATGTACAACTTACAAGTTTCTCTTCACTTCTAAATTACTTTTTAAGAAAACAAACACCTTCATTGCCAAATATTGTACTGTGTGTACTCAACTGTTTTGGTTCTAGAAATCAGTTGCTTTCTACGAAGAAGGTTGAGTCCAGCAAGTTCAAATGTTCATTGTTTGTGTAATCTTACAAGATGTACAACTGACAAGTTTAGCTTAATTTCTAAACTACTTTGTTTAGAAAAGAAACATCTCCTTTGCCGAACAGCATAATGTGTGAAATAAGCTAGTTCCGTACTACGAATCACTTGCTTTTCTACAGAGATGGTTGAGTGAAACAAGTTCAAACTTTCCTTGTTAATGTAATCTAAAAAGATGTACAACTTAATAGATTCACCTCATTTCTAAAGTAGTTTGTTCAGAAAACAAACATCTTCATTGCCGAACACTGTACTGTGTGAAATAAGCTAGTTCGGTACTCGAAATCAGTTGCTTTCCTACGACGAAGGTTGAGTGCAGCAAGTTCAAACTTTCCTAGTTTGTGCAATCTAACAACATGTATAATTTATTTGATTCGCCTCATTTCCAAAGTAGTTTGTTTAGAAAACAAACATCTTCATTGCTGAACCCTGTACTGTGTGAAAATAACTAGTTCGTTTCTAGGAATCAGTTTCTTTCCTAAGAAGAAGGTTGAGTATAACAAGTTCAAAATTTCCTTGTTTGCGTAATCTAACAAGTCGTACAACTTATTAGATTTGCCTCATTTCTAAACTACTTTGTTCAGAAAACAAACACCTTCAATGCCAAATATCGTACTGTGTGAAATAAGCTGTATTGGTTCTAGGAATCAGTTGCTTTCCTGCGAAGAAGGTTGAGTGCAGCAAGTTCAAACTTTCCTAGTTTGTGTAATCTATCAAGATGTATAAGTTCGTTGATTTGCCCCATTTCTAAAGTAGTTTGTTTAGAAAACCAATTTCTTCATTGCCAAACACTGTACTGTGTGCAAAAAGCTAGTTCGATTCTGGGAATCAGTTGCTTTCCTACGAAGAAGGTTGAGGGCAGCAAGTTCAAAATTTCCTTGATTGTGTAATCTAACAAGATGTACAACTTACAAGTTTCGCTTCATTTCAAAACTATTTTGTTTAGAAAACAAACATCATCATTGCCAAACGCTGTACTGTTTGAAATAAGCTAGTTCGGTTCTAGGAATCAGTTGCTTTCCTACAAAAAAGGTTGAGTGCATCAAGTTCAAACTTTCCTTGTTAATGTAATATAAAAATATGTACAACTTAGTAGATTGGCGTCATTTCTACAGTAGTTTGTTTAGAAAACAAACATCTTCATTGCCGAACCCTGTACTGTGTGAAAATAGCTACTTCGTTTCAAGGAATCAGTTGCTTTCCTACAAAGAATGTTGAGTGCAGCAAGTTCAACTTTCCTTGTTTTTGTAATCTAACAAGATGTAAAACTTATTAGATTTGCCTCATTTCAAAACTACTTTGTTTAGGAAACAAACACCTTCATTTCCAAATATTGTACTATGTGAAATAAGGTGTTTTGGTTCTAGGAATCAGTTGCTTTCCTACAAAGAAGGTTGAGTGCAACAAGTTCAAACTTTCCTAGTTTTTATAATCAAACAAGATGTATAAGTTAGTTGATTCTCATGATTTCTAAAGTAGTTTGTTTAGAAAACAAACATCTTCATTCCCAAAACCTATACTGTGTGAAATAAGCTTCTTCAGTCTAGGAATCAGTTGCTTTCCTATGAAGAATATTGAGTGCAATAAGTTCAAACTTTCCTTGTTAATGTAATCTAAAAAGATGTACAACTTAGTAGATTGGCCTCATTTCTACAGTCGCTTGTTTAGAAAAGAAACATCTTCATTGCCGAACACGGTACAGTGTGAAATAAGGTAGTTCCGTTCTAGGAATCAGTTGCTTTCCTATGAAGAAGGTTGAGTGCAGCAAGTTCAAACTTTCCTGTTTGTTAATCTAACAAGATGTACAATTTACAAGTTTCGCTTCATTTCTAAACAACTTTCTTAAGAAAAGAAACATCTTCATTTCAAAACACTATAATGTGTTTAATAAGCTAGATCAGTTCTCGGAATCAGTTGCTATTCTATGGAGATGATTGAGTTCAGCAAGTTGAATCTTTCTTTGTTAATGTAATCTAAAAAGTTGTACAAATTAATAGATTCACCTCATTTCTAAAGTAGTTTGTTGAGAAAAGAAACATCTTCATTGCCGAACATTGTACTGTGTGAAATAAGCTGATTCGGTTCTACGAATCAGTCGTTTTCCTACGAAGAGGGTTGAGTGCAGCAAGTTCAAACACTCCTTGTTAATTTAATCAAAAAAGATATACAACTTAGTATATTGGCGTCATTTCTACACTAGTTTGTTTAGAAAACAAACATATTCATTGCCGAACCCTGTAGTGTGTGAAAATAGCTAATTCGTTTGTAGGAATCAGTTGCTTTCCTACGAAGCCGGTTGAGTGCAGCAAGTTCAAACTTTCCTTGTTTGCGTAATCTAAGAAGAGTTACAACTTCTTAGATTTGCCTCATTTCTAAACTACTTTGTTTAGAAAACAAACACCTTATTTGACAAATATTGTACTGTTTGAAATAAGCTGTTTTGGTTCTAGGAATCAGTTGCTTTCCTGCGAAGAAGGTTGAGTGCAGCAAGTTCAAACTTTCCTAGTTTGTGTAATCTAACAAGATGTATAAGTTAGTTGATTCGCCCCATTTCTAAAGTAGTTTGTTTAGAAAACAAACATCTTCATTGCCAAATGCTGTACTGTGTGAAATAAGCTTATTCGGTTCTAGGAATCAGTTGCATTCCTACAGAGAAGGTTGAGTGCAGCAAGTTCAAACTTTCCTAGTTTGTGCAATCTAACAAGATGTACAATTTACAAGTTTCGCTTCATTTCTAAACTAATTTGTTTAGAAAACAGACATCTTCATTGCCAAATGCTGTACTGTGTGAAGTAAGCTAGTTCGGTTTTAGGAATCAGTTGCTTTCCTATGAAGAAAGTTGAGCGCAGCAAGTTCTAACTTTCCTTGTTAATGTAATCTAAAAATATTTACAACTTAGTATATTGGCGTCATTTCTACAGTAGTTTGTTTAGAAAATAAACATCTTCATGGCCGAACACTGTACTGTGTGAAATAAGCTACTTCGTTTTTAGGAATCAGTTGCTTTCCTACGAAGATGGTTGAATGCAACAAGGTCAAAGGTTCCTTGTTTTTGCAATCTAACCAGATTTACAACTTACAAGTTCCGCTTCATTTCTAAACTACTTTGCTTAGAAAACAAACATCTTCATTGCTGAATGCTGTGCTGTGTGAAATAAGCTAGTTCGGGTCTAGGAATCAGTTGTTTTGCTACGAAGAAGGTTGAGTGCAGCAAGTTTAAACTTTCGTTGTTTGTACAATCTAAGAAGTTGTACAACTTACAATTTTCTCTTCATTTCTCACCTTCTTTGTTTAGAAGACAAACATCTTCATTTCCGAACACTGTTCTGTGTGAAATAAGCTAGTTCGGTACTAGGATTCACTTTCTTTTCTACGGAGATGTTTTAATGCGGCAAGTTCAAACTTTCCTTGTTTGTGTAACCTGACAATGTACAACTTAAAAGTTTCGTTTCATTTCTAAACTACTTTGTATGGAAAACAAACACCTTCATTGCCAAATACTGTAATGTATGAAATAAGCTAGTTCCGACCTAGGAATCAGTTGCTTTCCTACGAGGAAAACTGAGTGTAGCAAGGTCAAACTTTCCTTGTTTGTGTAATCTAACAACATGTACAACTTACAGGTTTTGATTCATTTCTAAACTACTTTGTTTAGAAAACAAACATCTTCATTGCTGACCACTGTACTGTGTGAAATAAGCTAGTTCGGTTCTAGGATTCAGTTGGTTTTCTAAGGAGATGGTTGCGTGTAGCAAGTTCCAACTTTCCTTGTTAATGCAATCTAAAAAGATGTACAACTTAATAGATTCACCTCATTTCTAAAGTAGTTTGCTGAGAAAACAAACATCGTCATTGCCGAACACTGTACTGTGGGAAATAAGCTACTTCGGTTCTAGGTATCAGTTGCTTTCCTACGAAGATGGTTGGGTGAAGCATGTTCAAACGTTCCTTGTTTGTGTAATCTAACAAGATGTACAAGTTACAAGTTCCGCTTCATTTCTAAACTACTTTGTTTAGAAAACAAACATCTACATTGCAGAACGCTATACTGTGTGAAATAAGCTAGTTTGGTTCTAGGAATCAGTTGCATTCCTACAAAGAAGGTTGAGTGCAGCAAGTTCAAACTTGCCTTGTTAATGTAATATCAAAAGATGTACAACGTAGTAGATTGCCGTCATTTCAACAGTAGTTTGTGTAGAAAACAAACGTCTTCATTGCCGAATCCTTTACTGGGTGAAAATAGCTAGTTCGTTTGTAGGAATCAGTTGTTTTCCTACGAACAAGGTTGAGTGCAGCAAGTTCAAACTTTCCTTGTTTGTGTAATCTAATATAATGTACAACTTACTAGATTCGTCTCATTTCTAAACTGCTTTGTTTAGAAAACAAATACCTTCATTACCAAATATTGTACTGTTTGAAATAAGCTGTTTCGGTTCTAGGAATCAGTTGCTTTCTTATGACGAAGGTTGAGTGCAGCAAGTTCAAATTTTCCTATTTTGTGTAATCTAACAACATGTATAACTTAATTCATTCGCCTCATTTCTATAGTACTTTGTTTAGAAAACAAACATCTTCATTTCTGTACCCTATACTGGGTGAAATAAGCTAGTTCGGTCTAGGAATCAGTTGCTTTCCTACGAAGAAGGTTGAGTGCAACAAGTTCAAACTTTCCTTGTTAATTTAATCTAAAAAGATGTACAACTTAGTAGATTGGCCTCATTTCTACAGTAGTTTGTTTAACAAACAAACATCTTCATTGCCAAACACTATACTGTGTGAAATAAGCTACTTCGGTTCTAGGAATCAGTTGCTTTCCTACAAAGAAGGTTGAGTGCAGCAAGTTCAAACTTTCATTGTTTGAGTAATCTAACAAGAAGTACAACTTACAACTTTCACTTCATTTCTAAACTACTTTGTTTAGAAAACAAACATCTTCATCGCCCAACACTGTACTGTGTGAAATAAGCTAGTTCAGTTGTAGGAATCAGTAGCTTTCATACGAAGAAGGTTGAGTGCAGCAAGTTCAAACTTTCCTTGTTAATGTAGTTTCAAAAGGTGTACAACTTAGTAGATTGCCTTCATTTCTACAGTAGTTTGTTGAGAAAACAAACATCTTCATTGCCGAACCCTGTACTGTGTGAAAATAGCTAGTTCGTTTCTAGGAATCAGTTTCTTTCCTAAGAAGAAGGTTGAGTACAGCAAATTCAAACTTTCCTTGTTTGTGTAATCTAACAAGATGTACAATGTATAAGATTTGCCTCATTTCTAAAGTACTTTGTTCAGAAAACAAACACCTTCATTTCCAAGTATTGTACTGTATGAAATAATTGTTTTGGTTCTAAGAATCAGTTGCTTTCCTGCAAAGAAGGTTGAGTGCAACAAGTTCAAACTTTCCTAGTTTGTGTAATCTAACAAGATGTATAAGTTCGTTGATTCGCCCCATTTCTAAAGTAGTTTGCTTAGAAAACAAATTTCTTCACTGCCAAACACTGTACTGTGTGAAACAAGCTAGTTCGATTCTGGGAATCAGTTGCTTTCCTACGAAGATGGTTGAGTGCAGCAAGTTCAACATTTCCTTGTTTTTGTAATATAACAAGATGTACAACTTACAAGATTCGCCTCATTTCTAAACTACTTTGTTTAGAAAACAAACATCTTCATTGCCAAACGCTGTACTGTGTGAAATAAGCTAGTTCGGTTCAAGGAATCAGTTGCTTTCTTATGAAGAAGGTTGAGTGCAGCAAGTTCAAACTTTCCTTATTAATGTAATCTAAAAATATGTACAACTTTAGTAGATTGGCGTCATTTCTACAGGAGTTTGTTTAGAAAACAAGCATGTTCATTGCCGAACCCTGTACTCTGTGAAAATAGCTAGTTCGTTTCAAAGAATCAGTTTTTTTCCTACTAAGAAGGTTGAGTGCAGCAAGTTCAAACTTTCCTTGTTTGTGTAATCTAACAAGATGTACAACTTATTAGATTCGCCTCATTTCTAAACTACTTTCTTTAGAAAACAAACACCTTCATTGCCAAATATTGTACTGTGTTAAATAAGCTGTTTTGATTCTAGGAATCAGTTCCATTCCTGCGAAGAATGTCGAGTGCAGCAAGTTCAAACTTTCCTAGTTTGTTTAATCTAACAAGATGTACAACATAGTAGATGGTCCTTATTTCTACTGTAGTTTGTTTAGAAAACAAACATCTTCATTGCCGAACCCTTTACTGTGTGAAAATAGCTAGATCGTTTCTAGGAATCAGTTGCTTTCCTACAAAGAAGGTTGAGTGCAGCTGGTTCAAACTTTCCTTGGTTGTGTAATCTAACAAGATGTACAATGTACAACTTTCACTTCATTTCTAAACGACTTTGTTTAGAAAACAAACATCTAACAAGATGTACAACATATTAAATTCGCCTCATGTGTAAACTACTTTCTTTAGAAAACAAACACCTTCATTGCCAAATATTGTACTGTGTGAAATAACCTGTTTTGGTTCTAGGAATCCGTTGCTTTCCGACAAAGAAAGTTGAGTGCACCAAGTTCAAACTTTCCTAATTTGTGTAATCTAACAAGATGTATAAGTTAGTAGATTCGCCTGTTTTCTAAAGCAGTTTGTTTAGAAAACAAACATATTTATTCCCGAACCCTATACCTTGTTCAATAAGCTAGTTCGGTTCTAGGAATCATTTGCTTTCCTACGCAGAAGGTTGACTGCAACAAGTTCAAACTTTCCTTGTTAATGTAATCTAAAAAGATGTACACCGTAGTACAGGTGCCTCATTTCTACAGTAGATTGTTTAGAAAACAAACATCTTCATTACCGAACACTGTACTGTGTGAAATAAACTATTTCGTTTCTAGGAATCAGTAGCTTTCCTACGAAGAAGGTTGAGTAGAGCAAGTGTAATCTAACAAGATGTACAATGCACAAGTTTCGCTTCATTTATAAACTACTTTGTTTAGAAAACAAACATCTTCGTTGCCAAACACTGTAGTATGTGAAATAAGCTAGTTCGGTTCTAGGAATCATTTGCTTTTCTACGGAGATGATTGAGTGCAACAAGTTCAAACTTACCTTGTAAATGTAACGTAAAAAGATGTACAACTTACTAGATTGGCCTCATTTCTACAGTAGTTTGTTTAGAAAACAAACATCTTCATTGCCATACAGTGTACTGTGTGAAATAATGTAGTTCAGTTCTAGGAATAAGTTGCTTTCCTACGAAGAAGGTTGAGTGCAGCAAGTTCAAGCTTTCCTAGTTTGTGTAATCTAACAAGATGTATAAGATAGTTGATTCGCCTCATTTCTAAAGTAGTTTGTTTAGAAAACAAACATCTTCATTTCTGAACCCTATACTGTGTGAAAGAAGCTAGTTCGGTCTAGGAATCAGCTGCTTTCCTACATAGAAGGTTGAGTGCAACAAGTTCAAACTTTCCTTGTTAATGAATTCTAAAAAGATGTTCAGCCTAGCAGATTAGCCACATTTCCACAGTAGTTTGTTTAACAAACAAACATCTTCATTGCCGAACACTATACTGTGTGAAATAAGCTAGTTCAGTTCCCGGAATCAGTTGCTTTCCTACGAAGAAGGTTGAGTGCAGCAAGTTCAAACTTTCCTTGTTTGCGCAATCTAACAAGATGTACAACTTATTAGATTTGCGTCATTTCTAAACTACTTTGCTTAGAACACAAACACCTTCATTGCCAAATATTGTACTGTGTGAAATAAGCTGTTTTGGTTCTAGGAATCAGTTGCTTTCTTGCGAAGAAGGTTGAGTGCAGCAAGTTCCAACTTCCCTAGTTTGTGTAATCTAACAAGATGTATAAGTTAGTTGATTCTCCACATTTCTAAGGTAGTTTGTTTAGAAAACAAACATCTTAATTGCCAAACGCTGTATTGTGCAAAATAAGCTAGTTCGGTCTAAGAATCAGTTGCTTTCCTACGAAGAAGGTTGAGTGCAGCAAGTTCAAACTTTCTTTGTTAATGTAATCTAAAAGTATGTACAACTTAGTAGATTGGCGTCATTTCTAAAGTAGTTTGTTTAGAAAACAAACATCTTCATAGCCGAACACTGTACTGTGTGAAATAAGCTAGTTCAGTTCTAGGAATCAGTTGCTTTCCTACGAAGAAGGTTGAGTGGCGCAAGTTCAAACATTCCTTGTGTGTGTAATCTAAGAAGATGTACAACTTACAAGTTTTGCTTCCTTTCTAAACAACTTTGTTTAAAAAAGAAACATCTTCATTGCCAAACACTGTAATGTGTGAAATAAGGTAGTTCGGTTCTAGGAATCAATTGCTTTCCTACGAAGATGGTTGTGAGCAGCAAATTCAAACTTTCCTTGTTAATGTAATCGAGAAAGATGCATAACTTGGAATATTGGCATCATTTCTGCAGTAGTTTGTTTTGAAAACAAACATCTCCATTGCCGAACCCTGTACTGTGTGAAAATATCTAGTTCGTTTCTAGGAATCAGTTGCTTTCCTACGAAGAAGGTTGAGTGCAGCAAGTTCAAACTTTCCTTCTTTGATAATCTAACAAGATGTACAACTTACTAGATTTGCCTCATTTCTAAACTACTTTGTTTAGAAAACAAACACCTTCTTTGCCCAATACTGTACTGGGTGAAATAAGCTTTTTCGGTTCTAGGAATCAGTTGCTTTCCTACAAAGAAGGTTGAGTCCACCAAGTTCAAACTTTCATAGTTTGTGTAATATAACAAGAGGTTTAAGTTAGTATATTGTCCTCATTTCTAAAGTAGTTTGTTTGGAAAACAAACATCTTCATTGCAGAACCCTATACTGTGTGAAATAAGCTAGTTCGGTTCTACAAATCATTTGCTTTCCTACGAAGAAGGTTGAGTGCAACAAGTTCAAACTTTCCTTCTTAATGTAATCTAAAAAGATGTACAACTTAGATTGGCCTCATTTCTAAAGTAAATTGTTTAGAAAACAAACATCTTCATTGCCAAACACTGTACTGTGTGAAATAAGCTAGTTCTGTTTTGGAATCAGTTGCTTTCCTATGAAGTAGTTTGAGTGCAGCAAGTTCAAACTTTCCTTGTTTGTGAAATCTAACGAGATGTACAACTTACAAGTTTCGCTTCATTTCTAAACTACTTTGTTTAGAAAACAAAAATCTTCATTGCCAAACACTGTAGTGTGTGAAATAAGCTAGTTAGGTTTTAGGAATCAGTTGCTTTCCTACAAAGAAGGTTGAGTGCAGCAAGGTCAAACTTTCCTTGTTAATGTAATCTAAAAAAAAATCTACTACATAATAGATTGCCGTCCTTTTTACAGTTGTTTGTGTAGAAAACAAACATCTTCATTGCCGAATCCTTTACTGTGTGAAAATAGCTAGTTCGTTTGTAGGAATCAGTTGTTTTCCTACGAATAAGTTTGAGGGCAGGAAGTTCAAACTTTCCTTGTTTGTGTAATCTAATAATATGTACAACATATTAGATTCGCCTCATTTTTAAAGTGAATTGTTTAGAAAACAAACACCTTCATTACCAAATATTGTACTGTGTGAAATAAGCTTTTTCGGTTCTAGGAATCATTTGCTTTCCTACATAGAAGGTTGAGTCCAGCAAGTTCAAACTTTCCTAGTTTGTGTAATCTAACAAGAGGTTTAAGTTAGTATAATCTCCTCATTTCTAAAGTAGTTTGTTTAGAAAACAAACATCTTCATTTCCGAACCCTTTACTGTGTGAAATAAGCTAGTTCGGTCTAGGAATCAGTTGCTTTCTTACGAAGAAGCTTGAGGGCAACAAGTTCAAACTTTCCTTGTTAATGTAATCTAAAAAGATGTACAACTTAGTATAATGGCCTCATTTCTACAGTAGGGTGTTAAGAAAACAAACGTCTTCATTCCCGAATACTATACTGTGTGAATAAGCTGGTTCGGTTCTTGGAATCAGTTGCTTTTCTACGAAGGTTGAGTGCAGCAAGTTCAAACTTTCCTTGTTAATGTAATTTAAAAAGATGTACAACTTAGTATATTGCCATCATTTCTACAGTAGTTTGTTTAGAGAACAAACATCTTCATTGCCGAACACTGTGCTGTGTGTAATAATTTAGCTTGGTTCGAGGAATCAGTAGTTTTCCTACGAAGAAGGTTGAGTGCAGCAAGTTCAAACTTTCCTTGTTAATTTAATCAAAAAAAGATATACAACTTAGTATATTGGAGTTATTTCTACAGTAGTTTGTTTAGAAAACAAACATCTTCATTGCCGAACCCTGTACTGTATGAAAATAGCTAGTTTGTTTGTAGGAATCAGTTGCTTTCCTATGAAGAAGGTTGAGTGCAGCAAGTTCAAACTTTCCTTGTTTGTGTAATCTAACAAGATGTACAACTTATTAGATTTGCCTCATTACTGAACTACTTTGTTTAGAAAACAAACACCTTCATTGCCAAATATTGTACTGTGTGAAATAAGTTCTTTTGGTTCTAGGAATCAGTTGCTTTCCTGCAAAGAAGGTTGAGTGCAGCAAATTCAAACTTTCCTAGTTTGTGTAATCTAACAAGATGTATAAGTTAGTTGATTCGCCCCATTTCTAAAGTAGTTTGTTTAGAAAACAAACATCTTCATTGCCAAATGCTGTACTGTGTGTAATAAGCTAGTTCGGTTCTAGGTATCAGTTGCATTCCTACAAAGAAGGTTGAGTGCAGCAAGTTCAAACTTTCCTTGTTTGTGTAATCTAACAAGATGTACACTTTACAAGTTTGGCTTCATTTCTAAACTACTTTGTTTAGAGAACAAACATCTTCATTGCCAAACGCTGTACTGTGTGAAATAAGCTAGTTCGGTTCTAGGAAACAGTTGCTTTCCTACGAAGAAGGTTAAGTGCACCAAGTTCTAACTTTCCTTGTTAATGTAATCTAAAAATATGTACAACTTAGTAGCTTGGCGTCATTTCTACAGTAGTTTGTTTAGAAAACAAGCATCTTCATTGCCGTACACTGTACTGTGTGAAATATGCTACTTCGGTTCTAGGAATCAGTTGCATTCCTATGAAGATGGTTGAATGTAGCAAGTTCAAACGTTCCTTGTTTGTGCAATCTATCAAGATTTACAACTTACAAGTTCCGATTCATTTCTAAACTACTTGTTTTAGAAAACAAACATCTTCATTGCTGTACGCCGTGCTGTGTGAAATAAGCTAGATCGTTTCTAGGAATAAGTTATTTTGCTACGAGGAAGGTTGAGTGCAGCAAGTTTAAACTTTCGTTGTTTGTACAATCTAAGAAGATGTACAACTTACAAGTTTCGCTTCATTTCTCAACTTCTTTCTTTAGAAAACAAACATCTTCATTTCCGAACACTGTTCTGTGTGAAATAAGCTAGTTTGGTACTAGGGTTCATTATCTTTTCTACGGAGATGTTTTAGTGCAGCTAGTTCAAACTTTCCTTGTTTGTGTAACCTGACAATGTACAACTTACAAGTTTCGTTTCATTTCTAAACTACTTTATTTGGAAATCTAACACCTTCATTGCCAAATTCTGTAATGTATGAAATAAGCTAATTCGGATCTAGGAATCAGTTGCTTTCATACGATTAAAATTGAGTGTGGCAAGGTCAAACTTTCCTTGTTTGTGTAATCTAACAAGATGTACAACTTACAGGTTTCGATTCATTTCTAAACCACTTTGTTTAGAAAACAAGCATCTTCATTTCTGACCACTGTACTGTGTGAAATAAGCTATTTCGGTTCTAGGAATCATTTGGTTTTCTACTGAGATGGTTGCATGTAGCAAGTTCAAACTTTCCTTGTTAATGCAATCTAAAAAGATGTACAACTTAAAGGATTCAACTCATTTCTAAAGTAGTTTGTTGAGAAAACAAACATCTTCATTGCCGAACACTGTACTGTGTGAAATAAGCTACTTCGGTTCTAGGAATCAGTTGCTTTCCTACGAAGATGGTTGAGTGAAGCAAGTTCAAACGTTCCTTGTTTGTGTAATCTAACAAGATGTACAACTTACAAGTTCCACTTCATTTCAAAACTATTTTGTTTAGAAAACATACATCTTCATTGCTGAACGCTGTACTGTGTGAAATAAGCTAGTTCGGTTCAAGGAATCGGTTGCATTCCTACGAAGAAGGTTGAGTGCAACAAGTTCAAACTTTCCTTGTTTGTGTAATCTAACAAGAAGTACAACTTACAACTTTCGCTTCATTTCTAAACTACTTTGTTTAGAAAACAAACATCTTCATCGCCGAACACTACTGTGTGAAAATAAGCTAGTTCGGTTCTAGGAATCAGTAGCTTTCCTACGAAGAATGTTGGGTGCAGCAAGTTCAAACTTTCCTTGTTAATGTAATCTGAACATATGTACAACTTCGTAGATTGGCGTCATTCCTACAGTAGTTTATTTAGAAAACAAGCATCTTCATTGCTGAATCCTGTACTGTGTGAAAATAGCTAGTTCGTTTCAAGGAATCAGTTGCTTTCCTACGAAGTAGGTTGAGTGCAGCAAGTTCAAACTTTCCTTGTTTGTGTAATCTAACAAGATGTACAACTTATTAGATTCGCCTCATTTCTAAACTACTTTGTTTACAAAACAAACACCTTCATTGCCAAATATTGTACTGTGTGAAATAACCTGTTTTGGTTCTAGGAATCAGTTGCATTCCTGCGAAGAAGGTCGAGTGCAGGAAGTTCAAACTTTCCTTATTTGTGTAATCTAACAAGATGTACAACATAGTAGATTGTCGTCTTTTCTACAGTAGTTTGTTTAGAAAACAAACATCTTCATTGCCGAACCCTGTACTGTGTGAAAATAGCTAGGTCGTTTCTAGGAATCAGTTGGTTTCCTACAAACAAGGTTGAGTGCAGCAGGTTCAAACTTTCCTTGTTTGTGTAATCTAACAAGATGTACAATGTACAAGTTTCGCTTCATTTCTAAACTACTTTGTTTAGAAAACAAACATCTAACAAGATGTACAACTTATTAGATTCGCCTCATTTGTAAACTCCTTTGTTTAGAAAACAAACACCTTCATTGCCAAATACTGTACTGTGTGAAATAACCTGTTTTGGTTCTAGGAATCAGTTGTTTTGCTACAAAGAAGGTTGAGTGTAGCAAGTTCAAACTTTCCTAATTTGTGTAATCTAACACGATGTATAAGTTAGTAGATTAGCCTATTTTCTAAAGTAGTTTGTTTAGAAAACAAACATCTTTATTCCCGAACCCTATACCTTGTGCAATAAGCTTGTTCGGTTCTAGGAATCATTTGCTTTCCTACGCAGAAGGTTCACTGCAACAAGTTCAAACTTTCCTTGTTAATGTAATCTAAAAAGATGTACACCTTAGTAGAGGTGCCTCATTTCTACAGTAGTTTGTTTAGAAAACAAACATCTTCATTACCGAACACTGTACTGTGTGAAATGAGCTAGTTCGGTTCTAGGAATCAGTAGCTTTCCTACGAAGAAGGTTGAGTGGAGCAAGTGTAATCTAACAAGATGTACAATGTACAAGTTTCGCTTCATTTCTAAACTACTTTGTTTAGAAAACAAACATCTTCATTGCCGAACACTGTAGTACATGAAATAAGCTTGTTCGTTCTAGGAATCTGTTCCTTTTCTACGGAGATGATTGACTGCAACAAGTTCAAACTTACCTTGTTAATGTAATGTAAAAAGATGTACAACTTAATAGATTCACCTCATTTCTAAATTAGTTTTTTGCGAAAACAAACATCTTCATTGATGAACACTGTACTGTGTGAAATAAGGTGTTTCGGTTCTAGGAATCAGTTGCTTTTCTACAAAGAATGTTGTTTGCAACAAGTTCAAACTTTCCTAGTTTGTGTAATCTAACTAGATGTATAAGTTAGTAGATTCGCCTCATTTCTAAAGTAGTTTGTTTAGAAAACAAACATCTTCATTGCCGAACACTGTACTGTGTGAAATAAGCTATTTCGGTTCTAGGAATCAGTTTCTTTTCTACGGAGATGGTTGAGTGCAGCAAGTTCAAACATTCTTTGTTTGTGTAACCTAAGAAGATGTACAACTTACAAGTTTCGTTTCATTTCTAAACTACTTTGTTTGGAAAACAAACACCTTCATTGCCAAATACTGTAATGTGTGAAATAAGCTAGTTCGGTTCTAGGAATCAGTTGCTTTCCTACGAAGAAGGTTGAGGGCAGTAAGTTAAAATTTTCCTTCTTTGTGTAATCTACCAAGATGTACAACTTACAAGTTTCGCTTCATTTCTAAAATATTTTGTTTAGAAAACAAACTCCTTTATTGCCAAATATTGCACTGTGTGAAATGCGCTGTTTCGATTCTATATATCCATTGCTTTCCTACGAAGAAGGTGGAGTGCAGCAAGTTCAAACTTTCCTAGTTTGTATAATGTGGCAAGATGTATAAGTTAGTAGATTCGCCTCATTTCTAAAGCAGTTTGTTTAGAAAACAAACATCTTAATTTCTGAACCCTATACTGTGTGAAATAAGCTAGTTCGGTCTAGGAATCAGTTGATTTCCTACAAAGAAGGTTGAGTGCAGCAAGTTCAAACTTTCCTAGTTTGTGTAATCTAACAAGATGTATGAGTTAGTTGATTCGCCTCCTTTCTAAAGTAGTTTGTTTAGAAAACAAACATCTTCATTGCCGAACCCCATACTGTGTGAAATAAGCTAGTTCGGTCTAGGAATCAGGTGCTTTCCTACGAAGAAAGTTGAGTGCAACAAGTTCAAACACTCCTTGTTAATGTAATCTAAAAAGATGTACAACTTATTAGATTGGCTTCATTTCTAAAGTAGGTTGTTTAAAAAACAAACATCTTCATTGCCAAACACTATACTGTGTGAAATAAGCTAGTTCGTTTGTAGGAATCAGATGATTTCCTATGAAGAAGGTTTTGTGCAGCAAGTTCAAACTCTCCTTGTTTGTGTAATCTAACAAGATGTATGAGTTAGTTGATTTGCCTCATTTCTAAAGTAGGTTGTTTATAAAGCAAACATCTTCATTGCCGAAGCCTATACTGTGTGAAATAAGCTAGTTCGGACTAGGAATCAGTTGCTTTCCTACGAAGAAGGTTGAGTGCAATAAGTTCAAACTTTCCTTGTCAATGTAATGTAAAAAGATGTACAACTAAGTAGAATGGCCTCATTTCTACAGTAGGTTGTTAAGAAATCAAACATCTTCATTCCCCAATAATGTACTGTGTGAATACGCTGGTTTGGTTCTTGGAATCAGTTGCTTTCCTACGAAGAAGTTTGAGTGCAGCAAGTTCAAACTTTCCTTGTTAATGTAATTTAAAAAGACGTACAACTTAGTAGATTGCAATCATTTCTACAGTAGTTTGTTTAGAGAACAAACATCTTCATTGCCGAACACTATACTGTGTTTAATAAGCTAGTTCGGTTCTAGTATTCAGTTGCTTTCCTACGAAGAAAGTTGAGTGTATCAAGGTCAAACTTTCCTTGTTTGTGTAAAGTAACAAGATGTAAAACTTAGATGTTTCACTTCATTTCTAAACTACTTTGGTTAGAAAACAAACACCTTCATTTCCAAATTTTGTACTGTGTGAAATAAGCTGTTTCTGTTCTAGGAATCACTTGCATTGCTAAGAAGAAGGTTGAGTGCAGCAAGTTCAACCATTCCTTGTTTGTGTAACCTAACAAGATGTACAACTTACAAGCTTCGCTTCATTTCCAAACTACTTTGTTTAGAAAACAAACATGATCATTGCTGAACTCTGTACTGTGTGAAATAAGCTATTTCAGTTCTATGAATCAGTTGCTTTCCTACGAAGAAGGTTGAGTGCAGCAAGTTCAAACGTGCCTTATTTGTGATATCTAACAAAATGTACAACTTACAAGTTTCGCTTCATTTCTAATCTACTTTGTTTAGAAAACAAACATCTTCATTGCCAAACACTGTGGTGTGTGAAATAAGGTAGTTAGATTCTAGGAATCAGTTGCTTTTCTACGAAGAAGGTTGAGTGCAGCAAGTTCAAACTTTCCTTGTTAATGTAATCTAAAAAAAAATGTACGACATAGTAGATTGCCCTCATTTCCACAGTACTTTGTGTAGAAAACAAACATCTTCATTACCGAATCCTTTACTGTGTGAAAATAGCTAGTTTGTTTGTAGGAATCAGTTGTTTTCCTACGAACAAGGTTGAGTGCAGCAAGTTCAAACTTCCCTTGTTTGTGTAATCTAATAAGATGTACAACTTATTAGATTCGCCCCATTTCTAAAGTGCTTTGTTTAGAAAACAAACACCTTCATTACCAAATATTGTACTGTGTAAAATAAGCTGTTTCAGTTCTAGGAATGAGTTGCTTTCCTACGACGAAGGTTGAGTGAGGCAAGTTCAAACTTTCCTAGTTTGTGTAATCTAACAACATGTATAATTTAGGTGATTCTCCTCATTTCCAAAGTAGTTTGTTTAGAAAACAAACATCTTCATTGCCAAACCATATACTGAGTGAAATAAGCTAGTTCGGTCTAGGAATCATTTGCTTTCCTACGAAGAAGGTTGAGTGCAGCAAGTTCAAAATTTCCTAGTTTGTGTAATCTAACAAGATGTATGAGTTAGTTGATTCGCCTCCTTTCTAAAGTAGTTTGTTTAGAAAACAAACATCTTCATTGCCGAACCCCATACTGTGTGAAATAAGCTAGTTTAGTCTAGGAATCAGGTGCTTTCCTACGAAGAAGGTTGACTGTAACAAGTACAAACTTTCCTCGTTAATGTAATATAAAAGGTGTACAACTTAGTAGATTGGCCTCATTTCTAAAGTAAATTGTTTAGAAAACAAACATCTTCATTGCCAAACACTATACTGTGTGAAATAAGCTAGTTCGTTTCTAGGAATTAGTTGATTTCCTATGAAGAAGGTTGTGTGCAGCAAGTCCAAACTTTCCTTGTTTGTGCAATCTAACGAGATGTATGAGTTAGTTGATTTGCCTCATTTCTAAAGTAGCTTGTTTATAAAACAAACATCTTCATTGCCGAAGCCTATACTGTGTGAAATGAGCTAGTTCGGTCTAGGAATCAGTTGCTTTCCTAGGAAGAAGGTTGAGTGCAATAAGTTCAAACTTTCCTTGTTAATGTGATCTAAAAAGATGTACAACATAGTAGAATGGCCTCATTTCTACACTAAGTTGTTTAGAAAACAAACATCTTCATTCCCGAATACTGTGCTGTGTGAATAAGCTAGTTCGGTTCTTGGTATAAGTTGCTTTCCTACGAAGAAGGTTGAGTGCAGCAAGTTCAAACTTTATTAGTTTGTGTAATCTAACGAGATATATAAGTTAGTTGATTCTCTTCATTTCTAAAGTAGTTTGTTTAGAAAACAAACATCTTCATTTCCGAACCTTATACTGTGTGAAATAAGCTAGTTCAATCTAGGAATCAGTTGCTTTCCTACGAAGAAGGTTGAGTGTGACAAGTTCAAACTTTCCTTGTTAATGTAATCCAAAAAGTTGTAGAACTTAGTAGATTAGCCTCTTTTCTACAGTAGATTGTTTAAAAAACAAACATCTTCATTGCCGAACACTATACTGTGTGAAATAAGCTAGTTCGGTTCTAGTATTCACTTGTTTTCCTAAGAAGACGGTTGAGTGCATCAAGGTCAAACTTTCCTTGTTTTTGTAATGTAACAGGAAGTACAACTTACAGGTTTCGCTTCATTTGTAAACTACTTTGTTTAGGAAACAAACACTATCATTGCCAAATATTGTACTGTGTGAAATAAGCTGTTTCTGTTCTAGGAATCAGTTACTTTTCTATGAAGAAGGTTAAGTGCAGCAAGTTCAAACATTCCTTGTTTGTGTAACCTAACACAATGTACAACTTGCAAGCTTCGCTTCATTTCCAAACTACTTTTTTTAGAAAACAAACATCATCATTGCTGAACGCTGTACTGTGTGAAATAATGTATTTCGGTTTTAGGAATCAGTTGCTTTCCTACGAAGAAGGATGAGTGTAGCAAGTTCAATCTTTCCTTGTTAATGTAATCTAAAAAGATGTACAACTTAGTAGACTGGCGTCATTTCTACAGTTGTTTGTTTAGAAAAGAAACATCTTCATTGGCGAACCCTACACTGTGTGAAATTAGCTAGTTCGTTTTTAGGAATCAGATGATTTTCTATGAAGAAGGTTGAGTGAGCAAGTTCAAACTTTCATTCTTTTTATAAACTAACAAGATGTACAACTTACAACTTTCGCTTCATTTCTAAACTATGTTGTCTGAAAACAAACATCTTCATCGCCGAACACTGTACTGTGTGAAATAAGCTATTTCGGTTTGAGGAATCAGTTGTTTTCCTACGAAGAAGGTTGAGTGCAGCAAGTTCAAACTTTCCTAGTTCGTGTAGTCTAACACGATGTACAAGTTATTAGATTCACCTCATTTCTACAGTAGCGTGTTTACAAAACAACCATGTTCACTACTGACCCTAAAACTGTGTGAAATAAGGTAGTTCGGTCTAGGAAGCAGTTGCTTTCCTACGCAGAAGGTTGAGTGCAACAAGTTCAAACTTCCTTGTTAATGTAGTCTAAAAAGATGTACAACTTAGTAGCTTGGCCTCATTTCTACAATAGATTGATTAGAAAACAAACATCTTCATTGCCGAACACTGTACTCTGTGAAATAAGCTAGTTCGGTCTAGGAATCAGTTGCTTTCCTATGAAGAAGGTTGAGTGCAGCAAGTTCAAAATTTCCCTGTTTGTATAATCTACCAAGATGTACACCTTACAAGTTTCCCTTCGTTTCTAAACTATTTTGTTTAGAAAACAAAGATCTTCATTGCCAAATACTGTAATGTGTGAAATAAGCTAGTTCCATTCTAGGAATCAGTTGCTTTTCTATGGAGATGGTTGAGTGCAACAAGTTCATACATTCCTTGTTAATGTAATCTAAAAAGATATACAACTTAATAGATTCACCTCATTTCTAAAGTAGTTTGTTGAGAAAACAAACATCTTCATTCTGAACACTGTACTGTGTGACATAAGCTAGTTCGGTTCTAGGAATCAGTTGCTTTCTTACGAAGAAGGTTGAGTGCAGCAAGTTAAAAGTTTCCTTGTTTGTGTAATCTAACATGATGTACAACTTACAAGTTTCGCTTCATTTCTAAACTACTTTGTTTAGAAAACAAACATCTTCATCGCCGAACACTGTATTGTGTTAAATGAGCTAGTTCGGTTCGAGGAAACAGTTGTTTTCCTATGAAGAAGGTTGCATGCAGCATGTTGAAACTTTCCTTGTTAATATGATCTAAAAAGATGTACAAGTTAGTAGATTGGCGTCATTTCCTCAGTAGTTTGTTTAGAATACAAACATCTTCATTGCCGAACCCTGTACTATGTGAAAATTGCTAGTTCATTTCTAGGCATCACTTGCTTTCCTACGAGCAAGATAGAGTGCAGAAAGTTCAAACTTTCTTTGTTTGTGTAATCCAACAAGATGCACAACTTATCAGATTTGCCTCATTTCTAAACTACTTTGTTAGGTAAACAAACTCCTTCATTGCCAAATATAGTACTCTGTGAAATAAGCTGTTTCAGTTCTCGGAATCATTTGCTTTCCTAAGAAGAAGGTTGAGTTCAGCAAGTTCAAACTTTCCTAGTTTGTGTAATCTAAGAAGATGTACAACTTACACGTTTTGCTTCATTTCTAAACTACTTTATTTAGAAAACAACCACCTTCATTGCCAAATATTGTACTGTGGGAAAAAAAGCTGTTTCAGCTCTCGAAATCAGTTGCTTTCCTACGAAGAAGGTTGAGTGCAGCAAGTTCAAACTTTCCTAGTTTGTGTAATCTAACAAGTTGTATAAGACTGTTGATTCACCTCCTTTCTAAAGTAGTTTGTTTAGAAAACAAACATCTTCTTGGCCGAAACCTATACTGTGTGAAATAAGCTAGTTCGGTCTAGGAATCAGTTGCTTTCCTACGGAGAAGGTTAAGTGCAGCAAGTTCAAACTTTCATTGTTTGTGTAATCTAACAAGATGTACAACTTAAGAGTTTCGCTTCATTTCCAAACTACGTTGTTTAGAAAACAAACATCTTCATTCCCGAACGCTGTACTGTGTGAAATAAGCTAGTTTGGTTCTAGCAAACAGTTGCTTTCCTACGAAGAAGCTTGGTTGCAGCAATTTCAAACTTTCCTAGTTGGTGTAATCAAACACGATGTACAAATTATTAAATTCGCCTCATTTCTATAGTAGCTTGTTTACAAAACAACCATGTTCATTGCTGAACCCTATACTGTGTGAAATAAGCAAGTTCAGTCCAGGAATCAGTTGCTTTCCTACGAAGAAGGTTGAGTGCAACAAGTTTAAACTTTCCTTGTTAATGTAATCTAAAAAGATGTACAACTTAGTAGAATTGTCTCATTTCTACATTAGGTTGTTTAGAAAACAAACGTCTGCATTCCCAAACACTGTACTGTGTGAAATAAGCTGGTTTGGTTCCTTATTTGTGTAATCTAACCAGATGTACACCTTATTAGATTCGCCTCATTTTTAAAATACTTTGTTTAGATAACAAACACCTTCATTGCCAAATATTGTACTGCGTCAAATAAGCTGTTTTGGTTATAGGAATCAGTTGCTCTCCGGCGAAGAAGGTTGAGTGCAGCAAGTTCAAACTTTCCTAATTTCTGTAACGTAACAAGATGTATAAGTTAGTTGATTCACCTCATTTCTACAGTAGTTGTTTAGAAAACAACCATCTTCATTGACAAACACTGTACTGTGTGAAATAAGCTAGTTCAGTTCTAGGAATCAGTTGCTTTCCTATGAAGAAGAATGAGTGCAGCAAGTTCGAACTTTCATTGTTTGTGTAATCTAACAAGATGTACAACTTTCAAGTTTCACTTCATTTCTAAACTACTTTGTTTAGAAAACAAACATCTTCATCGCCCAACACTGTACTGTGTGAAATAAGCTAATTCGGTTCGAGGAATCAGTTGTTTTCCTATGAAGAAGGTTGAGCGCAGCAAGTTCAAAGTTTCCTAACTGGTGTAATCTAACAAGATGTATAAGTTAGTTGATTCGCCTCATTTCTAAGGTAGTTTGTTTAGAAAACAAACATCTTCATTGCCGAACACTGTACTCTGTGAAATATGCTAGTTCGGTCTAGGAATCAGTCGCTTTCCTACGAAGAAGGTTGAGTGCAACAAGTTCAAACTTTCCTTGTTAATATAATCTAAAAGGACATACAACTTAGTAGCTTGGCCTCATTGCTACAGTAGCTTCTTTAGAAAACAAACATCTTCACTGCCGAACACTGTACTCTGTGAAATAAGCTAGTTCGGTCTAGGAATCAGTTGTTTTCCTACGTAGAAGGTTTAGTGCAGCAAGTTCAATCTTTCCCTGTTTGTGTAATCTAACAAGATGTACACCTTACAAGTTTCCCTTCATTTCAGAACTATTTTGTTTCGAAAACAAACATCTTCAATGCCAAATACTGTAATGTGTGAAATAAGCTAGTTCCATTCTAGGAATCAGTTGCTTTTCTACTGAGATGGTTGAGTGCAACAAGTTCATACTTTCCTTGTTAATGTAATCTAAAAAGATGTACAACTTAATAGATTCACCTCATTTCTAAAGTAGTTTCTTGAGAAAACCAACATCTTCATTACCGAACACTGTACTGTGTGACATAAGCTAGTTCGCTTCTAGGAATCAGTTGCTTTCTTACAAAGAAGGTTGAGTGCAGCAAGTTCAAACTTTCCTTGTTTGTGTAATCTAAGAAGATGTACAACGTACAAGCTTCGCTTCATTTCTAAACTACTTTGTTTAGAAAACAAACATCTTCATCACCGAACACTGTATTGTGTGAAATGAGCTAGTTCGGTTCGAGGAATCCGTTGTTTCCCTACGAAGAAGGTTGAGTGCAGCAAGTTCAAACTTTCCTTGTTAATGTAATCTGAAAAGATGTAGAAGTTAGTAGATTGGCGTCATTTCCTCAGTAGTTTGTTTAGAAAACAAACATCTTCATTGCTGAATCCTATACTATGTGAAAATAGCTAGTTCGTTTCTAGGAATCAGTTGCTTTCCTACGAAGAAGGTTGAGTGCAGGAAGTTCAAACTTTCTTTCTTTGTGTAATCTAACAAGATGTACAACTTATTAGATTCGCCTCATTTCTAAACTACTTTGTTTTGTAAAGAAACTCCTTCATTGCCAAATATTGTACTATGTGAAATATGCTGATTTCGTTCTAGGAATCAGATGCTTTCCTACAAAGAATGTTGAGTTCAGCAAGTTCAAACTTTCCTAGTTTGTCTAATCTAAGAAGATGTACAACTTACAAGTTTCATTTCTAAACTGCTCTGTTTAGAAAACAACCACCTTCATTGCCAAGTAGTGTACTGTGTGAAAAATGCATTTCAGTTCTAGAAATCAGTTTCTTTCCTACAAAGAAGTTTTAGTGCAGCAAATTCAAACTTTCCAAGTTTGTGTAATATATCAAGTTGTATAAGATAGTTGGTTCGCCTCCTTTCTAAAGTAGTTTGTTTAGAAAGCAAACATCTTCATTGCCGAACGCTCTACTGTGTGAAATAAGCTAGCTCGGTTCTAGTAATCCTTTGCTTTCCTACTAAGAAGGTTGAGTGCAGCAAGTTCAAACTTTCCTTGTTAATATAATCTAAAAAATGTACAACTTAGTAGATTGGCGTCATTTCTACAGTAGTTTGTTTAGAAAACAAACATCTTCGTTTCCGAACCCTGTACTGTGTGAAAATAGCTAGTTCGTTTCTAGGAATCAGTTGCTTTCCTACGAAGAAGGTTGAGTGCAGCAAGTTCAAACTTTCCTTGTTAATGTAATCTAAAAAGATGTACATCTTATTACATTGGCCTCATTTCTACAGTAGTTTGTTTAAAAAACAAAGATCTTCATTGCTGAACACTGTGCTGTGCGAAATAAGCTAGTTCGGTTCTAGGAATCAGTTGCTTTACTATGAAGAAGCTTGGGTGCAGCAAGTTCAAACTTTTCCTGTTTGTGTAATCTAACAATATGTACAACTTACAAGTTTCGCTTCATTTGTAAACTACTTTGTTTATAAAACAATCATCTTCATTCCCGAACACTGTACTGTTTGAAATAAGCTAGTCCCATTCGAGGAATCAGTTGTTTTCCTACGAAGAAAGTTGAGTGCAGCAAATTCAAACATTCCTTGTTAATGTAATCTAAAAAGATGTACAACTTAGTAGATTGGGGTCATTTCTTCAGAAGTTTCCTTAGAAAACAAATATCTTCATTTCCAAATCCTGTACTGTGTGAAAATAGCTAGTTCGTTTCTAGGAATCAGTTGCTTTCCTACGAAGAAGGTTGAGTGCAGCAAGTTCAAACATTTCTTGTTTGTGTAATCTAACAAGATGTACAACTTACAAATTTCACTTCATTTTCAATCTGCTTTGTTTAGAAAACAAACATCTTCATTTCCGAGTCCTGTACTGTGGGAAATAAGCTAGTTCGGTTCTAGAAATCAGTTGCTTTCCTACGAAGAAGGTTGAGTGCAGCAAGTTCAAACTTTCCTTGAATGTGTAATCAACCAAGATGTACAAATTACAAGTTTCACTTCATTCCTAAACTACTTTGTTTAGAAAAGAAACATCTTCATTGCCGAACACTCTAATGTGTGAAATAAGCTAATACGGTTCTAGCAATCGGTTGCTTTTCTACGGAGATGGTTGAGTGCAACAAGTTCAAAATTTCCTTGTTAATGTATTCTAAAAAGATGTACAGCTTAATATATTCACCTACTTTCTAAAGTAGTTTGTTGAGAAAACAAACATGTTCATTGTTTAACACTGTAGTGTGTGAAATAAGCTATTTCAGTTCTAGGAATCAGTTGCTTTCCTACGAAGAAGGTTGAATGAAGCAATTGAAACTTTCCTTGTTTGTGTAATCTAACAAGATGTACAATTTACAAGTTTCACTTCATTTCTAAACTACTATGTTTACAAAACAAACATCTTCATTGCCCATGACTGTCCTGTTTGAAATAAGCTAGTTCGGTTATAGGAGTCAGTTGTTTTCCTTCGAAGAAGGTTGAGTGCAGCAAGTTCAAACTTTCTTGGTTTGTGTGATCTAACAATATCTACAATTTATTAGTTTTGCCACATTTCTTTTTTTATTATTGTTTTTTATTGACTTTTATACTCACTATACTCACATACAAAGAAAAAACCCACATGATATTTCCCTTCCCTACCACCATTCCCCTTTTGAACTCAAGTCTCCATCATATCACTTCCCTGTCTCCATTAGTCTCTCTTTTAAGTTGATGTCATCATCTTTTTCTTCTATTTTGAGGGTTTTCCAAAGGTATTGTTAGGCACTGCAAGGTCATGGATATGGAGGCCAGTTTCTGTCTGGACAGTTGCATTGTAAAAGGTTATACCCTTCCTTTGGCTCTTCCATTCTATCCACCCCCTCTTCTGCAATGGTCCCTGACCATAGTAGGGTGTGACCAAGGTGTTTCAGTGCTGGGCACTCCTCCATTCCTTCTTCTCAGCACTGTGTTGCCTTTTGGGTCATCCCAGTGGTCATAACCATCTGAAAAGAGAAGCTTCTCTAACCAGAAGTGAGAGTAGCATTAATATGTGAATATGAACATTCAGTGTAGTGCTTTCAGGGCAGCTTGGTGGGAATAATATATACATTTAGTCAGATGAGAGCAGGCTTATACCCGTAAGGCTCATGACCTCACCTACCAAAGACTTTTACTTAGGTTTTTCAGTACCAGGTATGTATTCCCTCCCGTAGAGAGGGCCTTCAGTCCAATTATGGAGCAGTTGGTTACCCCAAGAATAGACATGCCACTATTGCACCCGTTCAGTCATTGGGCCTGTCTGGCTAAGCTTGAATATTCAGCGTCCACTGTTTTCACTGTAGATGACTTATATCTCCCATACGCTGCATGCAATGCAGCTTTTTCCAGCTTTCAGTTGGCTGGTCTACAGGGAGAAGCTTTTCTGCTCCACACCAGGTTGCTTTCTCAGTGACCATGCTTCTCAGGCATGAGATGTCTTCAGCAATACGGTCTTACTATCTGTTTCTCTAGGGAAACCAAGGGCTTTGGCAAGAGCCTTTAATGTTGTGGAGGCTACCGGGAACTTCCTTGGCCAACAACTCACTGGAAGGTATTCCATCCCAAGTACTGAAAATTTTCTAGTAACAGTCTACAGCTTCTAGACGTGCCCTTATTCAAAAAAACAATTTTACATAAGTCTTATTCACAATATCTTGAGTTTAGATTGACCCTCCCCCTGCCCTTCTTGTATGCATTCTCTTCCCATGGCCTCACTTAGAACATTCCCCTCCCTGAAATCAGTTCTTCTACTTACATATGTGCATTACCATACACTTAAGTCCTTCCCTTTCCTCCCTCCCTTATAGCCTTTTACCAGCTTACTGGTTTCTGGTACCTATTTTTGGTTCCAGTTCACACACAAGTCTATACATTGGTAGCTAGGATCCACATATGAGAGACAACATGTGATGTTTGGCTTTCTGAGCCTGGGTTACCTCAGTTAGTACAATCCTTTCCAGATCCATCCGTTACCCTGCAAATTGAATAATTTCGTTTTTCTTTACCGCTGAATAGAACTCCATTGTGTAAATGTACCACATCTTTATTATCCACTCATCTGTGGAGGGACATTTAGGCTGCTTCCATTTCCTAGCTATTGTGAATAGAGCAGCAACAAACATTGTTTTGCAAGTATCTCTAAGGTAGTGAGAAGAGTCCTCTGGATATATGCCTAGGAGTGCTACAGATGGATCATATGGTAAATCTATCTCTAGCTGTCTCAAGAACGTCCACACTGATTTCCACAACGGCTGGAACAGCTTACATTCCCACCACAAGTGTAGAAGTGTTCCTGTTTTTCCGCATCCACGCCAACACTTATTGTCATTTGTTTTCTTGATGGTAGCCATTCTGACAGGAGTGAAATGGAACCTCAAAATGGTTTTAATTTGCATTTCCCTGTTGTCTAAGGACGTGGAACATTTTTTTAGATGTATATATGCCATCTGTATTTCGTCTTCTGTGAATTCTCTATTTAGTTCCATAGCCCATTTTTAACTGGGTTGTTTGAATTCATATTATTCTGTTTTTTGAGTTCTTTGTATATTCTGGATATTAATCCTCTGTCAGATGTATAGCTGGCAAAGATTTTCTCCCATTCTGTAGGTTGTCTTTTTGTTATATTCACAGTATCCTTTGCTGTACAAAAGCTTTGTAATTTCATAAGGTCCCAGTGGTTGATTAGTTGTTTTATTTCCCTGAGCAATTGGAGTTATATTCAGAAAGTCTTTGCCTATTCCATATGTTGAAGTTTCCCCTACTTTTTTCTCTAGCAGTTTCAGAGTTTCAGGTCTGATATTAAGGTCTCTGATCCATTTGGACTTGACTCTTGTACATGGAAAGAGACAAGGATCTATGTTTATCCTTTTACATACAGATGTCCAGTTTTCCCAGCACCACTTGTTAAAGAGGCTATCTTTTCTCCAATGAATATTTTTGGCATTTTTGTCAAAGATCAGGTATCTGTAGCTGCTTGGATTAATATTTGGGTCTTCTGTTCCATTGATCTACCTGTCTGTCCTTGTGCCAGTACCATGCTGTTTTTGTTACTATGGCTTTGTAGTATAACTTAAAATCGGGTATGGTTATACCCGCTGCCTGATTTTTGTTGCGCAAAATTGTTTTGGCTATTCGAGTTTTTTTGTGTTTCCAGATGAATTTTGGTATTGTTTTTTTCTGTTTCTGTGAAGAATGCTATTGGAATTTTAATGGGGATTGCATTAAATGTGTAGTTTGCTTTTGGTAAGATTGACATTTTCACAATATTGATTCTTCCAATCCAGGAGCATGGAATGTCTTTCCATTTCCTTGTGTCTTCTGTAATTTGTCGCTCTAGTTTTTTAAAGTTCTCATTGTAGAGGTCCTTCACTTCCTTGGTTAAGTTTATTCCAAGGTATTTAATTTTTTTTTTGAGGCAATTATGAATGGGAGAGATTTCCTGATTTCATCCTCTGCATGTTTGTTGTTAGTGTATAGAAAAGCTACTGCTTTCTGTGTGTTTATTTTGTATCCTGCTACATTGCTAAAAGTGTTTATCAGCTCTAACAGTTTGCTGATAGAGTCTTTCGGGTCTGTTATGTATAGAATCATATTGTCTGCAAATAATGATAATTTGATCTCTTCCCTTCCGATTTGTATCCCCTTTATGAGTGTCTCTTGCCTTATTGCTATGGCTAAGACTTCCAGTACTATATTAAATAGTAGTGGGGAAAGTGGACACCCTTGTCTTGTTCCTGAATTTAGAGGAAAAGCTTCAAGTTTTTCCCCATTTAGTATTATGTTGGCTGTAGGTTTGTCATAAATAGCTTTTATTATGTTGAGATATGTTCCTTCTATTCCCAGTTTCTGTAATACTTTCAACATCAAGGGGTGTTGGATTTTTTCAAATGCCTTTTCTGCATCTATTGAGATGACCATATGATTTTTGTCCTTCAGACCATTAATATGGTGTATTACATTTATGGATTTGCGTATGTTGAACAATCCCTGCATCTCTGGGATAAAGCCTACTTGGTCAGGGTGAATAATCTGTCTGATATATTCTTGTATTCTGTTTGCCAGTATTTTGTTGAGAATTTTTGCATATATGTTTATGAGGGAGATTGGACTACACTTTTCCTTTTTTGATCTGTCTTTGTCCGGTTTGGGTATCAGGGTGATGCTGGCTTCATAGAAGGATTTTGGTAGAATTCCTTCATTTTATATTTTCTGGAAAAGTTTGAGAAGAATTGGTGTTAGATCTTCCAGGAATGTCTGGTAAAATTCAGCAGTGAATCCCTCTGGGCCTGGGATTTTTTTAGTTGGGAGACTTTTTATGACTGCCTGAATCTCTGTGGTTGTTATAGGTCTATTTAAATGGTTTATCTCATCTTGATTTAATTTTGGTAGGTCATATGAATCAAGGAAATTATCCATTTCTTTCAGGTTTTCAAACTTAGAGGCATATATATTCTTAAAGTATGTCCGTATGATTTTCTGAATTTCTTTGGTATCTGTTGTGATGTTGCTTTTTTCATCTCTAATCTTATCAATTTTTATCTCTTCTATCTTTCTTTTGGTCAGATTTGCTAACGGTTTGTCAATCTTGTTCATCCTTTCAAAGAACCAACTTTTTGTTTCATTGATTTTTTTGGATTTTTTTTTGGTATCTATTTCATTAATTTCGGCCCTAACCTTTATTATTTCTTCTCGTCTACTGATTTTAGGAATGTCTTGTTCCTTTCTTTCCAAGGCCTTAAGGTGGAGCATTAAATTGTTTAGTTGTGAACTCTCTGATTTCTTAATATAAGCACTTAGAGCTATAAATTTCCCTCCTAGGACAGCCTTCATTGTGTCCCATAGGTTTTGGTATGTTGTATTCTCATCATCATTTGATTCTATGAAGTTCTTGATTTCCTTTTTAATTTCTTCAATGACCTATACATCGTTCAATAATGTACTCTTTAGTCTCCATGAATTTCTGTATGCTCTGTAGATTTTCTTGTTGTTGATTTGCAGTTTAAGCCCGTTGTGGTCAGATAGCATGCAAGCGATTATTTCAATTTCTCTAGGAATCAGTTCCTTTCCTACAAAGAAGGTTGTGTGCAGCAAGTTCAAACTTTCGTAGTTTGTGTAATCTCACAAGATGTATAAGTTAGTAGATTCTCCTCATTTCTACAGTATCTTGTTTAGAAAACAAACAACATCATTGCTGAACCGTATACTGTGTGAAATAAGCTAGTTCGGTCGAGGAATCAGTTGCTTTCCTACGAAGAAGGTTGAGAGCAGCAAGTTCAAACTTTCCTTGTTAATGTAATCTAAACAGATATACAACTTATTAGATTGGCCTCATTTCTACAGTAGTTTGTTTACAAAACAAACATCTTCATTGCTGAACACTATACTGTGTGAATTAAGCTAGTTCGGTTCTAGGAATCAGTTGCTTTCCTACAAAGAAGGTTGAGTGCAGCAAGTTCAAACTTTCCTTGTTTGTGTAATCTAAGAAGATGTACAACTTACAAGTTTCGTTTCATTTCTAAACTACTTTGTTTAGAAAAGAAACACCTTCATTGCCAAATATTGTACTGTGTGAAATAAGTTGTTTCAGTTCAAGGAATCAGTTGTTTTCCTACAAAGAATGTTGCATGCAGGAAGTTCAAACTTTCCTTTTTAATGTAATATAAAAATATATAAAACTTAGTAGATTGGCCTCATTTCTACAGTAGTTCGTTTAGAAAACAAATATCTTCATTTCCATACACTGTACTGTGTGAAATAAGCTAGTTCAGTACTAGAAATCAGTAGCTTTCCTACGAAGAAGGTTGAGTGCAGCAGGTTCAAACATTCCATGTTTGTGTAATCTAACAAAAGTACAAACTACAAGTTTCGCTTTATTTCTAAACTACTTTGTTTAGAAAAGAAACTTGTTCATTGCCAAACACTGTAGTGTGTGAAATAAGCTAGTTCAGTTCTAGCAATCAGTTGGTTGTCTACGGTGAGGGTTCGGTGCAACAAGTCCAAACTTTCCTTGTTTGTGTAATCTAACAAGATATACAACATATTAGATACGCCTCATTTCTAAACTACTTTGTTTAGAAAACAAACACCTTCATTGCCAAATATTGTGCGGTGTGAAATAAGCTGTTTCTATTCTAGGAATCAGTTGCTTTCCTACAAAGAAGGTTGAATGCAGCAAGTTCAAACTGTCCTAGTTTGTGTAATCTCACAAGATGTATAAGTTAGTAGATTCACCTCATTTTTACAGTAGCTTGTTTAGAAAACAAACATCTTCATTGCCGAATCCTGTACTCAGAAAATAGCTAGTTCGTTTCTAGGAATCAGTTGCTTTCCTAGAAATAAGGTTGCGTGCAGCAAGTTCAAACATTCCTTGTTTGTGTAATCTAACAAGACGTACAACTTACAAGTTTCACTTCATTTCTAAACTACTTTGTTTAGAAAACAAACATCTTCATTGCCAAACCCAGTAATGTGTGAAATAAGCTAGTTCCGTTCTAGGAAACAGTTGCTTTTCTACGGCGATGGTTGAGTGCAAGAAGTTCAACCTTTCCTTATTAATGTAATCTAAAAAGATGTACAACTTAATATATTCACATCATTTCTAAAGTAGTATGTTGAGAAAACAAACATCTTTATTGCCGAACACTGTACTGTGTGAAATGAGCTAGTTCACTTCTAGGAATCAGTTGTTTTCCTACTAAGAAGGTTGAATGGAGCAAGAACAAACATTCCTTGTTAATGTAATCTAAAAAGATGTACAACATAGTAGATTCGCGTCATTTCTACCGTAGTGTGTTTAGAAAACAAACATCTTCATTGCCGAACCCTGTACTGTGTGAAAATAGGTAGTTCGTTTCTAGGAATCAGTTGCTTTCTACGAAGAAGGTTGTGTGCAGCAAGTTCAAACTTTCCTTGTCTGTGTAATCTAACAAAATGGACAACTTATTAGATTCGCCTCATTTCTAAACTACTTTGTTTATAAAACAAACACCTTCATTGCAAAAGATTGTACTCTGTGAAATAAGCTGTTTTGGTTCTAGGAATCAGTTGCTTTCGTACAAAGAAGGTTGAGTGCAGCAAGTTCAAACTTTCCTTATTTGTGTAATCTAACAAGATGTATGAGTTAGTTGATTCCCCTCTTTCTAAAGTTGCTTGTTTAGAAAACAATCATCTTCATTGCCGAACCCTATACTGTGTGAAATAAGCTAGTTCAGTCTAGAAATCAGTTGCTTTCCTACAAAGGTGTTTGAGTGCAGCAAGTTCACACTTTCCTAGTTTGTGTAATCTCACAAGATGTATAAGTTAGTAGATTCGCCTCATTTCTACATTAGCTTTTTTAGAAAGCAAACATCATCATTGCCGAACTGTATACTGTGTGAAATAAGCTAGTTCGGTCTAGGAATCAGTTGCTTTCCTACGAAGAAGGTTGAGTGCAACAAGTACAAACTTTCCTTGTTAATGTAATCTAAACAGATGTACAACTTATTAGATTGGCCTCATTTCTACAGTAGTTTGTTTACAAAACAAATATCTTCATTGCGGAACACTATACTGTGTGAAAATAGCTAGTTCATTTCTAGGAATCAGTTGTTTTCCTACGAAGAGGGTTGTGTGCAGCAAGTTCAAACTTTCCTTGTTTGTGTAATCTAACAAGATGTACAACTTATTAGATTCGTTTCATTTCTAAACTACTTTGTTTAGAAAACAACCACCTTCACTGCCAAATATTGTACGGTGTGAAATAAGCTGTTTCGGTTCTAGAAATCAGTTGCTTTCCTACGAAGAAGGTTGAGTGCAGAAAGTTCAAACTTTCCTAGTTTGTGTAATCTCACAAGATGTATAAGGTAGTTGATTCGCCTCCTTTGTACAGTAGTTTATTTAGAAAACAAACATCTTCATTGCCGAACCCCATACTGTGTGAAATAGGCTAGTTCAGTCTAGGAATCAGTTGCTTTCCTATGAAGAAGGTTGAGTGCGGCAAGTTCAAACTTTCCTTGGTAATGTAATCTGAAAAGAGGTACAACTTAGTAGATTGGCCTCATTTCTACAGTAGTTTGTTTAGAAAACAAACATCTTCATTGTCGAACACTGTACTGTGTGAAATAAGCTAGTTCGGTTCTAGGAATCAGTTGCTTTCCTATGAAGAAGGTTCAGTGCAGCAAGTTCAAACTTTACTTGTTTGTGTAATCTAACAAGATGTACGACTTACAAGTTTCGCTTCATTTCTAAACTACTTTGTTTAGAAGAGAAACGTCTTCATTGCCAGACACTAAATGTGTGAAATAAGCTAGTTCCTTTTTAGGAATCAGTTGCTTTTCAACGGAGATGGTTGAGTGCAACAAGTTCAAACGTTCCTTGTTAATGTAATCTAAAAAGATGTACAACTTAATATATTCACATCATTTCTAAAGTAGTTTGTTGAGAAAACAAATGTCTTTATTGCCAAACACTGTATTGTGTGAAATAAGCTAGTTCACTTCTAGGAATCAGTTGCTTTCCTACGAACAATGTTGAGTGTAGCAATTTCAAACTTTCCTGGTTTGTGTAATTTAACAAGATGTACAATTTACAAGTTTTGCTTCATTTCTATACTACTTTGTTTAGAAAACAAACATCTTCATTACCGAACCCTGTATTGTGTGAAAATAGCTAGTTCGTTTCTAGGAATCAGTTGCTTTCCTACGAAGAAGGTTGACTGCAAAAATTTCAAACTTTCCTTCTTTGTGTAATATAACAAGATGTACAACTTAGTATATTCGCCTCATTTCTAAAGTACTTTGTTTAGAAAACAAACACCTTCATTGCCAAATATTGTACTGTGTGAAATGAGCTCTTTCGGTTCTAGGAATCAGTTGCTTTCCTACGAAGACGGTTGAGTGTAACAAGTTGAAACTTTTCTTGCTAATGTAATCTAAAAAGATGTACAACTTAGTAGATTGGCCTCATTTCTACTGTACTTTGTTTGAAAAACAAACATCTTCATTGCCGAACGCTATAATGTGTGAAATAAGCTAGTTCGGTTCTAGGATTCAGTTGCTTTCCTATGAAGAAGGTTGAGTGCGGCAAGTTCAACCTTTCCTTGTTAATGTCATCTGACAAGAGGTACAAGTTAGTATATTGGTGTCATTTCTTCAGTAGTTTGTTTAGAAAACAAACATCTTCATTGCCGAACACTGTACTGTGTGAATTAAGCTATTTGGGTTCTAGGAATCAGTTGCTTTCCTACGAAGAAGATTGAGTGCAGTAAGTTCAAACTTTCCTTGTTTGTGTAATCTAATAAGATGTACCACTTACAAGTTTCCTTCATTTCTAAACTACTTTGTTTAGAAAACAAACATCTTCATTCCCGAACACTGTACTGTGTGAAATAAGCTGGTTTGGTTTGAGGAATCAGGTGTTTTCCTATGATGAAAGTTGAGTGCAGCAAGTTCAAACATTCCTTGCTTATGTAATCTAAAATGATGTACAACTTAGTAGATTGGCGTCATTTCTTCAGTAGTTTGTTGAGAAAACAAACATCTTCATTGCCGAATCCTATACTGTGTGAAAATTGCTAGTTCATTTCTAGGAATCAGTTGCTTTCCTATGAAGGAGGTTGAATGCAGCAATTTCAAACTTCCCTTGTTTCTGTAATCTAAAAAGTTGTACGACTTACTAGATTGGCCTCATTTCTACAGTAGCTTGTTTAGAAAACAAACATCTTCATTACTGAACACTGTACTGTGTGAAATAAGCTAGTTCCGTTCTAGGAATCAGTTGCTTTTCTAAAGAGATGGCTGAGTGCAAGAAGTTCAAACTTTCCTTGTTAATGTAATCTAAAAAGATGTACAACTTAACCCATTCACCTCATTTCTAAAGTAGTTTGTTGAGAAAACAAATATCTCCATTGCCGAACACTGCACTGTGTGAAATAACCTAGTTCAGTTCTAGGACTCAGTAGCTTTCCTACGAAGAAGGTTGAGTGCAGCAACTTCAAAATTTCCATGTTTGTGTAATCTAACAAAAGAACAAAGTACCAGTTTCGCCTCATTTGTAATATACTTTGTTTAGAACACAAACATCTTCATTGTAAAACACTGTAGTGTGTGAAATAAGCTAGTTCGGTACTAGGAATCTGTTGCTTTTCTACGGAGATGGTTGACTCCAACAAGTTCAAACGTTCCTCCTTAATGTAATCTAAAAAATATTGTACTTAATAGATTCACCGTATTTCTAAAGTAGTTTATTGAGAAAACACACGTCTTCATTGCTGAACACTGCACTGTGTGAAATAAGCCAGTTCGGTACTAGGAATCAGTTGCTTTCCTACGAAGAAGGTTGATTGCAGCAAGTTCAAACTTTCCTAGTTGGTGTAATCTAAAAAGATCTATAAGTTAGTTGATTCGCCTCATTTCTACACCAGCTTGTTTAGAAAACAAACATCTTCATTGCCGAACCCTATACCGTGTGAAATAAGCTAGTTCGGTCTAGGAATCAGTTGCTTTCCTACGAAGAAGGTGGAGTGCAGCAATTTCAAACTTTCCTTGTTAATGTAATCCAAAATGATGTACAACTTAGTAGATTGGCATGAGTTCTACAGTAGTTTGTTTAGAAAACAAACATCTTCTTTGCCGAACCCTGTACTGTGTGAAAATTACTAGTTCGTTTCTAGGAATCAGTTGCTATCCTATGAACAAGGTTGAGTGCAGCAAGTTCAAACTTGCCTTGTTTGTATAATGTAACAAGATATACAACTTAGGAGATTCGCCTCATTTCTAAACTACTTTGTTTAGAAAACAAACACCTTCATTGCCAAATATTGTACTGTGTGAAATAAGCTGATTTGGTTCTAGGTATCAGTTCAATTCCTGCGAAGAAGGTTGAGTGCAGCAAGTTCAAACTTTCCTAGTTTGTATAATCTAAAAAGATGTATAAGTTATTTGTTTCACCTAGAAAACAAATATCTTCATTGCCGAACCCTATACTGTGTGAAATAAGCTAGTTTGGTTTGGGAATCAGTTGCTTTCCTACGAAGAAAGTTGACTGCATCAAGTTCAAACTTTCCTCTTTAATGTAATCTAAAAAGATGTACCACTTAGTAGGTTGGCCTCCTTTCTAAAGTAGTTGGATGAGAAAACAAACGTCTTCATTGCCGAACACTGTACTGTGTGAAATAAGCTAGTTTGGTTATAGGAATCAGTTGCTCTTCTACGGAGATGGTTGAGTGCAACAAGTTCAAACGTTCCTTGTTAATGTAATCTAAAAAGATGTTCAACTTAATAGATTCACCTCATTTCTAAAGTAGTTTTTTGAGAAAACAAACGACCTCATTGCAGAACACTGTACTGTGTGAAATAAGCTAGTTCCGTTCTAGGAATCAGTTGCTTCCCTAAGAAGAAGGTTGAGGGCAGCAAGTTCAAACTTTCCTTGTTTGTGTAATGTAAACAGATGTACAAATTACAAGTTTCGCTTCATTCCTAAACTACTTTCTTTAGAAAACAATAATCTTCATTGCCGAACACAGTACTGTGTGAAATAAGCTTCTTTCCATCTAGGATTCAGTCGTTTTCCTATGAAGAAGGTTGAGTGCAGCAAGATCAAACTTTCCTTGTTAATGTAATCTAAAAAGATGTACAACTTATTAGATTCGCCTCATTTCTAAACAATTTTGTTTAGAAAACAAACACATTCATTGCCAAATATTGTACTGTGTGAAATAACCTGTTTTGATTCTAGGAATCCCTTCTTTTCCTGCGAAGAAGTTTGAGTGCAGCAAGTTCAAACTTTCCTAGTTTGTGTAATCTAACAAGATGTATAAGTTATTTGATTCGCCTCATTTCTGCAGTAGCTTGTTTAGAAAACAAACATCTTCATTGCCAAACCCTATACTGTGTGAAATAAGCCAGTTTGGTCTAGGAATCTTTTGCTTTCCTACGAAGAATGTTGAGTGCAACAAGTTCAAACTTTCCTTGTTAATGTACTCTAAAAAGATGTACCACTTAGTAGGTTGGCCTCATTTCTAAAGCAGTTTGTTGAGAAAACAAACGTCTTCAATGCCCAATACTATACGGTGTGAAATAAGCTAGTTCGGTTCTAGGAATTAGTTGCTTTCCTACGAAGAAGGTTGAGTGCAGCAAGTTCAAACTTTCCTTGATTGTGTAATCTAACAAGATGTAAAAGTTATTTGATTTGCCTCATTTCTAAACTACTTTGTTTAGAAAACAAACACATTCCTTGCCAAATATTGTATTGTGTGAAAATAGCTATTTCGGTTCTAGGAATCAGTTGCTTTCCTACAAAGAAGGTTGAGTGCAGCAAGTTCAAAATTTCCTAGTTTGTGTAATCTAAGAAGATGTATAAGTTAGTAGATTCGCCTAATTTCTAAAGCAGTTTGTTTATAAAACAAACATCTTCATTGCCGAACCCTATACTGTGTGAAATAAGCTAGTTCGGTTCTAGGAATAATTTGCTTTCCTACGAAGAAGGTTGAGTGCAACAAGTTCAAACTTTCCTTGTTAATTTAATCTAAAAAGATGTACAACTTAGGAGATTGGCTTCATTTCTCCAGTAGTTTGTTTAAAAAACAAACGTCTTCTTTGCCGAACACTGTACTGTGTGAAATAAGCTAGTTCGGTTCTGGGAAACAGTTGCTTTCCTAAGAACAAGTTTGAGTGCAGAAAGTTCAAACTTTCCTTATTTGTGTAATCTCACAAGATGTACAACATAGTAGATTGGCCTAATTTCTACACTAGTTTGTTTAAAAAACAAACATCTTCATTGTCGAACCCTGTACTGTATGAAAATAGCTAGTTCGTTTCTAGGAATCAGTTGTTTTCCGACGAACAAGGTTGAGTGCAGGAAGTTCAAACTTTCCTAATTTGTGTAATATAACAAGAGGTATAATTTAGTTGATTTGACTCATTTCTAAAGTGGTTTGTTTAGAAAACAAACACCTTCATTGCCGTAACATATACTGCGTGAAATAAGCTAGTTCGAAGTAGGAATCATTTGCTTTCCTACAAAGAAGGTTGAGTGCAACAAGTTCAACTTTCCTTGGTAATGTAATCAAAAGTAATGTACAACTTAGTAGAATGGCCGCATATCTACAGTAGTTTGTTTAGAATACAAACATGTTCATTGTGGAACACTTCACTGTGTGAAATAAGCTAGTTCGGTTCTAGGATTCAGTTGCTTTCCTATGAAGAAGGTTGAGTGCAGCAAGTTCAAACGTTCCTTGTTTGTGTAATCTAACAAGATGTACAACTTACAAGTTTCTTTTCATTTCTAAACTTTGTTTAGAAAACAAACATCTTCATTGCCAAACAGTATAGTGTGTGAAATAAGGTAGATCAGTTCTAGGAATCAGTTGCTTTTCTACGGATATAGTTGAGTGAAACAAGTTCAAACTTTCGTTGTTAATGTAACCTAAAAAGGTGTACCACTTAGTAGATTGGCCTAATTTCTACAGTAGTTTGTTTAAAAAACAAACATCTTCTTTGCAGAACACTATACTGTGTGAAATAAGCTAGTTCGGTCCTAGGAATCAGGTGCTTTCCTACGAAGAAAGTTGAGTGCACCAAGTTCAAACTTTCCTAGTTTGTGTACTCTAACAAGATATATAAATTAGTTGCTTTGCGTCATTTCTAAAGTAGTTTATTTAGAAAACAAACATCTTCATTGCCGAACCCTATACTGTGTGAAATAATCTAGTTTGGTCTAGGAATCAGTTGCTTTCCTATGAAGAAAGTTGAGTGCAACAAGTTCAAACTTACCTTGTTAATGTAATAAAAAAGATGAACGACATTGTAGATTGGTCTCCTTTCTACAGTAGCTTATTTAGAAAAGAAACATCTTCATTGCTGAACATTGTACTGTGTTAAATAAGCTAGTTCAGTTCTAGTAATCATTTGCTTTCCTACGAAGAAGGTTGAGTGCAGCAAGTTCAAACTTTCCTTGTTAATGTAATCTGAAAAGAGGTACAACGTACTAGATTGGCCTCAATTTACAGTAGTTTGTTTAAAAAACAAAAATCTTCATTGCTGAACACTATACTGTTTTAAATAAGCTGGTTTGGTTCTAGGAATCAGTTGCTTTCCTACGAAGAAGGTTGAGTGCAGCAAGTTCAAACTTTCCTTGTTTGTGTAAACTAACAAGATGTACAAGTTATTAGATTCACCGCATTTCTAAACTACTTTGTTTAGAAAACAAACACCTTCATTGCCAAATATTGTATTGTGTGAAATAAGCTGTTTCGGTTCTAGAAATCAGTTGCTTTCCTACTAAGAAGGTTGAGTGCAGCAAGTTCAAACTGTCCTAGTTTGCGTAATCTAAAAAGATGTATAAGTAAGTTGATTCGCGTCATTTCTAAGGTAGTTTGTTTAGAAAACAAACATCTTTGCTGAACCCTATACTGTGTGAAATAAGCTAGTTCGGTCAAGGAATCAGTTGCTTTCCTGCGAAGAAGGTTGAGTGCAACAAGTGCAAACTCTCCTTGTTAATATAATCTAAAAAGATGTACAACTTACAAATTTCGCTTCATTTCTAAACTTCTTCATTTAGGAAAAAAAAAAAAAACCTTCATAGCCAAATATTGTATTGTGTGAAATAAGCTGTTTCGGTTCTAGAAATCAGTTGCTTTCCTACTAAGAAGGTTGAGTGCAGCAAGTTCAAACTTTCCTAGTTTGTGTAATCTAAAAAGATGTATAAGTTAGTTGACTCGTGTCATTTCTAAAGTAGTTTGTTTAGAAAACAAACATCTCCATTGCCAAACACTGTACTGTGTGAAATAAGCTAGTTCCATTCTAGGAATCAGTTGCTTTTCGACGGAGATGGTTGAGTGCAACGAGTTCAAGCTTTCCTTGGTAATGTTATCTAAAAAGATATACAACTTAATAGATTCACCTTATTTCTAAAGTAGTTTGTTGAGAAAACAAACATTTTCATTGCCAAACACTGTACTTTGTGAAATAAGCTAGTTCGGTTCCAGGAATCAGTTGCATTTCTAAGGAGATGGTTGAGTGCAACAAGTTCAAACTTTCCTTGTAAATGTAATCTAAACAGATGTATAACTTAATAGATTCGCTTTATTTCTACAGTAGTTTGTTTAGAAAACAAACATCTTCATTGCTGAACACTGTACTGTGTGAAATAAGCTAGTTTGGTTGTAGGAATCAGTTGCTTTCCTAATAAGAACGTTGAGGGCAGCAATTTCAACCTTTCCTTGTTTGTCTAATCTAAAAAGATGTACAACTTACAAGTTTTGCTTCATTTCCAAACTTCTTTGTTTATAAAACAAACATCTTCATTGCTGAACACTGTACTGTGTGAAATAACCTAGTTCGGTTCTAGGAATCACTTCATTTCCTACGTAGAAGGCTGGGTGCAGCTAGTTCAATCTTTCCTTGTTAATGTAATCTAACAATATGTACAACTTATTAGATTCGCCTAATTTCTAAACTACATTGTTTAGAAAACAAACACCTTCATTGCCAAATATTGTACTGTGTGAAATAAGCTATTTTGGTTCTAGGAATCAATTGCTTTCCTGCGAAGCAGGTTGAGTGCAGCAAGTTCAAACTTTCCTAGTTTGTGTAATCTTACAAGATGTATAAGTTAGTTGATTCACCTCATTTCTACAGTAGTTTGTTTAGAAAACAAACATCTTCATTACCAAACCCTAAACTGTGTGAAATAAGCTAGTTCGGTCTAGGTATCATTTGCTTTTCTATGAAGAAGGTTGAGTGCAACAAGTTCAAACTTTCCTGGTAAATGTAATCTAAAAAGATGTACAACTTAGGAGATTGGCCTCATTTCTACAGTAGCTTGTTTAGAAAACAAATATCTTCATTGCCAAACACTGTACTGTGTGAAATAAGCAAGTTCAGTTCTAGTAATCATTTGCTTTCCTACGAAGAATGTTGAGTGCAGCAAGATCAACCTTTCCTAGTTTGTGTAATTTCACAAGATGTATAAGTTAGTAGATTCGCCTCATTTCTAAAGTAGTTTATTTAGAAAACAAACATCTTCATTGCCGAACCCTATACTGTGTGAAATAAGCTAGTTCGTTTATAGGAATCAGTTGCGTTCCTACGAAGAAGGTTGAGTGCAGCAAGTTCAAACTTTCCTAATTTGTGTAATCTAACAATATGTATAACTTACAAGTTTCGCTTCATTTCTAAACTACTTTGTTTAGAAAACAAACATCTTCATTGCCAAACACTCTAATGTGTGAAACAAGCTAGTTCCGTTCTAGGAATCAGTTGCTTTTCTATGGATATGGTTGACTGCAAGTTCAAGCTTTCTTTGTTTGTATATTCTAACAAGATGTACAACTTCCAATTTTCACTTCATTTCTACACTACTTTGTTTAGAAAACAAACACCTTCATTGCCAAATATTGTACCGTGTGAAATAAGGTGTTTCGGTTCTGGGAATCAATTGCTTTCCTACGAAGAACGTTGAGTGCAGCAAGTTCAAACGTTCCCAGTTTGTGTAATCTAACAACATATATAAGTTAGGAGATTCTCCTCATTTCAAAGGTAGTTTGTTTAGAAAACAAACATCTTCATTGCCGAACCCTATACTGTGTGAAATAAGCTAGTTCAGTTCCAGGAATCAGTTGCTTTCCCTCGAAGAATATTGAGTGCAACAACTTCAAACTTTCCTTGTTAGTGTAATCTAAAACGATGTACAACTTAGTAGACTGGACTCATGTCTACAGTAGTTTGTTTTGAAAACAAACATCTTCATAGCCAAACACTGTACTGTGTGAAATAAGCTAGTTCGGTTATAGGAATCAGTGGCTTTCCTATGAAGAAGGTTGAGTGCAGCAAGTTCAAACTTTCCTTGTTAATGTAATCTAAAAAGATGTACAACTAAGTAGATTGGTGTCATTTCTACAATAGTTTGTTTAGAAAACAAACATCTTCATTGCCGAACCCTGTACTGTGTGAAAATAGCTAGTTGGTTTCTAGGAATCAGTTGCTTCCCTTCGATGAAGGTTGAGTATAGCAGGTTAAAACTTTCCTTGTTTGTGTAATCTAGGAAGATGTACAACTTATTAGATTCGCCTCATTTCAAAACTACTTAGTTTAGAAAACAAACATCTTCATTGCCAAACACTGTAATGTGTCAAATAAGCTAGTTCCGTTGTAGGAATCAGTTGTTTTTCTATGGAGATGGTTGAGTGCAACAAGTTCAAACTTTCCTTGTTAATGTAATCTAAAAAGATGTAAAACTTAATAGACTCAACTCTTTTCTAAAGTAGTTTGTTTAGAAAACAAACACCTTCATTGGGGAACCCTATACTGTGTGAAATAAACAAGTTCAGTTCTAGGAATCATTTGCTTTCCTATGAACAAGGTTGAGTGCAACAAGTTCAAACGTTCCCTGTTAATGTAATCTGAAACAATGTACAACTTAATAGATTCACCTAGTTTCTAAAGTAGTTTGTTGAGAAAACAAACATCTTTATTGCCGAACACTGTACTGTGTAAAATAAGCTAGTTCAGTTCTAGGAATCAGTTGCCCTCCTATGAAGAAGGTTGAGTGCAGCAAGTTCAAAATTTCCTGGTTTGTATGTTCGAACAAGATGTACAACTTCCAAGTTTCGCTTAATTTGTAAACTACTTTGTTTAGAAAACAAACACCTTCATTGCCAAATATTGTACTGTATGAAATAAGGTGTTTCGGTTCTAGGAATCAGTTGCTTTCCTACGAAGAACGTTGAGTGCAGCAAGTTCAAATTTTCCTTGTTTGTGTAATCTAACAAGATGTACAACTTACAAGTTTTGCTTCATTTCTAAACTACTGTGTTTAGAAGAAAAATATCTTCATTGCCAAACACTGTAATATGTGAAATAAGCTAGTTCAGTACTAGGAATCATTTGCTTTCTTGGAAGAAATTTGAGGTCAACAAGTTCAAACTTCCAGTGTTAATGTAATCTGAAAAGATGTACAACTTAATAGATTCACCTCATTTCTAATGTAGTTTGTTTAGAAAACGAACATCTTCATTGCCGAACACTGTGCTGTGTGAAATAAGCTAGGTCGGTTCTAGGAATCAGTTGCTTTCCTTCGAAGAAAGTTGAGTGCAGCAAGTTCAAACTTTCCAAATTTGAGTAACCTAACAAGATGTACAATTTACAAGTATCGTTTCAATTCTAAACGACTGTGTTAAAAGACAAACATCTTCATTGCCAAATACTATGATGAGTGAAATAAGCTATTTCGGTTCTAGGAATCAGTTGCTTTCCTACAAAGAAGGTTGAGTGCAGCAAGTTCAAACTTTCCTAGTTTGTGTAATCTAACAAGATGTACAACTTATTAGACTCGCATCATTTCTAAACTACTTTGTTTAGAAAACAATCACCTTCATTGCCAAATATTGTACTGTGTGAAATAAGCTAGTTTGTTTCTAGGAATCTATTGCTATCCTACGAAGAAGGTTGAGTGCAGCAAGTTAAAACTTTTCTTGTTTGTGTAATCTAACAAGATGTACATCTTAGAAGTTTCGCTTCATTTCTAAACTCCTTTGTTAGAAAACAAACATCTTCATTGCCAAATATTGTACTGTGTGAAATAAGCTGTTTTGGTTCTAGGAATCAGTAGCTTTCCTACAAAGAAAGTTGAGTGCAGCAAGTTCAAACTTTCCTAGTTTGTGTAATCTAACAAGGTGTATAAGTTAGTAGATTCGCCTCATTTCTAGAGCAGTTTGTTTAGAAAACAAAAATCTTCATTGCCGAACTATATACTGTGTGAAATAAGCTAGTTCGGTTCTAGGAATCATTTGCATTCCTACAAAGAAGGTTGGGTGCAACAACTTGAAACTTTCCTTGTTATTGTAATCTAAAAAGATGTACAACTTAGTATATTGGCCTCATTTCTACAGTAGTTTGTTTTGAAAACAAACATCTTCATAGCCAAACACTGTACTGTGTGAAATAAGCTAGTTCGGTTGTAGTAATCAGTAGCTTTCCTACGAAGAAGGTTGAGAACAGCAAGTTCAAACTTTCCTTGTTAATGTAATCTAAAAACATGTACAACTTAGTAGATTGGCGTCATTTCTACAGTAGTTTGTTTACAAAATGAACATCTTCATTGCCGAACCCTGAACTGTGTGAAAACAGCTAGTTCATTTCTAGGAATCAGTTGCTTTCCTACGAAGAAGGTTGAGTGCAGCAAGTTAAAACTTTCCTTGTTTGCATCATCTAACAAGATGTACAACTTATTAGATTCACCTCATTTCTAAACTACTTTGTTTAGAAACTAAACATCTTCATTTCCAAACACTGTAGTGTGTGAAATAAGCTAGTTCTGTTCTAGGAATCAGTTGCTTTACTACGGAGATCGTTGAGTGCAACAAGTTCAAACTTTCCTTATTAATGTAATCTAAAAAGATATACAACTTAATAGATTCACCTCATTTCTAAATTAGTTCCTAGAGAAAACAAACACCTTCATTGTCAAACACTGTACTGTTTGAAATAAGCTAGTTCGCTTCAAGGAATCACTTGCTTTCCTACAAAGAAGGTTGAGTGCAGCAAGTTCAAACTTTCCTTGTTTGTGCAATCTAACAAGATGTACACCTTACAAGTTTTGCTTCATTTCTAAACTACTTTATTTAGAAAACAAACACCTTCATTGCCGAACACTGTACTGTGTGAAATAAGCTAGTCGGTTCAAGGAATCAGTTGTTTTCCTACAAAGAAAGTTGAGTGCAGCAAGTTCAAACATTCCTTGTTAATGTAATCTAAAAAGCAGTACAACTTAGTAGATTCACCTCATTTCTAAAGTATTTTGTTGAGAAAACAAACATCTTCATTGCCGAACGCTGTTCTGTGTGAAGTAAGCTGGTTCGGTTCTAGGAATCAGTTCTTTCCTACGAAGAAGTTTGAGTGCAGCAAGTTCAAACTTTACAAGTTTGTGTCATCTCACAAGATGTATAAGTTAGTAGATTCGCCTCATTTCTACAGTAGTTTGTTTAGAAAACAAACGCCTTCATTTCTGAACCCTGTACTGTGTGAAAATAGCTAGTTAGTTTCTAGGAATCAGTTGATTTCCTACGAAGAAGGTTGAGTGCAGCAAGTTCAAACTTTCCTTGTTTGTGTAATATAACAAGATGTACAACTTATTAGATTCGCCTCATTTCTAAACTACTTTGTTTAGAAAACAAACACGTTCATTTTCAAATATTGTACTGGGTGAAATAAGCTGTTTCGGTTCGAGGAATCAGTTGCTTTCCTATGAAAAAGGTTGAGTGCAGCAAGTTTAAACTTTCCAAGTTTGTGTAATCTAACAAGATGTACAACTTTTTAGATTCGCCTCATTTCTACAGTACTTTGTTTAGAAAACAAACATCTTCATTTCCAAAAAGGATACTTTGTGAAATAAACTAGTTCGTTTATAGGAGTCAGTTGCTTTCCTACGAAGAAGGTTGAGTGCAGAAAGTTCAAACTTTCCTTGTTAATGTAATCTAAAAAGAGGTACAATTTAGTAGATTGGCCTAATTTCTACAGTAGTTTGTTTAGAAAACAAACATCTTCATTTCCGAAGACTGTACTGTGTGTAAAAAGCTACTTCCTTTCTAGGAATCAGTTGATTTCTTACAAAGAAGGTTGAGTGCAGCAAGTTCAAACTTTCCTTGTTTGTGGAAGCTAACAAGATGTACAACTTACAAGTTTCGATTCATATCTAAACTACTTTGTTTAAAAAACAAACATCTTCATTGCCGAACACTGTACTGTGTGAAATAAGCTAGTTCGGTTCGAGGAATCAGTTGTTTTCCTACGAAGAAGGTTGAGTGCAACAAGTTCAAACTTTCCTTGTTAGTGAATCTAACAAGGTGTACAAGTTAGTAGATTCACCTCATTTCTACAGTAGTTTGTTTAGAAAACAAACATCTTCATTGCCTAACCCGATACTGTGTGAAATAAGCTAGTTCGGTTCTAGGAATCAGTTGTTTTCCTATGAAGAAGGTTGAGTGCAGCAAGTTCAAACATTCCTTGTTAATGTAATCTAAAAAGATGTACAACTTCGTAGGTTGGTGTCTTTTCTTCAGTAGTTTGTTTAGAAAACAAACATCTTCATTGATGAACCTTGTACTGTGTGAAAATAGGTAGTTCGTTTGTAGGAATCAGTTGCTTTCCTACCAAGAAGGTTGAGTGCAGCAAGTTCAAACTTTCCTTGTTTGTGTAATCTAACAAGATGTACAACTTACAATTTTCGCTTCATTTCTAAACTACTTTGTATAGAAAACAAACATCTTCACCGCGAAACACTGTACTGTGTGAACTAAGCTAGTTCGGTTCTAGGAATCATTTGCTTTCCTACGAATTATGTTGAGTGCAACAAGTTCAAACTCTCCTTGTTAATGTAATCTTAAAAGATGTACAACTTAGTAGTTTGGCCTCATTTCTACAGCAGTTTGTTTAAAAAACAAACATCTTCATGGCTGAACACTGTACTGTGTGAAATAAGCTAGTTCCGTTCTAGGAATCAGTTGCTTTCCTACGAAGAAGGTTAAGTGCAACAAGTGCAAACATTCCTTGTTAATGTAATCTAAAAACATGTACAACTTACGAGTTTCACTTCATTTCTAAACCACGATGTTTAGAAAACAAACACCTTCATTTCCACATATTGTACTATGTGAAGTAAGCTGTTTCGGTTCTAGGAATCAGTTGCTTTGCCATGAAGAAGTTTGAGTGAGGCAAGTTCAATCTTTCCTTGTTTGTGTAATCTAACAAGATGTACAACTTAGTAGATTGGCGTCATTTCTACAGTAGTTTGTTTAGAAAACAAACATCTTCATTGCCAAACCCTGTACTGTGTGAAAATAGCTAGTTGGTTTCTAGGAATCAGTTGCTTTCCATCGAAGAATGTTGAGTACAGCAAGTTCAAACTTTCCTTGTTTGCGTAATCTAACAATATGTACAACTTATTAGATTCGCCTCCTTTCAAAAATACTTTGTTTAGAAAACAAACATCTTCATTGCCAAACACTCTAATGTGTGAAATAAGCTAGTTCCGTTCTAGGAATCAGTTGCTTTTCTATGGAGATGGTTTAGTGCAACAAGTTCAAACTTTCCTTGTGAATATAATCTAAAAAGGTGTACAACTTAATAGATTCACCTAATTTCCAATGTAGTTTGGTGAGAAAACAAACATCTATATTGCCGAACACTGTACTGTGTGAAATAAGGTAGTTCGGTTCTATGAATCAGTTGCTTTCCTACAAAAAAGGTTGAGTACAGCAAGTTCAAACTTTCCTAGTTTCTGTAATCTCAAAATATGTACAACTTTCTAGATTGGCCTCATTTCTACAGTATTTTGTTTAGAAAACAAACGACTTCATGACCAAACACTGTACTGTTTGAAATAAGCTAGTTCGGTCCTAGGAATCAGTAGCTTTCCTACAAAGAAGGTTGAGTGCAGCAAGGTCAAACTTTCCTTGTATCTGTAATCTAACAAGATGTACAACTTACAAGTTTCACTTTATTTCTAAAGTACTTTGTTTAGAAAACAAACATCTTCATTTCCGAACGCTGTACTGTGTGAAATAAGCTAGTTCGGTTCTAGGAATCAGTTGTTTTCCTACGAAGAAGGTTGAGTACAGCAAGTTAAAACTTTCCTTGTTTGTGTAATCTGGGAAGATATACAACTTATTAGATTCGCCTCATTTCAAAACTAGTTTGTTTAGAAAAGAAACATCTTCATTGCCAAACACTCTAATGTGTGAAATAAGCTAGTTCGGTTCTATGAATCTGTTGCTTTTCTATGGAGATGGTTGAGTGCAACAAGTTCAAACTTTCCTTGTTAATGTTATCTCAAAAGATGTACAACTTAATAGACTCAACTCGTTTCTAAAGTAGTTTGATGAGAAAGCAAACATCTTCATTGCCGAACAGTGTACTGTGTGAAATAAGCTAGTTCGGTTCTAGGAATCAGTTGCTTTCCTACAAAGAAGGTTGAGTGCAGCAAGTTCAAGCTTTCCTTGTTTGTGTAATCTAACAAGATGTACAACTTAGAAGTTTCACTTCATTTCTAAACTACTTTGTTTAGAAAACAAACATCTTCCTTGCCGAACACTGTACTGTGTGAAATAAGCTAGTTCAGTTCTAGGAATCAGTTGTTTTCCATCGAAGAAGGTTGAGTGCAGCAAGATCAAACTTTCCTTGTTAATGTTATTTAAAAAGATGTACAACACAGTAGATTGGCCTCATTTCTACAGTCCTTTGTTTACAAAACAAACATCTTCATTGCCAAACCCTGTACTGTGTGAAAATAGGTAGTTCGTTTCTGAGAATCAGACGCTTTCGTACGAAGAAGGTTTAGTGCAGCAAGTTCAAACTTTCTTTGTTTGTGTAAACTAACAAGATGTACAACGTACAAGTTTCGCTTCATTTCTAATCTAGTTTGTTTAGAAAACAAACATCTTCATTGCCAAATAATGTACTGTGTGAAATAAGCTGTTTCGGTTCTAGGAATCAGTTGCTTTCCTACAAAGAAAGTTGAGGGCAGCAAATTCAAACTTTCCTAGTTTGTGTAATCTAACAAGCTGTATATGTTAGTAGATCCACCTCATTTCGAAAGTAGTTTGTTTAGAAAACAAACATCTTCATTGCCGAACCCTATACTGTGTGAAATAAGCTATATAAGATATATAAGTTAGTAGATTCGCCTCATTTCTAAAGTAGTTTGTTTAGAAAACAAACATCTTCATTGCCGAACCCTATACTGTGTAAAATAAGCTAGTTTAGTCTAGGAATCAGTTCCTTTCCTACTAAGAAGGTTGAGTGCAGCAAGTTCAAACTTTCCTTGTTAATGTAATCTAAAAAGATATACAACTGAGTAGATTGGCGTCATTTCTACAGTAGTGTGTTTAGAAAACAAACATCCTCATTGCCAAACCATGCGCGAAAATAGCTAGTTCGTTTCTAGGATTCAATTGCTTTCCTACAAACAAGGTGGAGTGCAGCAAGTTCAAACTTTCCTTGTTTGCATAATCTAACAAGATGTACAACTTATTAGATTCGCCTCATTTCTAAACTACTTTGTTTAGAAAACAACCACCTTCATTGCCGAACACTGTACTGTGTGAAATAAGCAAGTTCGGTCTAGGAATCAGTTCCTTTTCTAAGGAAATGGTTGAGTGCAACAAGTTCAAACTTTCCTTGTTTGTGTAATCTAACAAGATATACAACGTACAAGTTTAGCTTCATTTCTAAACTACTTTGTTTAGAAAAGAAATATCTCCATTGCCGAACCCTGTAATGTGTGAAATAAGATAGTTCCATTCTAGGAATCATTTGCTTTTCTCCGGAGATGGTTGAGTGCAGCAAGTTTAAACTTTCCTTGTTTGTGTAATCTAACAAGATGTACAAGTTACAAGTTTCACTTCATTTCTAAACTACTTTGTTTAGAAAACAAACATCTTCATTGTGTAACACTGTAATGTGTGAAATAAGCTAGTTCGGTTCTCGGAATCAGTTGCTTTCCTACGAAGCAGGTTGAGTGTCGCAAGTTCAAACTTTCCTTGGTAATGTACTCTAAAAGGATGTCCAACTTAGTAGATTGGAATCATTTCTATAGTAGTTTATTTAGAAAACAAACATCTTCATTGCCAAACCCTGTATTGTATGAAAATAGCTAGTTCGTGTCTACGAATCAGTTACTTTCTCACGAAGAACGTTGAATGCAGCAAGTTCAAACTTTCCTTGTTTGTGTAATCTAAAAAGATGTACAACTTATTAGATTCGAATCATTTCTAAACTACTTTGTTTAGAAAACAATCACATCCATTGCCAAATATTGTACTATGTGAAATACGCTGTTTTGGTTCTTGTAATCAGTTGCTTTCCTGCAAAGAAGGTTGAGTGCACGAAGTTCAAACTTTCCTAGTTTGTGTAATCTAAAAAGATTTATAAGTTAGTGGGTTCGCCTCATTTCTAAAGTAGTTTGTTTAGAAAACAAACATCTTCATTGCCGAACCCTATACTGTGTGAAATAAGCTAGTTCATTTCTAGGAATCATTTGCTTTCCTACGAAGAAGGTTGAGTTCAACAAGTTCAAACTTCCCTTCTTAAAGAAATGTTAAAAGATGTACAACTTAGTAGATTGGCCGCATATCTACAGTAATTTGTTTAGAAAACAAACATCTTCATTGCGGAATACTGTACTGTGTGAAATAAGCTAGTTCAGTTATAGGAATCAGTTCCTTTCCTATGAAGTAGGTTGAGTGCAGCAATTCAAACTTTCCTTGTTTGTGTAATCTAACAAGATGTACAACTTACAAGTTTCGCTCCATTTCTATACTATTTGTTTAGAAAACAAACATCTTCATTACAAAACACTGTAATGTGTGAAATAAGCTAGTTCTGTTCTAGGAATCAGTTCCTTTTCTACGGAAATGGTTGAGTGCGACAAGTTCAAACTTTCCTGGTTAATTTAATCTAAAAAGATGTACAACTTAATAGATTCACCACATTTCTAAAGTAGTTTGTTGAGAAAACAAACACCTTTATTGCCGAACACTGTACTGTGTGAAATAAGCTAATTCGGTTCTAGGAATGAGTTGCTTCCCTAACGAAGAAGGTTGAGTGCAACAAGTTCAAACTTTCCTTGCTACTGTTGTGTAAAAAGATGTACAACTTAGTTGATTGGCCTCATTTCTACAGTAACTTGTTTAGAAAACAAACATCTTCATTTCCACACTGTACTGTGTGAAATAAGCTAGTCTGGTTCTCGGAATCATTTGCTTTCCTAGGAAGAAGGTTGAGTGCAGTAAGTTCAAACTTTCCTTGTTTGTGTAATCTAACAAGATGTACAACTTCCAAGTTTCGCTCCATTTCTAAACTACTTTGTTTACAAACAAACATCTTCATTGCCAAATGCTGTACTGTGTGAAATAAGGTAGTTCGGTTCTTGGAATCAGTTGTTTTCCTACGATGAAGACTGAGTGCAGCAAGTTCAAACTTTCCTTGATAATGTAATCTAAAAATATGTACAACTTAGTAGATTGGCGTCATTTCTACAGTAGTTTGTTTAGAAAACAAACATCTTCATTCCCGAACCCTGTACTGTAAAAATAGGTAGTTCGTTTCAAGGAATCAGTTGCTTTCCTAAGAAGAAGATTGAGTGCAGCAAGTTCAAACTTTCCTTGTTTGTGTAATCTAACAAGATGTACAACTTATTGCATTCGCCTCATTTCCAAACTTCTTTGTTTAGAAAACAAACACCTTCATTACCAAATATTGTACTATGTGAAATAAGATGTTTTGGTTCTAGGAATCAGTTGCTTTCCTACAAAGAAGGTTGAGTCCAACAAGTCCAAACTTTCCTAGTTTGTATACTCAAACAAAAGTATAAGTTAGTTGATTCGCATCATTTCTAAAGTAGTTTGTTTAGAAAACAAACATCTTCATTGCCGAAACCTATACTGTGTGAAATAAACTAGTTAGGTCTAGGAATCAGTTGCTTTCCTATGAAGAATGTTGAGTGCGACAAGTTCAAACTTTCCTTGTTAATGTAATCTATAAAGATGTACAACTTAGTAAATTGGCCTCATTTCTACAGTTGCTTGTTAAGAAAACAAACATCTTCATTGACTAACACTATACTGTGTAATGAGCTAGTTTGGTTCTAGGAATCAGTTGCTTTCCTACGAAGAAGGTTGAGTGCAGCAAGTTCAAACTTTTCTACTTTGTGTAATGTAACAAGATGTACAACTGACAAGTTTCGCTTCATTTCTAACTGCTTTGTTCAGAAAACAAACAACTTCATTGCCAAATATTGTACAGTGTGAAATAAGCTGTTTCGGTTCTAGAAAACACTTATTTTCCTACAAAGAAGGTTGAGTGCAACAAGTTCAAACTTTCCTTATTAATGTAATCTAAAAAGATGTACAACTTAGAAGATTGGCCTCATTTCTACAGTAGTTTGTTTAGAAAACAAACATCTTCATTGCCGTACCCTATACTGTGTGAAATAAGCTAGTTCGGTTCAAGGAATCAGTTGTTTTCCTAAGAAGAAGGTTGAGTGCAGCAAGTTCAAACATTCCTGGTTAATGTAATTTAAAAAGGAGTACAACTTAGTAGATTGGGGTCATTTCTTCAGTAGTTTGTTTAGAAAACATACGTCTTCATTGCCGAACCCTCTACTGTGTGAAAATAGGTTGTTCGTGTCAAAGAATCAGTTGCATTCCTACGAAGAAGGTTGAGTGCAGCAAGTTCAAACGTTCCTTGTTTGGGTAATCTAACAAGATGTACAACTTATTTGATTCGCCTCATTTCTAAACTACTTTGTTGATAAAACTAACATCTTCATTGCCAAATATTGTTCTGTGCGAAATAAGCTGTTTCGGTTCTAGGAATCAGTTGCTTTCCTAAAAAGAAGGTTGAGTGCAACAAGTTCAAACTTTCCTTGTTAATGTAATCTAAAAAGATGTACAACTTAGTAGATTGGCCTCATTACTACAGTAGTTTCTTTAGAAAACAAACATCTTCATCGCCGTACACTGTACTGTGTGAAATAAGCTAGTTCAGTTCTAGGAATCAGTAGCTTTCCTATGAATAAGGTTGAGTGCAGCAAGTTAAAACTTTCCTTGTTTAATGTAATCTAAAATGATGTACAACATAGTAGATTCACCTCATTTCTAAAGAAGTTTGTTGAGAAAACAAATATCTTCATTGACGAACATTGTTCTGTGTGAAATAAGCTGGTTCAGTTCTAGGAATCAGTTGTTTTCCTATGAAGAATGTTGAGTGCAGCAAGTTCAATCTTTCCTTGTTTGTGTAATCTAACAAGATGTACAACTCAGTAGATTAGCCTCATTTCTAAACTTCTTCATTTAGAAAACAAACACCTTCATTGCCAAAATAGTACTGTGTGAAATAAGCGGTTTCGATTCTATGAATCAGTTGCTTTCCTACGAAGAAGGTTGAGTGCAGCAAGTTCAAACTTTCCTTTTTAATGTAATCTAAAAAGATGTACAACTTAGTAGATTGGCCTCATTTCTACAGTAGTTTGTTTAGAAAACAAAAATCTTCATTGCTGAACCCTGTACTGTGTGAAAATAGCTAGTTCATTTCTAGGAATCAGTTGCTTTCCTATGAAGAAAGTTGAATGCAGCAAGTTCCAACTTTCCTTCTTTGCATAATCTAACAAGTTGTACAACTTATTAGATTCGCCTCATTTCTAAAGTACTTTGTTTAGAAAACAAACACGTTCATTGCCAAATATTGTTCTGTGTGAAATGAGTTGTTTTGGTTCTAGGAATCACTTGCTTTCCTGCGAAGAAGGTTGAGTGCCGCAAGTTCAAACTTTCCTAGTTTGTGTAATCTAACAAGATGTGTAAGTTAGTTGATTCGCCTCATTTCTACAGAAGCTTGTTTAGAAAACAAACATCTTCATTTCCAAACCCTATACTGTGTGAAATAAGCTAGTTCAGTCTAGGTATCAGTTGATTTCCTACGAACAAAGTTGAGTGCAACAAGTTCAAACTTTCCTAGTTAATGTAATCTAAAAGATGTACAACTTACTAGATTGGCCTCATTTGTACAGTAGCTTGTTTAGAAAACAAACATCTTCATTGCCGAACACTGAACTGTGTGAAATAAGCTGGTTCGGTTCTAGGAATCAGTTGCTTTCCTACGAAGAAGGTTGAGTGCAGCAAGTTCAAACTTTCCTAGTTTGTGTAATCTCACAAGATGTATAAGTTAGTAGATTCGCCTCATGTCTATAGTATTTTGTTTAGAAAACAAACATCTTCATTGCCGAACCCTATACTGTATGCAATAAGCTACTTCGGTTCTAGGAATCAGTTGTTTTCCTAAGAAGAAGGTTGAGTGCAAAAAGTTCAAACTTCCCTTCTCAATGTAATCTAAAAAGATGTACAACTTAGTAGATTGGCCTCATTTCTACAGTAGTTTGTTTAAAAAACAAATATCTTCATTGCCGAACACTATACTGTGTGAAATAAGCTAGTTCAGATCTAGGAATCAGTTGCTTTCCTAGGAAAAGGTTGAGTGCAGCAAGTTCAAACATTCCTTGTTTGTATCATCTAACAAGATGTACAACTTAGAAGTTTCGCTGCATTTCTAAACTACTTTGTTTACAAAAAAAAAAAATCTTCATTGCCTAACACTGTACTGTGTGATATAAGCTAGTTGGGTCTGGAATCGGATGCTTTCCTACGAAGAAGTTTGAGTGGAACAAGTTCAAACATTCCTTGTTAATGTAATCTAAAAAGATGTACAACTTAATAGATTCACCTCATTTCCAAAATAGTTTGTTGAGAAAACAAACATCTTCATTGCCAAACACTGTACTATGTGAAATAAGCTAGTTCAGTTCTAGGAATCAGTTGCTTTCCTAAGAAGAAGGTTGAGTACAGCCAGTTCAAACTTTCCTGGTTTGTGTAATCTAACAAGATGTATAACTTCCAAGTTTCGCTTCATTTATAAACTACTTTGTTTAGAAAAGAAACATCTCCACTGCTGAACACTGTAATGTGTGAAATAAGCTAGTTCGATTCTAGGAATCAGTTGCTTTTCTACGGAGATGGTTGAGTGCAACAAGTTCAAACTTTCCTTTTTATTGTAATCTAAAAAGATGTACAACTTAATAGATCCATCTCATTTCTAAAGTAGTTTGTTGAGAAAACAGACATCTTCATTGCCCAACACTGTACTGTGTAAAATTAGTTCGGTTCTAGGAATCAGTTGCTTTCCTACGAAGAAGGTTGAGTGCAGCAAGTTCAAACTTTCCTTGTTTGTGTAATCTCACAAGATATACAACTTACAAGTTTCGCTTCATTTCCAAACTACTTTGTTTAAAAAACAAACATCTTCATTGCCGAACCGTATACTTTCTGAAGTAAGCTAGTTCGGTTCTAGGAATCAGCTGCTTTCCTACGAAGAAGGTTGAGTGCAGCAAGTTTAAACTTTCCTAGTTTGTGTAATCTAACAAGATGTATAATTTAGTTGATTCGCCTTATTTCTAAAGTAGTTTGTTTAGAAAACAAACATCTTCATTGCGGTACTATACACTGTGTGAAATAAGATAGTTAGATGTAGGAATCATTTGCTTTCCTACGAAGAAGGTTGAGTACAACAAGTTCAAACTTTCCTAGGTAATGTAATCTAAGAAGACGTACAATTTAGTAGATTGGTTTCATTTCTACAGTAGTTTGTTTAGAAAACAAACATCTTCACTGCTGAACACAGTACTGTGTGAAATAAGCTAGTTCGTTTCTAGGAATCAGTTGCTTTCATACAAAGAAGGTTGAGTGCACAAAGTTCAAACTTTCCTTGTTGGTGTAATCTAACAAGATGTACAATATATTAGATTCGCCTCATTTCTAAACTACTTTCTTTAGAAAACAAACATCTTCATTGCTGAATGCTGTACTGTGTGAAATAAGGTAGTTTGGTTCTAGGAAACAGTTGTTTTCCTACGAAGAAGGTTGAGTGCAGCAAGTTCAAACTTTCCTTGTTAATGTAATCTAAAAAGATGTACAACTTAGTAGACTGGCGACATTTGTACAGTAGTTTGTTTAGAAAACAAACATCTTCATTTCCAAACCCTGTGCTTTATGAAATTACCTAGTCAGTTTCTACGAATCCGTTGCTTTCCTATGAAGAATTTTGAGTGCAGCAAGTTCAATCTTTCCTTGTTTGTGTAATCTAACAAGATGTACAACTTATCAGATTCGCCTCATTTCTAAACTACTTTGTTTAGAAAACAAACACCTTCATTGCCAAATATTGTACTGTGTGAAATAAGCTGTTTTGATTCTAGAAATCAGTTGCTTTCCTGCGAAGAAGGTTCAGTACAGCAAGTTCAAACTTTCCTAGTTTGTGTAATCTGACAAGATGTATAACTTAGTAGATTCGCCTCATTTCTAAAATAGTTAGTTTAGAAAATAAGCATCTTCATTGCCTAAATATTACACTGTGTATAATAAGCTAGTTCTGTTCTAGGAATCATTTATATTCCTACGAAGAACGTTGAGTGCAACAAGTTCAAACGTTCCTTGTTAATGTGAACTGAAAAGATGTACAACTTAGCAGGTAGGCCTCATTTCTACAGTAGTTTGTTTATAAAACAAACATCTTCATTGGCGAACACTATACTGTGTGAAATAAGCTAGTTTGGTTCTAGGAATCAGTTTCTTTCTATGAAGAAGGTTGAGTGCAGCCAGTTCAAACTTTCCCTGGTTTGTATAATCTAACAAGATGTAGAACTTACAAGTTCAGCTTCATTTCTGAACTACTTTGTTTAGAAAACAAACACCTTCATTGCCAAATTGTATACTGCGTGAAATAAGCTGTTCGGGTCTAGAAAACACTTATTTTCCTACGAAGAAGGTTGAGTGCAACAAGTTCAAACTTTCATTGTTAATGTAATCTAAAAAGATGTATAACTTAGTAGATTGGCCTCATATCTACAGTAATTTCTTTAGAAAACAAACATCTTGATTGCCGAACCGTATCCTGTGTGAAATATGCTAGTTCAGTCTAGGAATCAGTTGCTTTCCTACGAAGAAGGTTGAGTGCAACAAGTTCAAACTTTCCTTGTTAATATAATCTAAAAACATTTACAACTTAGTAGATTGGCCTCATTTCTACAGTAGTTTGTTTAAAAAACAAACATCTTCATTGCCGAACATTATCCTGAGTGAAATAAGCTACTTCGGTTCTAGCAATCAGTAGCTTTCCTTCGAAGAATGTTGAGAGCAGCAAGTTCAAACAACCTTGTTAATGTAACCTAAAAAGACGTACAACTTAGTAGATTGGCGTCATTTCTTCATTACTTTGTTTAGAAAACAAACATCTTCATTGCCGATCCCTGTAGTGTGTGAAAATAGCTAGTTCATTGCTAGAAATCAGTTGCTTTCCTATGAAGAAGGTTGAGTGCAGCAAGTTCAAACTTTCCTTGTTTGTGTAATTTAAGAAGATGTACAACTTACTAGATTCGCCTCATTTCTAAACTACTTTGTTTAGAAAACAAACACCTTTATGGCCAAATAGTGTGCTGTGTGAAATAAGCTGTTTCGGATCTAGGAATCAGTTGCTTTCCAAGAAAGAAGGTTGAGTGCAGCAATTACAAACTTTCCTAGTTTGTGTAATCTAAGAAGATTTAAGAGTTAGTAGATTCACCTCATTTCTAAAGTAGATTGTTTAGAAAAGAAACATCTTTATTGCCAAACCCTATACTGTGTGAAATAAGCTAATTCAATTCTAGGAATCATTTGCTTTCCTACGAAGGCTGAGTGCAACAAGTTCAAACTTTCCTTGTTAATGTAATCTAAAAAGATGTACAACTTAGTAGATTCGATTCATTTCTAAAGTAGTTTGTTTAGAAAACAAACGTCTTCATTCCTGAACTCTATACTGTGTGAAATAAGGTAGTTCCATTCTAGGAATCAGTTGATTTCCTACTAAGAAGGTTGAGTGCTGCAAGTTCAAACTTTCCTTGTTTGTGTAATCTAAAAAGATGTACAACTTACAAGTTTCGCTTCATGTCTAAACTAGTTTGTTTAGAAAACAAACACCTTCATTGCCAAATATTGTACTGTGTGAAATAAGCTGTTTTGGTTCTAGGAATAAGTTGCTTTGCTTCAAAGAAGGTTGAGTGCAGCAAGATTAAACTTTCATTGTTTGTACAATCTAACAAGATGTACAACTTACAAGTTTCGCTTCATTTCTCAACAGTTTGTTAAGAAAACAAACATCTACATTGATGAACACTGTACTGTGTGAAATAAGCTAGTTCGCTTCTAGGAATCAGTTTCTTTCCTACGGAGAAGTTTGAGTGCAGCAAGTTCAAACTTTCCTTGTTTGTGTAACCTAATGATGTACAACTTACAAGTTTAGTTTCATTTCTAAACTACTTTGTTTGGAAAACAAACACCTTCATTGCCCAATACTGTAATGTGTGAAATGAGCTAGTTCGTTTCTAGGAATCAGTTGCTTTCCCACGAAGAAGGTTGAGGGCAGCAAGTTCAAACTTTCCTTGTTTGCGTAATCTAACAAGATGTACAACTTATTAGATTCTCCTCATTTCTGAACTACTTTGATTAGAAAACAAACACCTTCATTTCCAAATATTGTACTGGTGTAAAATAAGCTCTTTTGATTCAAGGAATCAGTTGCATTCCTGTGAAGAAAGGTGAGTGCAGCAAGTTCAAACTTTCCTTGTTCTTGTAATCTAACAAGATGTACAACATAGTAGATTGGCTTCATTTCTACAGTAGTTTGTTTAGAAAACAAACATTTTCATTGCTGAACCCGGTTCTCTGTGAAATAAGCTGTTTCGGTTCTAGGATTCAGTTGCTCTCCTACGAAGAAGGTTGAGTGCCTCAAGTACAAACTTTCCTTGTTTTTGTAATCTAACCAGATGTACAACGTATTAGATTCGACTCATTTCTAACCTGCTTTCTTTAGAAAACAAACACCTTCATTGCCAAATATTGTACTGTGTGAAATAAGCTCTTTCGGTTCTAGAAATCAGTTGCTTTCCTACGAAGAAGTTTGAGTGCAACAAGTTCAAACTTTCCTTGTTAATGTAATCTAAAAAGATGTACAACTTAGTTCATGGGTTTCATTTCTACAGAAGTTTGCTTGTACTGTGTGAAATAAGCTAGTTCGGTTCTCGGAATCACTTGCTTTCTTATGAAGAAGGTTGAGTCCAGCAAGTTCAAACTTTCCTAGTTTTTGTAATCTAAGAAGATGTACAACTTACAAGTTTAGCTTCATTTCTCAACTACTTTGTTTAGAAGAGAAACATATTCATTGCCAAAGACTGTAATGTGTGAAATAAGGTAGTTCGGTTGAAGGAATTAGTTGCTTTCCTACGAAGAACATTGAGTGCAGCCAGTTCAAACTTTCCTTGTTAATGTAATCTAAAAAGATGTACAACTTAGAAGATTGGCATCATTTCTACAGTAGTTTGTTTAGAAAAAAAAATCTTCATTGCCGCACCCTGTACTGTGTGAAAATAGCTAGTTCGTTTCTAGGAATCAGTTACTTTCCTTTTAAGAAGGTTGAGTGCAGCACGTTCAAAATTTCCTTGTTTGCGTAATCTAACAAGATGTACAACTTATTAGATTCGCCTAATTTCTAAACTACTTTGTTTAGAAAACAAACCCCTTGATTGCCAAATATTGTACTGTGTGAAATAAGTTGTTTTGGTTCTAGGAAACAGTTGCTTTCCTGTGAAAAAGGTAGTGTGCAGCAAGTTCAAACTTTCCTTATTTATGTAATCTAACACGTCGTACTACTTAGAACTTTCGCTCATTTCTAAACTACTTTGTTTAGAAGAGAAACATCTTCATTGCCAAACACTGTAATGTGTGAAATAAGCTAGTTCGGTTCTAGGAATCATTTGCTTCCCTACGAAGAAGGTTGAGTGCATCAAGTTCAACCTTTCCTTGTTAATGTAATATAAAAAGATGTACAACTTGGTAGATTGGCGTCATTTCTACAGCAGTTTTTTTAGAAAACAAACATCTTCATTGCCAAACCTGGTACTGCGTGAAAATAGTTAGTTCGTTTCTAGGAATCAGTAGCTATCCTAAGAAGAAGGTTGAGTGCAGAAAGTTCAATCTTTCCTTGTTTGTGTAATCTAACAAGATGTACAACTTACAAGTTTTGCTTCATTTCTAAACTACTTTGCTTAGAAAACAAACATCTTCATTGCCAAACACTGTAGTGTGTGAAATAAGCTAGTTCAGTTCTAGGAATCAGTTGCTTTTCTACGGAGATGGTTGAGTGCAACACGTTCAAACGTTCCTTGTTAATGTAATCTAAAAAGATGTACAACGTAATAGATTCACCTCATTTCTAAAGTAGTTTGTTGAGAAAACAAACATCTTCATTGCATAATACTGTATGTGTGAAATAAGGTAGTTCGGTTCTAGGAATCAGTTGCTTTCCTACGAAGAAGGTTGAGTGGAGCAAGTTAAAACTTTCGTGGTTTGTGTAATCTAACAAGATATATCAGTTAGTTGATTTGCCTCATTTCTAAAGTAGTTTGTTTAGAAAACAAACATCTTCATTGCAAAACACTGTACTGTGTGAAATGAGCTAGTTCTGTCTAGCAATCAGTTGCTTTCCTATGAAGAAGATTCAGCGCAGCAAGTTCAAACTTTCCTTGTTAATGTAATCTAAAAAGATTTACAACTTCTTAGATTGGCCTCATTTCTTAAATGGTTTGTTTAGAAAACAAACATCTTCATTGCCGAAAGCTTTACTGTGGGAAATAAGCTAGTTCAGTTGTAGGAATCATTTGCTTTTCTATGAAGAAGGTTGAGTGCAACAAGTTCAAACTTTCCTTCTTAATGTAATCCAAAGATGTACAACTTAGTAGATTGGCCTCATTTCTACAGTAGTTTGTTTAGAAAACAAACATCTTCATTGCCAAACACTGTACTGTGAAATAAGCGAGTTCGGTTCTAGGAATCAGTTGCTTTCCTACAAGAAGGTTGAGGGGAGCAAGTTCAAACTTTCCTGGTTTGTGTAATCTAACAAGATATATAAGTTAGTTGAATTGCCTCATCTCTAAAGTAGTTTGTTTAGAAAACAAACATCTTCATTTCCGAATACTGTACTGTGTGAAATGAGCTTGTTCTGTCTAGGAATCAGTTGCTTTCCTACGAAGAAGGTTGAGTGCAGCAAGTTCATACTTTCCTTGTTAACGTAATCTAAAAAGATTTACAACTTAGTAGATTGCCGTCATTTCTACAGTAGTTTGTTTAGAAAACAAACATCTTCATTGCCTAACCCTGTACTGTGTGAAAATAGTTAGTTCGTTTCTAGGAATCAGTTGTTTTCCTACGAGCAAGGTTGAGTGCAGCAAGTTCAAACGTTCCTTGTTTGTGTAATCTAACAAGACGTACAACTTGTTAGATTCGCCTGATTTATAAACTGCTTTGTTTAGAAACAAAAACACTTTCATTGCCAAATATTGTATGGTATGAAATGAGCTGCTTCAGTTCTCGGAATCAGTTGCTTTTCTCCGGAGATGGTTGAGTGCAGCCACTTCAAACTTTCCTTGTTAATGTAATCTAAAAAGATGTACAACTTAGAAGATTGACGTCATTTCTACAGTAGTTTGTTTAGAAAAGAAACATATTCATTGCCAACCCTAAACTGTGTGAAATAAGGTAGTTCGATCTAGGAATCAGTTGGTTTCCTACGAAGAAGGTTGAGTGCAAGAAGTTCAAACTTTCCTTGTTAATGTAATCTAAAAATATGTACAACTTACAAGTTTAGCTTCATTTCTAAACTACTTTGTTTAGAAAACAAACATCTTCATTGCTGGACACTGTACTGTGTGAAATAAGCTAGTGCGTTTCTAGGAATCAGTTGCTTTCCTACGAAGAAGGTTGAGTGCAGCAAGTTGAAACTTTCTTTTTTTGCATAATCTAAAAAGATTACAACTTACTAGATTCGCCTCATTTCTAAACTACTTTGTTCAGAAAACAAACACCTTCATTGCCAAATATTGTACTGTGTGAAATAAACTGTTTAGGTTCTAGGAATCAGTTGCTTTCCTGCGAAGAAGGTTGAGTGCAGCAAGTTCAAACTTTCCTAGTTTGTGTAATGTAACAAGATGTACAACATAGGCGTCATTTCTACACTAGTTTGTTTAGAAAACAAACATCTTCATTGCAGATGCATATACTGTGTGATATAAGCTAGTTTGGTCTGGGAATCAGTTCCTTTCCTACGAAGAAGGTTGAGTGCAACAAGTTCAAACTTTCCTTGTTAATGTGATCTAAAAAGATGTACAACTTAATAGATTCACCCCATTTCTAAAATAATTCCTTGAGAAAACAAACATCTTCAATGCCGAACACTGTACTGTGTGAAATAAGCTAGTTTGGTTCTAGGAATCAGTTTCTTTCCTGTGAAGAAAGTTAAGTGCAGCAAGTTCAAACATTCCTTGTTTGTGTAATCTAACAAGATGTACAACTTACAAGTTTAGCTTCATTTCTAAACTACTTTTTTAAGAAAAGAAACATCTCCATTGCCGAACACTGTAATGTGTGAAATAAGCGAGTTCCTTCCTATGAATCAGATGGTTTTCTACGTACATGGTTGAATGCAATAAGTTGAAACATTCCTTGTTAATGTAATATAAAAAGATGTACAACTTAATAGATTCACCTCATTTCTAAAGTAGTTTGTTGAGAAAACAAACATCTTCATTGCTGAACACTGTACTGTGTGAAATAAGCTAGTTTGGTTCTAGGAATAAGTTGCTTTCCTACAAAGAAGGTTGAGTGCAACAAGTTCAAACTTTCCTAGTTTGTGTAATCTCACAAGATGGATAAGTTAGTAGATTGGCCTCATTTCTACATTAGTTTGTTTAGAAAATATATATCTTCATTGCCAAACCCTATACTGTGTGAAATAAGCTAGTTCGGTTCTAGGAATCTGTTGTTTTCCTACGAAGAAGGTTGAGTGCAACAAGTTCAACCTTTCCTCATTTGTGTAATATAAATTGATGTACAACGTAGTAGATTGGCGTCATTTCTACAGTAGTTTGTTTAAAAAACATATATCTTCATTGCCGACCACTATACTGTGTGAAATAAGCTAGTTCGCTTCTAGGAATCTGTTGCTTTCCTACGAAGAACGTTGAGAGCAGCAAGTTCAAACTTTCCTTGTTTGTATAACATAACAAGATATACAACTTATTTTATTCGCCTCATTTCTAAACTACTTTGTTTACAAAACAAACATCTTCATTGCCAAATATCGTACTGTGTGAAATAAGCTGTTTCAGTTCTAGGAATCAGTTGCTTTCCTACGAAGAAGGCTGAGTGCAACAAGTTCAAACTTTCCTTGTTAATGTAACTTAAAAAGATGTACAACTTAGTAGATTGGCCTCATTTCTACAGTAGCTTGGTTAGAAAACAAATATCTTCATTGCCTAGCACTGTACTGTGTGAAATAAGCTAGTTCGGTTCTAGGAACCAGTTACTTTCCTACGAAGCAGGTTGAGTGCAGCAAGTTCAACTTTCCTTGTTTGTCTAATCGAACAAGATGTATACCTTACAAGTGTCACTTCATGTCTAAACTAGTTTGTTTAGAAACAAACACCTTCATTGCCAAATATTGTACTGTGTGAAATAAGCTGTTTCGGTTCTAAAAATCACTTGCTTTCCTTCGAAGAAAGTTGAGTGCAGCAAGTTCAAACTCTCCTGGTTTGTGTAATCTAAAAAGATATATAAGTTAGTTGATTAGCCTCATTTCTGAAGCAGTTTGTTTAGAAAACAAACATCTTCATTGCCGAACCCTATACTGTGTGAAATAAGCTAGTTCGGTATAGGAATCAGTTGCTTTCCTACGACGAAGGTTGAGTGCAACAAGTTCAAACTTTCCTAGTTATTGTAATCTAAAAAGATGTACATTTTAGGAGATTGGCCTCATTTCTACAGTAGTTTTTTTAAAAAACAAACAGCTTCATTGCCGAACACTATACTGTGTGAAATAAGCTAGTTCGGTTTTAGGAAACAGTTGTTTTCCTACGAAGAAGGTTGAGTGCAGCAAGTTCAAACATTCTTTGTTAATGTAATCTCAAAAGATGTACAACTTAGTAGATTGGCGTCATTTTTTCAGTAGTTTGTTTAGAAAACAAACATCTTCATTGCCAAATGCTGTACTGTGTGAAATAAGCTAGTTCGGTTCTAGGAATCAGTTGCTTTCCTACGAAGAAGGTTGAGTGTAGCAAGTTCAAACTTTCCTAGTTTGCGTAATCTAACAAGATATATAAGTTAGTTGATGCGCCTCATTTCTATAGTAGCTTGTTTAGGAAACAAACATCTTCATTGCCGAACCCTATACTGTGTGAAATAAGCTAGTTCAGTATAGGAATCAGTTGCTTTCCTACGAAGAAGGTTGAGTGCAACAAGTGCAAACTTTCCTTGTTAATGTAATCTAAAAAGATGTACAAGTTAGTACATTGGGCCTCATTTCTACAGTAGGTTGTTTAGAAAACAAACATCTTCATTGCCCAACACTGTACTGTGTGAAATAAGCTGGTTCGGTTCTTGGAATAAGTTACTTTCCTACGAAGAAGGTTGTGTGCAGCAAGTTCAAACTTTCCTTGTTTGTGTAATCTAACAAGATATACAACTTCCAAGTTTCGCTTCATTTCTAAACTACTTTGTTTAGAAACGAAACATCTCCATTGCCTCACACTGTAATGTGTGAAATAAGCTAGTTAGGTTCTAGGAATCAATTGCATTTCTACGGAGATGATTGAGTGCAACAAGTTCAAACTTTCCTTGTTAATGTAATCTAAAAAGATGTACAACTTAGTAGATTAACCTCATTTCTAAAGTAATTTGTTGAGAAAACAAACATCTTCATTGCCAAACACTATACTGTGTGAAATAAACTAGTTCTGTGCTAGGAATCAGTTGCTTTCCTACGAATAACGTTGAGTGCAGCAAGTTCAAACTTTCCATGTTTGTGTAATCTACCAAGATGTACAACTTACAAGTTTCGCTTCATTTCCAAACTACTTAGTTTAGAAAACAAACAATCTTCATTGCCGAACACTATACTGCATGAAATAAGCTAGTTCGGTGTTAGGAATCCGTTGCTTTTCTACGATGAAGGTTGAGTGCAGCAAGTTCAATGTTTCCTTGTTTGTGAATTCTAACAAGATGTACAACTTACAAGTTTGTCTTGATTTCCAAACTACTTTGTTTAGAAGACAAACACCTTCATTGCCAAATATTTTACTGTGTGAAATAAGCTGTTTTGGTTCGAGGAATCAGTTGCTTTTCTCCGGAGATGGTTGAGTGTAGCAAGTTCAAACTTTCCATGTTTGTGTAATCTAACAAAATGTACAACTTATTAGATTCGCCTCATTTCTAAACTACTTTGTTTAGAAAACAGACACCTTCATTGCCACATATTGTATTGTGTGAAATAAGCTGTTTTGGTTATAGGAATCAGTTGCTTTCCTACAAAGAAGGTTGAGTGCAGTAAGTTCAAACTTTCCTAGTTTGTGTAATCTGCCAAGATGTATAAGTTAGGAGATTCGTCTCATTTCTAAAGTAGTTTGTTTAGAAAATAAATATCTTCATTGCCGAACCCTATACTGAGTGAAACAAGCTAGTTCGGTTCAAGGAACCATTTGCTTTCCTACGAAGAAGGTTGACTGCGAGAAGTTCAACCTTTCCTTGTTAATGTAATCTAAAAAGAAGTAGAAGTTAGTAGATTGCCATCATTTCTACAGTAGATTGTTTAGAATACAAACATCTTCATTGCCGAACCCTGTACAGTGTGAAAATAGCTAGTTCGTTTCTAGGAATCAGTTTCTTTCCTACGAACAAGGTTGAGTGCAGCAAGTTCAAACTTTCCTAGTTTGTGTAATCTAACAAGATGTATAAGTTAGTTGATTCGCCTCATTTCTACAGTAGCTTGTTTAGAAAACAAACATCTTCATTGCCAAACCCTATACTGTGTGAAACAAGCTAGTTTGGTCTAGGAATCATTTGGTTTCATACGAAGAATGTTGAGTGCAACAAGTTCAAACTTACCTTGTTAATGTAATCTAAAAAGATGTACAACTTAGTAGATTGGCCTCATTTCCACATTACCATGTTTAGAAAACAAACATCTTCATTGCCTAACACTGTACTGTGTGAAATAACTTAGTTCGGTTCTAGGAATCCGTTGCTTTCCTACGAAGAAGGTTGAGTGCAGCAAGTTCAAACTTAACTTGTTTGTGTAATCTAACAAGATGTACAACTTATTAGATTCGCCTCATTTCTAAACTACTTTGTTCAGAGAACAAACACCTTCATTGCCAAATATTGTACTGTGTGAAATAAGCTGTTTTGTTTCTAGGAATCAGTTGCTTTCCTGCGAAGAAGGTTGAGGGCTGCAAGTTCAAACTTTCCTAGTTTGTGTAATCTAACAAGATGTATAAGTTAGTTGATTCGCCTCATTTCTACAGTAGCTTGTTTAGAAAACAAACATCTTCATTTCCAAACCCTATACTGTGTGAAATAAGCTAGTTCGGTGCAGGAATCAGTTGCTTTCCTATGAAGAAGGTTGAGTGCAATAAGTCAAACTTTCCTTGTTAATGTAATCTAAAAAGTTGTACAACTTAGTAGATTGGCCTCGTTTCTACAGTAGCTTGTTTAGAAAACAAACATCTTCATTGCCGAACACTGTACTGTGTGAAAATGCTTGTTCGGTTCTAGGAATCAGTAGCTTTCCTACGAAGAAGGTTGAGTGCAGGAAGTTCAAACTTTCCTTGTTTCTGTAATCTAACAAGATGTACACCTTACTTGTTTCGCTTCATTTCTAAACTACTTCGTTTAGAAAACAAACATCTTCATTGCCAAACACTGTAATGTGTGAAATAAGCTAGTTCCGTTCTAGGAATCAGTTTCTTTTCTATGGAGATGGTTGAGTGCGACAAGTTCAAACTTTCCTTAATATTGCAATCTAAAAGATGTCCAACTTAATAGATTCACCTCATTTCTAAAGTAGTTTGTTGAGAAAACAAACATCTTCATTGCCGAACAGTGTACTGTGTGAAATAAGCTAGTTCGGTTCTAGGAATCAGTTGCTTTCCTATAAAGAAGGTTGAGTGCAGCAAGTTCAAACTTTCCTAGTTTGTGTGATCTCACAAGATGTATAAGTTAGTACATTCGCCTCATTTCTAAAGTAGTTTGTTTAGAAAACAAACATCTTCATTGCCGAACCCTATACTGTGTGAAATAAGCTAGTTCGGTTCTAGGAATAAGTTGTTTTCCTACGAAGAAGGTTGAGTGCAACTGAAAGGATAAACAGAATAGTTACAAAGTAAAAGTATATAGATAGAAATGTAAAGAATGTAAGCAAGAAATATCCAAACTGAAGTAACGCCATGACAGGCTCTAAGAATATTCACAGGCCTGAGTTTCTATTTCCGAGCTGAGCTGACACAGCATTTTTGCAGTTACTGGAGAAACCCCACACTGCCCAGTACCCAAATAAATCCTTGAAATGAGCCAATCAGAAGAAACTAAACAAATGTTATACATACTTGTGATCTTCAAGTTATAGATAAGTTGGCTCAAAATGCCTTAGTAACCATATAACCAATGATCATACTACATGTACATTATTTTTAATTGTTAACCAATCATGTTATAAATTCTCCTCTCCTTTGTTTGAATCCAATAAAAGCTGCCCTGATTCTACAATCAGGGCCTTCAGTCCTCTTCCCCTGAGTGAAGTATGACTGTGGACCCCAGTGCCCGCTTTGAATAAAACTCCTCTTGCTGTTTGCATCAAGACCGTTTCTTGTGAGTGTTTTGGGTGTCGCCTTTCCCGAGACAGAGCCCAGGGAGTCCTCACTTCCAGGGTCTTTCAGCTTGGTTCCCTGACCGGGAAACTGCGACTATCTCTCACACTTGAGAACAGACTTGGAGGTAAGGGGATCCCCCTAAAATGTGTGAGTGTGTGTGCCGGCCGGAGTCTTTGTTCTGAGCATCTGTTCTCTGTTCTGTAACACGCACTTCAGGTTTGCAGCTGTCCTCTGGGGCCGTAAGGAATGGAGGACTGTGATCAGCAGGTGTGCTAAGAGGATCACAGGCTTCCAACCTGGGGGACGCCCCAGGAGGTGAGGTGGAGAGCCAGGGACCCCTGGTGGTCTCCTACTGTCGGTCGGAGGACCGAGTTTTGTTGTTGAAGTGGAAGCTTCCCTCTGCGTGACCGTCCGATTTTTTTTGCTTGCCTGTGGAAGATGCGAATGGATTGCAAGTGTCTGGATCTGTTAATTTCAATTCAGTGTGTGTTTGTCTTGTGTGTCCTTGTCTACATTTTTGTCATGGGACAGATGGTGATGACTCCCCTTAGTTTGACTCTTGACCATTGGACTGAAGTGAAATCTAGGGCTCACAATTTGTCAGTTGAGGTGAGGAAGGGACCCTGGAAGACATTTTGTGCCTCTGAATGGCCTACATTCAATGTTGGGTGGCCTTCGGAGGGAACATTTAATTCTGAAACTATTCAGGCTGTTAAAACAATTATTTTCCAGGCTGGACCCTGCTCTCATTCCGATCAGGAGCCCTACATCCTTACATGGAGTGATTTGGTAGACAACCCTCCACCATGGGTTAAGCCATGGCTAAGAAAATCTAAGGAGCCAGACTCCCGAGTTCTGGCCCTAGAAAGTGAAAAGAAAGGTTCATTTGAAAAAGCCAAACTTTCTCCTCGCATCTATCCCGAGATCGAGGAACTTCTGGCTTGGCTGGAATCGCAACCTGTTTCCCCAACCCGTTATCCACCACAAGGTGTCACTAGAGTGTCATCTGTATCCGCCCCTCCTGAGGCTCCGGCGATGGGAGGACCGGCTGCGGGTACCTGGAGTCACAGAGAGCGGACAGATGAGATGGTGATGCTTCCTCTGCGCACCTTTGGGCCCCCTGTACCGGGTAGTCAATTGCAACCCCTTCAGTATTGGCCCTTTTCCTCTGCAGATCTTTACAATTGGAAAACTAACCACCCTCCTTTTTCAGAGGATCCCCAATGCCTCAAGGGGTTGGTGGAGTCCTTTATGTTCTCTCATCAGCCTACCAGGGATGATTGCCAACAGCTGCTGCAGAAGCTCTTCACAACTGAGGAGCGGGAGAGAATTTTATTAGAAGCTAGAAAGAATGTTCCTGGGGCTGACGGGTGACCTACACAGTTGCAGAATGAGATCGATATGGGATTCCCTCTGACTCACCCTAGATGGGACTACAATATGGCTGAAGGTAAGGAGAGCTTGAGAATCTATCGCCAGGCTCTGGTGGCGGGTCTCCGAGGGGCCTCCAGATGGCCCACCAATTTGGCCAAGGTAAGAGAGGTAATGCAAGGACCAACCGAGCCTCCCTTAGTTTTTCTTGAAAGACTTATGGAGGCCTTCAGACGATTCACTCCTTTTGATCCTACCTTGGAAGCCCAGAAGGCCTCAGTGGCCCTGGATTTCATAGGGCAGTCAGCCCCGGATATTAGAAAGAAACTTCAGAGATTGGAAGGACTACAGGAGACTGAGTTAAGTGAATTGGTGAAAGAGGCAGAGAAAGTGTATTATAAAAGGGAGACAGAGGAAGAAAAGGAACAGAGAAAGGAAAAAGAGAGCGAGGAAAGACATGATAGAAGGCAGGAAAAGAAGTTAACTAAAATCTTGGCTGCAGTAGTTGAAGGGAAAAACAGTAGAGAGAGAGAGAGAAATTTCAGAAAACCCAGGACAGACTCTAAACAGATAGGGAACCTGGGCAACAGGACCATGCTTGATAAGGATCAATGTGCTTATTGTAGAGAAAAGGGACATTGGGCGAGGGACTGCCCCAAGAAACAAAACAAAGGACCAAGGGTTCTAGCCCTGGAGGAAGATGAAGAATAGGGGAGATGGGGTTCGGACCCCCTCCCCGAGCTCAGGGTAACCTTGAAGGTGGAGGGGCAACCAGTCACATTTCTGGTCGATACTGGAGCAGAACATTCTGTACTGTTACAGCCACTAGGAAAATTAAAAGACAAAAAATCCTGGGTGATGGGAGCCACCGGGCAACGGCAGTATTCATGGACTACCCGAAGAAGTGTTGACCTGGGAGTGGGACGGGTAACCCACTCATTTCTAGTCATCCCTGAGTGCCCAGCACCCCTCCTAGGTAGGGACTTACTGACTAAAATGGGAGTTCAAATTTCTTTTAAACAAAGACAACCAGAAGTATCAGTAGATGACAAACCCATCACAATATTGACCCTCCAGTTAGATGATGAATATTGGCTATACTCCCCTTTGGTGGAGCCCAATCAGGACATACAATCCTGGTTGGAGCAGTTTCCCCAAGACTGGGCAGAAACCGCAGGAATGGGCCTAGCGAAGCAAGTCCCCCCGCAGGTTATTCAACTAAAATCCAGTGCTACAACAGTGTCAGTTAAACAGTACCCCACGAGTAAAGAGGCCCAAGAAGAATTGGGCCTCATATTCAAAGATTAACTCAGCAAGGCATTCTGGTCCTTGTTCAATCCTCCTGAAATACTCCCTTGCTGCCAGTTAAAAAGCCTGGGACCAATGATTACCGGCCAGTACAAGACCTGAGAGAGGTCAATAAAAGGGTGCAGGACATACATTCAACTGTCCCAAACCCTTATAACCTCCTGAGCACTCTACCACCTGAGCAGAGTTGGTATACAGTATTGGACTTAAAAGATGCCTTCTTCTGCCTGAGATTACACCCCGCCAGTCAACCCCTTTTTGCCTTTGAATGGAGAGACCCAGGTACAGGTAGAACCTGACAGCTCACCTGTACCCGACTACCCCAAGGGTTCAAAAACTCCCCAACCATCTTTTATGAAGCCCTACATAAAGATCTGGCCAACTTCAGGGCCCAAAACCCCCAGGTGACTCTTCTCCAGTATGTAGATGACCTGCTCCTGGCAGGAGCTACCAAACAGGACTGCTTGGAAGGTACGAGAGCACTGCTACTGGAATTGTCTGTCTTAGGCTACCGAGCCTCAGCTAAGAAGGCCCAGATCTGCAGGAGAGAGGTAACGTACCTGGGGTACAGTTTACGGGACTGAAAACAATGGCTGGCCGAGGCACGAAAAAGAACTGTAGTTCAGATACCAATCCCAACTACGGCCAGGCAAGTAAGAGAATTCCTGGGGACAGCTGGGTTTTGCAGACTGTGGATCCCGGGGTTTGCGACCCTAGCAGCTCCACTCTACCCATTGACTAAAGAAAGAGGGGAATTCTCCTGGGCTCCTGAGCATCAGAAAGCATTTGATGCTATCAAAAAGGCCTTGCTGAGCACACCTGCTCTAGCCCTCCCTGATGTAACTAAGCCTTTTACCCTCTATGTGGATGAATGTAAGGGAGTGGCACGGGGAGTTTTGACCCAATCCCTGGGGTCATGGAAAAGACCTGTTGCTTACCTGTCCAAGAAGCTTGACCCTGTAGCCAGTGGATGGCCTGTCTGTCTGAAGGCTATTGCAGCTATGGCTGTACTGGTCAAGGACGCTGACAAATTGACTTTGGGACAAAACATAACTATAATAGCCCCCCATGCACTGGAGAGTATTATCCGGCAGCCTCCAGACCGATGGATGACTAACGCCCACATGACCCACTATCAAAGCCTGCTTCTCACAGAGAGAGTCATATTCGCTCCACAAGCCACCCTCAACCCTGCCACTCTTCTACCTGAAGAGTCTGATGAACCAGTGACTCTCGATTGTCAGCAACTATTAGTTGAGGAGACCGGGGTCCGTAAGGACCTTACAGACAGCCCGCTGACCGGAGAAGCGCTGACCTGGTTCACTGATGGGAGCAGCTACGTGGTAGAAGGTAAGAGGATGGCTGGGGCAGCGATAGTGGACGGGACCCACATGGTCTGGGCCAGTAGTCTGCCAGAAGGGACCTCAGCACAAAAGGCTGAGCTCGTGGCCCTCACGCAAGCCTTGTGGCTGGCCGAAGGGAAATCCATAAATATTTACAAGGACAGTAGGTATGCTTTTGCGACTGCACACGTGCATGGAGCCATCTACAGACAGAGGGGGTTACTTACTTCAGCAGGAAAAGAAGTCAAAAATAAAGAGGAGATTCTAAGCTAACTGGAGGCTTTACATTTGCCAAAGAGACTAGCCATTATATATTGCCTTGGGCATCAGAAGGCCAAAGACTTCATCTCAAAAGGGAACCAGATGGCTGACCAGGTAGCCAAGCAGGCAGCCCAGGGTGTCAACCTTCTACCGGTAATGGCAAAGCCCAAGGCCTCGGAACCTGGATGACAGTACACTCTAGAGGACTGACAAGAGATAAAAAAGATAGACCAGTTTTCCAGGACCCCAGAAGGGACCTGCTACACCCCAGGTGGGAAGGAGATCCTACCCCACAAAGAAGGATCAGAGTATGTACGACAGATACATCGTTTAACCCACCTGAGAGCTAAACATCTGCAGAGACTGGTTAAAACATCCCCTTACCATGTTCTCAAACTGTCGGGGGTAGCTGATTCAGTGTTCAAACATTGTGTACCCTGCCAGCTGGTTAATGCACATCCTTCAAGAATGCCTCCTGGAAAGAGACTAAAGGGAAGCCACTCAGGCGCTCACTGGGAAATAGCCTTCACTGAGGTAAAACCAGCCAAATATGGTAATAAATACTTATTAGTTTTTATAGACACCTTTTCAGGATGGGTAGAGGCTTATCCTACCAAGAAGGAGACCTCAACTGTGGTGGCTAAGAAAATATTGGAAGAGATCTTCCCAAGATTTGGAATACCAAAGGTAATAGGGTCTGACAATGGTCCAGCTTTCGTTGCCCAGGTAAGTCAGGGGCTAACCAAGACATTGGGGATTGATTGGAAATTACATTGTGTGTACAGACCCCAAAGCTCAGGACAGGTAGAAAGAATGAATAGAACCATTAAAGAGACCCTTACCAAATTGACCGCAGAAACTGGCATTAATGATTGGATAGCTCTCCTACCCTTTGTGCTTTTCCGGGTTAGGAACACCCCTGGACAGTTTGGGCTAACTCCCCATGAATTGCTCTATGGGGGGCCCCCACTGGTAGGAATTGCCTCTGTACATAGTGCTGATATGCTGCTTTCCCAGTCTTTGTTCTCTAGACTCAAGGCACTTGAGTGGGTGAGACAACAAGTGTGGAAGCAGGTACGGGAGGCCTATTCTGAAGCAGGAGACTTACAAGTCCCACATCGCTTCCAAGTCGGAGATTCAGTCTACGTCAGGCGCCACCGTGCAGAAAGCCTTGAGACCCGGTGGAAGGGCCCATACATTGTGCTGCTGACTACGCCGACCATCATAAAAGTTGAAGGGATCCCCACTTGGATACATGCCTCCCATGTTAAGCCTGCTCCACCACCGGACCCAGAATGGAGAGTCGAAAAAACCGACAACCCCCTTAAACTTAAGCTTCGTTGTGTGGACTCTGCTTCTTCAGCTAAGTGACTCTACTAATCCCCATGCTCCCCAGAAACTGACCTGGCAGGTGATCTCCCAGACTGGAGATATGATATGGAGCGTCTCTAAGGATGCCCCCCTGGACTTGGTGGCCATCACTGTATCCGGATCTCTGTCAGCTAACAGCAGGCATAGAAACTTGGGACATACCTGAGGTAGATCCCAGAGTGAGCACTCCAATATGCCTATCTGGGAGCTGCCCCTGCCCATTAAGGGGAATAGGGAAAGGATTAGGCTGTAGTCACCCGCAACTAAGAGCTGAACTCCGAAAGCAGGACATCTATGTCTGTCCCAGAGATGGGAGAGATCGAAGCATGGCTATTAGATGTGGGGGGAGGAACATTATTATTGTAAGTACTGGGGATGTGAAACAACTGGAACTACATACTGGAAGCCTCGGTCCAATTGGGATGCAATTATCCTTAACCGGGCATCCCCCTATGACAAAGAGACCCCAGGCCTTCAGAGAGCCCATTGTTCAGGGAACATGGCCTCGGGGCTCTGCCTGTCCCGCCATAGTCCAGGTGGCCACCACTGTAGACTGCCAGTCTGGACGGTGCAAGGGCTCTGCCTAAGCTTGACATGCAACCCCCTAAACATCACCTTTACTGAGCCTGGAAAAAAAGCTAGAGACTGGATCAAGGGGAGGCAAAGGGGGTTATGGCTCTATATGTCTGGCGTAGATGCAGGCCTCCTTATGACTATAAGACTAAAAATAGAAAGTCCTTCATCATTGTCCATGGGGCCCAATACAGAGCTGGCTGAACAAGGCCCTTCAGCCCCGCTGCCCCCGTTTCCCCAAAAATCTGTGCCGGGTCCCCCCCCTTGCCAGCTCAGTTCCAGGGCCCTCAACCATCTCTAATGGGGCATGCGGGATGAACCAACAACCCCCTGTGCAGACAATGAAAAGGTTATTTAACCTGGTGCAGGGAGCTTTCCTGGCCCTCAATGCCACTAACCCGGAAGCCACCACCTCCTGCTGGCTTTGGTTGTCATCAGGCCCCCCTCCTTATGAGGGCCTGGCCTTGACAGGAACTTTCACGGTCTCTGACCAATCTAAAGGACAATGCTCCTGGGGCCCTCAAAATAAGCTAACACTGACTGAGGTGTCCGGAAGAGGGCTCTGTATAGGTAAGGTACCCCTGACCCATCAACATCTCTGCAACTTTTCCATAATTCTTAACCAAACAGGAGTCAAACAAGTACTTGGTACCAGGGGATAATCGATGGTGGGCATGCAATACCGGATTAACCCATTGTGTCTCTACTACAGCTTTTAACTCGTCTAAACATTTCTGTGTCATGGTCCAGCTAGTCCCCCGGGTTTACTACCACCCTGAGGAGGAGGTCATTAATGAGTATGATTATCGACCCACCCGCTCTAAAAGAGAGCCCATAACCCTTACCTTGGCAGTTATGCTCTGGTTGGGGATGGCTGCAGGAGTAGGGACAGGAACTACAGCCCTGATCATGGGACCACTACAGTTAGAAAAAGGACTTGGTGAACTAAATGCTGCCATGACTGAAGATCTCCAAGCTTTAGAAAAATCTATTAGCAACCTAGAGGAATCTCTGACTTCCTTTTCTGAAGTGGTCTGACAGAACCGGAGGGGATTGGATCTACTGTTTCTAAAGGAAGGAGGGTTATGTACAGCCTTAAGAGAAGAATGTTGTTTCTATGTAGATCACTCGGGAGCTATTAGAGACTCCATGAACAAGGTCAGAGAAAGGCTAGAGAAACATCGAAGGGAAAGGGAGGCTAACCAGGGATGCTTTGAAGGGTGGTTCAGCAGGTCCCCTTGGATGACCACCCTACTTTCTGCTCTGATGAGACGCTTAGTGATTTTACTCCTGTTGCTTACAGTTGGGCCCTGCATAATCAACAGATTTATTGCTTTTGTTAGAAGACAGGTGAGTGCGGTCCACCTTATGGTGCTCAGACAACAGTATAGGAGTCTTCTGGACAGGGAGGGAACTAACTTCGAGTCCTCCCAGTTCTAGGATTAGAACTATTAACAAGAGCAGAAGTGGTGAATGAAAGGATAAACAGAATAATTACAAAGTAAAAGTATATAGATAGAAATGTAAAGGATGTAAGCAAGAAATGCCCAAACTAAAGTAACGCCATGACAGGCTCTAAGAATATTCACAGGCCTGAGTTTCTATTTCCGAGCTGAGCTGACACAGCATTTTTGCAGTTACTGGAAAAACACCAAACTGCCCAGAATCAAAAATAATCCTTGAAATGAGCCAGTCAGAAGAAACTAAGCAAATGTTATACATACTTGTGATCTTCAAGTTATAAATAAGTTGGCTCAAAATGCCTTAGTAAACACATAACCAATGAGCATACTACATGTACATTATTTTTAATTGTTAACCAATCATGTTATAAATTCTCCTCTCCTTTGTTTGAATCAAATAAAAGCTGCCCTAATTCTACCCTCAGGGCCTTCAGTCCTCCACCCCTCCCTGGAGTATGATTGTGGGCCCCAGTGCGCGCTTGGAATAAAACTCCTCTTGCTGTTTGCATCAAGACCGTTTCTTGTGAGTGTTTTGGGTGTCGCCTTTCCTAAGAAAGAACCCGGGGAGTCCTCACTTCCAGGGTCTTAAACAACAAGTTCAAACTTTCCTTGTTAATGTAATCTAAAAAGATGTACAACTTAGTAGATTGGCCTCATTTCTGCAGTAGTTTGTTTAAAAAACAAACATCTTCACTGCCGAACACTATACTGTGTGAAATAAGCTAGTTTGGTTGGAGGAATCAGTTGCTTTCCTACTAAGAAGGTTGAGTGCAGCAAGTTCAAACTTTACTTGTTCGTGTAATCTAACAAGATGTACAACTTACAAGTTTTGCTTCATTTCTACACGAATTTGTTCAGAAAAGAAACATCTTCATCGCCGAACACTGTACTGTGTGAAATAAGCTAGTTCGGTTAGAGGAATCAGTTGTTTTCCTAGGAAGAAGGTGGAGTGCAGCATGTTCAAACTTTCCTTGTTATTGTAATCTAAAAAGATGTACAACTTACTAGATTGGCGTCATTTCTTCAGTAGTTTGTTTAGAAATCAAACATCTTCATTGCCGAACCCTGTACTGTGTGAAAATAGCTAGTTCGTTTCTAAAAATCAGTTGCTTTCCAAAGAAGAAGGTTGAGTGCAGCAAGTTCAAACATTCCTTGTTTGTGTAATCTAACTGGATGTACAACTTATTAGATTTGCCTCATTTCTAAACTACTTTGTTTAGAAAACAAACACCTTCATTGTCAAATATTGTACTGTGTGAAATAAGCTGTTTCGGTTCTAGGAATCAGTTGCTTTCCTACAAAGAAGGTTGAGTGCAACAAGTTCAAACTTTCCTAATTTGTGTAATATAACAAGATGTATAAGTCAGTAGATTCGCCTGATTTCTAAAATAGTTTGTATAGAAAACAAACATCTTCATTGCCTAACCCTATACAGTGTGAAATAAGGTAGTTCAGTTCTAGGAATCAGTTGCTTTCCTATGAAGAAGGTTGAGTGCAACAAGTTCAAACTTTCCTTGTTAATGTAATCTAAAAAGTTGTAAAACTTTGTAGATTGGCCTCATTTCTACAGTAGTTTGCTTAGAAATCAAACATCTTCATGACAGAACACTGTACTGTGTGAAATAAGCTAGTTTGGTTCTAGGAATCAGCAGGTTTCCTGCGAAGAAGGTTGAGTGCAGCAAGTTCAAACTTTCCTTGTTTGTGTAATCTAACAAGATGTACAACTTCTTAGATTCGCCTCGTTTCTAAAGTACTTTGTTTAAAAAACAAACACTTTCAGTGCCAAAAATTGTACTGTGTGAAATAAGCTGTTTCGGTTCTAGAAATCCGTTGATTTCCTAAGAAGAAGGTTGAGTGCAGCAAGTTCAAAATTTCCTAGTTTGTGTAATCTTACAAGATGTATGAGATAGTTGATTCGCCTCATTTCTAAAGTAGTTTGTTTAGAAAACAAACATCTTCATTGCCGAACGATATACTGTGTGAAATGAGCTAGTTCAGTCTAGGAATCAGTTGCTTTCCTACGAAGCAGGTTGAGTGCAACAAGTTCAAACATTCCTTGCTAATGTAATCTAAAAAGATGTACAATTTAGTATATTGGCCTCATTTCTACAGTAGTTTGTTTAAAAAACAAACATCTTCATTGCCGAACACTATACTGTGTGAAATAAGCTAATTCGGTTCTAGGAATCAGTTGCGTTCCTACGAATAAGGTGGAGTGCAGCAAGTTCAAACATTCCTCTTTAATGTAATCTAAAAAGATGTACAACTTAGTAGATTGGCGTCATTTCTTCAGTAGTTTGGTTAGAAAACAAACATCTTCATTGCTGAACCCTGTACTGTGTGAAAATAGCTAGTTCGTTTCTAGGAATCAGTTCCTTTCCTACGAAGACGGTTGAGACAAGCAAGTTCAAATTTTCCTTGTTTGTGTAATCTAACAAGATGTACAATGTACACATTTCGCTTCATTTCTTAACTACTTTTTTAAGAAAACAAACATATTCATTGCCAAACACGGTATTGGGTGAAATAAGCTAGTTCGTTTCCACGAATCAGTTGCTTTTCTACGGAGATGGTTGAGTGCAAAACTTCAAACTTTCCTTGTTAATGTAACCAAAAAAGATGTTCAACTTAGTAGATTCACCTCATTTGCAAAGTAGTTTCTTGAGAAAACAAACACCTTCATTGCGAAACACTGTACTGTGTGAAATAAGCTAGTTCGGTTCTAGTTATCAGTTGGTTTCCTACGAAGAATATTGAGTGCAGCAAGTTCAAACTTTCCGTGTTTGTCTAATCTAACAAGATGTACAACTTATGAGTTTCACTTCATTTCTAAACTACTTTGTTTAGAAAATAAATACCTTCATTGCAAAATATTGTACTGTGTGAAATAAGCTGTTTCGGTTCTAGGAATCATTTGCTTTCCTACGAAGAAGGTTGAGTGCAGCAAGTTCAAACTTTCCATGTTTGTGTATTGTAACAAGATGTACAACTTACAAGTTTCGCAACATTTCTTAACTACGTTGTTTAGAAAACAAAGATCTTCATTGCCAAACGCTGTACTGTGTGAAATAAGCTAGTTCGGATCTAGGATTCAGTTGCTTTCCTACGAACAAAGTTGAGCGCAGCAAGTTCAAACTTTCCTAGTTTGTGTAATTTAACAAGATGTATAAGTTAGTTGATTCACCTCATTTCTACAGTAGCTTGTTTAGAAAACAAACATCTTCATTGCTGAACCCTATACTGTGTGAAATAAGCTAGTTCGGTCTGAGAATCAGTTGCTTTCCTACGAAGAAGGTGGACTGCAACAAGTTCAAACTTTCCTTGTTAATGTTATCTAAAAAGAAGTACAACTTTGTAGATTGGGCTCATTTCTACAGTAGTTTGTTTACAAAACAAACATGTTCATGGCCGAATACTATTCTGTGTGAAATAAGCTAGTTTGGTTCTAGGAATCAGTAGCATTCCTAAGAACAAGTTTGAGTGCAGCAAGTTCAAACTTTCCTTGTTTGTGTAATCTAACAAGATGTACTACTTATTAGATTCGCCTCATTTCTAAACTACTTTGTTTAGAAAACAAACACCTTCATTGCCAAAAATTGTACTGTGTGAAATAAGCTGTTTCGGTTCTAGAAATCAGTTGCTTTCCTACGAAGAAGATTGAGTGCAGCAAGTTCAAACTTTCCTAGTTTGTGTAATCTTACAAGATGTATAAGTTAGTTGATTAGCCTCATTTCTAAAGTAGTTTGTTTAGAAAAAAAAGGTCTTCATTGCCGAACCATATACTGTGAGAAATAAGCTAGTTCGATCTAGGAATCAGTTGCTTTCCTACGAACAAGGTTGAGTGCAACACGTTCAAAGGTCCCTTGTTAATGTATTCTAAAAAGATGTACAACTTAGTAGACTGGCCTCATTTCTACAATAGTTTGTTTAAAAAACAAACATCTTCATTGCTGAACACTGTACTGTGTGAAATAAGCTAGTTCGGTTCTGGGAATCAGTTGCTTTCCTACGAAGAAAGTTGAGTGCGGCAAGTTCAAACTTCCCTTGTTTGTGTAGTCTAACAAGATGTACAACTTACAAGTTTCGCTTCATTTCTAAACTGCTTTGTTTAGAAAAAAAATCTTCATCGCCAAACACTGTACTGTCTGAAATAAGCTAGTTCGGTTCTAGGAATCATTTGCTTTCCTACTAAGAAGGTTGACTGGAACAAGTTCAAACTTTCCTTGTTAATGTAATATGGAAAGATGTACACCTTAGTAGATTGGCTTCATTTCTACAGCAGTCTGTTTAAAAACAAACATCTTCATGGGCGAACATTGTACCCTGTGAAATAAGCTAGTCCGGTTCTAGGAATCAGTAGCTATCCTCAGAGGAAGGTTGAGTGCAGCAAGTTCAAACTTTCTTTGTTTGTGTAATCTAACAAGATATACTACTTATTAGATTCGCCTCATTTTGAAACTACTTTGTTTAGAAAACAAACATCTTCATTGCCAAACACTGTAGTGTGTGAAATAACGTAATTCAGTTCCAGGAATCAGTTGCTTTTCTATGGAGATTGTTGAGTGAAACAAGGTAAAACTTTCCATGTTAATGTAATAAAAAAGATGTACAACTTAATAGATTCACCTCATTTCTAAAGTAGTTTGTTGAGAAAACAAACATGTTCAAGGCCGAACACTATACTGTGTGAAATAAGCTAGTTCGTTTCTAGGAATCAGTTGCTTTCCTACGAAGAAGGTTGAGTCCAGCCAGTTCAAACTTTCCTTGTTTGTGTAATCTAACAAGATGTACAACTTACAAGTTTCGCTTCATTTCTAAACTACTTTGGGGAGAAAACAAACACCTTCATTGCCAAATATTGTACTGTGTGAAATAAGCTATTCCGAATCTAGAAATCAGCTGCGTTCCTATGAAGAAGGTTGAGTGCAGCAAGTTCAAACTTTCCTAGGTTGTGTAATCTAACAAGATGTATAACTTAGTAGATTGGTCTCATTTCTACAGAAGTTTGTTTAGAAAACAAACATCTTCATTGCCGAACACTGTACTGTGTGAAAATAGCTAGTTTGTTTCTAGGAATCAGTTGCTTTCCTACGAAAAGGTTAAGGGCAGCAAGTTCTAATTTTCCTTGTTTCTCTAATGTAACAAGATGTACAACTTACAAATTTCGCTTCATTTCTAAACTACTTTGTATAGAAGAGAAACATCTTCATTTCCGAACACTGTAATGTGTGAAATAAGCTATTTCGGTTCTAGGAATCAGTGGCTTTTCTACGGAGATGGTTGAGTGCAACAAGTTCAAACTTTCCTTGTTAATGTAATCTAAGAAGATGTACAACTTACTAGATTCACCTCATTTCTAAAGTAGTTTGTTGAGAAAACAAACATCTTCATGGCCGAACACTGTAATGTTTGAAATAAGCTAGTTCGTTTCTAGGAATCAGTTGCTTTCCGACGAAGAAGGTTGAGTGCAGCAAGTTCAAACATTCCTTCTTAATGTAATCTAAAAAGAGGTACAACTTAGTAGATTGGCTTAATTTCTACAGTAGTTTGTTTAGAAAACAAACATCTTCATTGCCGAACACTGTAGTGTGTGAAATAAGGTAGTTCGGTTCTAGGAATTAGTTGCTTTTCTACGGAGAAGGTTGAGTGCAAAAAGTTCAAACTTTCCTTGTTAATGTAATCTCAAAAGATGTACAACATAGTAGATTGGTGTCATTTCTACAGTAGTTTGTTTACAAAACAAACATCTTCATTTCTGAACCCTGTACTGTGTGAAAAAGGAGTTTGTTTCTAGAAATCAGTTGCTTTCCTACGAGGAAGGTTGACTGCAGCAAGTTCAAACTTCCCTTGTTTGTGTAATCTAAGAAGATGTACAACTTATTTGATTCTCCTCATTTATAAACTACTTTATTTATAAAACAAACACCTTCATTGCCAAATAATGTACTGTGTGAAATAAGTTGTTTCGGTTCTAGGAATCAGTTGCTTTCCTACAAAGAAGGTTGAGTGCAGCAAGTTCAAACTTTCCTAGTTTGTGTAATATATGAAGAAGTATAAGTTAGTAGATTCGCCTCATTTCTAAAGTAGTTTGTTTAGTAAACAAACATCTTCATTGCCGAACGCTATACTGTGTGAAATATGCTAGTTCAGTTCTAGGAATCAGTTGTTTTCCTACGAAGAAGGTTGAGTGCAACAAGTTCAAACTTTCCTTGTTAATGTAATCTAAAAAGATGTGAGTCTTATTAGATTGGCCTCATTTCTACTGTCTTGGTTTAGAAAAGAAACATCTTCATTGCCGAACATTATACTGTGTGATATAAGCTGGTTCGGTCCTAGGAATCACTTGCTTTCCTATGAAGAAGGTTGAGTGCAGCAAGTTCAAACTTTCCTTGTTTGTGTAATCTACGAAGAGGTACAACTAACAAGTTTCACTTCATTTCTAAACTACTTTGTTTAGAAAAGAAACATCTTCATTGCCGAACACTGTACTGTGTGAAATAAGCTACTTCAGTTCGAGGAATCAGTTGTTGTCCTACGAAGAAGGTTGAGTGCAGCAAGTTCAAACATTCCTTGTTAATGTAATCTAAAAAGATCTAGAACTTAGTAGATTGGCTTCATTTCTTCAGTAGTGTGTTTAGAAAAGAAACATCTTCATTGGTGAACCCTGTACTCTGTGAAAAAAAGCTAGTTCCTTTCTAGGAATCAGTTGCTTTCCTACGAAGAAGGTTGAGTGCAGTAAGTTCAAACTTTCCTTGTTTGTGTAATCTATCAAGATGTACAACTTATTTGATTCACCTCATTGCTAAACTACTTTGCTTACAAAACAAACACCTTCATAGCCAAATAATGTACCATGTGAAATTAGCTGTTTCGGTTCTAGGAATCAGTTGCTTTCCTACAAAGAAGGTTGAGTGCAGCAAGTTCAAACTTTCCTAGTTTGTGTAATCTGACAAGATGTATAAGTTAGTAGATTCGCCTCATTTCTAAAGTAGTTTGTTTAGAAAATAAACATCTTCATTTCTGAACCCTATACTGTGTGAAATAAGCTAGTTTGATTCTAGGAATCATTTGCTATCCTACGAAGACGGTTGAGTGCAACAAGTTCAAACTTTCCTTGTTAATGTAATTGAAAAAGATGTACAACTGAGTAGATTGGCCTCATTTCTACAGTACTTTGTTTATAAAACAAACATCTTCATTGCTGAACGCTGGACTTTATGAAATGAGCTAGTTCGGTTCTAGGAATCAGTAGCTTTCCTACGAAGAAGGTTGAGTGTAGCAAGTTCAAACTTTCCTTGTTTGTGTAATCTAAAAGTGGTACAACGTACAAGTTTCACTTAATTTCTAAACTACTTCGTTTAGAAAACAAACATCGTCATTGACAAACACTGTAGTGTGTGAAATAAGCTTATTCGGTACTAGGAATCAGTTGTTTTTCTACGGAGAAGGTTGATTGCAGCAAGTTCAAACTTACCTTGTTAGTGTAATCTAAAAGATGTACAGTTTAACAGATTCACCTCATATCTAAAGTAGTTTGTTGAGAAAACAAACATCTTCATTGCGGAACACTGTACTGTGAGAAAAAACCTTGTTCGGTTCTAGGAATCAGTTGCTTTCCTACGAAGAAGGTTGAGTGCAGCAAGTTCAAACTTTCCTTGTTTATGTAATCTAACAAGATGTACAACTTAGAAGTTTCGCTTCATTTCTAAACTACTTTGTTTAGAAAACAAACATCTTCATTGCCGAACACTGTTCAGTGTGAAATAAGCTAGTTCAGTTGTAGGAATCAGTTGCTTTCCTACGAAGAAGGTTGAGTGCAACAAGTTCAAACTTTCCTTGTTAATGTAATCTAAAAAGATGTACAACTTAGTAGATTGGCCTCATTTCTACAGTAGTTTGTTTAAAAAACAAACATCTTCATTTCCGAACACTATACTGTGTGAAATAAACTAGTTCGGTTTTAGGAATCAGTTGTTTTCCTACGAAGACGGTTGAGTGCAGCAAGTTCAAACTTTCCTTGTTTGTGTAATTTAACAAGATGTACAACTTAGAAGTTTCGCTTCATTTCTAAACTACTTTGTTTAGGAAGTAAACATCTTCATTGCCTAAGACTGTACTGTGTGAAATAAGCTAGTTCTGTTCAAGGAATCAGTTGTTTTCCTACAAAGAAGGTTGAGTGCAGGAAGTTCAATCATTCCTTGTTAATGTAATCTAAAAAGATGTACAACTTAATAGATTCACCTCATTTCTACATTAGTTTGTTTAGAAAAGAAACATATTCATTGCCGAACACTGTACTGTGTGAAAATAGCTAGTTCGTTTCCAGGAATTAGTTGCTTTCCTACAAAGAAGGTTGAGTGCAGCAAGTTGAAACTTTCCTTCTTTGCGTAATCTAACAAGATGTACAACTTATTATATTCCCCTCATTTCTAAACTACTTTGTTTAGATAACAAATACCTTCATTTCCAAATATTGTTCTGTGTGAAATAAGCTGCTTCCGTTCTAGGAAGCAGTTGCTTTTCTGCAGAGATGGTTGAGTGCAGCAAGTTCAAACTTTCCTTGTTAATGTAATCTGAAAAGTTGAACAACTTAACAGATTTACAGCATTTCTAAAGTAGTTAGTTGAGAAAACAAACATCTTCATGGCCCAACACTGTAATGTTTGAAATAAGCTAGTTCGTATCTAGGAATCAGTTGCTTTCCGACGAAGAAGGTTGAGTGCAGCAAGTTCAAACTTTCCTTCTTAATATAATCTAAAAAGAGGTATAACTTAGTAGATTGGCCTAATTTCTACAGTAGTTTAGTAAACAAACAACTTCATTGCCGAACACGGTACTGTCTGTAAAAAGCTAGTTCATTTCTAGGAATCTGTTGCTTTTATATGAAGAAGGTGGAGTGCAACAAGTTCAACCTTTCCTTGTTAATGTAATCTAAAAAGATGTACAACTTAGTAGATTGGCGTCAATTCTACAGTAGTTTGTTTGGAAAGCAAACATCTTCATTGCCAAACACTGTACAGTGTGAAAATAGGTAGTTCGTTCATGGGAATCAGTTGCTTTCCTACGAAGAAGGTTATGTGCAGCAAGTTCAAACTTTCCTAGTTTGCGTAATCTAACAAGATATACAACTTATTAGATTGGCCTCATTTCTAAACTACTTTGTTTAGAAAACAAATACCTTCGTTGCCAAATATTGTACTGTGTGAAATAAGCTGTTTCTATGCTTGGAATCAGTTGCTTTCCTGCGAAGAAGGTTGACTGAGGCAAGTTCAAACTTTCCTTGTTTGTCTAATCTAACAAGATATACAACATAGTAGATTGGCGTCATTTCAACAGTAGTTTGTTTAGAAAACAAACATCTTTATTGCCCAACCCTATACTGTTTGAAATAAGATAGTTCAGTCTAGGAATCAGTTGCTTTCTTACAAAAAAGGTTGAGTGCAACAAGTTCAAACTTTCCTTGTTAATGTTATCTATAGAGATGTACAACTTAATAGATTCACCTCATTTCTAAAATAATTTGTTGAGAAAACAAACACCTTCACTGCCGAACACTGTACTGTGTGAAATAAGATAGTTCATTTCTAGGAATCAGTTGCTTTCCTACAAAGAAGGTTGAGTGCAGCAAGTTCAAACTTTCCTTGTTTGTGTAACCCAACAAGATGTACAACTTACAAGTTTCGATTCATTTCTAAACTACTTTGTTTAGAAAGCAAACATCTTCATTGCCAAATACTGTAATGTGTGAAATAAGCTATTTCGGTTCTAGGAATCAGTTCCTTTCCTACGAAGAATGTTGAGTGCAGCATGTTCAAACTTCCCTTGGTTGTGTAATCTAAAAAGATGTACAACTTACAAGTTTGGATTCATTTCTAAACTATTTTGTTTAGAAAACAAACATCTTCATTGCCAAATACTGTAATGTGTGAATTAAGCTATTTCGGTTCTAGGAATCAGTTGCTTTCCTACGAAAGAACTTTGAGTGCAGCAAATTCAAACTTTCCTTTTAATGTAATCTAAAAGATGTACAACTTCGTAGATTGGCATCATTTCTACAGTAGTTTTTGTTTAGAAAATAAACATCTTCATTGCTGAACCCTTTACTGTGTGAAAATAGGTAGTTCGTTCTAGGATTCAGTTGTTTTCCTACGAAGAAGGTTGAGTGCAGCAAGTTCAAACTTTCCTTACTTGTGTAATCAAAAAGATGTACAACTTATTAGGTTGCCCTCATTTCTAAACTACTTTGTTTAGAAAACAAACACCTTCATTGCCAAACATTGTACTGTGTGAAATAAGCTGTTCTAGGAAAACAAAGAAGGTTGAGTGCAGCAAGTTCAAACTTTCTTGTTTTGTAATCTAACAAGATGTATAAGATTATTCGCCTCATTTCTAAAGTAGTTTGTTTTAGAAACAAACATCTTCATTGCCAAATATTGTACTGTGTGAAATAAAGTTTCAGTTCTAGGACTTCAGCTTTCCTACAAAGAAGGTTGAGTGCAGCAAGTTCAAACTTTCTTGTTAATGTAATCTAAAAAGATGTACAACTTAGTAGATTGGCCTCATTTCTAAAGTAGTTTGTTTAGAAAACAAACATCTTCATTGCCGAACACTGTATGTTTGAAATAAGCTAGTTTGGTTTTAGGAATCAGTAGCTTTTCTCCAAAGAAAGTGCAGCAAGTTCAAAGTTAATGTAATCTAAAAAGATGTACAAACAGTTTCACCTTAAAGTAGTTTGTTTTCTTCATTGCCAAACCCTATACTGTGTGAAATGAGCTAGTTTGGTTCTAGGACTTATTTTCTTTCCTACAAAGAGGCGTTTGAGTGCAACAAGTTCAAACTTTCCTTGTTAATGTAATCTAAAAAGATGTTCAACTTGGTAGATTGGCCTCATTTCTACAGTAGTTTGTTTAAAAACAAACATCTTCATTGCCGAACACTGTACTGTGTGAAATAAGCTAGTTTGGTTCTAGGAATCAGTTGCTTTCCTACGAAGAAGGTTGAGTGCAGCAAGTTCAAACTTTCCTTGTTTGTGTAATCTAACAAGATGTACAACTTGCAAGTTTCGCCTCATTTCTAACTAGTTTGTTTAGAAAACAAACATCTTCATTGCCAAACATTGTAATGTGTGAAATAAGCTGTTTCCGTTCTAGGAATCAGTTGCTTTCCTCCGAAGAAGGTTGAGTGCAGCAAGTTCAAACTTTCCTTGTTTGTGTAATCTAACAAGATGTACAAGTTATTAGATTCGCCTCATTTCTAAAGTAGTTTGTTTAAAAACAAACATCTTCATTGCTGAACCCTGTACTGTGTGAAATAAGCTAGTTTGGTCTAGGAATCAGTTGCTTTCCTACGAAAAAGGTTGAGTGCAGCAAGTTCAAACTTAACTTGTTAATGTAATCTAACAAGATGTACAAGTTAGTAGATTTCTCTCATTTCTAAAGTAGTTTGTTTAGAAAACAAACATCTTCATTGCCAAACACTGTACTGTGTGAAAAAGCCTTTTGGTTCTAGGAATCAGTTGCTTTTCTGCGAAGAAGGTTGAGTGCAGCAAGTTCAAACTTTCCTTGTTTGTGTAATCTAACAAGATGTACAAGTTAGAAGATTAGCCTCATTTCTAAAGTAGTTTGTTTAGAAAACAAACATCTTCATTGCTGAACCCTATACTGTGTGAAATAAGATAGTTCAGTCTAGGAATCAGTTGCTTTCTTACGAAAAAGGTTGAGTGCAACAAGTTCAAACTTTCTTTGTTAATGTAATCTAAAAAGATGTACAACTTAATAGATTCACCTCATTTCTAAAATAATTTGTTGAGAAAACAAACATCTTCATTGCCAAACACTGTACTGTGTGAAATAGCTAGTTCATTTCTAGGAATCAGTTGCTTTCCCTACAAAGAAGGTTGAGTGCAGCAAGTTCAAACTTTCCTTGTTTGTGTAATCTAACAAGATGTACAAGTTAGTAGATTCGCCTCATTTCTAAAGTAGTTTGTTTAGAAAACAAACATCTTCATTGCCGAACCCTATAATGTGTGAAATAAGCTAGTTCAGTTCTAGGAATCAATTCTTTCCTACGAAGAAGGTTGAGTGCAATAAGTTCAAACTTTCCTTGTTAATGTAATAAAAAATATGTACAACTTAGTAGATTGGCCTCATTTCTACAGTAGTTTGTTTAGAAAACAAACATCTTCATTGCCGAACACTGTACTGTGTGAAATAAGCTAGTCCTGTTCTAGGAATCAGTTGCTTTCCTATGAAGTACCTTGAGTGCAGCATGTTCAAACTTTCCTTGTTTGTGTAACCCAAAGAGATGTACAACCTACAAGTTTTGATTCATTTCTAAACTACTTTGCTTAGAAAACAAACATCTTCATTGCCAAATACTGTAATGTGTGAAATAAGCTATTTCGGTTCTAGGAATCAGTTGCTTTCCTACGAAGAAGGTTGAATGCAGCAAGTTCAAAGTTCCCTTGTTAGTGTAATCTATCAAGATGTACAAGTTAGTAGATTCACCTCATTTCTAAACTAGTTTGGTTAGAAAACAAACATCTTCATTCCAAACACTATTCTGTGTGAAATAAGCTAGTTCAGGTTCTAGGAATCACTTGCTTTCCTACAAAGATGGTTGAGTGCAGCAAGTTCAAACTTTCCTGGTTTTGTAATCTAACAAGATGTACAACTTAAAAGTTCCACTTCATTTCTAAACTGCTTTGTTTAGAAAACAAACATCTTCATTGCCAAACACTGTTCTGTGTGAAATAAGTTAGTTCAGTTCTAGGAATCAGTTGCTTTCTTATCAAGAAGGGTTGAGTGCATCAAAGTTCAATCTTTCCTTGTTAATGTAATCTAAAAGATGTACAACTTAGTAGATTGGCGTCATTTCTACAGTAGTTTGTTTGGAAAACAAACATCTTCATTGCCAAACACTGTACTGTTTGAAAATAGGTAGTTCGTTCATGGGAATCAGTTGCTTTCCTACAAAGAAGGTTAGTGCAGCAAGTTCAAACTTTCCTAGTTTGCGTAATCTAACAAGATGTACAACTTATTAGATTGGCCTCATTTCTAAACTACTTTGTTTAGAAAACAAACACCTTTATTGCCAAATATTGTACTGTGTGAAATAAGCTGTTTCTATTCTAAAGGAATCAGTTGCTTTCCTGCAAAGAAGGTTGAGTGCAGCAAGTTCAAACTTTCCTTGTTTGTCTAATCTAACAAGATGTACAAATTAGTAGATTGGCCTCATTTCAACAGTAGTTTGTTTAGAAAACAAACATCTTTATTGCCCAACCCTATACTGTTTGAAATAAGATAGTTCAGTCTAGGAATCAGTTGCTTTCTTACAAAAAGGTTGAGTGCAACAAGTTCAAACTTTCCTTGTTAATGTTATCTATAGAGATGTACAACTTAATAGATTCACCTCATTTCTAAAATAATTTGTTGAGAAAACAAACACCTTCACTGCCGAACACTGTACTGTGTGTAAAAAGATAGTTCATTTCTAGGAATCAGTTGCTTTCCTACAAAGAAGGTTGAGTGCAGCAAGTTAAAACTTTCCTTGTTTGTGTAACCCAACGAGATGTACAACTTACAAGTTTCGATTCATTTCTAAACTACTTTGCTTAGAAAACAAACATCTTCATTGCCAAATACTGTAATGCGTGAAATAAGCTATTTAGGTTCTAGGAATCAGTTGCTTTCCTACGAAGAAGGTTAAGTGCAGCAAGTTCAAACGTTCCTTGTTTGTGTAACCCAACAAATTGTACAACTTACAAGTTTTGATTCATTTCTCAACTACTTTGTTTAGAAAACAAACATCTTCATTGCCAAATAATGTAATGCGTGAAATAAGCTATTTCGGTTCTAGGAATCAGTTCCTTTCCTACAAAGAAGGTTGAGTGCAGCATGTTCAAACTTCCCTTGTTTTTGTAACCCAAAGAGATATACAACGTACAAGTTTAGATTCATTTCTAAACTACTTTGCTTAGAAAACAAACATCTTCATTGCCAAATACTGTAATGTGTGAATTAAGCTATTTCGGTTCTAGGAATCAGTTGCTTTCCTATGAAGAAGGTTGAGTGCAGCAAGTTCAAAGTTCCCTTGTTTGTGTAATCTATGAAGATGTACAAGTTAGTCGATTCACCTCATTTCTAAACTAGTTTGTTGAGGAAACAAACATCTTCATTCCCAAACCCTATTCTGTGTGAAATAAGGTAGTACGGATGTAGGAATCACTTTCTTTCCTACGAAGAAGGTTGAGTGCAGCAAGTTCAATCTTTCCTTGTTTGTGTAATCTAACAAGATGTATAACTTAAAAGTTCCACTTCATTTCTAAACTGCTTTGTTTAGAAGACAAACATCTTCATTGCCAAACACTGTTCTGTGTGAAATAAGCTAGTTCGGTTCTAGGAATCAGTTGCTTTCCGTCGAATAACTTTGAGTGCAGCAAATTCAAACTTTCCTTGTTAATGTAATCTAAAAAGATGTACAACTTAGTACATTGGCATCATTTCTACACTAGTTTGTTTAGAAAACAAACATCTTCATTGCCGAACCCTTTACTGTGTGAAAATAGGTAGTTTGTTTCTAGGATTCAGTTGCTTTCCTACGAAGAAGGTTGAGTGCAGCAAGTTCAAACTTTCCTTACTTCCGTAATCAAAAAAGATGTAGAACTTATTAGGTTGCCCTCATTTCTAAACTACTTTGTTCAGAAAACAAACACCTTCATTGCCAAATATTATACTGAGTGAAACAACCTGTTTCTATTCTAGGAAATCAGTTGCATTCCTACAAAGAAGGTTGACTGCGGCAAGTTCAAACTTTCACAGCTTGTGTAATCTAACAAGATGTATAAGATAGTAGATTCGCCTCATTTCTAAAGAAGTTTGTTTAGAATACAAACATCTTCATTGCCGAACCCTATACTGTGTGAAATGAGCTAGTTTGGTTCTAGGAATTATTTTCTTTCCTACGAAGACGTTTGCGTGCAACAACTTCAAACTTTCCTTGTTAATGTAATCTAAAAAGATGTTCAACTTGGTAGATTGGCCTCATTTCTACAGTAGTTTGTTTAGTAAACAAACATCTTCATTGCCGAACACTGTACTGTGTGAAATAAGCTAGTTTGGTTTTCAGAATCAGTAGCTTTTCTCCGAAGAAGGTTGAGTGCAGCAAGTTCAAACTTTCCTTGTTTGTGTAATCTAACAAGATGTACAACTTGCAAGTTTCGCTACACTTCTAACCTAGTTTTTTCAGAAAACAAACACCTTCATTGCCAAACATTGCAATGTGTGAAATAAGCTGTTTCCGTTCCAGAAATTAGTTGCTTTCCTACGAAGAAGGTTGAGTGGAGCAAGTTCAAACTTTCCTAGTTTGTGTAATCTAACAACATGTATAAGTTATTTGATTCGCCTCATTTCTAAAGTAGTTTCTTTAGAAAACAAACATCTTCATTGCTGAACCCTATACTGTGTGAAATAAGCTAGTTCGGTCTAGGAATCAGTTGCTTTCCTACGAAGAAGGTTGAGTGCAGCAAGTTCAAACTTTCCTTGTTAATGTAATCCAAAAAGATGTACAAATTAGTAGATTGCTCTCATTTCTAAACTACTTTGTTTAGAAAACAAACACCTTCATTGCCAAATATTTTACTGTGTGAAATAAGCTGTTTTGGATCTAGGAATCAGTTGCTTTTCTGCGAAGAAGGCTTAGTGCAGCAAGTTCAAAATTTCGTTGTTTGTCTAATCTAACAAGTTGTACAACATAGAAGATTGGCGTCATTTCAACAATAGTTTGTTTATAAAACAAACATCTTCATTGCCGAACCCTATACTGTGTGAAATAAGATAGTTCGGTCTAGGAATCAGTGGCTTTCTTACGAAAAAGGTTGAGTGCAACAAGTTCAAACTTTCTTTGTTAATGTAATCTAAAAAGATGTACAACTTAATAGATTCACCTCATTTCTAAAATAATTTGTTGAGAAAACAAACATCTTCATTGCCGAACACTGTACTGTGTGTAAACAGCTAGGTCATTTCTAGGAATCAGTTGCTTTCCTACGAAGAAGGTTGAGTGCAGCAAGTCAATCATCCCTTGTTTGTGTAACCTAACAAGATGTACAAGTTAGTAGATTCACCTCATTTCTAAAGTAGCTTGTTTTGAAAACAAACATCTTCATTCCTGAACCTTGTACTGTGTGAAATAAGCTAGTTCGGATCTAGGAATCACTTGCTTTCCTACTGAGAAGGTTGAGTGCAGCAAGCTCAATCTTTCCTTGTTTGTGTAATCTAACAAGATGTACAACTTACAAGTTTCGCTTCATTTCTAAACTATTTTGTTTAGAAGAGAAACATCTTCATTGCCAAACACTGTACTGTGTGAAATAAGGTAGTTCAGTTGTAGGAATCAGTTGCTTTCCTAAAAAGAAGGTTGAGTGCAGCAATTTCAAACTTTCATTGTTTGTGTAACCTAGCAATGTACAACTTACAAGTTTCGTTTCATTTCTACACTATTTTGTTTGGACAACAAACACCTTCTTTGCCCAATACTGTAATGTGTGAAATAAGCTAGTTCGGTTCTAGGAATCAGTTGTTTTCCTACTAAGAAGGTTCAGTGTGGCAAGGTCAAACTTTCCTTGTTTGTGTAATCTAACAAGATGTACAACTTCCAAGTTTGGCTTCATTTCTAAACCACTTTGTTTAGAAAACAAACATATTCATTGCTGACAACTGTACTGTATGAAATAATCTACTTTGGTTCTAGCAATCAGTTGCTTTTCTACTGAGAAAGTTGCGTGCAGCAAGTTCAAACTTTCCTTGTTATTGTAATCTAAAAAGATGTACAGGTTAATAGATTCACCTCATTTCTTAAGGAGTTTGTTGAGAAAACAAAAATCTTCATGGCCGAACACTGTACTGTGAAATAAGCTAGTTCGGTTCTAGGAATCAGTTGCTTTCCTAGTAAGATGGTTGAGTGCAGCAAGTTCAAATGTTCCTTTTTTTGTAATCTAACAAGATGTACAACTTACAAATTCCGCTTCATTCTAAATTACTTTGTTTAGAAAACAAACATCTTCATTGCCGAATGCTGTACTGTGTGAAATAAGCTATTTCGGTTGTAGGAATCACTTGCTTTCTTATGAAGAAGGTTGAGTGCAGCAAGTTCAAACTTTCCTTGTTAATGTAATATAAAAAGATGTACAACTTAGTAGATTGGAGTCATTTGTACAGTAGTTTCTTTAGAAAACAAACATCTTCCTTGCCGAACCCTGTACTGTTTGAAAATAGCTAGTTCGTTTCTAGGAATCACTTGCTTTCCTACAAAGAAGGTTGAGTGAGCAAGTTCAAACTTTCCTTGTTTGCGTAATCTAACAAGATGAACAACTTATTAGATTTGCCTCATTTCTAAATGACTTTGTTTAGAAAACAAACACCTTTATTGCCAAATATTGTACTGTGTGAAATAAGCTGTTTTGATTCTAGGAATCAGTTGCTTTCCTGCCAAGAAGGTTGAGTGCAGCATGTTCAAACTTTCCTAGCTTGTGTAATCTAACAAATTGTATAAATTAGCTGATTTTCCTCCTTTCTAAAGTAGTTTGTTTAGAAAACAAACATCTTCATTGCTGAATGCTATACTGTGTGAAATAAGGTAGTTCGGTCTACGAAGAAGTTGCTTTCCTACGAAAAAGGTTGAGTGCAACAAGTTCAAACTTTCCATGTTAATGTAATCTAAAAAGATATACAACTCAGTTGATTGGCCTCATTTCTACTGTAACTTGTGCAAACTTTCCTAGTTTGTGTAATCTAACAAGATGTATAAGTTCGTAGGTTGGCCTCATTTCTAAAGAAGTTTGTTCAGAAAACAAACATCTTCATTTCTGAACCCTATACTGTGTGAAATAAGCTACTTCAGTTCTAGGAATCAGTTATTTTCCTATGAAGAAGGTTGAGTGCAACAAGTTCAAACTTTCCTTGTTAATGTAATATAAAAAGATGTACAACTTAGTAGATTGGAGTCATTTGTACAGTAGTTTCTTTAGAAAACAAACATCTTCCTTGCCGAACCCTGTACTGTTTGAAAATAGCTAGTTCGTTTCTAGGAATCACTTGCTTTCCTACAAAGAAGGTTGAGTGAGCAAGTTCAAACTTTCCTTGTTTGCGTAATCTAACAAGATGAACAACTTATTAGATTTGCCTCATTTCTAAATGACTTTGTTTAGAAAACAAACACCTTTATTGCCAAATATTGTACTGTGTGAAATAAGCTGTTTTGATTCTAGGAATCAGTTGCTTTCCTGCCAAGAAGGTTGAGTGCAGCATGTTCAAACTTTCCTAGCTTGTGTAATCTAACAAATTGTATAAATTAGCTGATTTTCCTCCTTTCTAAAGTAGTTTGTTTAGAAAACAAACATCTTCATTGCTGAATGCTATACTGTGTGAAATAAGGTAGTTCGGTCTACAAAGAAGTTGCTTTCCTACGAAAAAGGTTGAGTGCAACAAGTTCAAACTTTCCATGTTAATGTAATCTAAAAAGATATACAACTCAGTTGATTGGCCTCATTTCTACTGTAACTTGTGCAAACTTTCCTAGTTTGTGTAATCTAACAAGATGTATAAGTTCGTAGGTTGGCCTCATTTCTAAAGAAGTTTGTTCAGAAAACAAACATCTTCATTTCTGAACCCTATACTGTGTGAAATAAGCTACTTCAGTTCTAGGAATCAGTTATTTTCCTATGAAGAAGGTTGAGTGCAACAAGTTCAAACTTTCCTTGTTAATGTAATATAAAAAGATGTACAACTTAGTAGATTGGAGTCATTTGTACAGTAGTTTCTTTAGAAAACAAACATCTTCCTTGCCGAACCCTGTACTGTTTGAAAATAGCTAGTTCGTTTCTAGGAATCACTTGCTTTCCTACAAAGAAGGTTGAGTGAGCAAGTTCAAACTTTCCTTGTTTGCGTAATCTAACAAGATGAACAACTTATTAGATTTGCCTCATTTCTAAATGACTTTGTTTAGAAAACAAACACCTTTATTGCCAAATATTGTACTGTGTGAAATAAGCTGTTTTGATTCTAGGAATCAGTTGCTTTCCTGCCAAGAAGGTTGAGTGCAGCATGTTCAAACTTTCCTAGCTTGTGTAATCTAACAAATTGTATAAATTAGCTGATTTTCCTCATTTCTAAAGTAGTTTGTTTAGAAAACAAACATCTTCATTGCTGAATGCTATACTGTGTGAAATAAGGTAGTTCGGTTTTGGAAGTTGCTTTCCTACGAAAAAGGTTGAGTGCAACAAGTTCAAACTTTCCATGTTAATGTAATCTAAAAAGATATACAACTTAGTTTGATTTTGGCCTCATTTCTACTGTAACTGTGAAATAAAGCACAGTTCAAACTTTCCTAGTTTGTGTAATCTTACAAGATGTATAAGATTAGTAGGTTGGCCTCATTTCTAAAGAAGTTTGTTCAGAAAACAAACATCTTCATTTCTGAACCCTATACTGTGTGAAATAAGCTACTTCGGTTCTAGGAATCAGTAATTTTCCTATGAAGAAGGTTGAGTGCAACAAGTTCAAACTTTCCTTGTTAATGTAATCTAAAAAGATGTACAACTTAGTAGATTGGCCTCATTTCTACAGTAGTTTGTTTAAAAACAAACATCTTCATTGCCGAACACTATACTGTGTGAAATAAGTTTGGTTCTAGGAATCAGTTGCTTTCCTACGAAGAAGGTTGAGTGCAGCAAGTTCAAACTTTACTAGGTTGTGTAATCTAACAAGATGTACAACTTACAAGTTTAGCTTCATTTCTAAGGTAGTTTGTTTAGAAAACAAACATCTTAATTACCAAATATTGTACTGTGTGAAATAAGCTGTTTAGGTTCTAGGAATAAGTTCCTTTGCTAAGAAGAAGGTTTAGTGCAGCAAGTTTAAACTTTCCTTGTTTGTACAATCTAACAAGATGTACAACTTTCAAGTTTGGCTTCATTTTCTCAACTTCTTTGTTTAGAAAACAAACACCTTCATTGCCGAACACTGTACTGTGTAAAATAAGCTAGTTTGGTTCTAGGAATCAGTTTCTTTTCTACAGAGATGTTTGAGTGCAGCAAGTTCAAACTTTCCTTGTTTGTGTAACCTAATGATGTTCAACTTACAAGTTTCGTTTCATTTCTAAACTACGTTGTTTGAAATACAACCACCCTCATTGCTCAATACTGTAATGTGTGAAATAAGCTACTTCAGTTCTAGGAATTTGTTGCTTTCCTATGAAGAAGGTTGAGTGTGGCAAGGTCAAACTGTCCTTGTTTGTGGAATCTAACATGATGTACAACTTACAAGTTTCTCTTCATTTTTAAACTACTTTGTTTAGAAAACAAACATCTTCATTGCTGACCACTGTACTGTGTGAAATAAGCTAGTTCAGTTCTAGGAATCAGTTGCTTTTCTACGGAGATGGTTGCTTGCAGCAAGTTCAAACTTTCCATGTTTGTGTAATCTAACAAGATGTACAACTTACAAGTTCCGCTTCATTTCTAAACTACTTTGTTTAGAAAACAAACATCTTCATTGCCGAACATTGTACTATGTGAAATAACCTAGTTCGGTTCTAGGAATGAGTTGCTTTCCTACGAAGAAGGTTGAGTGCAGCAAGTTCAAACTTTCCTTGTTTGCATAATCTAACAAGATGTACAATTTATTAGATTAGCCTCGTTTCTAAACTACTTTCTTTAGAAAAAAAACACCTTCATTGCCAAATATTGTACCGTGTGAAATAAGCTGTTTTGATTCTCGGAATCAGTTGCTTTCCTGCGAAGAAGGTTGAATACAGCAAGTTCAAACTTTCCTATTTTGTGTAATCTAACAAGATATATAAGTTCCTAGATTAGCCTAATTTCTAAAGTAGTTTGTTTAGAAAACAAGCATCTTCATTGCCGAACCCTATACTGTGTGAAATAAGCTAGTTCGGTTCTAGGAATCAGTTATTTTCCTACGAAGAAGGTTGAGTGCAACAAGTTCAAACTTTCCTTGTGTATGTAATCTAAAAAGATGTACAATATAGTAGATTGGCCTAATTTCTACAGTAGTTCGTTTAAAAAACACACATCTTCATTGCTGAACCCTATACTGTGGGAAATAAGTAGTTTGGTTCTAGGAATCAGTTGCTTTCCTAAGAAGAAGGTTGATTGCAGCAAGTTCAAACTTTCCTGGTTTGTGTAATCAAACAAGATGTACAAATTACAAGTTTAGCTTCATTTCTAAACTACTTTGTTTAGAAAACAAACACCTTTATTTCCAAATATAGTACTGTGTTACAGAAGCTGTTTCAGTCTAGAAATCACTTATTTTACTATGAAGAAGGTTGAGTGCAACAAGTTCAAACTTTCCATGTTAATGTAATCTAAAAAGATGTACAACTTAGTAGATTGGCCTCATTTCTACAGTAGTTTGTTTGAAAAACAAACGTCCTCATTGCCGAACACTACAGTGAGTGAAATAAGCTAGTTCGGATCTAGGAATCAGTTGCTTTCCTTCGAAGAAGGTTGAGTGCAGCAAGTTCAAACTTTCCATATTTCCATAATTTATATCTAAGAAGATACAAAACATAGAAGTTTTGTTTCATTTCTAAACTACTTTGTTTAGAAAACAAACATCTTCATTGCTAAATATTGTAATGTGTGAAATCAGCTATTTCAGTTCCAGGAATCAGTTGCTTTCTACGAAGAAGGTTGAGTGCAGCAAGTTCAAACATTTCCTTGTTTGTGTAATCTAACAAGATGTACAAGTTAGTAGATTAGCCTCATTTCTAAAGTAGTTTGTTGAGAAAACAAACATCTTCATTGCTGAACCCTGTACTGTGTGAAATAAGCTAGTTCGTTTCTAGGAATCAGTTGCTTTCCTACAAAGAAGGTTGAGTGCAGCAAGTTCAAACTTTGCTTGTTTCTGTAATCTAACAAGAGGTACAACTTATTAGATTCACCTCATTTCTAAACTATTTTGTTTAGAAAACAAACATCTTCATTGCCAAATATTTTACTGTGTGAAATAAGCTGATTTGGTTCTAGGAATCAGTTGCTTTCCTACAAAGAAGGTTGAGTGCAGCAAGTTCAAACTTTCCTTGTTTGTGTAATCTAACAAGATGTACAAGTTAGTAGATTCTCCTCATTTCTAAAGTAGTTTGTTTAGAAAACAAACATCTTCATTGCGAACACTGTACTGTGTGAAATAAGCTAATTCGGTTCTAGGAATCACTTGCTTTCCTACTGAAGAAGGTTGAGTGCAGCAAGTTCAAACTTTCCTTGTTTGTGTAATCTAACAAGATGTACAATTTACAAGTTTCGCCTCATTTCTAAACTAGTTTGTTTAGAAAACAAACATCTTCATTGCCAAACATTGTACTGTGTGAAATAAGCTGTTTCAGTTCTAGGAATCAGTTGCTTTCCTACAAAAGAAGGTTGAGTGCAGCAAGTTCAAACTTTCCTTGTTTGTGTAATCTAACAAGATGTACAAGTTAGTAGATTCGCATCATTTCTAAAGTAGTTTGTTTAGAAAACAAACATCTTCTTTGCTGAACACATACTGTGTGAAATAAGCGGTTTCGGTTCTAGGAATCATTTGCTTTCCTACAAAGAAGGTTTAGTGCTAAAAGTTCAAACTTTCCTTGTCAATGTAATCTAACAAGATGTACAAGTTAGTAGATTTGCCTCATTTCTAAAGTAGTTTCTTTAGAAAAAAACATCTTCATTGCTGAACACTGTACTGTGTGAAATAAGCTAGTTCGGTTCTAGGAATCAGTTGCTTTCCTACGAAGAAGGTTCAGTGCAGCAAGTTCAAACTTTCATATTTCCATGTTTTATATCTAAGAAGATACAAGTTAGAAGATTTGCCTCATTTCTAAACTACTTTGTTTAGAAAACAAACATCTTTTTTGCTAAACATTGTACTGTGTGAAATAAGCTATTTCAGTTCCAAGAATCAGTTGCTTTCCTACAAAGAAGGTTGAGTGCAGCAAGTTCAAACTTTCCTTGTTTGTGTAATCTAACAAGATGTACAAGTTAGTAGATTAGCCTCATTTCTAAAGTAGTTTGTTTAGAAAACAAACATCTTCATTGCCGAACATTGTACTGTGTGAAAATAAGCTCATTCGGTTCTGGGAATCAGTTGCTTTCCTATGAAGAAGGTTGAGTGCAGCAAGTTCAAACTTTCCTTGTTTGTGTAATCTAACAAGATGTACAACTTAGTAGATTCGCCTCATTTTCTAAACTAGTTTGTTTAGAAAACAAACATCTTCATTGCCAAACATTGTACTGTGTGAAATAAGCTGTTTCGGTTCTAGGAATAAGTTGCTTTCCTACAAAGAAGGTTGAGTGCAGCAAGTTCAAACTTTCCAAGTTTGTGTAATCTAACAAGATGTATAAGTTAGTAGATTCGCCTCATTTCTGAAGTAGTTTTTTGAGAAAACAAACATCTTCATTGCCGAACCCTATACTGTGTGAAATAAGCTAGTTTCGGTTCTAGGAATCAGTTGCTTTCCTACAAAGAATGTTGAGTGCAACAAGTTCAAACTTTCCTTGTTAATATAATCTAAAAAGATGTACAACTTAGTAGATTGGTCTCATTTCTACAGTAGTTTTCTTTTGAAAACAAACATCTTCATTGCGAACATTGTACTGTGTGAAAAAGCTATTCGGTTCTAGGAATCAGTTGCATTCCTACGAAGAAGGTGGAGTGCAGCAAGTTCAAACTTTCCTTGTTTGTGTAATCTAACAAGATGTACAACTTACAAGTTTTGCTTCATTTCTCAACTACTTTGTTTAGAAAACAAACATCTTCATTTCCAAACATTGTACTGTGTGAAATAAGCTGTTTAGGGTTCTAGGAATCAGTTTGCTTTTCTCCAGAGATGGTTGAGTGCAGCAAGTTCAAACTTTCCTTGTTAATGTAATCTATAAAGATGTACAAGTTAACAGATTCACCTCATTTCTAAAGTAGTTTGTTGAGAAAACAAACATCTTCATTGCTGAACACTGTACTGTGTGAAATAAGCTAGTTGGTTCTAGGAATCACTTGCTTTAGTTTACAAAGACGATTGAGTGCAGCAAGTTCAAACTTTCCATGTTTGTGTAATCTAACAAGATGTACAACTTATTAGATTCGCTTCATTTCTAAAGTACTTTTTGTTTAGAAAACAAACATCTTCATTGCCGAACACTGTACTTTGTGAAATAAACTAGTTCGGTTCTAGGAATCAGTTGCTTTCCCACAAAGAAGGTTGAGTGCAGAAAGTTCAAACTTTCCTTGTTAATGTAATCTAAAAGAGGTACAACTTAGTAGATTGGCCTCATTTCTAACAGTAGTTTGTTTAGAAAACAAACATCTTCATTGCCAAACATTGTACTGTGTGAAATAAGCTATTTTCGGTTCTAAGAATCAGTTGCTTTCCTACGAAGAAGGTTGAGTGCAGCAAGTTCAAACTTTCCTTGTTTGTGTAATCTAACAAGATGTACAAGTTAGTAGATTGGGTCTCATTTCTAAAGTAGTTTGTTTAGAAAACAAACATCTTCATTGCTGAACCCTGTACTGTGTGAAATAAGCTGGTTCAGTTCTGGGAATCACTTGCTTTCCTACAAAGAAGGTTGAGTGCAGCAAGTTCAAACTTTCCTTGTTTGTGTAATCTAACAAGATGTACAAGTTATTAGATTCGCTTCATTTCTAAACTAGTTTGTTTAGAAAACAAACATCTTCATTGCCAAACATTGTACTGTTTGAAATAAGCGGTTTTGGTTCTTGGAATCACTTGCATTCCTAAAGAAGATGGTTGAGTGCAGCAAGTTCAAACTTTCCTAGTTTGTGTAATCTAACAAGATGTACAAGTTAGTTGTTTTGCCTCATTTCTAAAAGTAGTTTGTTGAGAAAACAAACATCTTCATTGCCGAACCCTGTACTGTGTGAAATAAGCTAGTTCGGTTCTAGGAATCAGTTGCTTTCCTACAAAGAAGGTTGAGTGCAACAAGTTCAAACTTTTCCTTGTTAATGTAATCTAAAAAGATATACAAGTTAGTAGATTGGCCTCATTTCTAACAGTAGTTTCTTTTGTAAAAAAACAAACATCTTTATTGCAGAACATTGTAATGTATGAAATAAGCTAGTTGGTTCTAGGAATCAGTTGTTTTCTACAAAAGAAGGTTGAGTGCAGTCTTCAGTTCAAACTTTCCTTGTTTGTGTAATCTAACAAGATGTACAACTTAATAGACACACCTCATTTCTAAAGTAGTTTCTTGAGAAAACAAAACATCTTCATTGCCGAACAGTGTACTGTGTGAAATAAGCTAATTCAGTTCTCAGATCACTTGCTTTCCTACAAAGAAGGTTGAGTGCAGCAAGTTCAAACTTTACTTGTTTTTGTAATCTAACAAGATGTACAAGTTAAACAGTTTCGCCTCATTTCTAAAGTAGTTTGTTTGGAAAACAAACATCTTCATTGCCGAACATTGTACTGTGTGAAATAAGCTCATTCAGTTCTAGGAATCATTTGCTTTCCTACAAAGAAGGTTGAGTGCAGCAAGTTCAAACTTTCCTTGTTTGTGTAATCTAACAAGATGTACAAGTTACAGATTTGCCTCATTTCTAAAGTAGTTTGTTTGAGAAAACAAACATCTTCATTGCCGAACATTGTACTGTGTGAAATAAGCTAGTTTGGTTCTAGGAATCAGTTGCTTTCCTACAAAGAAGGTTGAGTGCAGCAAGTTCAAACTTTCCATGTTTGTGTAATCTAACAAGATGTACAACTTAGTAGATTTTCCTCATTTCTAAAGTAGTTTGTTTTGAAAAACAAACATCTTCATTGCCAAACACTGTACTGTGTGAAATAAGCTAGTTCGGTTCTAGGAATCAGTGGATTTCCTACAATGTAAAAATGTTGAGTGCAGAAAGTTCAAACTTTCCTAGTTTGTGTAATCTAAAAGATGTACAAGTTAGTAGATTGGCCTCATTTCTAAAGTAGTTTGTTTCAGAAAACAAACATCTTCATTGCCAAACACTGTACTGTGTGAAATAAGCTTATTCGGTTCTAGGAATCAGTTGCTTTCCTACAAAGAAGGTTGAGTGCAGCAAGTTCAAACTTTCCTTGTTAGTGTAATCTAACAAGATGTACAACTTAGTAGATTCGCCTCATTTCTAAAGTAGTTTGTTTAGAAACAAACATCTTCATTTCCAAACATTGTACTGTGTGAAATAAGCTGTTTTGGTTCTAGGAATCAGTTGCTTTCCTACAAAGAAGGTTGAGTGCAGCAAGTTCAAACTTTCCTAGTTTGTGTAATCTAACAAGATGTACAAGTTAGTAGATTCACCTCATTTCTAAAGTAGTTTGTTTAGAAAACAAACATCTTCATTGCCAAACATTGTACTGTGTGAAATAAGCTAATTCGGTTCTAGGAATCATTTGCTTTCCTAAGAAGAAGGTTGAGTGCAGCAAGTTCAAACTTTCCTTGTTAATGTAATCTAACAAGATGTACAACTTAGTAGATTCGCCTCATTTCTAAAGTAGTTTGTTGAGAAAACAAACATCTTCATTGCCGAAAATTGTACTGTGTGAAATAAGCTAATTTGGTTCTAGGAATCAGTTGCTTTCCTACAAAGAAGGTTGAGTGCAGCAAGTTCAAACTTTCCTTAGTTTGTGTAATCTAACAAGATGTACAACTTATTAGATTCACCTCATTTCTAAACTAGTTTGTTTAGAAAACAAACATCTTCATTGCCTCAACATTGTACTGTGTGAAATAAAGCTGATTTAGTTCTAGGAATCAGTTGCTTTCCTACAAGAAGGTTGAGTGCAGCAAGTTCAAACTTTCCCTTGTTTGTGTAATCTAACAAGATGTACAAGTTAGTAGATTCTCCTCATTTCTAAAGTAGTTTTTGTTGAGAAAACAAACATCTTCATTGCTGAACACTGTACTGTGTGAAATAAGCTCATTCGGTTCTAGGAATCACTTGCTTTCCTACAAAGAAGGTTGAGTGCAGCAAGTTCAAACTTTCCTAGTTTGTGTAATCTAACAAGATGTACAAGTTAGTAGGTTCGCCTCATTTCTAAAGTAGTTTCTTGAGAAAACAAACATCTTCATTGCCGAACATTGTACTGTGTGAAATAAGCTCATTCGGTTCTAGGAATCACTTGCTTTCCTACAAAGAAGGTTGAGTGCAGCAAGTTCAAACTTTCCTTGTTTGTGTAATCTAACAAGATGTACAAGTTAGTAGATTCGCCTCATTTCTAAACTACTTTGTTTAGAAAACAAACATCTTCATTGCCAAACATTGTACTGTGTGAAATAAGCTGTTTGGTTCTAGGAATCACTTGCTTTCCTACAAAGAAGGTTGAGTGCAGCAAGTTCAAACTTTCCTTGTTTGTGTAATCTAACAAGATGTACAAGTTAGTAGATTCGCCTCATTTCTAAAGTAGTTTCTTGAGAAAACAAACATCTTCATTGCCGAACATTTTACTGTGTGAAATAAGCTAATTCGGTTCTAGGAATCAGTTATTTTCCTACAAAGAAGGTTGAGTGCAGCAAGTTCAAACTTTCCTAGTTAATGTAATCTAAAAAGATGTACAAGTTAGTAGATTCGCCTCATTTCTAAAGTAGTTTCTTGAGAAAACAAACATCTTCATTGCTGAACCCTGTACTGTGTGAAATAAGCTAGTTTGGTTCTAGGAATCAGTTGCTTTCCTAAAAGAAGGTTGAGTGCAGCAAGTTCAAACTTTCCTTGTTTGTGTAATCTAACAAGATGTACAAGTTACAAGTTTGCTTCATTTCTAAACTAGTTTGTTTAGAAAACAAACATCTTCATTTCCAAACATTGTACTGTGTGAAATAAGCTAATTCGGTTCTAGGAATCACTTATTTTTCCTACAAAGAGTTGAGTGCAGCAAGTTCAAACTTTCCTAGTTTGTGTAATCTAACAAGATGTACAACTTAGTAGATTGGCCTCATTTCTAAAGTAGTTTGTTTGAAAAACAAACATCTTCATTGCCGAACATTGTACTGTGTGAAATAAGCTAGTTCGGTTCTAGGAATCACTTGCTTTCCTACAAAGAAGGTTGAGTGCAGCAAGTTCAAACTTTCCTAGTTTGTGTAATCTAACAAGATGTACAAGTTAGTAGATTTGCCTCATTTCTAAAGTAGTTTGTTTAGAAAACAAACATCTTCATTGCCAAAACATTGTACTGTGTGAAATAAGCTAGTTCAGTTTCTAGAATCACTTGCTTTCCTACAAAGAAGGTTGAGTGCAGCAAGTTCAAACTTTCCTAGTTTGTGTAATCTAACAAGATGTACAAGTTAGTAGATTCGCCTCATTTCTAAAGTAGTTTCTTGAGAAAACAAACATCTTCATTGCAGAACATTGTACTGTGTGAAATACTATTTTGGTTCTAGGAATCACTTGCTTTCCTACAAAGAAGGTTGAGTGCAGCAAGTTCAAACTTTCCTAGTTTGTGTAATCTAACAAGATGTACAAGTTAGTAGATTCGCCTCATTTCTAAAGTAGTTTTTTGAGAAAACAAACATCTTCATTGCCGAACATTGTACTGTGTGAAATAAGCTCATTCGGTTCTAGGAATCACTTGCTTTCCTACAAAGAAGGTTGAGTGCAGCAAGTTCAAACTTTCCTAGTTTGGGTAATCTAACAAGATGTACAAGTTAGTAGATTCGCCTCATCTCTAAAGTAGTTTCTTGAGAAAACAAACATATTCATTGCCGAACATTGTACTGTGTGAAATAAGCTAATTCGGTTCTAGGAATCACTTGCTTTCCTACAAAGAAGGTTGAGTGCAGCAAGTTCAAACTTTCCTAGTTTGTGTAATCTAACAAGATGTACAAGTTAGTAGATTCGCCTCATCTCTAAAGTAGTTTCTTGAGAAAACAAACATATTCATTGCCGAACATTGTACTGTGTGAAATAAGCTCTTTCGGTTCTAGGAAACACTTGCTTTCCTACAAAGAACGTTGAGTGCAGCAAGTTCAAACTTTCCTAGTTTGTGTAATCTAACAAGATGTACAAGTTAGGAGATTCGACTCATTTCTAAAGTAGTTTCTTGAGAAAACAAACATCTTCATTGCCGAACATTGTACTGTGTGAAATAAGCTAATTCGGTTCTAGGAATCACTTGCTTTCCTACAAAGAAGGTTGAGTGCAGCAAGTTCAAACTTTCCTAGTTTGTGTAATCTAACAAGATGTACAAGTTAGTAGATTCGCCTCATTTCTAAAGTAGTTTCTTGAGAAAACAAACATCTTCATTGCTGAACATTGTACTGTATGAAATAAGCTAGTTCAGTTCTAGGAATCACTTGCTTTCCTACAAAGAAGGTTGAGTGCAGCAAGTTCAAACTTTCCTAGTTTGTGTAATCTAACAAGAAGATACAAGTTAGTAGATTTGTTTCATTTCTAAAGTAGTTTGTTTGAGAAAACAAACATCTTCATTGCTAAACATTGTACTGTGTGAAATAAGCTATTTCAGTTCTAGGAATCAGTTGCTTTCCTACAAAGAAGGTTGAGTGCAGCAAGTTCAAACTTTCCTTGTTTGTGTAATCTAACAAGATGTACAAGTTAGTAGATTAGCCTCATTTCTAAAGTAGTTTGTTTAGAAAACAAACATCTTCATTGCCGAACATTGTACTGTGTGAAATAAGCTAGTTCGGTTTCTAGGAATCAGTTGCTTTCCTACAACAAAGAAGGTTGAGTGCAGCAAGTTCAAACTTTCCTTGTTTGTGTAATCTAACAAGATGTACAAGTTATTAGATTCGCCTCATTTCTAAACTAGTTTGTTTAGAAAACAAACATCTTCATTGCCAAACATTGTACTGTGTGAAATAAGCTGTTTTCGGTTCTAGGAATCAGTTGCTTTCCTACAAAGAAGGTTGAGTGCAGCAAGTTCAAACTTTCCAAGTTTGTGTAATCTAACAAGATGTACAAGTTAGTTAATTCGCCTCATTTCTAAAATAGTTTTTTAGAAAACAAACATCTTCATTGCCGAACCCTGTACTGTGGGAAATAAGCTAGTTCGGTTCTAGGAATCAGTTGCTTTCCTACAAAGAAGGTTGAGTGAAACAAGTTCAAACTTTCCTTGTTAATGTAATCTAAAAAGATGTACAAGTTAGTAGATTGGTCTCATTTCTACAGTAGTTTGTTTTGAAAACAAACATCTTCATTGCCGAACATTGTACTGTGTGAAATAAGCTATTCGGTTCTAGGAATCAGTTGCTTTCCTACAAAGAAGGTTGAGTGCAGCAAGTTCAAACTTTCCAAGTTTGTGTAATCTAACAAGATGTACAAGTTAGTAGATTTGCTTCATTTCTAAACTAGTTTGTTTAGAAAACAAACATCTTCATTGCCAAACATTGTACTGTGTGAAATAAGCTGTTTAGGTTTTAGGAATCAGTTGCTTTTCTCCAGAGATGGTTGAGTGCAGCAAGTTCAAACTTTCCTTGTTAATGTAATCTAATAAAGATGTACAAGTTAGTAGATTCACCTCATTTCTAAAGTAGTTTGTTGAGAAAGCAAACATCTTCATTGCTGAACACTGTACTGTGTGAAATAAGCTAGTTGGGTTCTAGGAATCACTTGCTTTCTTACAAAGGTTGAGTGCAGAAAGTTCAAACTTTCCATGTTTTGTAATCTAACAAGATGTACAAGTTATTAGATTCGCCTCATTTCTAAAGTAGTTTGTTTAGATAACAAACATCTTCATTGCCGAACACTGTTTGTGAAATAAACTAGTTCGTTTCTAGGAATCAGTGGCTTTCCCACAAAGAAGGTTGAGTGCAGAAAGTTCAAACTTTCCTTGTTAATGTAATCTAAAAAGATGTACAACTTAGTGGATTGGCCTCATTTCTACAGTAGTTTGTTTAGAAAACAAACATCTTCATTGCCAAACATTGTACTGTGTGAAATCAGCTATTTCGGTTCTAGAATCAGTTGCTTTCCTACGAAGAAGGTTGAGTGCAGCAAGTTCAAACTTTCCTTGTTTGTGTAAATTAACAAGATGTACAAGTTAGTAGATTAGTCTCATTTGTAAAGTAGTTTGTTTAGAAAACAAACATCTACATTGCTGAACCCTGTACTGTGTGAAAATAGCTGGTTCATTTCTGGGAATCAGTTGCTTTCCTACGAAGAAGGTTGAGTACAGCAAGTTCAAACTTTCCTTGTTTGTGTAATCTAACAAGATGTACAAGTTATTAGATTCGCCTCATTTCTAAACTACTTTGTTTAGAAAACAAACACCTTCATTGCCAAATATTGTACTGTGTGAAATAAGCGGTTTTGGTTCTTGAAATCAGTTGCATTCCTACGAAGATGGTTGAGTGCAGCAAGTTCAAACTTTCCAAGTTTGTGTAATCTAACAAGATGTATAAGTTAGTTGTTTTGCCTCATTTCTAAAGTAGTTTGTTTAGAAAGCAAACATCTTCATTGCCGATCCCTGTACTGTGTGAAATAATCTAGTTCGGTCTAGGAATCAGTTGCTATCCTACGAAGAAGGTTGAGAGCAACAAGTTCAAACTTTCCTTGTTAATATTATCTAAAAATATATACAACTTAGTACATTGGTCGCATTTCTACAGTAGTTTCTTTACAAAACAAATATCTTTATTGCAGAACACTATAATGTATGAAATAAGCTAGTTCGGTTCTAGGAATCAGTTGTTTTCTACGGAGATGTTTGAGTGCAACACGTTCAAACTTTCCTTGTTTATGTAATCTAAAAAGATGTACAACTTAATAGACTCACCTCATTTCTAAAGTAGTTTGTTGAGAAAACAAACATCTTCATTGCCGAACAGTGTACTGTGTGAAATAAGCTAGTTCAGTTCTCAGAATTGGTTGCTCTCCTACGAAGAAGGTTGAGTGCAGCAAGTTCAAACTTTACTTGTTTTTGTAATCAAACAAGATGTACAACCTATAAGTTTCGCTTCATTTCTCAACTACTTTGTTTGGAAAACAAACACCTTCGTTGCCAAGTATTGTAGTGTGTGAAATAAGCTGTTTCGGTTCTAGGAATCATTTGCTTTTCTCCGGAGATGGTTGAGTGTAGCAAGTTCAAACTTTCCTTGTTAATGTAATCTAAAATGATGTACAACTTTACAGATTCACCTCATTTCTAGTTTGTTGAGAAAACAAACATCTTCATTGCCGAACAATGTACTGTGTGAAATAAGCTCGTTCGGTTCTAGGAATCACTTGGTTTCCTACGAAGATGGTTGAGTGCAGAAAGTTTAAACTTTCCATGTTTGTGTAATCTAACAAGATGTACAACTTATTAGATTCGCCTCATTTCTACAGTAGATGCTTTAGAAAACAAACGTCTTAATTGCCGAACACTGTAATGTATGATATAAGCTAGCTCGGTTCTAGGAATCAGTGGATTTCCTACTAAGAATGTTGAGTGCAGAAACTTCAAACTTTCCTTGTCAATGTAATCTAAAAAAATGTACAACTTAGTAGATTGGCCTCATTTCTACAGTAGCTTGTTCAGAAATCAAACATCTTTATTGCCAAACACTGTAATGTGTGAAAATAGCTTATTCGTTTCTAGGAATCAGTTGCTTTCCTATGAAGAAGGTTGAGTGCAGCAAGTTCAAACTTTCCTTGTTAGTGTAATCTAACAAGATGTACAACTTATTAGATTCGACTCATTTCTAAACTACTTTGTTTAGAAAACAAACATCTTCATTTCCAAACATTGGACTGTGTGAAATGAGCTGTTTTGTTTATAGGAATCAGGTGCTTTCCTTCAAGAAGGTTGAGTGCAGCAAGTTCAAACTTCCCTAGTTTGTGTAATCTAACAAGATGTACAAGTTAGTTGATTCACCTCATTTCTACAGTAGCTTGTTTAGAAAACAACCATCTCCATTGCCAAACCCTATACTGTGTGAAATAAGCTAGTTCGGTTCTAGGAATCATTTGCTTTCCTACGAAGAAGGTTGAGTGCAACAAGTTAAAAGTTTCCTTGTTAATGTAATCTAAAAAGATGTACAACTTAGTAGATTGGCCTCATTTCTACAGTAGTTTGTTTAAAAAGCAAACATCTTCATTGCCAAACAAGATATTGTGTGAAATAAGCTAGTTTGGTTCTAGGAATCATTTGCTTTCCTACGAAAAAGGTTGAGTGCAGCAACTTCAAAAATTCCTAGTTTGTGTAATCTAACAAGATGTACAACTTATTAGATTCGACTCATTTATAAACTACTTTGTTTAGAAAACAAACACCCTCATTGCCAAATTATGTATTGTGTGAAATAAGCTGATTTAGATCTAGGAATCAGTTGCTTTCCTGAGAAGAAAGTTGAGTGCAGCAAGGTCAAAATTTCCTTGTTAATGTAATCTAAAAAGATGTACAACTTATTAGGTTCACCTCATTTCTAAAGTAGTTTGATGAGAAAACAAACATCTTCCTTTCCAAACACTGTACTGTGGGAAATAAGCTAGTTAGGTTTAAGGAATCAGTTATTTTCCTACGAAGAAGGTTGTGTACAGCAAGTTCAAACATTCCTTGTTAATGTAATCTAAAAAGATGTACAAGTTAGTAGGTTCACCTCATTTCTAAAGTAGTTTGTTGAGAAAACAAACATCTTCCTTTCCAAACACTGTACTGTGTGAAATAAGCTGGTTCGGTTCTAGGAATCAGTTGCTTTCCTACGAAGAAGGTTGAGTGCAGCACGTTCAAACATATCTTGTTTGTGTAATATAACAAGATGTACAACTTACATGTTTCGATTCATTTCTAAACTACTTTGTTTAGAAAAGAAACATCTCCATTTTCGAACACTTTAATGTGTGAAATAAGCTAGTTTGGTTCTAGGAATCAGTTGAATTTTTACAGAGATGGTTGAGTGCAACAAGTTCAAACTTTCGTTGTCAATGTAATCTAAAAAGATGTACCTCTTAGTAGATTGGCATCATTTCTACAGTAATTTATTTAAATACAAACATAATCATTACAGAACACTATACTGTGTGAAATAAGCTAGTTCGCTTCTAGGAATCAGTTGCATTTCTACGGAGATGGTTGAGTGGGACAAGTTCAAACTTTCCCCTGTTAATGTAATCTAAAAAGATGTAGATCTTAATTGATTCACCTCATTTCTAAAGAAGTTTGTTGAGAAAACAAACATCTTCATTGCCGAACAATATACTGTGTGAAATAAGCTAGTTCAGTGCTAGGAATCTACGAAGAAGGTTGAGTGTAGTAATTTCAAACTTTCCTTTTTTGTGTAATCTAACAACATGTACACCTTACAAGTTTTGCTTCATTTCTAAACTACTTTGTTTAGAAATCAAACACCTTCATTGCCGAACACTGTACTGTGTGAAATAAGCTAGTTCGGTTCAAGGATTCAGTTATTTTTCTATGAAGAAGGTTGTGTGCTGCAAGTTCAAATATTCCTTGTTAATGGAATCTAAAAAGATGTACAACTTAGTAGGTTCACCTCATTTCTCAAGTAGTTTGTTGAGAAAGCAAACGTCTTCATTGCCGAACACTGTACTGTGTGAAATAAGCTGGTTCGGTTCTAGGAATCATTTGCTTTCCTACGAAGAGGGCTGATTGCAGCAAGTTCAAACTTTCCTAGTTTGTGTAATCTCACAAGATGTATGTTAGTAGATTCGACTCATTTCTAAAGTAGTTCTTTTAGAAAACAAACATCTTCATTTCCACACCCTATACTGTGGGAAATAAGCTAGTTCATTTCTATGAATCAATTGCTTTCCTATGAAGAAGGTTGAGTCCAGGAAGTTCAAACTTTCCTTGTTTGTGTAATCTAACAAGATGTACACCTTACAAGTTTCGCTTCATGTCTAAACTGCTTTGTTTAGAAAACAAACACCTTCATTGCCGAACACTGTACTGTGTGAAATAAGCTATTTTGGTGCTAGTAATCAGTTGCTTTCCCACGAAGAGGGTTGACTGCAGAAAGTTCAAACTTTCCTTGTTTGTGTAATCTAACAAGATGTACACCTTACAAGTTTCACTTCATTTCTAAACTACTTTGTTTAGAAAACAAACACCTTCATTGCCGAACACTGTACTGTGTGAAATAATCTAGTTCGGTTCAAGGAATTAGTTATTTTCCTACGAAGAAAGTTGAGTGCAGCAAGTTCAAACATTCCTAATTAATGTAATCTAAAAAGATGTACCACTTTGTAGATTGTCCTCATTTCTACAGTAGTTTGTTTAACAAACAAACATCTTCATTGCCAAACGCTATACTGTGTGAAAATAGCTACTTTGTTTCTAGGAATCAGTTGCTTTCCTACTAAGAAGGTTGAGTGCAGCAAGTTCAAACTTTCCTTGTTTGCGTAATCTGACAAGATGTACAACTTATTAGATTCGCCTCATTTCTAAACTACTTTGTGTAGAAAATGAACACCTTCATTGCCAAATATTGTACAGAGTGAAATAAGCTGTTTTGGTTCTAGGAATAGGTTGCTTTCCTGCGAAGAAGGTTGAGGGCAACAAGGACAAACATTCCTAGTTTGTGTAATCTAACAAGATGTATATGTTAGTTGATTTGCCTCATTTCTAAAGTACTTTGTTTAGAACACAAACATCTTCATTGCTGAACCCTATACTGTGTGAAATAAGCTAGTTCGGTACAGGAATCAGTTGCTTTTCAACGAAGAAGGTTGAGTGCATCAAGTACAAACTTTCTTTGTTAATTTAATCTAAAAAGATGTACAACTTAATAGATTCACCTCATTTCTAAAATAGTTTGTTGAGAAAAGAAATATCTTCATTGCCGAACACTGTACTGTATGAAATAAGCTAGTTCTGTTCTAGTAATCAGTTGCTTTCCTACGAAGAAGGTTGAGTGCAGCAAGTTCAAACATTCCTTGTTTGTGTAATCTTACAAGATGTACAACTTACAAGTTTTGATTCATTTCTAAACTACATTGTTTAGAAAAGAAACATCGCCATTTTCAAACACTTTAATGTATGAAATAAGCTAGTTCGGTTCTAGGAATCAGTTGCATTTTCACGGTGATGTTTCAGTGCAACAAGTTCAAACTTTCCTTGTGAATGTAATCTAAAAAGATGTACAATTTAGTAGATTGGCCTCATTTCTACAGTAGTTTGTTTAAAAAACAAACATCTTCATTGAAGAACACTATACTGTGTGAAATAAGTTAGTTTGGTCTAGCAAACAGTTCCTCTCCTAAGAAGAAGGTTGAGTGCAACAAGATCAAACATTCCTTGTTAATGTAATCTAAAAAGATGTACAACTTAGTAGATTGGCGTCATCTCTTCAGTAGTTTGTGTAGAAAGCAAACATCTTCATTGCCAAACCCTGTACTGTGTGAAAATAGCTAGTTCGTTTCTAGGAATCAGTTGCTTTCCTACGAAGAATGTTGAGTGCAGCAAGTTCAAATTTTCCTTGTTTGTGTAATCTAACAAGATGTATATGTTAGTTGATTCACCTAATTTCTAAAGTAGTTTGTTTACAAAACAAACATCTTCATTGCTGAACACTGTACTGTGTGAAATAAGGTGGTTCGGTTCTAGAAATCAATTGCTTTCCTACGAAGAAGGTTGAGTGCAGCAATTTCAAACTTTCCAAGTATGTGTAATCTCAAAAGAAGTATAAGTTAGTAGATTTGCCTCATTTCCTAAGTAGTTTTTTAGAAAACAAACATCTTCATTGCCAAACCCTATACTGTGTGAAATAATCTTATTTGGTTCTAGGAATCAGTTGTTTTCCAAGGAAGAAGTTCAAACGTTCCTTGTTAATGAAGAATGCAACAAGTTCAAACATTCCTTGTTAATGTAATCTAAAAAGATGTACCACTTAGTAGATTGGCCTCATTTCTCCAGTAGTTTGTTTAAAAAACAAACATCTTCAGTGAAGAACACTATACTGTGTGAAATAAGCTAGTTCGGTTCTAGGAATCAGTTTCTTTCCTACAAAGAAGGTTGAGTGCAGCAAGTTCAACCTTTCCTTGTTAATGTAATCTAAAAATATGGACAACTTAGTAAATTGGCCTCATTTCTACAGTAGTTTGTTTAGAAAACAAACATCTTCATTGCCGTACACTGTACTGTGTGAAATAAGCTAGTTTGGTTCTCGGAATCAGTTGCTTTCCTACAAAGAAGGTTGAGTGCAGCAAGTTCAAACTTTGCTACTTTGTGTAATCTCACACAATATATAAGTTTGTACATTTGGCTCATTTCTAAAGTAGTTTGTTTAGAAAACAGACATTTTCATTGCCAAACACTGTACTGTGTGAAATAACCTAGTTTGGTTCAAGGAATCCGTTGTTTTCATATGAAGAAGGTTGAGTGCAGGAAGTTCAAACATTCTTTGTTAATGTAATCTAAAAAAGATGTACAACTTAGTGCATTGGCCTCATTTGTACAGTAGCTTGTTGAGAAAACAAACATCTTCATTGCCGAACACTGTACTGTGTGAAATAAGCTGTTTGGTTCTAGGAATCAGTTGCTTTCCTACGAAGAAGGTTGAGTGCAGCAAGTTCAAACTTTCCTAGTTTGTGTAATCTCATAAGATGTATAAGTTAGTAGATTCGCCTCATTTCTAACGTAGTTGGTTTAGAAAACAAACATCTTCATTGCCACACCCTATACTGTGTGAAATAAGCTAGTTCGGTTCTAGGAATCATTTGCTTTCCTACGAAGAAGGTTGAGTGCAGCAAGTTCAAACTTTCCTTGTTTGTGTAATCTAACAAGAAGTATAAGTTAGTAGATTCGCCTCATTTGTAAAATAGTTTGTTTAAAAAACAAACATCTTCAATCCCGAACCCTATTCTGCGTGAAATAAGCTAGTTCAGTTCTAGGTATCATTTGCTTTCCTATGAAGAAGGTTGAGTGCAACAAGTTCAAACTTTCCTTGTTAATGTAATTTTAGAAGATGTACAATTTAGTAGATTGGCCTCATTTCTACAGTAGTTTGTTTAGAAAACAAACATCATCATTGCCCAACACTGTAATGTGGGAAATAAGTTAGTTCGGTTCTAGGAATCAGTTGCTTTCCTACGAAGAAGACTGAGTGCAACAAGTTCAAACTTTCCTTTTTAATCAAAAAAGATGTAAAACTTAGTACATTGGCCTCATTTCTACAGTAGTTTGTTTAGAAAACAAACATCTTCATTGCAGAACACTGTACAGTGTGAAATAAGCTAGTTCGGTTCTAGGAATTAGTACCTTTCCTACGAAGAATGTTGAGTGCAGCAAGTTCAAAAATTCCTTCTTACTGTAATCTAAAAAGATGTACAACTAAGTAGATTGGAGTCATTTCTTCAGTAGTTTCTTTAGAAAACAAAGATCTTCTTTGCCGACACTGTACTGTGTGAAATAAGCTACTTCGGTTCTAGGAATCAGTAGCTTTCCTACGAAGAAGGCTGAGGACAGCAAGTTGAAACATTCCTTGTGAATGCAATCGAAAAAGATGTACAACTTAGTAGATTGGCGTCATATCTTCAGTAGTTTCTTTAGAAAACAAACATCTTCAATGCCGAACCCTGTACTGTGTGAAAATAGCTAGTTCGTTTCTAGGAATCAATTGCTTTCCTATGTAGAAGGTTGAGTGCAGCAAGTTCAAACTTTCCTTGTTTGTGTAATCTAACAAGATATACAACTTATTAGATTCGCCTCATTTCTAAACTTCTTTGTTTAGAAAACAAACACCTTCATTGCCAAATATCGTACTGTGTGAAATAAGCTGTTTCGGTTCTAGGTGTCAGTTCCTTTCCTACAAAGATGGTTGAGTACAGCAAGTTCAAACTTTCCTAGTTTGTGTAATCTAACAAGATGTATAAGGTAGTAGATTCGCCTCATTTCTAAAGTAGTTTGTTTAGAAAACAAACATCTTCAATCCCGAATCCTATACTTTGTGAAATAAACTAGTTCGGTTCTAGGAATCCTTTGCTTTCCTACGAAGAAGGCTGAGTGCAACAAGTTCAAACTTTCCTTGTTAAGGTAATTTTAGAAAATGTACAACTTAGTAGATTGACCTCATTTCTACAGTAGTTTGTTTAGAAAACAAACATCTTCTTTGCCGAACACAGTACTGTGTGAAATAAGCTAGTTCGGTTCAAGGAAACAGTAGCTTTCCTATGAAGAAGGTTGAGTGCAGCAAGTTCAAACACTCCTTGATACTGTTATCTAAAAAGATGTACAACTTAGTAGATTGGCATCCTCTGTTCAGTATTTTGTTTAGAAAACAAACATCTTCATTGCCCAACCCTGTACTGTGTGAAAATAGCTAGTTCGTTTCTAGTAATCAGTTGCTTTCCTGTGAAGAAGTTTGAGTGCAGTAAGTTCAAACTTTCCTTGTTTGTGTAATCTAACAAGATGTATATGTTAGTTGATTCGCCTCATTTCTAAAGTAGTTTGTTTAGAAAACAAACATCTTCATTGCCAAACACTGTACTGTGTGAAATAAGCTGGTTCGGTTCTAGGAATCAATTGCTTTCCTACGAATATGGTTGAGTGCAACAAGTTGAAACTTTCCTTGTTAATGTAATCTACAAAGATGTACAACTTAGTAGATTGGCCTCATTTCTACAGTAGTTTGTTTAAAAAGCAAACATGTTCATTGTCACACCCTATACTGTGTGAAATAAGCTAGGTCGGTCCTAGGAATCATTTGTTTTCCTACGAAGAAGGGTGAGTGCAACAAGTTCAAACATTCCTTGTTAATGTAACCTAAGAAGATGTACCACTTAGTAGATTGGCCTCATTTCTACAGTAGTTTGTTTAAAAAACAAACATCTTCATTGCCGAACACTGTACTGTGTGAAATAAACTAGTTTGGTTCTAGGAATCAGTTGTATTTCTACGGAGATGGTTGAGTGCAACAAGTTCAAACTTTCCTTGTCAATGTAATCTAAAAAGATGTACAACTTATTAGATTCGCCTCATTTGTAAACTACTTTATTTAGAAAACAAACACGTTCATTGCCAAATATTGTACTGTTTGAAATAAGCTGTTTTGGTTCTAGGAATCAGTTGCTTTCCTACAAAGAAGGTTGAGTGCAGCAAGTTAAAACTTTCCTAATTTGTGTAATATAAGAAGATGTATAAGTTAGTAGATTCGCCTCATTTCTAAAGTAGTTTTTTCAGAAAACAAACATCTTCATTCCCGAACCCTATACTGTGTGTGATAAGCTAGTTCGGTTCTAGGAATCATTTGCTTTCCTACGAAGTAGGTTGAGTGCAGCAAGTTCAAACTTTTCTTGTTTGTGAAATCTAACAAGGTGTACAACTTACATGTTTCGCTTCATTTCTAAACTACTTTGTTTAGAAAACAAATATCTTCATTGCCAAACATTGTAGTGTGTGAAATAAGCTAGTTAGGTTCTAGGAATCAGTTGCTTTCCTACGAAGAAGGTTGAGTGCAGCAAGTTCAAACTTTCCTTGTTAATGTAATCTAAAAAAATGTACAACTTAGTAGATTGCCGGCATTGCTACAGTACTTTGTATAGAAACCAAACATCTTCATTGCCGAATCCTTTAAGGTGTGAAAATAGCTAGTTCTTTTGTAGGAATCCCTTGTTTTCCTACGAACAAGGTTGAGTGCAGCAAGTTCAAACTTTCCTAGTTTGTGTAATCTACCACCATGTATAATTTCCTTGATTCGCCTCCTTTCCAAAGTAGTCTGTTTAGAAAACAAACGTCTTCATTGCCGAACCATTTCCTGAGTGAAATAAGCTAGTTCGGTCTAGGAATCATTTGCTTTCCTACGACGAATGTTGAGTGCTACAAGTTCAGACTTTCCTTGTTAATGTAATCTAAAAAGTTGTACAACTTAGTAGATTGGCCTCGTTTCTACAGTAGCTTGTTTAGAAAACAAACATCTTCATTGCCGAACACTGTACTGTGTGAAAATGCTTGTTCAGTTCTAGGAATCAGTAGCTTTCCTACGAAGAAGTTTGAGCGCAGCAAGTTCAAACTTTCACTGTTTGTGAAATCTGACAAGATGTACAACTTGCAAGTTTCCCATCATTTCTAAACTAGTTTGTTTAGAAAACAAACATCTTCATCACTGAATACTGTACTGTGTGAAATAAGCTAATTCGGTTCTAGGAATCAGTAGCTTTCCTATGAAGAAGGTTGAGTTCAGCAAGTTCAAACTTTCCTTGTTAATGTAATATAAAAAGATGTACAACTTAGTAGATTGCGGTCATTTCTACAGTAATTTGTTTAGAACATAAATATCTTCATTGCCGAACACTATACTGTGTGAAATAAGCTAGATCCGTTCCAGTATTCAGTTGCTTTCTTACGAAGAAGGCTGAGTGCATCAAGGTCAAACTTTCCCTGTTTGTGTAATGTAACAAGATGTACAACTTAAAAGTTTCATTATCATTGCCAAATAATGTACTGTGTGAAATAAGCTGTTTCTGTTTTGGAATCAGTTGCTTTGCTACAAAGAAGGTTGCGTGCAGCAAGTCAAATATTCCTTTTTTGTGTAACCTAACAAGATGTACAACTTACAACTTTCGCTTCATTTCAAAAACTACTTTGTTTAGAAAACAAACATCCTCATTGCTGAACACTGTTCTGTGTGAAATAAGCTATTTTGGTTCTAGGAATCAGTTGCTTTCCTACGAAGAACGTTGAGTGCAGCAAGTTCAAACTTTCCTTGTTAATGTCATCTAAACAGATGTACAACGAGTAGACTGTCGTCATTTTCACAATTGTTTAGAAAACAAACATCTTCATTGCCAAACCCTGTACTGTGTGAAATTAGCTAGTTCGTTTCTAGGAATCAGATGCTTTCCTACGAAGAAGGGTGAGTACAGCAACTTCAAACTTTCGTTGTTTGTGTAATCTAACAAGATGTACAACTTACTAGATTCACCACATTTCGGAACTACTATGTTTAGAAAACAAACACCTTCATTACCAAATATTGTCCTGTGTGAAATAAGCTATTTTCGTTCAAGGAATCATTTGCTTTCCTCCGAAGAAGGTTGAGTGCAGCAAGTTCAAACTTTCCTAGTTTGTGCAATCTAACAAGATGTATAACTTAGTTGACTCGCCTCATTTCTACAGTAGCTTTTTTAGAAAACAAACATCCTCATTTCCGAACCCTATACTGTGTGAAATAAGCTAGTTCGGTCTAGGAATCAGTTTCTTTCCTACGACGAAGGTTGAGTGCTATAAGTTCAAACTTTCCTTGTTAATGTAATCTAAAAAGATGTACTATTTAGTAGATTGGCCTCATTTCTACAGGGGCTTGTTTAGAAAAGAAACATGTTCAATGCCAAACACTGTACTGCGTGAAATAAGCTAGTTCAGTTCTCGGAATCAGTTGCTTTCCTACTAAGAAGGTTGAGTGCAGCAAGTTCAAACTTTCCTTGTTTGTATAATCTAACAAGATATACACTTACAAGTTTCGCTTCATTTCTAAAGTACTTTGTTTAGAAAATGAACATCTTCATTGCCAAACACTGTAATGTGTGAAATAAGCTAGTTCATTCTAGGAATCAGTTGCTTTCCTACAAAGAACGTTGAGTGCAGCAAGTTCAAACTTTCCCAGTTTGTGTAATCTAACAAGATGTATGAGTTAGTTGATTCACCTCCTTTCTAAAGTAGTCTCTTTAGAAAACAAACACCTTCATTGCCGAACCCCATACTGTGTGAAATAAGTTGGTTCGCTCTAGGAATCAGGTGCATTCCTACGAAGAAGGTTGAGTGCCACAAGTTCAAACTTTCCTTGTTAATGTAATCTAAAAAGATGTACAACTTAGTAGATTGTTCTCATTTCTACAAAAGTTTGTTTAGAAAACAAACATCTTCATTGTCGAACACTGTACTGTGTGAAATAAGCTAGTTCGGTTCTAGGAATCAGTTGCTTTCCTACGAAGACTATTGAGTGCAACAAGTTCAAACTTTCATTGTTTGTGTAATCTAACAAGATGTACAACTTACACGTTTCGCTTCATTTCTAAACTACTTTGTTTAGAAAACAAACATCTTATTCACAGAACACTGTGCTGTGTGAAATAAGGTAGTTCAGTTCGAGGAATCAGTTGTTTTCCTACAAAGAAGGTTGAGTCCAGCAAGTTCAAACTTTCCCAGTTGGTGTAATCTAACACGATGTATCAATTGTTAGATTCGCCTCATTTCTACAGTAGCTTGTTTACAAAACAACGATGTTCATTGCTGAACCCTATAATGTGTGAAATTAGCTAGTTTGGTCTAGGAAGGTCTAGGAAGTTGCTTTCCTATGAAGGTTGAGTGCAACAAGTTCAAACTTTCCTTGTTAGTGTAATGTAAAAAGATGTACAACTTAGTAGCTTGGCCTCATTTCTACAGTAGCTTGTTTAGAAAAAAAAAATCTTCATTGCCGAACACTGTACTCTGTGAAATAAGGTAGTTCTGTCTAGGAATCAGTTGCTTTCCTACGAAGAAGGTTGAGTGCAGCAAGTTCAAACTTTCACTGTTTGTGTAATCTAAGAAAACGTACAACTTACAAGTTTCACTTCATTTGTAAAATCCTTTTTTAGAAAACAAACATCTTCATTGCCAAATATTGTACTGTGTGAAAAAAGTATTTCAGTTCTAGAAATCAGTTTCTTTCATACGAAGAAGTTTTAGTGCAGCAAGTTCAAACTTTCCTAGTTTGTGTAATCTATCAAGTTGTATAAGATAGTTGATTCGCCTCCTTTCTAAAGTAGTTTGTTTAGAAAGCAAACATCTTCATAGCCGAATGCTCTACTGTGTGACATAAGCTAGTTCGGTTCTAGTAATCATTTGCTTTCTTACTAAGAAGGTTGAGTGCAGCAAGTTCAAACTTTCCTTGTTAATATAATCTAAAAAGATGTACAACTTGGTAGATTGGCGTCATTTCTACAGTAGTTTGTTTAGAAAACAAACATCTTCGTTTCTGAACCCTGTACTGTGTGAAAATAGCTAGTACGTTTCTAGGAATCAGTTGCTTTCCTACGAAGAAGGCTGAGTGCAGCAAGTTCAAACGTTCCTTGTTAATGTAATCTAAAAAGATGTACACCTTAGTAAATTGGCCTCATTTCTACAGTAGTTTGTTTAAAAAACAAAGATCTTCATTGCCGAACACTATGCTGTGTGAAATAAGCTAGTTAGGTTCTAGGAATCCAGTTGCTTTACAATGAAGAATCTTGGGTGCAGCAAGTTCAAACTTTTCCTGTTTGTGTAATCTAACAATATGTACAACTTACAAGTTTCGCTTCATTTGTAAACTACTTTGTTTAGAAAACAAACATCTTCATTGCCGAACACTGTACTGTTTGAAATAAGTAGTTCCGTTCAAGGAATCAGTTTTTTTCCTATGAAGAAAGTTGAGTGCAGCAAGTTCAAACATTCCTTGTTAATGTAATCTAAAAAGATGTACAACTTAGTAGATTGGCGTCATTTCTTCAGTAGTTTCCTTAGAAAACAAACATCTTCATTTCCGAATCCTGTACTGTGTGAAAATAGTTAGTTCATTTCTAGGAATCAGTTGCTTTCCTACGAAGAAGATTGAGTGCAGCAAGTTCAAACTTTTCTTGTTTCTGTAATCTAACAAGATGTACAACTTACAAGTTTCACTTCATTTCCAAACTGTAGAGAGCTGCGAGGTGCTGCGCCTTAAAGATGGTGCTGGCTTCTGCCTTCCGCCTTCCTGATGGCGAGTGCTCTCCTGGATAAACAAGTCCTTATTTGGCTTGGGCCGTGATCTAGGCTTGCTTCCGCATATGTGGACCTATCTGCATTCACCACGTGGCACACCAGGGTTGGCTGTTCAAAGGCTTCTTAAGCTTTGGGTGGGCTTGTCCCGGGAGGAGGTGAGTGAGTCAGTCAGTCAGTGAGTGAGGGAGGCAGTCAGTGAGTGAGTGAGTGAGTCAGTCAGAGAGTGAGGCAGTCAGGGCAGTGAGTGAGTGAGTGAGTGAGTCAGGCAGTCAGTGAGTCAGTCAGTGAGTGAGGCAGTCAGGGCAGTGAGTGAGTGAGTCAGGCAGTCAATGAGTGAGTGAGTGAGTGAGTGAGTGAGTCAGTCAGTCAGTGAGTGAGTGAGTGAGTGAGTGAGTCAGTCAGTCAGTGAGTCAGTGAGTGAGTGAGGGGGCAGTGAGTCTGTGGGTCAGTGAGTGAGTGAGTGAGTCAGTGAGTCAGTGAGTGAGTGAGTGAGGGAGTCAGAAGTCAGTCAGTCAGTCAGTCAGTCAGTCAGAAGATTGTTTAAGGGGTCAGAAGATTGTTCAAGGTTCCTGAATAAACTGCTGAAAGAAGAGTCCGAGTGTTGCGTCTTCCTTGCTGGTCGAGGCGGACGCGACACCAAACTACTTTGTTTAGAAAACAAACATCTTCATTTCCGAATCCTGTACTGTAGGAAATAAGCTAGTTCGTTTCTAGAAATCAGTTGCTTTCCTACGAAGAAGGTTGAGTGCAGCAAGTTCAAACTTTCCTTGAATGTGTAATCAACCAAGATGTACAACTTACAAGTTTCACTTCATTCCTAAACTACTTTGTATAGAAAAGAAACATCTTCATTGCCGAACACTGTAATGTGTGAAATAAACTAGTACGGTTCTAGGAATCAGTTGCTTTTCTACGGAGATGGTTGAGTGCAACAAGTTCAAACTTTCCTTGTTAATGTAACCTAAAAAGATGTATAGCTTAATAGATTCACCTACTTTCTAAAGTAGTTTGTTGAGAAAACAAACATGTTCATTTTCGAACATTGTAATGTGTGAAATAAGCTAGTTCAGTTCTAGGAATCAGTTGCTTTCCTACAAAGAAGGTTGAATAAAGCAAGTTGAAACTTTCCTTGTTTGTGTAATCTAACAAGATGTACAATTTACAAGTTTTGCTTCATTTCTAAACTACTTTGTTTACAAACCAAACATCTTCATTGCCCATCACTGTCCTGTTTGAAATAAGCTAGTTTGGTTATAGTAATCAGTTGTTTTCCTTCGAAGAAGGTTGAGTGCAGCAAGTTCAATCCTTGTTTGTGTGATCTAACAAGATCTACAATTTATTAGTTTCGCCACATAATCTTTTTTTATTATTGTTTTTTATTGACTTTTATACTCACATACAAAGAAAAAGCCCACATGGTATTTCCCTTCCCTCCCCCCATTCCCCTTTAGAACTCAAGTCTCCATCATATCCCCTCCCTGTCTCCATTAGTCTCTCTTTTAATTTGATGTCATCATCTTTTTCTTCTATTTTGAGGGTTTTCCAAAGGTATTCCTAGGCACTGCAAGGTCATGCATATGTAGGCCAATTTCTGTCTGGACAGTTGCATTGTAAGTGGTTATACCCTTCCTTTGGCTCTTCCATTCTATCCACCCCCTCTTCCGCAATGGTCCCTGAGCCTAGTAGGGTGTGACCGAGGTGTTTCAGTGCTGGGCACTCCTCCATCCCTTCTTCTCAGCACTATGTTGCCTTTTGAGTCATCCCAGGGGTCATCACCGTCTTAAAAGAGAAGCTTCTCTAACCAGAAGTGAGAGTAGCGTTAATATGTGAATATGAACATTAAGTGTAGTGCTTTTAGGGCAGCTTGGTGGGAATAATATATACATTTAGTCAGATGAGAGCAGGCTTATACCCGTAAGGCTCATGACCTCACCTACCAAAGACTTTTACTTAGGTTTTTCAGTACCAGGTATGTATTCCCGCCGGTAGAGAGGGCCTTCAGTCCAATTATGGAGCAGTTGGTTACCCCAAGAATAGACATGCCACTATTGCACCCGTTTAGTCATTGGGCCTGTCTGGCCAAGCTTGAATATTTAGCATCAAGTGTTTTCACTGTAGATGACTTCTGTCTCCCATACGCTGCATGCAATGCAGCTTTTTCCAGCTTTCAGTTGGCTGGTCTACAGGGAGAAGATTTTCTGCTCCACACCAGGTTGCTTTCTCAGTGACCATGCTTCTCAGGCATGAGATGTCTTCAGCAATAGGGTCTTACTATCTGTTTCTCTAGGGAAACCAAGGGCTTTGGCAAGAGCCTTTAATGTTTTGGAGGCTACCGGGAACTTCCTTGGCCAACAACTCACTGGAAGGTATTCCATCCCAAGTACTGAAAATTTTCTAGTAACAGTCTACAGCTTCTAGACGTGCCCTTATTCAAAAAAACAATTTTACATAAGTCTTATTCACAATATCTTGAGTTTAGATTGACCCTCCCCCTGCCCTTCTTGTATGCATTCTCTTCCCATGGCCTCACTTAGAACATTCCCCTCCCTGAAATCAGTTCTTCTACTTACATATGTGCATTACCATACACTTAAGTCCTTCCCTTTCCTCACTCCCTTATAGCCTTTTACCAGCTTACTGGTTTCTGGTACCTATTTTTGGTTCCAGTTCACACACAAGTCTATACATTGGTAGCTAGGATCCACATATGAGAGAGAACATGTGATGTTTGGCTTTCTGAGCCTGGGTTACCTCATTTAGTATAAACCTTTCCAGATCCATCCATTTCCCTGCAAATTGCATAATTTCGTTTTTCTTTACCGCTGAATAGAACTCCATTGTGTAAAAGTACCACATCTTTAGTATCCACTCATCTGTGGAGGGACATCTAGGCTGCTTCCATTTCCCAGCTATTGTGAATAGAGCAGCAATAAACATGGTTTTGCAAGTATCTCTAAGGTAGTGAGAAGAGTCCTCTGGATATATGCCTAGGAGTGCTATAGCTGGATCATATGGTAAATCTATCTCTAGCTGTCTCAAGACCCTCCACACAGATTTCCACAATGGCTGGAACAGCTTACATACCCACCACGAGTGTAGAAGCGTTCCTGCTTTTCCGCATCCATGCCAAAACTTATTGTCATTTGTTTTCTTGATGGTAGCCATTCTGACAGCAGTGAAATGGAATCTCAAAGTGGTTTTAATTTGCATTTTCCTGATGGCTAAGGATGTGGAACATTTTTTAGATGTTTATATGCCATCTGTATTTCCTCTTCTGTGAATTCTCTATTTAGTTACATAGCCCATTTTTCACTGGGTTGTTTGAATTCATATTATTCTGTTTTTTGAGTTCTTTGTATATTCTGGATATTAATCCTCTGTTAGATGTATAGCTGGCAAAGATTTTCTCCCATTCTGTAGATTGTCCTTTTGTTCTATTCACAGTATCCTTTGCTGTACAATAGCTTTGTAATATCATAAGGTCCCAGTGGTTGATTAGTGGTTTTATTCCCTGAGCAATTGCAGTTTTCCAATATGTTGAAGAGTTTCCCCTACTTTTTCCTCTAGCAGATTCAGAGTTTCAGGTCTGATATTAAGGTCTCTGATCCATTTGGCCTTGACTCTTGAACATGCAGAGAGACAAGGATCTATGTTTATCCTTTTACATACAGATGTCCAGTTTTCCCAGCACCACTTGTTAAAGAGGCTATCTTTTCTCCAATAAATATTTTTGGCATTTTTGTCAATGATCAGGTATCTGTAGCTGCTTGGATTAATATTTGGGTCTTCTATTCTGTTCCATTGATCTACCTGTCTGTCCTTGTGCCAGTACCATGCTGTTTTTGTTACTATGGCTTTGTAGTATAACTTAAAATCGGGTATGGTTATACCCCCTGCCTGATTTTTGTTGCGCAAAATTGTTTTGGCTATTCGAGGTTTTTTGTGTTTCCAGATGAATTTTAGTATTGTTTTTTTCTATTTCTGTGAAGAATGCTATTGGAATTTTAATGGGGATTGCATTAAATATGTAGATTGCTTTTGGTAAGATTGACATTTTCACAATATTGATTCTTCCAATCCAGGAGCATGGAATGTCTTTCCATTTCCTTGTGTCTTCTGTAATTTGTGGCTCGAGTTTTTTAAAGTTCTCATTGTAGAGGTCCTTCACTTCCTTTGTTAAGTTTATTCCAAGGTATTTTTTTTTGAGGCAATTGTGAATGGGAGAGATTTCCTTATTTCATCCTCTGCATGTTTGTTGTTAGTGTATAGAAAAGCTACTGATTTCTGTGTGTTTATTTTGTATCCTGCTACATTGCTAAAAGTGTTTATCAGCTCTAACAGTTTGCTGATAGAGTCTTTAGGGACTGTTATGTATAGAATCATATCGTCTGCAAATAATGATAATTTGATCTCTTCCCTTTCTATTTGTATCCCCTTTATGAGTGTCTCTTGCCTTATTGCTATGGCTAAGACTTCCAGTACTATATTAAATAGTAGTGGGGAAAGTGGATACCCTTGTCTTGTTCCTGAATTTAAATGAAAAGCTTCAAGTTTTTCCCCATTTAGTATTATGTTGGCTGTAAGTTTGTCATAAATAGCTTTTATTATGTTGAGATATGTTCCTTCTATTCCCAGTTTCTGTAATACTTTCACCATGAAGGGGTGTTGGATTTTGTCAAAGGCCTCTTCTGCATCTATTGAGATGACCATATGATTTTTGTCCTTCAGACCATTAATATGGTGTATTACATTTATGGATTTGCGTATGTTGAACCATCTCTGCATCCCTGGGATAAAGCCTACTTGGTCAGGGTGAATAATCTGTCTGATATATTCGTGTATTCTGTTTGCCAGTATTTTTTTGAGAATTTTTGCATCTATGTTCATGAGGAAGATTGGACTATACTTTTCTTTTTTTGATCTGTCTTTGTCCAGTTTTGGTATCAGGGTGATGCTGCCTTCATAGAAGTATTTCGGTAGAATTCCTTCTTTTTCTATTTTCTGGAAAAGTTTGAGAAGAATTGGTGTTAGATCTTCCAGGAATGTCAGGTAAAATTCAGCAGTGAGTCCATCTGGGCCTGGGCTTTTTTTAGTTGGGAGACTTTTTATGACTGCCTGGATCTCTGTGGTTGTTATGGGTCTATTTAAATGGTTTATCTCATCTTGATTTAATTTTGGTAGGTCATATGAATCAAGGAAATCATCCATTTCTTTCAGGTTTTCAAACTTAGAGGCATATATATTCTTAAAGTATGTCCGTATGATTTTCTGAATTTCTTTGGTATCTTTGTGATGTTGCCTTTTTCATCTCTAATCTTATCAATTTTTGTCTCTTCTCTTTCTTTTGGTCAGATTTGCTAAGGATTTGTCAATCTTGTTTATCCTTTCAAAGAACCAACTTTTTGTTTCATTGATTTTTTTTGATTTTTTTTTTGGTATCTATTTCATTAATTTAGGCCCTAGCCTTTATTATTTCTTCTCATCTACTGATTTTAGGAATGTCTTGTTCCTTTCTTTCCAAGGTCTTAAGGTGGAGCATTAAATTGTTTAGTTGTGAACTCTCTGATTTCTTAATATAAGCACGTAGAGCTATAAATTTCCCTCGTAGGACAGCCTTCATTGTGTCCCATAGGTTTTGGTATGTTGTATTCTCATCATCATTTGATTCTATGAATTTCTTGATTTCCTTTTTAGTTTCTTCAATGACCCATACATCGTTCAATAATGTACTGTTTAGTCTCCATGAATTTCTGTATGCTCTGTAGTTTTTCTTGTTGTTGATTTGCAGTTTAAGCCCGTTGTGGTCAGATAGCATACAAGGGATTATTTCAATTTTTCTAGGAATCAGTTGCTTTCCTACAAAGAAGGTTGAGTGCAGCAAGTTCAAACTTTCCTAGCTTGTGTAATCTCACAAGATGTATAAGTTAATAGATTGGCCTCATTTCTACAGCATCTTGTTTAGAAAACAAACATCGTCATTGCTGAACCGTATAGTTCCGTCTAGGAATCAGTTGCTTTCCTACGAAGAAGGTTGAGTGCAACAAGTTCAAACTTTCCTTGTTAATGTACTCTAAACAGATGTACAATTTATTAGATTGGTCTCAATTCTACAGTAATTTGTTTACAAAACAAATATCTTCATTGCCGAACACTATACTGTGTGAATTAAGCTAGTTCGGTTCTAGGAATCAGTTGCTTTCCTACGAAGAAGGTTGAGTGCAGCAAGTTCAAACTTTCCTTGTTTGTGTAATCTAACAAGATGTACAACTGAGAAGTTTCGCTTCATTTCTAAAATACTTTGTTTAGAAAAGAAACACCTTCATTGCCAAATATTGTACTGTGTGAAATAAGCTGTTTCGGTTCGAGGAATCAGTTGTTTTCCTACATAGAATGTTGAGTGCAGCAAGTTCAAACTTTCCTTTTTATTGTAATATAAAAAGATGTAAAACTAGGAGATTGGCCTCATTTCTACAGTAGTTCCGTTAGAAAACAAATACCTTCATTTCCAAACACTGTACTGTGAGAAATAAGCTAGTTCAGCACTAGGAATCAGTAGCTTTCCTACGAAGAAGGTTGAGTGCAGCAGGTTCAAACTTTCCATGTTTGTGTAATCTAACAAAAGTACAAACTACAAGTTTCGCTTCATTTCTAAACTACTTTGTTTAGAAAACAAACATGTTCATTGCCAAACACTGTAGTGTGGGAAATAAGCTAGTTCAGTTCTAGGAATCAGTTGGTTGTCTACGGTGAGGGTTCAGTGCAACAAGTTCAAACTTTCCTTGTTTGTGTAATCTAACAAGATATACGACATATTAGATTCGCCTCATTTCTAAACTACATTGTTTAGAAAACAAACACCTTCATTGCCAAATATTGTACTGTGTGAAAAAAGCTGTTTCTATTCTAGGAATCAGTTGCTTTCCTACAAAGAAGGTTGAATGCATCCAGTTCAAACTGTCCTAGTTTGTGTAATCTCACAAGATGTGTAAGGTAGTATATTCACCTCATTTTTACAGCAGGTTGTTTACAAAACAAACATCTTCATTGCCGAATCCTGTACTCTTTGGATATAGCTAGTTTGTTGCTAGGAATTAGTTACTTTCCTAGGAAGAAGGTTGAGTGCAGCAAGTTCAAACTTTCCTTGTTTCTGTAATCTAAAAAGATGTACAACTTAGTAGATTGGCCTCATTTCTACTGTAGCTTGTTTAAAAAACAAACTTCTTCATTGCCAAACATGGTACTGTGTGAAATAAGCTAGTTCGGTTCTAGAAATCAGTTGCTTTCCTACGAAGAAGGTTGAGTGCAGCAAGTTCAAACTTTCCTTGTTTGTGTAATCTAAAAAGATGTACACCTTACAAGTTTCACTTCATTTCTAAACTACGTTATTTAGAAAACATACATCTTCATTGCCAAACCCAGTAATGAGTGAAATAAGCAAGTTCGGTTCTAGGAAACAGTTGCTTTTCTATGGAGATGGTTGAGTGCAACAAGTTCAAACGTTCCTTGTTAATGTAATCTAAAAAAAATTTGTACTTAATAGATTCACCTCATTTCTGAAGTAGTTTATTGAGAAAACAAACGTCTTCATTGCCGAACACTGTACTGTGTGAAATAAGCTAGTTCGGTACTAGGAATCAGTTGCTTTCCTAAGAAAAAGATTGAGTGCAGCTAGTTCAAAATTTCCTTGTTTGTGTAATCTAACAAGATGTACAACTTACAAGTTTCGCTTCATTTCTAAACTACTTTGTTTAAAAAACAAACACCTTCATTGCCAAATATTGTATTGTTTGAAATAAGCTGTTTTGCTTGTAGGAATCAGTTGCTTTCCTGCGAAGAAGGTTCATTGCAGCAAGTTCATTCTTTCCTAGCTGGTGTAATCTAAAAAGATCTATAAGTTAGTTGATTCGCCTCATTTCTACACCAGCTTGTTTAGAAAACAAACATCTTCATTGCCGAACCCTATACCGTGTGAAATAAGCTAGTTGGGTCTAGGAATCAGTTGCTTTCCTACGAAGAAGGTTGAGTCAGCAAGTTCAAACATTCCTTGTTAATGTAATCTAAAATGTTGTACAACTTAGTAGATTGGCATCAGTTCTACAGTAGTTTGTTTAGAAAACAAACATCTTCTTTGCCGAACCCTGTACTGTGTTAAAATTGCTAGTTCGTTTCTAGGAATCAGTTGCTTTCCTATGAACAAGGTTGAGTGCAGCAAGTTCAAACTTTCCTTGTTTGTGTAATCTAACAAGTTGTACAACTTAGTAGATTCGCCTCATTCCTAACTACTTTGTTTAAAAAACAAACACCTTCATTGCCAAATATTGTACTTTGTGAAATAAGCTGATTTGGATCTAGGAATCAGTTGTTTTCCTGCGAAGAAGGTTGAGGGCAAAAAGTACAAACTTTCCTAGTTTGTGTAATCTAACAAGATGTATAAGTTATTTGATTCACCTCATTTCTACAGGAGCTTGTTTGGAAACAAACATCTTCATTGCCGAACCCTATACTGTGTGAAATAAGCTAGTTTGGTTTAGGAATCAGTTGCTTTCATACGAAGAAGGTTGACTGCATCAAGTTCAAACTTTCCTTGTTAATGTAATATAAAAAGATGTACCACTTAGTAGATTGGCCTCATTTCTAAAGTAGTTTGTTGAGAAGACAAACGTCTTCATTTCTGAACACTGTAACGTGTGAAATAAGCTAGTTCAGTTAAAGGAATCAGTTGCTTTTCTCCGGAGATGGTTGAGTGCAACAAGTTCAAACGTTCCTTGTTAATGTAATCTAAAAAGATGTTCAACTTAATAGATTCACCTCATTTCTAAAGTAGTTTGTTGAGGAAACAAACGACTTCATTGCAGAACACTGTACTGTGTGAAATAAGCTAGTTCCGTTCTAGGAATCAGTTGCTTCCATAAGAGGAAGGTTGAGGGCAGCAAGTTCAAACTTTCCTTGTTTGTGTAATGTAACAAGATGTACAACTTACAAGTTTCGCTTCATTCCTAAACTAGTTTGTTTAGAAAACAAACATCTTCATTGCCGAACACTGTACTGTGAAATAATCTTGTTCGGATCTAGGATTCAGTTGGTTTCCTACAAAGAAGGTTGAGTGCAGCAAGATCAAACTTTCCTTGTTAATGTAATCTAAAAAGATGTACAACTTATTAGATTCGCCTCATTTCTAAACGATTTTGTTTAGAAAACAAACACCTTCATTGCCAAATATTGAACTGGGTGAAATAACCTCTTTTGGTTCTAGGAATCAGTTCTTTTCCTGCGAAGAAGGTTGAGTGCAGCAAGTTCAAACTTTCCTAGTTTGTGTAATCTAAAAAGATGTTTAAGCTATTTGATTCACCTCATTTCTGCAGTAGCTTGTTTAGAAAACAAACACCTTCATTGCCAAACCTTATACTGTGTGAAATAAGCCAGTATGGACTAGGAATCTTTTGCTTTCCTATGAAGAAGGTTGAGTGCACCAAGTTCAAACTTTCCTTGTTAATGTAATCTAAAAAGATGTACCACTTAGTAGGTTGGTCTCATTTCTAAAGTAGTTTGTTGAGAAAACAAACGTCTTCAATGCCGAACACTGTACTGTGTGAAATAAGCTAGTTCGTTTCTGGGAATCAGTTGCTTTCCTACGAAGAAGTCTGAGTGCAGCAAGTTCAAACCTTCCTCGTTTGTGTAATCTAAAAAGATGTACAACTTACACATTTTGCTTCATTTCTTAACTACTTTGTTTAGAAAACAAACATCTTCATTGCCAAACACTATACTGTGTGAAATAACCTAGTTCAGTTCTAGGAATCAGATGGTTTCCTACGAAGAAGGTTGAGTGCAGCAAGTTCAAACTTTCCTTGTGAATGTAATCTAAAAAGATATACAACTTAGTAGATTGGCGTCATTTCTACAGTAGTTTGTTTAGAAAACAAATATCTTCTTTGCTGAACCCTGTACTGTGTGAAAATTGCTACTTCGTTTCTAGGAATCAGTTGCTTTTCTACGAACAAGGTTGAGTGCAGCAAGTTCAAACTTGCCTTGTTTGTGTAAAATAACAAGATGTAAAACTTAGTAGATTCGCCTCATTTCTAAACTACTTTGTTTAGAAAACAAACATCTTCATTGCCGAACCCTATACTGTGTGAAATAAGCTAGTTTGGTTTAGGAATCAGTTGCTTTCCTACGAAGAAGGTTGACTGCATCAAGTTCAAACTTTCCTTCTTAATGTAATCTAAAAAGATGTACCACTTAGTAGATTGGCCTCATTTCTAAAGTAGTTTGTTGAGGAAACGAACGTCTTCATTGCCGAACGCTGTACTGTGTGAAAATTGCTAGTTCATTTCTAGGAATCAGTAGCGTTCCTAATATGAAGGTTGAGTGCAGCAAGTTCAAACTTTCCTAGTTTACGTAATCTAACAAGATATACGACTTATTTGATTCGCCTCATTTCTAAACAACTTTGTTTAGAAAACAAACATCTTCATTTCCGAACCCTATACTGTGTGAAATGAGGTAGTTCGGTCTAGGAATCAGTTGCATTCCTACGAAGAAGGTTGAGTGCAACAAGTTCAAACTTTCCTTGTTAATGTAATCTAAAAAGCTGTACAAATTAGTGGATTGGCTTCATTTCTACAGTAGTTTGTGTAAAAACAAACATCGTCATTGCCGAACCATATACTGTGTGAAAATAGGTAGTTCGGTTCTAGGAATCAATTGCTTTCCTACGAAGAAGGTTGAGGGCAGCAAGTTCAAACATTGCTTGTTAAAGTAATCTAAAAAGATATACAACTTGGTAGACTGGCATCATTTCTACACCAGTTTGTTTAGAAAACAAACCTCTTCATTGCCACACCCGGTACTGTGTGAAAATAGCTAGTTCGTTTCTAGAAATCAGTTGGTATCCTACGAAGAAGGATGTGTGCAGCAAGTTGAAACTTTCCTTTTTTGCGTAATCTAACAAGATGTACAACTTATTAGATTCACCTCATTTCTAAACTACTTTGTTTAGAAAACAAACACCTTCATTTCCAAATATTGTTCTGTGTGAAATGAGCTAGTTCGGTCTAGGAATCAGTTGCTTTCCTACGAAGAAGGTTGAGTGCCACAAGTTCAAACTTTCCTTGTTAATATTATCTAAAAAGATGTACAACTTAGTAGATTGGTCTCATTTCTACAATAGTATGTTCAGAAAACAAGCATCTTCATTTCCAATCACTGTACTGTGTGAAATAAACTAGTTCAGATCTAGGAATCAGTTTCTTTCCTAAGAAGGATGTTGAGTGCAGGAAGTTCAAACTTTCCTAGTTTGTGTAATCTAACAAGAAGTACAACTTACAAGTTTCGCTTCATTTCTAAACTACTTTGTTTAGAAAGAAACCTCTTCTTTGCCAAACACTGTAATGTGTGAAATAAGCTAGTTCGGTTCCATTAAACAGTTGCTTTTATACGTAGATGGTGGAGTGCATCAAGTTCAAACTTTCCTTGTTAATGTAATCTAAAAACATGTACAACTTAATAGAGTCACCTCATTTCAAATGTAGTTTGTTGAGAAAACAAAAATCTTCATTGCTGAACACTGTACTGTGTGAAAAAAGCTAGTTCGGTTATAGGAATCAGTTGCTTTCCTACGAAGAAGGTTGAGTCCAGCAAGTTCAAAGTTTCCTTGTTTGTGTTATCTAAAAAGATGTACAATTTGCAAGTTTCGCTTCATTTCTAAACTACTTTGTTTAGAAAACAAACACCTTCATTGCTAAACACTGTACGGTGTGAAATAAGCTGTTTCGGTTCTAAGAATCAGTTTCATTTCTACAGAGATGGTTGAGTGCAGCAAGTTCAAAATTTCCTTGTTAATGTAATCTCAAAAGTTGTACAATATAATAGATTCACCTCATTTCTAAAGTAGTTTGTTGAGAAAACAAACACCTTCATTCCCAAATATTGTACTGTGTGAAATAAGCTGTTTCGGTTCTAGGAATCAGTTGCTTTCCTACGAAGAAGGTTGAGTGCAGCGAGTTCAAACTTTCCTAGTTTGAGTAATCTAACATGATATATAAGTTAGTAGATTCGCCTCATTTCTAAAGTGGTTTGTTTATAAAACAAACATCTTCATTTCCAAACACTGTACTGTGTGAAATAAGCTATTTCGGTTCTAGGAATCAGTTGTTTTCCTACGAAGAAGGTTGAGTGTAGCAAGTTCAAACTTTCCATATTAGTGTAAACTAACAAGATGTACAACTTACAAGTATCACTTCACTTCTAAACTACTTTGTTTAGAAAACAAACATTTTCATTGCCAAACACTGTAGTGTGTGAAATAAGCTAGTTCGGTTCTAGGAATCAGTTGCTTTTCTATGGATATAGTTGAGTGCAACAAGTTCAAACTTTCCTTTTAATGTAATCTAAAAAGAGGTACAACTTAATAGATTCACCTTATTTCTAAAGTAGTTTGTTGAGAAAACAAACATCTTCATTGCCGAACACTGTACTGTGTGAAATAAACTAGTTCGGTTCTAGGAATCAGTTGCTTTCCTACGAAGAATGTTGAGAGCAGCAAGATCCACCTTTCCTTCTTTGTGTAATCTAACAAGGTGTACAACTTACAAGTTTTGCTTCCTTTCTAAACTACTTTTTTTAGAAAACAAACACCTTCATTGCCAAATATAGTAATGTGTGAAATAAGCTTTTTTGGTTCTAGAAATCAGATGCTTTCCAACAAAGAAGGTTGAGTGCAGCATATTCAAACTTTCCCAGTTTTTGTAATCTAAGAAGATGTATAAGTTAGCTGATTAGCCTCATTTCTAAAGAAGTCTGTTTAGAAAACAAACATCTTCATTGCTGAACCATATACTGTGTGAAATAAGCGAGTTCGGTCTATGGATCTGTTCCTTTCCTACGAAGAAGGTTGAGTGCAAAAAGTTCAAACTTTCCTTGTTAATGTAATCTAAAAAGATGTACAACTTAGTAGATTGGTCTCATTTCTACAGAAGTTTGTTTAGAAAACAAACATCTTCATTGCCAAACACTGTGCTGTGTGAAATAAGCTAGTTCGGTACTCTGAATCAGTTGCTTTCTTACGAAGAAAGCTGAGTGCAGCAAGTTCAAACTTTCCTTGTTTGTGTAATCTAACAAGATATACACCTTACAACTTTCGCTTCATTTCTAACCTACTTTGTTTAGAAGAGAAACATCTTCATTGCCAAACACTGTAATGTGTGAAATATGGTAGTTCGGTTGTAGGAATCAGTTGCTTTCCTACGAAAAAGTTTGAGGGCAGCAAGTTCAAACTTTCCGTGTTAATGTTATCTAAAAAGATGTACAACTTAGTAGATTGGCATCATTTCTACATTAGTTTGTTTAGAAAACAAACATCTTCATTGCCGAACACTGTACTGTGTGAAATGAGCTAGTTCGGTTCTAGGAATCAGTTGCTTTCCTAGGAAGAAGGTGGAGTGCAGCAATTTCAAAGGTTCCATGTTTGTGAAATCTAACAAGATGTTAAATTTATTAGATTCGTCTCATTTCTACAGTCGATTTTAGGAAACAAACATCTTCATTGCTGAACACTGTAGTTTGTGAAATAAACTACTTCGTTTCTAGGAATCAGTTGCTGTCCTACGAAGAAGGTTGAGTGCAGCAAGTTCAAACTTTCCTTTTTAATGTAATCTAAAAAGAGGTACAACTTAGTAGATTAGCCTAATTTCTACAGTATTTTGTTTAGTAAACAAACATATTCATTGCCGAACCTCATACTGTGTGATATAAGCTAGTTTGGTCTAGGAATCGGTTGCTTTCCTACGAAGAAATTTGAGTGGATAAAGTTCCAACATTCCTTGTTAATGTAATCTAAAAAGATGTACAACTTAATAGATTCACCTCATTTCTAAAAGAGTTTGTTGAGAAAACAAACATTTTCATTGCCAAACACTGTACTATGTGAAATAATCTAGTTCGGTTCTAGGAATCATTTGCTTTCCTATGAATAAGGTTGAGTACAACAAGTTCAACCTTTCCTTGTTTGTGTGATCTAACAAAATGTACAACTTACAATTTTCGCTTCATTTCTAAAATACTTTGTTTAGAAAAGAAACATCTCCATTGCCGAACACTGTAATGTGTGAAATAAGCTACTTCGGTTCTAGGAATCAGTTGCTTTTCTAAGGAGATGGTTCAGTGCAACAAGTTCAAACTTTCCTTGTTATGGTAATCTAAAAAGATGTACAATTTAATAGACTCACCTCACTTCTAAAGTAGTTTGTTGAGGAAACAAACATCTTCATTGCCGAACACTGTACTGTGTGAAATAATTAGTTCAGTTCTAGGTATCAGTTGCTTTCCTAGGAAGAAGGTTGAGTGCAGCAGGTTCAAATTTTCCTTGTTTGTGTAATCTCACAAGATGTACAACTTACAAGTTTCGCTTCATTTCCAAACTACTTTGTTTAGAAAACAAACATCTTCATGGTCGAACCATACACTGTATGAAGTAAGCTTGTTCGGTTCGAGGAATAAGTTGTTTTTGTAAGAAGAAGGTTGAGTGCAGTAAGTTCAAACATTCCTTGTTAATGTAATCTAAAAAGATGTACAACTTGGTAGATTGGGGTCATTTCTTCAGTAGTTTATTTAGAAAACAAACCTCTTCATTGCCACACCCGGTACTGTGTGAAAATAGCTAGTTCGTTTCTAGGAATCAGTTGCTATCCTACGAAGAAGGTTGAGTGCAGCAAGTTCAAACTTTTCTCGTTTGCATAATCTAACAAGATGTACTACTTCTTAGATTCGCCTCATTTCTAAACTACTTTGTTTAGAAAACAAACACCTTCATTGCCAAATATTGTACTGTGGGAAATAATCTGTTTTGGTTCTAGGAATCAGTTGCTTTCCTGCAAAGAAGGTCGAGTGCAGCAAGTTCAAACTTTCCTTATTTGTGTAATCTCACAAGATGTACAACATAGTAGATTGGCCTCATTTCTACACTAGTTTGTTTAGAAAACAAACATCTTCATTGCCGAACCCTGTACTGTATGAAAAGAGCTAGTTTGTTTCTAGGAATCAGTTGTTTTCCGACGAACAAGGTTGAGTGCAGCAAGTTCAAACTTTCCTAGTTTGTGTAATGTAACAAAATGTATAATTTAGTTCATTCGCCTCATTTCTAAAGTAGTTTGTTTAGAAAACAAACACGTTCGTTGCCGTACCATATACTGCATGAAATAAGCTAGTTCGGTCTAGGAATCATTTGCTTTCCTACGAAGAAGGTTGAGTGCAACAAGTTCAAACTTTCCTTGGTAATGTAATCTAAAAAGATGTACAACTTTGTCGAATGGCAGCATATCTACAGTAGTTTGTTTAGAATACAATCATGTTCATTGCCGAACATTTTAGCTGTGTGAAATAAGCTAGTTCTGTTCAAGGATTCAGTTGCTTTCCTACGAAGAAGGTTGAGTGCAGCAAGTTCAAACATTCCTTGTTTGTGTAATCTAACAAGATGTATAACTTACAAGTTTTGCTTCATTTCTAAACTACTTTGTTTAGAAAACAAACATCTTCATTGCCAAACACTGTAGTGTGTGAAATAAGGTAGTTCAGTTCTAGGAATCAGTTGCTTTTCTACGTATATAGTTGAGTGAAACAAGTTCAAACTTTCGTTATTAATGTAACCTAAAGAGATGTACCACTTAGTAGATTGGCCTAATTTCTACAGTAGTTTGTTTAAAAAACAAACATCTTCATTGCCGAACACTATACTGTGTGAAATAAGCTAGTTAGGTTCTAGGAATCAGTTGCTTTCCTACGAAGAAAGTTGAGTGCATCAAGTTCAAACTTTCCTAGTTTGTGTAATCGAACAAGATATATAAATTAGTTGCTTCACCTCATTTCTAATGTAGTTTATTTAGAAAACAAACATCTTCATTGCCGAACCCTATAGTGTGTGAAATAAGCTAGTTTGGTCTAGGAATCAGTTGCTTTCCAATGAAGAAGGTTGAGTGCAACAAGTTCAACTTTCCGGCTTTGTGTAATCTAACAAGATGTATAAGTTAGTAGTTTTGCTTCATTTCTAAAGTAGTTTGTTTAGAAAACAAACATCTTCATTGCTGAACACTATACTGTTTTAAATAAGCTGGCTTGGTTCTAGGAATCAGTTGCTTTCCTACGAAGAAGGTTGAGTGCAACAAACTCAAACTTTCCTTGTTAATGTAATCTAAAAAGATGTACCACTTAGTAGACTGGCGTCATTTCTACAGTAGTTTATTTAGAAAACAAACATCTTCATTGGCGAACCCCATGCTGTGTGAAAATAGCTAGTTCATTTCCAAGAATCAGTTGCTTTCCTACGAAGAACGTTGAGTGCAGCAAGTTCAAACTTTTCTAGTTTGTGTAATCTAACAAGATGTATAAAATAGTAGATTCGCTTCATTTCTAAAGTAGTTTGTTTAGAAAACAAACATCTTCATTGCTGATCCCTATACTGTGTGAAATAAGCTAGTTCGGTTCTAGGAATCATTTGCTTTCCTACGAAGAAGGTTGAGTGCAACAAGTTAAAACTTTCCTTGTTAATGTAATCTAAAAAGATGTACAACTCTAGTAGAAAGGCCTCATTTCTACAGCAGTATGTTTAGAAAACAAACATGTTCATTGACGAACACTGTACTGTGTGACTTAAGCTAGTTCGGTTCTACGAATCAGTACCTTTCCTACAAAGAAGGTTGAGTGCAGCAAGTTCAAACTTTCCTAGATTGTGTAGTCTAACAAGATGTACAATGTATAAGTTTTGCTTCATTTCTAAACTACTTTGTTTAGAAAACAAACATCTTCATTGCCAAACACTGTAGTGTGTGAAATAAGCTAGTTCGGTTCTAGGAATGAGTGGCTTTTCTATGGGGATGGTTGACTGCAACAAGTTCAAACTTTCCTATTTAATGTAATCTAAAAAGATGTTCAACTTAACACATTCAGCTCATTTATAAAGTAGTTTGTTGAGGAAACAAACATCTTCATTCCCGAACACTGTACTGTGTGATATAAGATAGTTCGGTTCCAGGAATCAATGGCTTTCCTACGAACAAGGTTGAGTGCAGCAAGTTCAAACTTTCCTTGTTTGTGTAATCTAACAAGATGTACAACTTAGAATTTTCGCTTCATTTCTAAACTACTTTGTTTAGAAAGCCAACACCTTCATTGCCAAATATTGTAATGATCACGTGAAATGAGCTAGTTCGGTTCTAGGAATCAGTTCCTTTGCTACGAAGAAGGTTGAGTACAGCAAGTTCAAACTTTCCTTTTTGTGTAATCTAGCAAGATGTACAACTTACAAGTTTTGCTTCATTTCCAAACTACTTTGTTTAGAAAACAAACATCTTCATTGCCGAACGCTGTACTGCGTGAAACAAGCTAGTTCGGTTCTAGGAATCATTTGCTTTCCTACGAAGAAGGATGAGTGCAGGAAGTTGAAACTTTCCTTGTTAAGGTAATCTAAAAGATGGACAACTTAGAAGTTTCTCTTCATTTGTAAACTACTTTGTTTAGAAGAGAAACAGCTTCATTGCCAAACACTGTAATGTGTGAAATAAGCTAGTTCAGTTCTAGGAATCAGTTGCTTTCCTACGATGAAGGTTGAGTGTAGCAAGATCAAACTTTCCTAGTTTGTGTATTGTAACAAGATGTATAAGTCAGTTGATTCGCCTCATTTCTACAGTAGTGTGTTTAGAAAACAAACATCTTCATTGCCGAACACTCCACTGTGTGAAATAAGCTAGTTTGGTTCTAGGAATCAGTTGCTTTCCTACGAAGAAGGTTGAGGGCAGCAAGTTCAAATTTTCCTTGTTTGTCAAATCTAACAAGATGTACAACATACAAGTTTCGCTTCATTTCTAAACTACTTTGTTTAGAAGAGAAACATCTTCATTGCCAAACAGTGTAATGTGTGAAATAAGCTAGTTCGGTTCTAGGAAACAGTTGCTTTCCTACGAAGAAGGTTGAGTGTAGCAAGATCAAACTTTCCTAGTTTGTGTAATGTAACAAGATGTATAAGTTAGTTGATTCACCTCATTTCTACAGTAGTTATTTTAGAAAACGAACATCTACATTGGCGAACCTTATACTGTGTGAAATAAGCTAGTTCGGTCTAGGAATCAGTTGCTTTCCCACGACAAGGTTGAGTGCAGCAAGTTCAAACTTTCCTTGTAAATGTAATCTAAAAAGATGTACAACTTAATAGATTCAGCTCATTTCTAACGTAGTTTGTTGAGGAAGCAAACATCTTCATTGTTGAAAACTGTTCTGAGTGAAATAAGCTAGTTTAGTTCTAGGAATCATTAGCTTTCCTACAAAGAAGGTTGAGTGCAGCATGTTCAAGCTTTCTTTGTTTGTGTAATCTAACAAGATATACAACTTACAAGTTTCGCTTCATTTCTAAACTACTTTGTTTAGAAAACAAACACCTTCATTGCCAAATATTGTACTGTGTGAAATAAGCTTCTTCGGTTCTAGGAATCAGTTGTTTTCCTACGAAGAAGGTTGAGTGCAGCAAGATTAAACTTTCCTTTTTTAATGTGATCTAAAAAGATGTACAACATAGTAGATTGGCGTCTTTTCTACAGTACTTTGTTTACAAAACAAACATCTTCATTGCCGAACCCTGTACTGTGTGAAAATAGCTAGTTCGGTTCTAGGAATCAGTTGATTTCCTATGAAGAAGTTTGAGTGCAGCAAGTTCAAACTTTCCTTGTTTGTGTAATCTAACAAGATAAACAACTTACAAGTTTCCCTTCATTTCTACACTACTTTGTTTAGACAACAAAACCTTCTTTGCCAAATAGTGCACTGTGTGAAATAAGCTGTTTTGGTTCTAATAATCAGTTGCTTTCTTGCGAAGAAGGTTGAGTGCAGCAAGTTCAAACTTTCCTAGTTTATGTAATGTAACAAGATGTATAAGTTATTAGATTTGCCTCATTTCTACAGTAGCTGTTTTAGAAAACAAACATCTTCTTTGCTGAACCCTATACTGTGTGAAATAAGCTGGTTCGGTCTAGGAAACATTTGCTATCCTACGAAGAAGTTTGAGTGCAACAAGTTCAAATGTTCCTTGTTAATGTAATCTAAAAAGATGTACCACTTAATAGATTGGCCTCATTTCTACCATAGCGTTTTAGAAAACAAACAACTTCATTGCCAAACACTATACTGCGTGAAATAAGCTAGTTCGGTTCTAGGAATCAGTTGTTTTCCTACGAAGTTCAAACTCTCCTTGTTAATATAATCTAAAAAGATGTACAACTTACAAGTTTCGCTACATTTCTAAACTACTTTGTTTAGAAAACAAACACTTTCATTGCCAAATATTGTTCTGTGTGAAATAAGCTGTTTCTGTTCGAGGAATCAGTTGCTTTCCTCCGGAGATGGTTGAGTGCAGCAAGTTCAAACTTTCCTTGTTAATGTAATCTAAAAAGTTGTACAGCTTAATAGATTCACCTCATTTCTAAAGTAGTTTGTTTACAAAACAAACACCTTCATTGCAGAATCCTTTACTGTGTGAAATAAGCTAGTTTGGTTTAGGAATCAGTTGCTTTCTTATGAAGAAGGTTGAGTGCAGCAAGCTCAAACGTTCCTTGTTTGTGTAATCTAACAAGATGTACAACTGAAAAGTTTCGCTTCATTTCTATACTACTTTGTTTAGAAGAGAAACATCTTCATTGCCAAACACTGTAATGTGTGAAATAAGCTAGTTCGATTCTAGGAACCAGTTCCTTTCCTACGAAGAATGTTGAGTGCAGCTAGTTCAAACTTTCCTTGTTAATGTAAGGTAAAAAGATGTACAACTTAGTAGATTGGCCTGATTTCTCCAATAGCTTGTTTCGAAAACAAACATCTTCATTGCCGAACATTGTACTGTGTTAAATAAGCGAGTTCGATTCTTGGCTTCAGTTGCTTTCCTACGAAGAAGGTTGAGCGCAGCAAGTTCAAACTTTCCTTGTTTGCGTAATCTGACAAGATGTACAAATTACAAGTTTCGCTTCATTTCTAACCTACTTTGTTTGGAAAACAAACATCTTCATTTCGGAAAACTGTAATGTGTGAAATAAGGTAGTCCGTTTATCGGAATCAGTTGCTTTCCTACGAAGAAGGTTGAGGGCAGCGAGTTCAAACTTTCCTACTTTGTGTAATATAACAAGATGTATAAGTCAGTAGATTCACCTCTTTTCTAAAGTAGTTTGTTTATAAAACAAACATCTTCATTGCCGAACCCTATACTGTGTGAAATAAGCTAGTTCAGTTCTAGGAATCATTTGCTTTCCTACGAAGAAGGTTGAGTGCAACAAGTTCAAACTTTCCTTGTTAATGTAATCTAAAAAGATGTACAACTCTAGTAGATAGGCCTCATTTCTACAGCAGTATGTTTAGAAAACGAACATGTTCGTTGACGAACAGTATAATGTATGAAATAAACTAGTTCGGTTCTAGGAATCAGTTGCTATCCTGCGAAGAAGGTTGAGTGCATCAAGTTCAAATTTTCCTTGTTTGTGTAATATAAGAAGATGTACAACATAGTAGTTTGGCATCATTTCTACAGTACTTTCTTTAGAAAATATACATGTTCATTGCCGAACCTGGTATGTGCGAAAATAGCTAGTTCGTTTTTACGAATCAGTTGCTTTCCTACGAAGAAGGTTGAGTGCAACAAGTGCAAACTTTACTTGTTTGTATAATCTAACGAGATGTACAACTTACTAGATTCGCCTCATTTCTAAACGACTATGTTTAGAAAACAAACACCTTCATTGCCAAATATTGTACTGTGTGATATGACCTATTTCGGTTCTAGGAATCAGTTGCTTTCCTACGAAGAATGTTGAGTGCAGCAAGTTCAAACTTTCATAGGTTGTGTAATCTAACAAGATGTATAAGTTAGTAGATTCGCCTCATTTCTAAAGTAGTTTGTTTATAAAACAAACATCTTCATTTCCGAACCCTACACTGTGTGAAATAAGCTAGTTCGGTTCTAGGAACCATTTGCTTTCCTACGAAGAAGGTTGAGTGCAACAAGTTCAAACTTTCCTTCTTAATGTAACCTAAAAGTTTAACAACTTAGTAGATGGGTCACATTTCTACAGAAGTTTGTTTAGAAAACAAACATCTTCATTGCCGAACAATGTACGGTGTGAAAAAAGCAAGTTCAGTTCTAACAATCAGTTGCTTTCCTACGAAGAAGGTTGCGTGCAGCAAGTTCAAATTTCCTTGTTTGTGTAATGTATAAAGATGTACAACATACAAGTTTAGCTTCATTTCTAAACTACGTTGTTTAGAAAACAAACATCTTCATTGCCAAACACTGTAGTGTGTGAAATAAGCTAGTTCGGTTCTAGGAATCAGTTGCTTTTCTACGGAGATGGTTGAGTGAAACAAGGTCAAACTTTCCTTGTTAATGTAATCTAAAAAGAAGTACAACGTAGTATATTGGCCTCATTTCTACAGTCGTTTGTTTAGAAAACAAACATCTTCATTGCAGAACAGTGTACTGTGTCAATTATGGCAGTTCGGTTCTAGGAATCAGTAGCTTTCCTACAAAGAAGATTGAGTGCAGCAAGTTCAAACTTTCCTTGTTACTGTAATCTAAAAAGATGCACAACTTAATAGATTCACCTCATTTCGAAGGTAGTTTGTTGAGAAAACAAACATCTTCATTGCCGAACACTGTACTGTGTGAAATAAGGTAGTTTGGTTCTGGGAATCAGTAGCTTTCCTAAGAAGATGGATGAGTGCAGCAAGTTCGAACTTTCGTTGTTTGTGTAATCAAACAAGATGTACAACTTACAAGTTTCAATTCATTTCTAAACTACTTTGATTAGAAAACAAACATCTTCATTGCCAAACGCTGTACTGTGTGAAATGAGGTAGTTCAGTTCTAGGATTCAGTTGCTTTCCTACGAAGAAGGTTGAGTGCAGAAGTTCAAACTTTCCTTGTTAATGCAATCTAAAAATATGTACAACATAGTAAATTGGCATCAATTCTACAGTAGTTTGTTTAGAAATCAAACATCTTCATTGCCGAACACTTTACTGTGTGAAATAAGCTAGTTTGGTTCCAGGAATCAGGTGCTTTCCTACGAAGAAGGTTGAGTGCGAAAAGTTCAAACTTTCCTTGTTAATGTAATCTAAAAAGATGTACAACTTAGTAGATTGGCCTCATTTCTACAGTAGTTTCTTTAGAAAACAAACATCTTCATTGCCCAACCATGTATTGTGTGTATTATGTGAAAACAGCTAGTTCGAATCAGTTCCTTTCCTACAAAGAAGGTTGATTGTAGCAAGTTCAAACTTTCCTTGTTTGCGTAATCTAACAAGATGTACAACTTATTAGCTTCGCCTCATTTCTAAACAACTTTGTTTAGAAAACAAACACTTCAATGCCAAATATTGTACTGTGTAAAATAAGCTGTTTTGGTTCTAGGAATCACTTGCTTTCCTGCTAAGAAGGTTGAGTGTACCAAGTTCAAACTTTCCTAGTTTGTGTAATCTAACAAGATGTATAAGTTAGTTGATTCGCTTCATTTCTACAGTAGTTTGTTTAGAAAACAAACACCCTCATTGCCGAAGTCTTTACTGTGTGAAATAAGCTAGTTTGATCTAGGAATCAGTTGCTTTCCTAAGAGAAGTTTGAATGCAACAAGTTCAAACTTTCCTTGTTAATGTAATCTCAAAAGATGTACAACTTAATAGATTCACCTCATTTCCAAAATAGTTTGTTGAGAAACAAACACCTTCATTGCCGATCACTGTACTGTGTGAAATAAGCTAGATTGGTTCTAAGAATCACTTGTTTTCCTACGAAGAAGGTTGAGTGCAGCAAGATCAAACTTTCCTTGTTAAAGTAATCTAAAAAGATGTACAACATAGTAGATTGCTGTCATTTCTACAGTAGTTTGTTTAGAAAACAAACATCCTCATTGCCAAACCTGTACTATGTGAAAATAGGTAGTTCGTTTCTAAGAATCAGATGCTTTCCTATGAAGAAGGTTGAGTGCAGCCAGTTCAAACTTTCCTTGTTTGTGGAATCTAACAAGATATACAACTTATTAGATTCACCTCATTTGTAAAGTACTTTATTTAGAAAACAAACACCTTCACTGCCAAATATTGTACTGTGTGAAATAAGCTGTTTCGGTTCTATGAATCAGTTGCTTTCCTGGGAAGAAGGTTGAGTGCAGCAAGTTCAACCTTTCCTAGTTTGTGTAATCTACGAAGAAGTATAAGTTAGTAGATTCGCCTCATTTCTAAAGTAGGTTGTTTAGAAAAGAAACATCTTCATTGCCGAAACCTATATTGTGTGAAATAAGCTAGTTCGGTTCTAGAAAACATTTTTTTTCCTACGAAGAAGGTTGAGTGCAAAAAGTTGAAACTTTCATAGTAAATGTAATCTAAAAAGATGTACATCTTAGTAGATTGGCCTCATTTCTACAGTAGCTTGTTTAAAAAACAAACATCTTCATTGCCGAACCATATGCTGTGTGAAATAAGCTAGTTCGTTTCTAGGCATCAGGTGCTTTCTTATGAAGAAGGTTGAGTGCAGCAAGTTCAAAGTTTCCTTGTTTGTGTAATCTAACACGATGTTCAACTTACAAATTTTCATTTCTAAACTACTTCATTTCTAAACTATCTTTGTTTAGAAAACAAACATCTTCATTGTCAAACACTGTAATGTGTGAAATAAGCTAAAAGTTTGTTCAAGGAATCTGTTGTTTCTTTTCTCTCTGAAGAAGGTTGAGTGCAGCAAGGTGAAACATTCTAAATGTAATCTAAATGAAAATGTAATCTAAAAAGATGTACAAGATTAGTAGATTTGTCAATTCTTCAGTAGTTTGTTTAAAAAACAAACATCTTCATTGCTGAACCCTGTACTGGGTGAAAAAGCTAGTTCATTTCTAGGAATCAGTTGCTTTCCTACAAAGAAGGTTGAGTTCAGCAAGTTCAAACTTTCCTAGTTAATGTAATCTAACAAGATGTATAACTTACAATTCTCTAATTTCTAAACTAGTTTGTTTAGAAAACAAACATCTTCATTGCCAAACACTGTAATGTGTGAAAAAGCTAGTTCGGTTCTAGGAATCAGTTGCTTTTCTACGAAGAAGTTGAGTGAGTGCAAGTTCAAACTTTCCTTGTTAATGTAATCTAACAAGATGTATAAATAGTAGATTCTCCTAATTTCTAAAGTAGTTTGTTTAGAAAACAAACATCTTCATTTCTGAACACTGTACTGTGTGAAATAAGCTTGTTCAGTTCTAGGAATCAGTTGCTTTCCCTACGAAGAAGGTTGAGTGCAGCAAGTTCAAACTTTCCTTGTTTGTGTAATCTAACAAGATGTACAACATACAAGTTTCGATTCATTTCTAAACTAGTTTGTTTATAAAACAAACATCTTCATTTTCCAAACACTGTACTGTGTGAAATAAGCTATTTCGGTTCTAGGAATCAGTTTCTTTCCTACAAAGAAGGTTGAGTGCAGGAAGTTCAAACTTTCCTACTTTGTGTAATCTAACAAGATGTACAAATTAGTAGATTCTCCTCATTTCTAAAGTAGTTTGTTTAGAAAACAAACATCTTCATTGCCAAACCCTGTACTGTGTCAAATAAGCTAGATCAGTTCTAGGAATCAGTTGCTTTTTCTACAAAGATGGTTGAGTGCAGCAAGTTCAAACTTTCCTATTTAATGTAATCTAACAAGATGTACAACTTAACACATTCAGCTCATTTCTAAACTAGTTTGTTGAGAAAACAAACATCTTCATTACCAAATATTGTACTGTGTGAAATAAGCTGTTTCGGTTATAGGAATCAATTGCTTTTCCTACGAAGTTGGTTGAGTGCAGCAAGTTCAAACTTTCCTTGTTAATGTAATCTAACAAGATGTACAACTTAGTAGATTTGCTTAATTTCTAAACTAGTTTGTTTAGAAAACAAACATCTCCATTGCCGAACACTGTACTGTGTGAAATGAGCTAGTTCGGTTCTAGGAATCAGTTGCTTTCCTACGAAGAAGGTTGAGTACAGCAAGTTCAAACTAACCTTGTTTGTGTAATCTAGCAAGATGTACAAGTTAGTAGTTTAGCTTAATTTGTAAACTACTTTGTTTAGAAAACAAACATGTTAATTGCCGAACCCTGTACTGTGTGAAATAAGCTAGTTAGGTTCTAGGAATCAGTTTCCTTCCTACGAGAGAAGGTTGAGTGCAGCAAGTTCAAACTTTCCTTGTTTGTGTAATCTAAAAGATGTACAACTTAGAAGTTTCCCTTCATTTCTAAACTACTTTGTTTAGAAAACAAACAGCTTCCTTGCCAAACACTGTATTGTGTGAAATAAGCTAGTTTAGTTTTAGGAATCAGTTGCTTTTCTCAGGAAGATGGTTGAGTGTAGCAAGTTCAAACTTTCCTTGTTAATGTAATCTAAAAAGATGTACAACTTCACAGATTCACCTCATTTTTAAAGTAGTTTGTTTAGAAAACAAACATCTTCATTGCTGAACACACTCCACTGTGTGAAATAAGCTAGTTTGGTTCTAGGAATCAGTTGCTTTCCTACAAAGAAGGTTGAGGGCATAAAGTTCAAACTTTCCTTGTTTGTGTAATCTAACAAGATGTACAACATATTAGTTTCGCTTCATTTCTAAAGTAGTTTGTTTAGAAAACAAACATCTTCATTGCCAAACAGTGTAATGTGTGAAATAAACTAGTTCGTTTCTAGGAATCAGTTGCTTTCCTACGAAGAAGGTTGAGTGCAGCAAGTTCAAACTTTCCTAGTTTGTGTAATGTAACAAGATGTATACTTTAGTTGATTGGCCTCATTTCTACAGTAGTTTTTTAGAAAACAAACATCTTCATTGGCGAACACTTATACTGTGTGAAATAAGCTAGTTCATTTCTAGGAATCAGTTGCTTTCCTACGAAGAAGGTTGAGTGCAGCAAGTTCAAACTTTCCTTGTAAATGTAATCTAAAAGATGTACAACTTAATAGATTCAGATTCATTTCTAACGTAGTTTGTTGAGAAAGCAAACATCTTCATTGTTGAAAACTGTTCTGAGTGAAATAAGCTATTTTAGTTCTAGGAATCATTAGCTTTCCTACAAAGAAGGTTGAGTGCAGCATGTTCAAACTTTCCTTGTTTGTGTAATCTAACAAGATATACAACTTACAAGTTTCACTTCATTTCTAAACTACTTTGTTTAGAAAACAAACACCTTCATTGCCAAATATTGTACTGTGTGAAATAAGCTGTTTTTTGGTTCTAGGAATCAGTTGTTTTCCTACGAAGAAGGTTGAGTGCAGCAAGTTCAAACTTTCCTTTTTTAATGTGATCTAAAAAGATGTACAAGTTAGTAGATTGGCGTCTTTTCTACAGTAGTTTGTTTACAAAACAAACATCTTCATTGCCGAACCCTGTACTGTGTGAAAATAGCTAGTTCGGTTCTAGGAATCAGTTGATTTCCTATGAAGAAGTTTGAGTGCAGCAAGTTCAAACTTTCCTTGTTTGTGTAATCTAACAAGATAAACAACTTACAAGTTTCCCTTCATTTCTACACTACTTTGTTTAGAAAACAAAACCTTCTTTGCCAAATAGTGCACTGTGTGAAATAAGCTGTTTTGGTTCTAATAATCAGTTGCTTTCTTACGAAGAAGGTTGAGTGCAGCAAGTTCAAACTTTCCTAGTTTATGTAATGTAACAAGATGTATAAGTTAGTAGATTTGCCTCATTTCTACAGTAGCTGTTTTAGAAAACAAACATCTTCTTTGCTGAACCCTATACTGTGTGAAATAAGCTGTTCGTTTCTAGGAAACATTTGCTTTCCTACGAAGAAGGTTGAGTGCAACAAGTTCAAACTTTCCTTGTTAATGTAATCTAAAAAGATGTACAACTTAATAGATTGGCCTCATTTCTACCATAGCGTTTTAGAAAACAAACATCTTCATTGCCAAACACTATACTGCGTGAAATAAGCTAGTTCGGTTCTAGGAATCAGTTGTTTTCCCGAACTAAGTTGAGTTCAAAGTTCTCCTTGTTAATATAATCTAAAAAGATGTACAACTTACAAGATTTCGCCTCATTTCTAAACTACTTTGTTTAGAAAACAAACATCTTCATTGCCAAATATTGTTCTGTGTGAAATAAGCTGTTTCTGTTCTAGGAATCAGTTGCTTTCCTATTAAGATGGTTGAGTGCAGCAAGTTCAAACTTTCCTTGTTAATGTAATCTAAAAACATGTACAACTTAATAGATTCACCTCATTTCTAAAGTAGTTTGTTTACAAAACAAACACCTTCATTGCAGAATCCTTTACTGTGTGAAATAAGCTAGTTTGGTTTAGGAATCAGTTGCTTTCTTATGAAGAAGGTTGAGTGCAGCAAGCTCAAACTTTCCTTGTTTGTGTAATCTAACAAGATGTACAACTTAAAAGTTTCGCTTCATTTCTATACTACTTTGTTTAGAAGAGAAACATCTTCATTGCCAAACACTGTAATGTGTGAAATAAGCTAGTTCGATTCTAGGAACCAGTTCCTTTCCTATGAAGAATGTTGAGTGCAGCTAGTTCAAACTTTCCTTGTTAATGTAAGGTAAAAAGATGTACAACTTAGTAGATTGGCCTGATTTCTCCAATACTTTGTTTTAAAACAAACATCTTCATTGCCAAACATTGTACTGTGTTAAATAAGCTAGTTCGATTCTTGGCTTCAGTTGCTTTCCTACGAAGAAGGTTGAGTGCAGCAAGTTCAAACTTTCCTTGTTTAATGTAATCTGACAAGATGTACAAATTACAAGTTTCGCTTCATTTCTAACCTACTTTGTTTGGAAAACAAACATCTTCATTCATTTTCGGAAAAACTGTAATGTGTGAAATAAGGTAGTCCATTTATAGGAATCAGTTGCTTTCCTAACCTACTTTGTTTGGAAGAAGGTTGAGGGCAGCAACAAGTTCAAACTTTCCTACTTTGTGTAATATAACAAGATGTATAAGTCAGTAGATTCACCTCTTTTCTAAAGTAGTTTGTTTATAAAACAAACATCTTCATTGCCGAACCCTATACTGTGTGAAATAAGCTAGTTCAGTTCTAGGAATCATTTGCTTTCCTAATGAAGAAAGAAGGTTGAGTGCAACAAGTTCAAACTTTCCTTGTTAATGTAATCTAAAAAGATGTACAACTCTAGTAGATAGGCCTCATTTCTACAGCAGTATGTTTAGAAAACGAACATGTTCATTTGCTGAACAGTATAATGTATGAAATAAACTAGTTCGGTTCTAGGAATCAGTTGCTATCCTGCGAAGAAGGTTGAGTGCATCAAGTTCAAATTTTCCTTGTTTGTGTAATATAAGAAGATGTACAACATAGTAGTTTGGCATCATTTCTACAGTACTTTCTTTAGAAAATATACATGTTCATTGCCGAACCTGGTATGTGTGAAAATAGCTAGTTCGTTTTACGAATCAGTTGCTTTTCCTACGAAGAAGGTTGAGTGCAACAAGTGCAAACTTTACTTGTTTGTATAATCTAACGAGATGTACAACTTACTAGATTCGCCTCATTTCTAAAGACTATGTTTAGAAAACAAACACCTTCATTGCCAAATATTGTACTGTGTGATATGACCTATTTCGGTTCTAGGAATCAGTTGCTTTCCTACGAAGAATGTTGAGTGCAGCAAGTTCAAACTTTCATAGGTTGTGTAATCTAACAAGATGTATAAGTTAGTAGATTCGCCTCATTTCTAAAGTAGTTTGTTTATAAAACAAACATCTTCATTTCCGAACCCTACACTGTGTGAAATAAGCTAGTTCGGTTCTAGGAACCATTTGCTTTCCTACGAAGAAGGTTGAGTGCAACAAGTTCAAACTTTCCTTCTTAATGTAACCTAAAAGTTTAACAACTTAGTAGATGGGTCACATTTCTACAGAAGTTTGTTTAGAAAACAAACATCTTCATTGCCGAACAATGTACTGTGTGAAAAAGCAAGTTCAGTTCTAACAATCAGTTGCTTTCCTACGAAGAAGGTTGCGTGCAGCAAGTTCAAATTTCCTTGTTTGTGTAATGTATAAAGATGTACAACATACAAGTTTAGCTTCATTTCTAAACTACGTTGTTTAGAAAACAAACATCTTCATTGCCAAACACTGTAGTGTGTGAAATAAGCTAGTTCGGTTCTAGGAATCAGTTGCTTTTCTACGGAGATGGTTGAGTGAAACAAGGTCAAACTTTCCTTGTTAATGTAATCTAAAAAGAAGTACAACGTAGTATATTGGCCTCATTTCTACAGTCGTTTGTTTAGAAAACAAACATCTTCATTGCAGAACAGTGTACTGTGTCAATTATGGCAGTTCGGTTCTAGGAATCAGTAGCTTTCCTACAAAGAAGATTGAGTGCAGCAAGTTCAAACTTTCCTTGTTACTGTAATCTAAAAGATGCACAACTTAATAGATTCACCTCATTTCGAAGGTAGTTTGTTGAGAAAACAAACATCTTCATTGTTTAACACTGTACTGTGTGAAATAAGGTAGTTTGGTTCTGGGAATCAGTAGCTTTCCTAAGAAGATGGATGAGTGCAGCAAGTTCGAACTTTCGTTGTTTGTGTAATCAAACAAGATGTACAACTTACAAGTTTCAATTCATTTCTAAACTACTTTGATTAGAAAACAAACATCTTCATTGCCAAACGCTGTACTGTGTGAAATGAGGTAGTTCAGTTCTAGGATTCAGTTGCTTTCCTACGAAGAAGGTTGAGTGCAGAAGTTCAAACTTTCCTTGTTAATGCAATCTAAAAATATGTACAACATAGTAAATTGGCATCAATTCTACAGTAGTTTGTTTAGAAATCAAACATCTTCATTGCCGAACACTTTACTGTGTGAAATAAGCTAGTTTGGTTCCAGGAATCAGGTACTTTCCTACGAAGAAGGTTGAGTGCGAAAAGTTCAAACTTTCCTTGTTAATGTAATCTAAAAAGATGTACAACTTAGTAGATTGGCCTCATTTCTACAGTAGTTTCTTTAGAAAACAAACATCTTCATTGCCCAACCATGTATTGTGTGTATTATGTGAAAACAGCTAGTTCGAATCAGTTCCTTTCCTACAAAGAAGGTTGATTGTAGCAAGTTCAAACTTTCCTTGTTTGCGTAATCTAACAAGATGTACAACTTATTAGCTTCGCCTCATTTCTAAACAACTTTGTTTAGAAAACAAACACTTCAATGCCAAATATTGTACTGTGTAAAATAAGCTGTTTTGGTTCTAGGAATCACTTGCTTTCCTGCTAAGAAGGTTGAGTGTACCAAGTTCAAACTTTCCTAGTTTGTGTAATCTAACAAGATGTATAAGTTAGTTGATTCGCTTCATTTCTACAGTAGTTTGTTTAGAAAACAAACACCCTCATTGCCGAAGTCTTTACTGTGTGAAATAAGCTAGTTTGATCTAGGAATCAGTTGCTTTCCTAAGAGAAGTTTGAATGCAACAAGTTCAAACTTTCCTTGTTAATGTAATCTCAAAAGATGTACAACTTAATAGATTCACCTCATTTCCAAAATAGTTTGTTGAGAAACAAACACCTTCATTGCCGATCACTGTACTGTGTGAAATAAGCTAGATTGGTTCTAAGAATCACTTGTTTTCCTACGAAGAAGGTTGAGTGCAGCAAGATCAAACTTTCCTTGTTAAAGTAATCTAAAAAGATGTACAACATAGTAGATTGCTGTCATTTCTACAGTAGTTTGTTTAGAAAACAAACATCCTCATTGCCGAAACCTGTACTATGTGAAAATAGGTAGTTCGTTTCTAAGAATCAGATGCTTTCCTATGAAGAAGGTTGAGTGCAGCCAGTTCAAACTTTCCTTGTTTGTGGAATCTAACAAGATATACAACTTATTAGATTCACCTCATTTGTAAAGTACTTTATTTAGAAAACAAACACCTTCACTGCCAAATATTGTACTGTGTGAAATAAGCTGTTTCGGTTCTATGAATCAGTTGCTTTCCTGGGAAGAAGGTTGAGTGCAGCAAGTTCAACCTTTCCTAGTTTGTGTAATCTACGAAGAAGTATAAGTTAGTAGATTCGCCTCATTTCTAAAGTAGGTTGTTTAGAAAAGAAACATCTTCATTGCCGAAACCTATATTGTGTGAAATAAGCTAGTTCGGTTCTAGAAAACATTTTTTTTCCTACGAAGAAGGTTGAGTGCAAAAAGTTGAAACTTTCGTAGTAAATGTAATCTAAAAAGATGTACATCTTAGTAGATTGGCCTCATTTCTACAGTAGCTTGTTTAAAAAACAAACATCTTCATTGCCGAACCATATGCTGTGTGAAATAAGCTAGTTCGTTTCTAGGCATCAGGTGCTTTCTTATGAAGAAGGTTGAGTGCAGCAAGTTCAAAGTTTCCTTGTTTGTGTAATCTAACACGATGTTCAACTTACAAATTTCGCTTCATTTCTAAACTACTTTGTTTAGAAAACAAACATCTTCATTGTCGAACACTGTAATGTGTGAAATAAGCTACTTCAGTTCTAGGAATCTGTTGTTCTCCTACGAAGAAGGTTGAGTGCAGCAAGGTGAAACATTCTAAATGTAATCTAAATGAAAATGTAATCTAAAAAGATGTACAACTTAGTAGATTGGCGTCAATTCTTCAGTAGTTTGTTTAAAAAACAAACATCTTCATTGCCGAACCCTGTACTGGGTGAAAAAAGCTAGTTCATTTCTAGGAATCAGTTGCTTTCCTACAAAGAAGGTTGAGTTCAGCAAGTTCAAACTTTCCTAGTTTGTGTAATCTAACAAGATGTATAACTTACAAGTTTCACTCTATTTCTAAACTACTTTGTTTAGAAAAGAAACATCTTCATTGCCAAACACTGTAATGTGTGAAAAAAGCTAGTTCGGTTCTAGGAATGAGTTGCTTTTCTACGGAGATGGTTGAGTGCAACAAGTTCAAACTTTCCTTGTTAATGTAATCTAAAAAGATGTATAACTTAATATATTCTCCTAATTTCTAAAGTAGTTTGTTTAGAAAACAAACATCTTCATTGCCGAACACTGTACTGTGCGAAATAACCTTGTTCAGTTCTAGGAATCAGTTGCTTTCCTACGAAGATGGTTGAGTGCAGCAAGTTCAAACTTTCCTTGCTTGTGTAACCTAACAAGATGTACAACATACAAGTTTCGATTCGTTTCTAAACTACTTTGCTTATAAAACAAACATCTTCATTTCCAAATAGTGTAATGCATGAAATAAGCTATTTCGGTTCTAGGAATCAGTTTCTTTCCTACGAAGAAGGTTGAGTGCAGGAAGTTCAAACTTTCCTACTTTGTGTAATCTAACAAGATGTATAAATTAGTAGATTCTCCTCATTTCTAAAGTAGTTTGTTTAGAAAACAAACATCCTCATTGCTGAACCCTATACTGTGTCAAATAAGCTAGATCAGTTCTATGAATCAGTTGCTTTCCTACAAAGAAGGTTGAGTGCAGCAAGTTCAAACTTTCCTTGATGTGTAATCTAACAAGATGTACAACGTACAACTTTTGCTTCATTTCTAAACTACTTTGGTTAGAAAACAAACACCTTCATTACCAAATATTGTACTGTGTGAAATAAGCTGTTTCGGTTATAGAAATCAATTGCTTTTCTACGGAGTTGGTTGAGTGCAGCAAGTCCAAACTTTCTTTGTTAATGTAATCTTAAAAAGAGGTACAACTTAGTAGATTTGCTTAATTTCTACAATAGTTTGTTTCGAAAACAAACATCTCCATTGCCGAACACTGTACTGTGTGAAATGAGCTAATTCGGTTCTAGGAAACAGTTGCTTTCCTGCGAAGAAGGTTGAGTACGGCACGTTAAAACTAACCTTGTTTACGTAATCGAACAAGATGTACAAGTTAGTAGATTAGCCTAATATGTAAAGTAGTTTATTTAGAAATCAAACATGTTAATTGCCGAACCCTATACTGTGTGAAATAAGCTAGTTAGGTTCTAGGAATCAGTTTCCTTCCTACGAGAAGGTTCAGTGCAGCAAGTTCAAACTTTCCTTGTTTGTGTAATCTATCAAGATGTACAACTTAATAGTTTCCCTTCATTTCTAAACTACTTTGTTTAGAAAACAAACACCTTCCTTGCCAAATATTGTATTGTGCGAAATAAGCTGTTTAGGTTTTAGGAATTAGTTGCTTTTCTCAGGAGATGGTTGAGTGTAGCAAGTTCAAACTTTCCTTGTTAATGTAATCTAAAACGATGTACAACTTCACAGAATCACCTCATTTTTAAAATAGTTTGTTGAGAAAACAAACATCTTCATTGCTGAACAATGTACTGTGTGAAATAACATAGTTCAGTTCTAGGAATTACTTGCTTTCCTACAAAGATGGTTGAGTGCAGAAAGTGCAAACTTTCCATGTTTGTGTAATCTACCACTATATACAACTTATTAGATTCGCCTCATTTCTACAGTAGTTTGTGTAGAAAACAAACATCTTCATTGCCAAACACTGTACTTTGTGAAATAAACTAGTTCGTTTGTAGGAATCATTTCCTTTCCTACGAAGAAGGTTGAGTGCATAAAGTTCAAACTGTCCTTGTTAATGTAATCTAAAAAGAGGTACTCCTTAGTACATTGGCCTAATTTCTACAGTAGTTTGTTTAGAAAACAAACATCTTCATTGCCGAACACTGTACTGTGTGTAAAAAGCTAGTTCATTTCTAGGAATCAGTTGCTTTCCTACGAAGAAAGTTGAGTGCAGCAAGTTCAATCTTTCCTTGTTTGTGTAACCTAACAAGATGTACAACTTAGAAGTTTCGATTCATTTCTAATCTACTTTGTTTAGAAAAGAAACATCTCCATTGCCAAGTACTGTACTGCTTGAAATAAGGTATTTCGGTTCTAGGAATCAGGTGCTTTCCTAAGAAGAAGGTTCAGTGCAGCAAGTTCAAACTTTCCTTGTTCATGTATTCTAACAAGATGTACAAGGTAGTAGATTCACCACATTTCTAAACTACTTTGTTTAGAAAACAAACACCTTCCTTACCAAATATTTTACTGTGTGAAATAAGCTGTTTTGGTTATAGAAATCAGTTGCTTTCCTAAGAAGAAGGTTGAGTGTAGCAAGTTCAAACTTTCCTTGTTTGTGTAATCTAACAAGGTGTATAAGTTAGTTGATTCGCCTCATTTCTACTGTAGTTTGTTTAGAAAACAAACATCTTCATTGCCGAACACTACTGCGTGAAATAAGGTATTTCGCTTCTAGGATTCAGTTGCTTTCCTACGAAGAAAGTTGAGTGCAGCAAGTTCAAACTTTCCTAGTTTGTGTAATCTAACAAGATGTTCAAGTTAGTAGATTCGCCTCATTTGTACAGTAGTTTGTTTAGAAAACAAACATCTTCATTGGCGAACCCTATACTGTGTGAAATAAGCTAGTTGGGTTCTGGGAATCAGTAGCTTTCCTACGAAGAAGGTTGAGTGCAGGAAGTTCAAACTTTCCTTGTTAATGTAATAAAAAAACATGTACAACTTAGTAGCTTGTCGTCATTTCTACAGTAGTTTGTTTACAAAACAAACATCTTAATTGCTGAACCCTGAACTGTGTGAAAATAGATAGTTCGTTTCTAGGAATCAGTTGCTTTCCTACGAAGAAGGTTGAGTGCAGCAAGCTAAAACTTTCCTTTTTTGTGTAATCTAACAAGATGTACAACTTGCAAGTTTCATTTCATTTCTAAACTACTTTGTTTAGAAAACAAACATCTTCATCGCCCAACACTGTACTGTATGAACTAAGCTAGTTCGGTTCTAAGAATCATTTTCTTTCCTACGTACTAAGTTGAGTGCAACAAGTTCAATCTTTCCTTATTAATGTAATCTAATAACATATACAACTTAATAGATTCACCTCATTTCTAAAGTAGTTTCTATAGAAAAAAAACATCTTCGTGGCCGAACACTGTACTGTGTGAAATAAGCTACTTCGGTTCTAGGAATCAGTTGCTTTCCTATTAAGAAGGTTAAATGCAGCAAGTTCAAACATTCCTTGTTAATGTAATCTAAAAACATGTACAACTTACGAGTTTCACTTCATTTCCAAACTACTTTGTTTAGAAAACAAACACTTTCATTTCCACATATTGTACTGTGGGAAGTAAGCTGTTGTGGTGCTAGGAATCTGTTGCTTTGCTACGAAGAAGGTTGAGTGTGGCAAGTTCAAACTTTCCTAGTTTGTGTAATCTAACAAGATGTACAAGTTAGTTGATTCGTCTCATTTCTACAGGAGCTTGTTTAGAAAACAAACATCTTCTTTGCTGCACCCTATACTGTGTGAAATAAGCTAGTTCGGTCTAGGAATCCGTTGCTTTCCTCCGAAGAAGAACAAGATTGAGTGCAGAAAGTTCAAACTTTCCTTGTTAATGTAATCTAAAAAGATGTACAACTTAGTAGGTGGCTGTCATTTCTACAGTAGTTTGTTTAGAAAACAAACATCTTCATTGCCGAACCGTGTACTGTATGAAAATAGCTAGTTCATTTCTAGGAATCAGTTGTTTTCCTTTGAAGAAGGTTGAGTACAGCAAATTAAAACTTTCCTTGTTTGTGTAATCTAGGAAGATGTACAACTTATTAGATTCGCCTCATTTCAAAACTACTTTGTTTAGAAAACAAATATCTTCATTGCCAAACACTCTAATGTGTGAAATAAGCTAGTTCCGTTCTAGGAATCAGTTGCTTTTCTATGGAGATGGTTGAGTGCAACAAGTTCAAACTTTCCTTGTTAATGTAATCTAAAAAGATGTACAACTTAATAGACTCACCTCATTTCTAAAGTAGTTTGTTTAGAAAACAAACATCTTCATTGCTGAACCCTATATTGTGTGAAATAAGCAAGTTCAGTTCTAGGATTCATGTGCTTTCCTATGAAGAAGGTTAAGTGCAACAAGTTCAAACGTTCCCTGTTAATGTAATGTGATACGATATACAACTTAATAGATTCACCTAATTTCTAAAGTAGTTTGTTGAGAAAACGAACATCTTCATTGGCGAACACTGTACTGTGTAAAATAAGCTACTTCGTTTCTAGGAATCATTTGCCCTCCTACGAAGTAGGTTGAGTTCAGCAAGTTCAAAATTTCTTGTTTGTATATTCTAACAAGATGTACAACTTCCAAGTTTGGATTCATTTCTAAACTGCTTTGTTTAGAAAACATACACCTTCATTGCCAAATATTGTACTGTGTGAAATAAGGTGTTTCAGTTCTAGGAATCAGTTGGTTTCCTACGAAAACGTTGAGTGCAGGAAGTTCAAACTTTCCCAGTTTGTGTAATCTAACAACATGTATAAGTTAGTTGATTCGCCTCTTTTCAAAAGTAGTTTGTTTAGAAAACAAACATCTTCATTGCCGATACCTATACAGTGTGAAAAAGTTAGTTCTGTTCTAGGAATCAGTTGCTCTCCTTCGAAGAAGATTGAGTGTAGCAAATTCAAACTTTCCTTTTTGTGTAATCTAACAAGATGTACAACTTACAAGTTTTGCTTCATTTCTAAACTAATTTGTTTAGAAGAAAAATATCTTCATTGCCAAACACTGTAATGTGTGAAATAAGCTAGTTCAGTACTAGGAATCATTTGCTTTCTTGGAAGAAGTTTGAGGTCAACAAGTTTAAACTTCCCGTGTTAATGTAATCTGCAAAGATGTACAACTTAATAGATTCACTTCATTTCTAAGGTAGTTTGTTTAAAAAACAAACATCTTCATTAACGAACACTGTACTGTGTGAAATAATCTAGGTCGGTTCTAGGAATCAGTTGCTTTCCTTCGAAGAAGGATGAGTGCAGCAAGTTCAAACTTTCCAAATTTGAATAACCTAACAAGGTGTACAATTTACAAGTTTCGTTTCAATTCTAAACGACTGTGTTTTGAAAACAAACATCTTCATTGCCAAATACTATAATGATTGAAATAAGCTATTTCGGTTCTAGGAATCAGTTGTTTTCCTACAAAGAAGGTTGAGTGCAGCAAGTTCAAACTTTCCTAGTTTGTGTAATCTAACAAGATTTAGAACTTGTTAGATTCGCATCATTTCTAAACTACTTTGTTTAGAAAACAATCACCTTCATTGCCAAATATTGTACTGTGTGAAATAAGCTAGTTCGTTTCTAGGAATCTATTGCTATCCTACGAAGAAGGTTGAGTGCAGCAAGCTAAAACTTTCCATGTTTGTGTAATCTAACAAGATGTACACCTTAGAAGTTTCGCTTCATTTCTAAACTCCTTTTTTAGAAAACAAACATCTTCATTGCCAAATATTGTACTGTATGAAATAAGCTGTTTGGGTTCTAGGAATCAGTAGCTTTCCTACAAAGAAGGTTGAGTGAAGCAAGTTCAAACTTTCCTAGTTTGTGTAATCTAATAAGGTGTATAAGTTAGTAGATTCGCCTCATTTCTAAAGTAGTTTGTTGAGAAAACAAACATCTTCATTGCCAAACCCTATACTGTGTGAAATAAGCTAGTTCGGTTCTAGGAATCATTTGCATTCCTACAAAGAAGGTGGGGGGAACAACTTCAAACTTTCCTTGTTAATGTAATCTAAAAAGATGTACCACTTAGTAGATTGGCCTCATTTCTACAGTAGTTTGTTTTAAAAACAAACATCTTCATAGCCAAACACTGTACTGTGTGAAATAAGCTAGTTTGATTCTAGGAAACAGTAGCTTTCCTACAAAGAAGGTTGAGTGCAGCAAGTTCAAACTTTCCTTGTTAATGTAATCTAAAAACATGTACAATTTAGGAGATTGGCGTCATTTCTTCAGTAGTTTGTTTGAAAAACAAACATCTTCATTGCCCAACCCTGAATTGTGTGAAAATAGCTAGTTAGTTTCTAGGAATCAGTTGCTTTCCTACGAAGAAGGTTGAGTGCAGGAAGTTAAAACCTTCCTTGTTTCTGTAATCTAACAAGATGTACAACTTATTAGATTCGCCTCATTTCTAAACTACTTTGTTTAGAAAAAAAACAACTTCATTGCCAAACACTGTAGTGTGTGAAATAAGCTAGTTCTGTTCTAGGAATCACTTGCTTTACTACGGAGATCGATGAGTGCAACAAGTTCAAACTTTCCTTATTAATGTCATCTAAAAACATATACAACTTAATAGATTCACCTCATTTCTAAAGTAGTTTCTAGAGAAAACAAACATCTTCATTGCTGAACACTGTACTGTTTGAAATAAGCTAGTTCGCTTCAAGGAATCACTTGCTTTCCTATGAAGAAGGCTGAGTGCAGCAAGTTCAAACTTTCCTTCTTTGTGTAATATAACAAGGTGTACACCTTACAACTTTTGCTTCATTTCTAAACTACTTTATTTAGAAAACAAACACCTTCATTGCCGAACACTGTACTGTGTGAAATAAGCTAGTCGGTTCAAGGAATCAGTTGTTTTCCTACGAAGACGGTTGAGTGCAGCAAGTTCAAACATTCCTTGTTAATGTAATCTAAAAAGATGTACAACTTAGTAGATTCACCTCATTTTTAAAGTAGTTTGTTGAGAAAACAAACATCTTCATTGCCGAACACTGTTCTGTGTGAAGTAAGCTGGTTCGGTTCTAGGAATCAGTTCTTTCCTACGAAGAAGTTTGAGTGCAGCAAGTTCAAACTTTAAAAGTTTGTGTCATCTCACAAGATGTATAAGTTAGTAGATTCGCTTCATTTCTACAGTAGTTTGTTTAGAAAACAAACATCTTCATTGCCGAACCCTGTACTGTGTTAAAATCGCTAGTTCGTTTCTAGGAATCAGTAGCTTTCCTACGAAGAATGTTGAGTGCAGAAAGTTCAAACTTTCCTTCTTTGTGTAATCTAAGAAGATGTACAACTTATTAGATTCGCCTCATTTCTAAACTTCTTTGTTTACAAACAAGCACCTTCAATCCCAAATATTGTACTGTGTGAAATAAGCGGTTTTCGGTCTAGGAATCAGTTGCTTTCCTACAAAGTAGTTGAGTGCAGAAAGTTCAAACTTTCCTAGTTTGTGTAATCTAACAAGATGTACAACTTTTTAGATTTGCCTCATTTCAACAGTACTTTGTTTAGAAAACAAACATCTTCATTTGCTTCTAACGGTACTTTGTGAAATAAAGTAGTTCGTTTCTAGGAATCAGTTGCTTTCCTACGAAGAAGGTTGAGTGCAGAAAGTTCAAACATTCCTCGTTAATGTAATCTAAAAAGAGGTACAACTTAGTAGATTGGCCTAATTTCTACAGCAGTTTGTTTAGAAAACAAACATCTTCATTTCCGAACACTGTGCTGTGTGTAAAAAGCTACTTCCTTTCTAGGAATCAGTTGCTTTCTTAAGAAGAAGGTTGAGTGCAGCAAGTTTAAACTTTCCTTGTTTGTGGAAGCTTACAAGATGTACAACTTACAAGTTGTGATTCATATCTAAACTACTTTGTTTAGAAAACAAACATCTTCCTTGCCAAATACTATAATGCGTGAAATAAGCTATTTTGGTTCTAGGAAGCAGGTGCTTTCCTACGAAGAAGGTTGAGTGCAGCAAGTTCAAACTTTCCTTGTTAGTGAATCTAAAAAGGTGTACATTTAGTAGATTCACCTCATTTCTACAGTAGTTTGTTTAGAAAACAAACATCTTCATTGCCGAACCCTATTCTGTGTGAAATAAGCAAGTTCAGTTCTAGGGATCAGTTGTTTACCGACGAAGAAGGTTGAGTGCAGCAAGGTCAAACATTCCTTGTTAATGTAATCTAAAAAGATGTACAACTGAGTAGATTGGCGTCATTTCTTCAATAGTTTGTTTAGAAAACAAACATCTTCATTGCCGAACCCTGTAGTGTGTGAAAATAGGTAGTTCGTTTCTAGGAATCAGTTGCTTTCCTACGAAGAAGGTTGAGTGCAACAACTTCAAACTTTCCTTGTTAATGTAATCTAAAAAGATGTACCACTTAGTAGATTGGCCTCATTTCTACAGTAGTTTGTTTTGAAAACAAACATCTTCATAGCCAAACACTGTACTGTGTGAAATAAGCTAGTTTGATTCTAGGAAACAGTAGCTTTCCTACAAAGAAGGTTGAGTGCAGCAAGTTCAAACTTTCCTTGTTAATGTAATCTGAAAACATGTACAACTTAGGAGATTGGCGTCATTTCTTCAGTAGTTTGTTTGAAAAACAAACATCTTCATTGCCCAACCCTGAATTGTGTGAAAATAGCTAGTTAGTTTCTAGGAATCAGTTGCTTTCCTACGAAGAAGGTTGAGTGCAGGAAGTTAAAACCTTCCTTGTTTCTGTAATCTAACAAGATGTACAACTTATTAGATTTGCCTCATTTCTAAACTACTTTGTTTAGAAAAAAAACAACTTCATTGCCAAACACTGTAGTGTGTGAAATAAGCTAGTTCTGTTCTAGGAATCACTTGCTTTACTACGGAGATCGATGAGTGCAACAAGTTCAAACTTTCCTTATTAATGTCATCTAAAAACATATACAACTTAATAGATTCACCTCATTTCTAAAGTAGTTTCTAGAGAAAACAAACATCTTCATTGCTGAACACTGTACTGTTTGAAATAAGCTAGTTCGCTTCAAGGAATCACTTGCTTTCCTACGAAGAAGGCTGAGTGCAGCAAGTTCAAACTTTCCTTCTTTGTGTAATATAACAAGGTGTACACCTTACAACTTTTGCTTCATTTCTAAACTACTTTATTTAGAAAACAAACACCTTCATTGCCGAACACTGTACTGTGTGAAATAAGCTAGTCGGTTCAAGGAATCAGTTGTTTTCCTACGAAGACGGTTGAGTGCAGCAAGTTCAAACATTCCTTGTTAATGTAATCTAAAAAGATGTACAACTTAGTAGATTCACCTCATTTTTAAAGTAGTTTGTTGAGAAAACAAACATCTTCATTGCCGAACACTGTTCTGTGTGAAGTAAGCTGGTTCGGTTCTAGGAATCAGTTCTTTTCTACGAAGAAGTTTGAGTGCAGCAAGTTCAAACTTTAAAAGTTTGTGTCATCTCACAAGATGTATAAGTTAGTAGATTCGCCTCATTTCTACAGTAGTTTGTTTAGAAAACAAACATCTTCATTGCCGAACCCTGTACTGTGTTAAAATCGCTAGTTCGTTTCTAGGAATCAGTAGCTTTCCTACGAAGAATGTTGAGTGCAGAAAGTTCAAACTTTCCTTTTTTGTGTAATCTAAGAAGATGTACAACTTATTAGATTCGCCTCATTTCTAAACTTCTTTGTTTACAAACAAACACCTTCAATCCCAAATATTGTACTGTGTGAAATAAGCGGTTTTCGGTCTAGGAATCAGTTGCTTTCCTACAAAGTAGTTGAGTGCAGAAAGTTCAAACTTTCCTAGTTTGTGTAATCTAACAAGATGTACAACTTTTTAGATTTGCCTCATTTCAACAGTACTTTGTTTAGAAAACAAACATCTTCATTGCCAAACACGGTACTTTGTGAAATAAAGTAGTTCGTTTCTAGGAATCAGTTGCTTTCCTACGAAGAAGGTTGAGTGCAGAAAGTTCAAACATTCCTCGTTAATGTAATCTAAAAAGAGGTACAACTTAGTAGATTGGCCTAATTTCTACAGCAGTTTGTTTAGAAAACAAACATCTTCATTTCCGAACACTGTACTGTGTGTAAAAAGCTACTTCCTTTCTAGGAATCAGTTGCTTTCTTAAGAAGAAGGTTGAGTGCAGCAAGTTCAAACTTTCCTTGTTTGTGGAAGCTTACAAGATGTACAACTTACAAGTTGCGATTCATATCTAAACTACTTTGTTTAGAAAACAAACATCTTCCTTGCCAAATACTATAATGCGTGAAATAAGCTATTTTGGTTCTAGGAAGCAGGTGCTTTCCTACGAAGAAGGTTGAGTGCAGCAAGTTCAAACTTTCCTTGTTAGTGAATCTAAAAAGGTGTACATTTAGTAGATTCACCTCATTTCTACAGTAGTTTGTTTAGAAAACAAACATCTTCATTGCAGAACCCTATTCTGTGTGAAATAAGCAAGTTCGGTTCTAGGGATCAGTTGTTTACCGACAAAGAAGGTTGAGTGCAGCAAGTTCAGACATTCCTTGTTAATGTAATCTAAAAAGATGAACAAATGAGTAGATTGGCGTCATTTCTTCAATAGTTTGTTTAGAAAACAAACATCTTCATTGCCGAACCCTGTAGTGTGTGAAAATAGGTAGTTCGTTTCTAAGAATCAGTTGCTTTCCTACGAAGAAGGTTGAGTGCAGCAAGTTCAAACTTTCCATGTTTGGGTAATCTAACAAGATGTACAACTTACAAGTTTCGCTTCATTTCTAAACTACTTTGTTTAGAAAACAAACATCTTCATCGCCCAACACTGTACTGTGTGAACTAAGCTAGTTCGGTTCTTGGAATCATTTGCTTTCTTATGAATTAAGTTGAGTGCAACAAGTTCAAACTCTCCTTGTTAATGTAATCTAAAAAGATGTACAACTTAGTAGTTTGGCCTCATTTCTACAGCAGTTTGTTTAAAAAACAAACATCTTCATGGCCCAACACTGTACTGTGTGAAATAAGCTAGTTCGGTTCTAGGAATCAGTTGCTTTCCTACGAAGAATGTTAAGTGCAGCATGTTCAAACATTCCTTGTAAATGTAATCTAAAAACATGTACAACTTACCAGTTTCGCTTCATTTCTAAACTACTTTGTTTAGAAAACAAACACCTTCATTTCCACATATTGTACTGTGTGAAGTAAGCTGGTTCGGTTCTATGAATCAATTGCTTTGCTAAAAGAAAGTTGAGTGTGGCAAGTTCAAACTTTCCTTGTTTGTGTAATCTAAAAAGATGTACAACTTACAAGTTTCGCTACATTTTTAAAATACTTTCTTTAGAAAACCAACATCTTCATTGCCGAATGCTGTACTGTTTGAAACAAGCTAGTTCGGTTCTAGGAATCAGTTGCATTCCTATGAACAAGATTGAGTGCAGAAAGTTCAAACTTTCCTTTTTAATGTAATCTAAAAAGATGTACAACTTAGTAGATTGGCGTCATTTCTACAGTAGTTTGTTTAGAAAACAAACATCTTCTTGCCGAACCTTTACTGTGTGAAAATAGCTAGTTCGTTTCTAGGAATCAGTTGCTTTCCTTCGAAGAAGGTTGAGTACAGCAAGTTAAAACTTTCCTTGTTTGTGTAATCTAACAAGATGTACAACTTATTAGATTCGCCTCATTTCAAAACTACTTTGTTTAGAAAACAAACATATTCATTGCCAAACACTCTAATGTGTGAAATAAGCTAGTTCCATTCTAGGAATCAGTTGCTTTTCTATGGAGATGGTTGAGTGCAACAAGTTCAAACTTTTCTTGTGAATGTAATCTAAAAAGATGTACAACTTAATAGAGTCACCTCATTTCCAATGGGGTTTGGTGAAAAAACAAACGTGTATATTGCCGAACACTGTACTGTGTGAAAAAAGGTAGTTCGGTTCTAGGAATCATTTGCTTTCTTACGAAAAATGTTGAGTACAGCAAGTTCAACCTTCCCTAGTTTGTGTAATCTCAAAAGATGTACAACTTTCTAGATTGGCCTCATTTCTACAGTATTTTGTTTAGAAAACAGACAACTTCATGACCGAACACTGTACTGCGTGAAATAAGCTAGTTCGGGCCTAATAATCAGTAGCTTTCCTACGAAGAAGGTTGAGTGCAGCAAGGTCAAACATTCCTTGCATGTGTAATCTAACAAGATGTACAACTTCCAAGTTTCAATTCATTTCTAAACTACTTTGTTTAGAAAACAAACATCTTCATTTCCAAACGCTGTACTGTGTGAAATAAGCTAGTTTGGTTCTAGGAATCAGTTGCTTTCCTACAAACAAGGTTGAGTGCACCAAGTTCAAACTTTCCTAGTTTGTGTAATCTAACAAGATGTGTTAGTTAGTTGATTCGTCTCATTTCTACAGGAACTTGTTTAGAAAACAAACATCTTCTTTGACGCACCATATACTGTGTGAAATAAGCTAGTTTGGTCTAAGAATCAGCTGCTTTCCTACGAAGAAGGTTGACTGCAACAAGTTCAAACTTTCCTTGTTAATGTAATCTAGAAAGATGTACAACTTTGTAGATTGGCCTCATTTCTACAGTAGTTTGTTCAAAAAACAAATGTCTTCATTGCCGAATACTGTACTGTGTGAAATAAGCTAGTTCGGTTCTAGGAAAGTGTTGCTTTCCTAAGAACAAGATTGAGGGCAGAAAGTTCAAACTATCCTTGTTAATGTAATCTAAAAGGATGTACAACTTAGTAGATTGGCGTCATTTCTACAGTAGTTTGTTTAGAAAACAAACATCTTCATTGCCGAACCCTGTATTGTGTGAAAATAGCTAGTTCATTTCTAGGAATCAGTTGCTTTCCTTAGAAGTAGGTTGAGTACAGCAAGATAAAACTTTCCTTGTTTGTGTAATCTAACAAGATGTACAACTTATTAGATTTGCCTCATTTCAAAACTACTTTGTTTAGAAAACAAACATTTTCATTGAAAACACTCTAATGTGTGTAATAAGCTAGTACCATTCTAGGAATCAGTTGCTTTTTTTATGGAGATTGTTGATTCCAACAAGTTCAAACTTTCCTTGTCAATGTAATAAAAAATGATGTACAACTTAATAGACTGAAATCATTTCTAAAGTAGTTTGTTGAGAATGCAAACATCTTCATTGCCGAACACTGCACTGTGTGAAATAAGCTAGTTTGGTTCTAGGAATCAGTTGCTTTCCTATAAAGAAGGTTGAGTGCAGCAAGTTCAAGCTTTCCTTGTTTGTGTAATCTAACAAGATGTACAACTTAAAAGTTTCACTTCATTTCTAAACTACTTTGTTTAGAAAACAAACATCTTCATTGCCGAACACTGTACTGTGTGAAATAAGCTAGTTCAGTTCTTGGAATCAGTTGTTTTCCATAGAAGAAGATTGAGTGTAGCAAGATCAAACTTTCCTTGTTAATGTAATCTAAAACGATGTACAACACAGTAGATTGGTCTCATTTCTACAGTCCTTTGTTTACAAAACAAACATCTTCATTGCCAAACCCTGTACTGTGTGAAAATAGGTAGTTCGTTTCTAAGAATCCGATGCTTTCCTACGAAGAAGGTTGAGTGCAGCAAGTTCAAACTTTCCTTGTTTGTGTAATCTAACAAGATGTACAACGTACAAGTTTCGCTTCATTTCTAATCTACTTCATTTAGAAAACAAACATCTTCATTGCCAAATAATGCACTGTGTGAAAAAAGCTGTTTCGGATCTAGGAATCACTTGCTTTCATACAGAGAAGGTTGAGTGCAGCAAATCTAACAAGATATATAAGTTAGTAGATCCACCTCATTTCGAAAGCAGTTTGTTTAGAAAACAAACATCTTCATTGCCGAACCCTATACTGTGTGAAATAAGCTAGTTCCGTTCTAGGAATCATTTGCTATCCTACCAAGAAGGTTGAGTGCAGCAAGTTCAAACTTTCCTTGTTAATGTCATCGAAAAAGATGTGCAACTTAGTAGATTGGCCTCATTTCTACAGTAGTTTGTTTAGAAAACAAACATCTTCATTGTGGAACACTGTACTGTGTGAAATAAGCTAGTTCAGTTCTTGGAATCAGTTGCTTTCCTACGAAGAAGGTTGAGTGCAGCAAGTTCAAATTTTCCTTGTTTGTCTAATCTAACAAGATATACAACTTACAAATTTCGCTTCATTTCTAAACAACTTTGTTTAGAAGAGAAACATCTTAATTGCCAAACACTGTACTGTGTGAAATAAACTAGTTTGGTTCTAGGAATCAGTTGCTTTCCTACGAGGAAGGTTGATTGCTGCAAGTTCAAACTTTCCTTGTTTGTGTAATCTAACACAATGTACAACGTACAAGTTTCGCTTCATTTCTAAACTACTTTGTTTAGAAAAAAAATCTTCATTGTCAAACACTGTAGTGTGTGAAATAAGCTAGTTCGGTTCTAGGACTCAGTAGCTTTTCTACGGAGATTGTTGAGTGCAACAAGTTCAAACTTTCCTTCTTAATGTAATCTAAAAAGATGTACATCTTAACAGATTCATCTCATTTCTAAAGTAGTTTGTTGAGGAAACAAACATCTTCATTTTCAAACACTGTACTGTGTGAAAATAGCTAGTTCATTTCTAGGAATCACTTGCTTTCCTAGGAAAAAGTTGTGTGCAGCAAGTTCAAACTTTCCTAGTTTGTGTAATGTAACAAGATGTATAAGTTAGTTGATTCACCTCATTTCTAAACTATTTTGTTTAGAAAACAAACATCTTCATTGCCAAACACTGTAATGTGTGAAATAAGCTAGTTCTGTTCTAGGAATCAGTTGCTTTTCTACGGAGATGGTTGAGTCCAACAAGTTCAAACTTTCCATGTTTGTGTTATCTGACAAGATGTACAACGTATTACATTCACCTCATTTCTACAGTACTTTGTTTAGAAAACAAACATCTTCATTGCCGAATACTGTACTTTGCGAAATAAGCTAGTTCCTTCCTAGGAAGCAGTTGCTTTCCTACGTAGAAGATTGAGTGCAGCAATTTCGAACTTTCCTTGTTAATGTAATCTAAAAAGAGGTACAACTTAGTAGATTGGATTAATTTCTACAGTAGTTTGTTTACTAAACAAACATCTTCATTGCTGAACATGGTACTGTGTGAAATAAGCTAGTTCGTTTCTAGTAATCAGTTCCTTTCCTATGAAGAAGGTTGAGTGTAGCAAGTTCAGACTTTCCTAGTTCGTGTAATCTAACAAGATGTACAACTTAGAAGTTTCGCTTCTTTCTAAACTACCTTGTTTAGAAAACGAACACCTTCATTGCCAAATATTGTACTGTGTGAAATAAGCTCCTTCGGATCTAGGAATAAGTTGCTTTTCTCCAGAGATGGTTGAGTGTAGCAAGTTCAAACGTTCCTTGTTAATGTAATCTAAAACGATGTACAACTTAACAGGTTCACCTCATTTCTAAAGTAGTTTGTTGAGAAAACAAACATCTTCATTGCCAAATACTGTACTGTGTGAAATAAGCTAGTTTGGTTCTAGGAATCACTTGCTTTCCTACGAAGATGGTTGAGTGCAGAAAGTTCAAACATTCCATGTCTGTGCAATCTAACAAGATGTACAAGATAGTAGATGCGGCTCATTTCTATACTACTTTGTTTAGAAAACAAACACCTTCATTGCCAAATATTGTACTGTGTGAAATAAGCTGTTTTGTTTCTCGGAATCAGTTGCGTTCCTATGAAGAAAGTTGAGTGGAGCAAGTTCAAACTTTCCTAGTTTGTTCAATCTAACCATATGTATAAATTAGTAGATTTGCCTCATTTCCAATGTAGTTTGTTTAGAAAACAAACATCTTCATTGCCAAACTCTATACTGTGTGAAATAAGCTTGTTCAGTTCTAGGAATCATTTGCTTTCCTATGAAGAAGGTTGAGTGCAACAGTTGAAACTTTCCTTCTTAGTGTAAACTAAAAAGATGTACAACTTAGTAGATTCACCTCATTTGTACAGTAGTTTGTTTAGAAAACCAACATCTTCATTGCAGAACACTGTACTGTGTGAAATAAGGTAGTTCGGTTCTAGGAATCAGTGGCTTTCCTACGAAGAAGGTTGAGTGCAACAACTTCAAACTTTCCTTGTTTGTGTAATCTAACAAGATATACAACTTAAAAGTTTCACTTCATTTCTGAACTACTTTGTTTAGAAAACAAACATCTTCATTTCCAAACAGTGTAGTGTGTCAAATAAGCTAGTTCGGTTCATGGAATTAGTTGCTTTTCTACGGAGATGGTTGAGTGCAACAAGTTCAAAATTTCCTTGGTAATGTAAGCTAAAAAGAGGTACAACTTAGTAGATTCATCTCATTTCTAAAGTAGTTTGTTGATCAAATGAACATCTTCATTGACAAACACTGAACTGTGGGAAATAAGCTAGTTCTGTTGTTTTCCTACGAAGAATGTTGAGTGAAAAAGTTCAAAATTTCCTTGTTAATGTAATCTAAAAAGATGTACAGCTTAGTAGATTGGCCTCATTTCTACCGTAGTTTGTTTAGAAAACAAACATTTTCATTGCCTAACACTGTACTGTGTGAAAGAAGCTAGATCAGTTCTTGTAATCAGTTCCTTTCCTACGAAGAAGATTGAGTGCAGCAAATTCAAAATTTCCTTGTTTGTGTAATCTACAAGATGTACAACTTACAAGTTTAGCTTCATTTCTAAACTACGTTGTTTAGAAAACAAACACCTCCATTGCCAAATAGTGAACTGTGTGTTTTGGTTCGAGGAATCATTTGCTTTTCTCTGGAGATGGTTGAGTTCAGCAAGTTCAAACTTCCCTTGTTAATGTATTCTAAAAAGAGGTACAACTTAGTTCAAACTTTCCCTGTTTGTGAAATCTAACAAGATGTACAAGTTAGTATATTCGAGTCATTTCTAAAGTAGTTTGTTTAGAAAACAAATATCTTCATTGTGGAACACTGTACTGTGTGAAAATAGCTAGTTCATTTCCAGGAATCAGTTGCTTTCCTACGAAGTAGGTTGAGTGCAGTAAGTTCAAATTTCCTTGTTTGTGTAATCTAACAAGATGTACAACTTACTAGACTCACCTCATTTCTAAACTACTTTGTTCAGAAAACAAACACCTTCAATGAGAAATATTGTACTTTGTGAAATAAGCTTTTTTGGTTCTAGAAATCAGTTGCTTTCCTATGAAGAATGTTGAGTGAAGCAAGTTCAAACTTTCCCACTTTGTGTAATCTACCAAGATATATAAGATAGTTGATTCTCCTCATTTCTAAAGTAGTTTGTTTAGAAAACAAACATCTTCATTGCCCAACCCTATACTGTGTGAAATAAGCTACTTCGGTCTAGGAATCAGATGCTTTCCTACGAAGAAGGTTGAGTACAACAAGTTCAAACTTTCCTAGTTAATGTAATCTAAAAAGATGTACATTTTAGTAGATTGGCCTCATTTCTACAGTAGTTTGTTTAAAAAACCAACATCTTCATTTCCGAACATTTTACTGTGTGAAATAAGCTAGTTCGGTTCTAGGAATCAGTTGCTTTTCTGCGAAGAAGGTTAGGTGCAGCAAGTTTAAACATTACTTGTTAATGTAATCTAAAAAGATGTACAACTTAGTAGATTGGCGTCATTTCTTCAGTAGTTTGTTTAGAAAAATAATCTTCATTGCCGAAACCTGTACTGTGTGAAAATAGCTAGTTCTTTTCTCTGAATACGTGGCTTTCCTAAGAAGAAAGTTGAGTGCAGCAAGTTCAAACTTTCCTGGTTAGTGTAATCTAACAAGATGTACAACTTACACGTTTTGCTTCATTTCTCAATTACTTTCTTTAGAAAACAAACATCTTCATTTCCAAATATTGTACTGTGTGAAATAAGCTGTTTCGATTATACGTGTCAGTTGCTTTTTACAAAGAAGGTTGAGTGCCGCACGTTGAAACTTTCCCTGTTAGTATAATCTAACAAGATGTACAACTTACAAGTTTCTCTTCATTTCCAAACTACTTTGTATAGAAAACAAACATCTTGCTTGCTGAACACTGTACTGTGGGAAATAAGTTAGTTCGGTTCTATGAATCAGTTGCTTTCCTACGAAGAAGGTTGAGTGCAGAAAGTTCAAACTTTCCTTGTTTGTGTAATCTAACAAGATATAAACTTATTAGATTCGCCTAATTTCTAACTTACTTTGTTTAGAAAACAAACATCTTCATTGCAGACACTGCAGTGTGTGAAATAAGCTAGTTCTGTTCTTGGAAACAGTGGCTTTTCTACGGAGATAGCTGAGAGCAACAAGTTCAAACTTTCTTTGTTAATGTAATCTAAAAAGATGTACAACTTAATAGATTCACCTCAGTTCTAAAGTAGTTTGTTGAGAAAACTAACATCCTCATTGCCAAAAACTGTACTGTATGAAATACGCTAGTTCGGTTCCAGGAATCAGATGCTTTCCTACAAAGAAGGTTGAGTGCAGCAAGTTCAAACTTTCCTAGTTTGTGTAATCTCACAAGATATATAAGTTAGAAGATTCGCCTCATTTCTAACCTAGTTTGTTTAGAAAACAAACATCTTCATTGCCGAACCCTACACTGTGTGAAATAAGGTAGTTCGGTTGTAGGAATCAGTATTTTCCTACGAACAACGTTGAGTGCAATAAGTCAGACTTTCCTTGTTAATGTAATCTAAAAAGATGTACAACTTAGTAGATTGGCCTCATTTCTACAGTAGTTAGTTTAAAACACAAACATCTTCTTTGCCAAACAGTATACTGTGTGAAATAAGCTAGTTGGTTTCTCAGAATCAGTTGCTTTCCTACGAAGAAGGTTGAGTGCAGCAACTTCAAAATTTCCTTGTTTGTGTAATCTAACAAGATGTACAACTTACAAGTTACGCTTCCTTTCTAAACCACTTTGTTTAGAAAACAAACATCTTCATCGCCGAAGACTGTACTGTGTGAAATAAGATAGTTAGCTTTGAGGAATCAGTTGTTTTCCTACGAAGAAGGTTGAGTGCAGCAAGTTCAAACATTCCTTCTTAATGTAATCTAAAAAGATGTACAACTTAGTAGATTGGCATGATTTCTTCAGTAGTTTCTTTAGAAAACAAACATCTTCATTGCCGAACACTGTACTGTGTGAAATCAGCTAGTTCAGTTCTAGTAATCAGTTGCTTTCCTACCAAGAAGGTTGAGTGCAGCAAGATCAAACTTTTCTAGTTTGTGTAATCTCACAAGATGCATAAGTCAGTAGATTGGCCTCATTTCTGAAGTAGTTTGTTTAGAAAACAAACATCTCCATTGCCAATCCCTATAATGTGTGAAATAAGCTAGCTCGGTTCTAGGAATCAGTTGTTTTCCTACAAAGAAAGTTGAGTGCAACAAGTCCAACCATTCCTTGTTAATGTAATCTAAAAAGATGTAAAACTTAGTAGATTGGCCTCATTTCTACAGTAGTTTGTTTAAAAAACAAACATCTTCATTCGCCAACCCTGTACTGTGGGAAAATAGCTAGTTCATTTCTCGGAATCAGTTGCTTTCCTACGTAGAAGGTTGAGTGCAGCAAGTTCAAACTTTCCTTGTTAATGTAATCTAAAAAGATGTATAACTTAATATATTCACGTCATTTCTAAAGTAGTGTGTTTAGAAAACAAACATCTTCATTGCCGAACACTATACTGTGCGAAATAAGCTAGATCGGTTCTATGAATCAGTTCCTTTCCTACGAAGAAGGTTGAGTGCACCAAGTTCAAACTTTCCTAGTTTGTGTAATGTAACAAGATGTATGAGTTAGTTGATTCGCCTCCTTTCTAAAGTAGTTTGTTTAGAAAACAAACATCTTCATTGCCAAACCCCATATTCTGTGATATAAACTAGTTCGGTCTAGGAATCAGTTGCTTTCCTACGAAGAAGGTTAAGTACAACAAGTTCAAACATTCCTAGTTAATGTAATCTAAAAAGAAGTACAACTTAATAGATTGGCCTCATTTCTTCAGTAGTTTGCTTAGAAAACAAACATCTTTATTGCCGAACCCTGTACTGTGTGAAAATAGGTAGTTCGTTTCTAGGAATCAGTTGTTTTCCTACGAAGAAGGTTGAGTGCAGCAAGTTAAAACTTTCCTAGTTTGTGTAATCTAACAAGATGTATAAGTGAGTATATTCGCCTCATTTCTAAAGTAGTTTGTTTAGAAAACAAACATCTTCATTGCTGAACCCTCTACTGTGTGAAATAAGGTAGTTCTGTTCTAGGAATCAGTTGTTTTCATTCGAAAAAGGTTGATTGCAGGAAGTTCAAACTTTCCTTTTTTGTGTAATCTAACAAGATGTAAAACTTACAAGATTTGCTTCATTTCTAAACTACATTGTTTAGAAAACAAACACCTTCATTGCCAAATATTGACTGTGTGAAATAAGCTGTTTCGGTACTAGGAATCAGTTGCTTTTCTACGAAGATGGTTGAGTGCAGCAAGTTCAAACTTTCCTTGTTAACGTAATCTAAAAAGAGGTACAACTTAGTAGATTTGCTTAATTTCTACAGTTGTTTGTCTCCAAAGCAAACATCTTCATTTTCGAAAACTGTAATGTGTGAAATAACCTAGTTCAGTTATAGGAATCAGTTGCTTTCTTGCGAAGAAGGTTGAGTGCAGCAGGTTCAAACTAACATTGTTTGTGAAATCTGACAAGATGTACAAGTTAGTAGATTCGCCCCATTTCTAAAGTAGTTTGGTTAGAAAACAAACATCTTCATTGCCGAACACTGTACTCTGTGAAATAAGCTAGTTCGGTTCTAGGAATCAGTTGCTTTCCTACGAAGAAGGTTGAGTGCAGCAAGTTTAAACTTTCCTTCTTTGTGTAACCTAACAAGATGTTCAACTTACAAGTTTCGTTTCATTTTTAAACTACTTTATTTGGAAAACAAACATCTTCATTGCCAAACACTGTAATGTGTGAAATAAACTAGTTCGATTCTAGGAATCAGTTTCTTTCCTACGAAGAAGGTTGAGTGTGGCAAGTTCAAACTTTCCTTGTTTGTGTATTCTAACAATATGTACAACTTACAAGTTTCTCTTCATTTCTAAACTACTTTGTTTAGAAAACAAACATCTTCATTGCCAAACACTGTAATGTGTGAAATAAGCTAGTTCAGTTCTAGGAATCAGTTGCTTTCCTACGAAGAAGGTGGAGTTCAGCAAGTTCAAACTTTCCTAATTTGTGCAATCTAAAAAGATGTATAAGTTAGTAGATTCGCCTCATTTCTAAAGCACTTTGTTTAGAAAACAAACAATTTCATTGCCGAACCCAATACTGTGTGAAATAAGCTAGTTCGGTTGTTGGACTTAGTTGCTTTCCTACAAAGAAGGTTGAGTGCAGCATGTTCAAACGTTCCTTGTTTGTGTAATCTAACAAGATGTACAACTTACAAGTTTCACTTCATTTCTAAACTACTTTGTTTAGAAAACAAACACCTTCATTGGTGAACACTGTACTGTGTGAAATGAGCTAGTTCGGTTCTAGAAATCAGTTGCTTTTCTATGGAGATGGTTGGGTGCAGCATGTTCAAACTTTCCTTGTTAATGTAATCTCAAAAGATGTACAACTTAGTAGATTGGCATTATTTCTACTGTAGTTTGTTTAGAAACCAAACATCTTCATTGCCAAACCCTGTACTCTGTGAAAAATAGGTAGTCCATTTATGGAAATCAGTTGCTTTCCTACGAACACGGTTGAGTGCAGCAAGTTCAAACTTTCCTAGTTTAATGTAATCTAACAAGATATACAACTTATTAGATTCGCCTCATTTCTAAACTACTTTGTTTAGAAATCAAACACCTTTATTGCCAAATATTGTACTGTGTGAAATAAGCTGTTTCTGTTCTAGGAATCAGTTGCTTTCCTGCGAAGAAGGTTGACTGAGGCAAGTTCAAACTTTCCTTGTTTGTCTAATCTAACAAGATGTACAACATAGTAGATTGGCATCATTTCAACAGTAGTTTGTTTAGAAAACAAACAACTTTATTGCCAAACCCTATACTGTGTGTGAAATAAGGTAGTTCAGTCTAGGAATCAGTTGCTTTCTTAAGAAAAAGGTTGAGTGCAACAAGTTCAAACTTTCCTCGTTAATGTTATCTAAAGAGATGTACAACTTAATTGATTCACCTGATTTCTAAAATACTTTGTTGAAAAAACCAACATCTTCATTTGCCAAACACTGTACTGTGTGTAAAAAAGCTAGTTCGTTTCTAGGAATCAGTTGCTTTTTCCTACGAAGAAGGTTGAGTGCAGCAAGTTCAAACTTTCCTTGTTTGTGTCACCCAACAAGATGTACAACTTACAAGTTTCGATTCATTTCTAAACTACTTTGCTAAGAAAACAAACATTTTCATTGCCAAATACTGTACTGTGTGAAACAAGCTATTTTGGTTCTAGGAATCAGTTGCTTTCCTACAAAGAAGGTTGAGTACAGCAAGTTCAAACTTTCCTTGTTTGTGTAATCCAACAAATTTTACAACTTACAAGTTTCGATTCATTTCAACTACTTTGTTTAGAAAACAAACATCTTCATTGCCAAACACTGTACTGTGTGAAATAAGCTAGTTTGGTTCTAGGAATCAGTTTCTTTTCTACGGAGATGTTTGAGTGCTGCAAGTTCAAACTTTCCTTGTTTGTGTAACTCAAAGAGATGTACAACATACAAGTTTCGATTCATTTCTAAGCTACTTTGTTTAGAAAACAAACATCTTAATTGCCAAATACTGTAATGCGTGAAATAAGCTATTTCAGTTCTAGGAATCAGATGCTTTCCTACGAAGAAGGTTGAGTGCAGCAAATTCAAAGTTTCCTTGTTTGTGTAATCTATCAAGATGTACAAGTTAGTAGATTCACCTCATTTTCTAAACTAGTTTGTTTAGAAAACAAACATCTTCATTCCTGAAACCTATTCTGTGTGAAATAAGGTAGTTCAGAAATAGGAATCACTTGCTTTCCTTAGAAGAAGGTTGAGTGCAGCAAGTTCAATCTTTCCTTGTTTGTGTAATCTAACAAGATATACAACTTAAAAGATCCGCTTCATTTCTAAACTAGTTTTTTTAGAAGACAAACATCTTCATTGCCAATACTGTTCTGTGTGAAATAAGCTAGTTCACTTCTAGGAATCAGTTGCTTTCCGTTGAAGAAGGTTGAGTGCATCAAATTCAAACTTTCCTTGTTAATGTAATCTAAAAAGATGTACAACTTAGTACATTGGCATCATTTCTACAGTAGTTTGTTTAGAAAACAAACATCTTCATTGCCAAACCCTGTACTGTGTGAAAATAAGGTAGTTCAGTTCTAGGATTCAGTTGCTTTCCTCTGAAGAAGGTTGAGTGCAGCAAGTTCAAACTTTCCTTGTTTGTGTAATCTAACAAGATGTAGAACTTATTAGATTGCCCTCATTTCTAAACTACTTTATTTAGAAAACAAACACCTTCATTGCCAAATATTATACTGTGTGAAATAAGCTGTTTCTATTCTAGGAATCAGTTGCTTTCCTACAAAGAAGGTTGACTGCAGCAAGTTCAAACTTTCACAGCTTGTGTAATCTAACAAGATGTTTAAGATAGTAGATTAGCCTCATTTCTAAAGTAGTTTGTTTAGAAAACAAACATCTTCATTTGCCGAAACCTGTACTGTGTCAAATGAGCTAGTTCGGTTCTAGGAATCATTTTCTTTCCCTGAAGAAGTTTAAGTGCAACAAGTTCAAACTTTCCTTGTTAATGTAATCTAAAAAGATGTTCAACTTATTAGATTGCCCTCATTTCTAAGTAGTTTGTTTAGTAAACAAACATCTTCATTGCTGAACACTGTACTGTGTGAAATAAGCTAGTTCAGTTTTAGGAATCAGTTGCTTTCCTCTGAAGAAGGTTGAGTGCAGCAAGTTCAAACTTTCCTTGTTTGTGTAATCTAACAAGATGTACAACTTACTAGTTTCACCTCATTTCTAAACTACTTTGTTTAGAAAACAAACATCTTCATTGCTAAACACTGTAGTGTGAATTAAGCTTTTTTGGTTCTAGTAATCATTTGCTTTCCTATGAAGATGGTTGAGTGCAACAAGTTCAAACTTTCCTTGTTAATGTAATCTAAAAAGATATACAACTTAGTAGATTCTCCTCATTTCTAAAGTAGTTTGTTGAGAAAACAAACATCTTCATTGCTGAACACTGTACTGTGTGAAATAAGCTAGTTTGGGTCTAGGAATCAGTTGCTTTCCTACGAAGAAGGTTGAGTGCAGCAAGTTCAAACTTTCCTTGTTTGTGTAATCTAAAAAGATGTACATTTTAGTAGATTGGCCTCATTTCTACAGTAGTTTGTTTAAAAAACAAACATCTTCATTGCCAAACATTTTACTGTGTGAAATAAGCTAGTTCGGTTCTAGGAATCAGTTGCTTTTCTGCGAAGAAGGTTAGGTGCAGCAAGTTTAAACTTTACTTGTTAATGTAATCTAAAAAGATGTACAACTTAGTAGATTGGCCTCATTTCTTCAGTAGTTTGTTTAGAAAAAAAATCTTCATTGCTGAAAACCTGTACTGTGTGAAAATAAGCTAGTTCTTTTCTCTGAATCACGTTGCTTTCCTAAGAAGAAAGTTGAGTGCAGCAAGTTCAAACTTTCCTTGTTAGTGTAATCTAACAAGATGTACAACTTAGTAGTTTTGCTTCATTTCTAAATTACTTTCTTTAGAAAACAAACATCTTCATTTCCAAATATTGTACTGTGTGAAATAAGCTGTTTCGATTATACGAATCAGTTGCTTTTACAAAGAAGGTTGAGTGCAGCAAGTTCAAACTTTCATTGTTAGTATAATCTAACAAGATGTACAACTTACAAGTTTCTCTTCATTTTCCAAACTACTTTGTTTAGAAAACAAACATCTTGCTTGCTGAACACTGTACTGTGGGAAATAAGTTAGTTCGGTTCTATGAATCAGTTGCTTTCCTACGAAGAAGGTTGAGTGCAGAAAGTTCAAACTTTCCTTGTTTGTGTAATCTAACAAGATATAAACTTATTAGATTCGCCTAATTTCTAACTTACTTTGTTTAGAAAACAAACATCTTCATTGCAGACACTGCAGTGTGTGAAATAAGCTAGTTCTGTTCTTGGAAACAGTGGCTTTTCTACGGAGATAGCTGAGAGCAACAAGTTCAAACTTTCTTTGTTAATGTAATCTAAAAAGATGTACAACTTAATAGATTCACCTCAGTTCTAAAGTAGTTTGTTGAGAAAACTAACATCCTCATTGCCAAAAACTGTACTGTATGAAATAAGCTAGTTCGGTTCCAGGAATCAGATGCTTTCCTACAAAGAAGGTTGAGTGCAGCAAGTTCAAACTTTCCTAGTTTGTGTAATCTCACAAGATATATAAGTTAGAAGATTCGCCTCATTTCTAACCTAGTTTGTTTAGAAAACAAACATCTTCATTGCCAAACCCTACACTGTGTGAAATAAGGTAGTTCGGTTGTAGGAATCAGTATTTTCCTACGAACAACGTTGAGTGCAATAAGTCAGACTTTCCTTGTTAATGTAATCTAAAAAGATGTACAACTTAGTAGATTGGCCTCATTTCTACAGTAGTTTAGTTTTAAAACACAAACATCTTCTTTGCCAAACAGTATACTGTGTGAAATAAGCTAGTTGGTTTCTCAGAATCAGTTGCTTTCCTACGAAGAAGGTTGAGTGCAGCAACTTCAAAATTTCCTTGTTTGTGTAATCTAACAAGATGTACAACTTACAAGTTACGCTTCCTTTCTAAACCACTTTGTTTAGAAAACAAACATCTTCATTGCTTGAAGACTGTACTGTGTGAAATAAGATAGTTAGCTTTGAGGAATCAGTTGTTTTCCTACGAAGAAGGTTGAGTGCAGCAAGTTCAAACATTCCTTCTTAATGTAATCTAAAAGATGTACAACTTAGTAGATTGGCATGATTTCTTCAGTAGTTTTCTTTAGAAAACAAACATCTTCATTGCCGAACACTGTACTGTGTGAAATCAGCTAGTTCAGTTCTAGTAATCAGTTGCTTTCCTACCAAGAAGGTTGAGTGCAGCAAGATCAAACTTTTCTAGTTTGTGTAATCTCACAAGATGCATAAGTCAGTAGATTGGCCTCATTTCTGAAGTAGTTTGTTTAGAAAACAAACATCTCCATTGCCAATCCCTATAATGTGTGAAATAAGCTAGCTCGGTTCTAGGAATCAGTTGTTTTCCTACAAAGAAAGTTGAGTGCAACAAGTCCAACCATTCCTTGTTAATGTAATCTAAAAAGATGTAAAACTTAGTAGATTGGCCTCATTTCTACAGTAGTTTGTTTAAAAAACAAACATCTTCATTCTCGACCCTGTACTGTGGGAAAATAGCTAGTTCATTTCTCGGAATCAGTTGCTTTCCTACGTAGAAGGTTGAGTGCAGCAAGTTCAAACTTTCCTTGTTAATGTAATCTAAAAAGATGTATAACTTAATATATTCACGTCATTTCTAAAGTAGTGTGTTTAGAAAACAAACATCTTCATTGCCGAACACTATACTGTGCGAAATAAGCTAGATCGGTTCTATGAATCAGTTCCTTTCCTACGAAGAAGGTTGAGTGCACCAAGTTCAAACTTTCCTAGTTTGTGTAATGTAACAAGATGTATGAGTTAGTTGATTCGCCTCCTTTCTAAAGTAGTTTGTTTAGAAAACAAACATCTTCATTGCCAAACCCCATATTCTGTGATATAAACTAGTTCGGTCTAGGAATCAGTTGCTTTCCTATGAAGAAGGTTAAGTACAACAAGTTCAAACATTCCTAGTTAATGTAATCTAAAAAGAAGTACAACTTAATAGATTGGCCTCATTTCTTCAGTAGTTTGTTTAGAAAAACAAACATCTTTATTGCCGAACCCTGTACTGTGTGAAAATAGGTAGTTCGTTTCTAGGAATCAGTTGTTTTCCTACGAAGAAGGTTGAGTGCAGCAAGTTAAAACTTTCCTAGTTTGTGTAATCTAACAAGATGTATAAGTGAGTATATTCGCCTCATTTCTAAAGTAGTTTGTTTAGAAAACAAACATCTTCATTGCTGAACCTCTACTGTGTGAAATAAGGTAGTTCTGTTCTAGGAATCAGTTGTTTTCATTCGAAAAAGGTTGATTGCAGGAAGTTCAAACTTTCCTTTTTTGTGTAATCTAACAAGATGTAAAACTTACAAGATTTGCTTCATTTCTAAACTACATTGTTTAGAAAACAAACACCTTCATTGCCAAATATTGACTGTGTGAAATAAGCTGTTTTGGTTCTAGGAATCAGTTGCTTTTCTACGAAGATGGTTGAGTGCAGCAAGTTCAAACTTTCCTTGTTAACGTAATCTAAAAAAGAGGTACAACTTAGTAGATTTGCTTAATTTCTACAGTTGTTTGTCTCCAAAGCAAACATCTTCATTTTCGAAAACTGTAATGTGTGAAATAACCTAGTTCAGTTATAGGAATCAGTTGCTTTCTTGCGAAGAAGGTTGAGTGCAGCAGGTTCAAACTAACATTGTTTGTGAAATCTGACAAGATGTACAAGTTAGTAGATTCGCCCCATTTCTAAAGTAGTTTGTTTAGAAAACAAACATCTTCATTGCCAACACTGTACTCTGTGAAATAAGCTAGTTCGGTTCTAGGAATCAGTTGCTTTCCTACGAAGAAGGTTGAGTGCAGCAAGTTTAAACTTTCCTTCTTTGTGTAACCTAACAAGATGTTCAACTTACAAGTTTCGTTTCATTTTTAAACTACTTTATTTGGAAAACAAACATCTTCATTGCCAAACACTGTAATGTGTGAAATAAACTAGTTCGATTCTAGGAATCAGTTTCTTTCCTACGAAGAAGGTTGAGTGTGGCAAGTTCAAACTTTCCTTGTTTGTGTATTCTAACAATATGTACAACTTACAAGTTTCTCTTCATTTCTAAACTACTTTGTTTAGAAAACAAACATCTTCATTGCCAAACACTGTAATGTGTGAAATAAGCTAGTTCAGTTCTAGGAATCAGTTGCTTTCCTACGAAGAAGGTGGAGTTCAGCAAGTTCAAACTTTCCTAATTTGTGCAATCTAAAAAGATGTATAAGTTAGTAGATTCGCCTCATTTCTAAAGCACTTTGTTTAGAAAACAAACAATTTCATTGCCGAACCCTATACTGTGTGAAATAAGCTAGTTCGGTTGTTGGACTTAGTTGCTTTCCTACAAAGAAGGTTGAGTGCAGCATGTTCAAACGTTCCTTGTTTGTGTAATCTAACAAGATGTACAACTTACAAGTTTCACTTCATTTCTAAACTACTTTGTTTAGAAAACAAACACCTTCATTGGTGAACACTGTACTGTGTGAAATGAGCTAGTTCGGTTCTAGAAATCAGTTGCTTTTCTATGGAGATGGTTGGGTGCAGCATGTTCAAACTTTCCTTGTTAATGTAATCTCAAAAGATGTACAACTTAGTAGATTGGCATTATTTCTACTGTAGTTTGTTTAGAAACCAAACATCTTCATTGCCAAACCCTGTACTCTGTGAAAATAGGTAGTCCATTTATGGAAATCAGTTGCTTTCCTACGAACACGGTTGAGTGCAGCAAGTTCAAACTTTCCTAGTTTGCGTAATCTAACAAGATATACAACTTATTAGATTCGCCTCATTTCTAAACTACTTTGTTTAGAAATCAAACACCTTTATTGCCAAATATTGTACTGTGTGAAATAAGCTGTTTCTGTTCTAGGAATCAGTTGCTTTCCTGCGAAGAAGGTTGACTGAGGCAAGTTCAAACTTTCCTTGTTTGTCTAATCTAACAAGATGTACAACATAGTAGATTGGCATCATTCCAACAGTAGTTTGTTTAGAAAACAAACAACTTTATTGCCAAACCCTATACTGTGTGAAATAAGGTAGTTCAGTCTAGGAATCAGTTGCTTTCTTAAGAAAAGGTTGAGTGCAACAAGTTCAAACTTTCCTCGTTAATGTTATCTAAAGAGATGTACAACTTAATTGATTCACCTGATTTCTAAAATACTTTGTTGAAAAAACCAACATCTTCATTGCCAAACACTGTACTGTGTGTAAAAAGCTAGTTCGTTTCTAGGAATCAGTTGCTTTCCTACGAAGAAGGTTGAGTGCAGCAAGTTCAAACTTTCCTTGTTTGTGTCACCCAACGAGATGTACAACTTACAAGTTTCGATTCATTTCTAAACTACTTTGCTAAGAAAACAAACATTTTCATTGCCAAATACTGTAATGCGTGAAACAAGCTATTTTGGTTCTAGGAATCAGTTGCTTTCCTACAAAGAAGGTTGAGTACAGCAAGTTCAAACTTTCCTTGTTTGTGTAACCCAACAAATTTTACAACTTACAAGTTTCGATTCATTTCTCAACTACTTTGTGTAGAAAACAAACATCTTCATTGCCGAACACTGTACTGTGTGAAATAAGCTAGTTTGGTTCTAGGAATCAGTTTCTTTTCTACGGAGATGTTTGAGTGCTGCAAGTTCAAACTTTCCTTGTTTGTGTAACCCAAAGAGATGTACAACATACAAGTTTCGATTCATTTCTAAGCTACTTTGCTTAGAAAACAAACATCTTAATTGCCAAATACTGTAATGCGTGAAATAAGCTATTTCAGTTCTAGGAATCAGATGCTTTCCTACGAAGAAGGTTGAGTGCAGCAAATTCAAAGTTCCCTTGTTTGTGTAATCTATCAAGATGTACAAGTTAGTAGATTCACCTCATTTCTAAACTAGTTTGTTTAGAAAACAAACATCTTCATTCCTGAACCCTATTCTGTGTGAAATAAGGTAGTTCAGAAATAGGAATCACTTGCTTTCCTTCGAAGAAGGTTGAGTGCAGCAAGTTCAATCTTTCCTTGTTTGTGTAATCTAACAAGATATACAACTTAAAAGATCCGCTTCATTTCTAAACTGATTTTTTTAGAAGACAAACATCTTCATTGCCAATACTGTTCTGTGTGAAATAAGCTAGTTCACTTCTAGGAATCAGTTGCTTTCCGTTGAAGAAGGTTGAGTGCATCAAATTCAAACTTTCCTTGTTAATGTAATCTAAAAAGATGTACAACTTAGTACATTGGCATCATTTCTACAGTAGTTTGTTTAGAAAACAAACATCTTCATTGCCAAACCCTGTACTGTGTGAAAATAGGTAGTTCGTTTCTAGGATTCAGTTGCTTTCCTACGAAGAAGGTTGAGTGCAGCAAGTTCAAACTTTCCTTGTTTGCGTAATCTAACAAGATGTAGAACTTATTAGATTGCCCTCATTTCTAAACTACTTTATTTAGAAAACAAACCCCTTCATTGCCAAATATTATACTGTGTGAAATAAGCTGTTTCTATCCTAGGAATCAGTTGCTTTCCTACAAAGAAGGTTGACTGCAGCAAGTTCAAACTTTCACAGCTTGTGTAATCTAACAAGATGTTTAAGATAGTAGATTCGCCTCATTTCTAAAGTAGTTTGTTTAGAAAACAAACATCTTCATTGCCGAAACCTATACTGTGTCAAATGAGCTAGTTCGGTTCTAGGAATCAGTTGCTTTCCGTTGAAGAAGTTTGCGTGCAACAACTTCAAACTTTCCTTGTTAATGTAATCTAAAATGATGTTCAACTTATTAGATTGGCCTCATTTCTACAATAGTTTGTTTAGTAAACAAACATCTTCATTCCTGAACACTGTACTGTGTGAAATAAGGTAGTACAGTTTTAGGAATCAGTAGCTTTCCTCTGAAGAAGGTTGAGTACAGCAAGTTCAAACTTTCCTTGTTTGTGCAATCTAACAAGATGTACAACGTACAAGTTTAGCTTCATTTCTAAACTACTTTGTTTAGAAAACAAACATCTTCATTGCTAAACACTGTAGTGTGTGTATTAACCTAGTTCGGTTCTAGTAATCATTTGCTTTTCTACGGAGATGGTTGAGTGCAACAAGTTAAACATTCCTTGTTAATGTAATCTAAAAAGATATACAACTTAATAGATTCACCTCATTTCTAAAGTAGTTTGTTGAGAAAACAAACATCTTCATTGCTGTACACTGTACTGTGTGAAATAAGATAGTTTGGGTCTAGGAATCAGTTGCTTTCCTACGAAGAAGATTGAGTGCAGCAAGTTCAAACTTTCCTTGTTTGTGTAATCTAACAAGATGTACAACTTACAAGTTTTGCATCACTTCTAACCTACTTTTTTTAGAAAACAAACACCTACATTGCCAAACATTGTAATGTGTGAAATAAGCTGTTTCCGTTCAAGAAATTAGTTGCTTTCCTACGAAGAAGGTGGAGTGCAGCAAGTTCAAACTTTCCTAGGTGGGTAATCTAACAACATGTATAAGTTAGTTGATTCGCCTCATTTCTAAAGTAGTTTCTTTTGAAAACAAACATCTTCATTCCCGAACCTTATACTGTGTGAAATAAGCTACTTCGGATCTAGGAATCACTTGCTTTCCTACGAAGAAGGTTGAGTGCAACAAGTCAAACATCCCTTGTTTGTGTAATCTAACAAGATGTACAACTTACAAGTTTAGCATCATTTCTAAACTACTTTGTTTAGAAGAGAAACATCTTCATTGCCAAACACTGTACTGTGTGAAATAAGCTAGTTCGGTTCTAGGAATCAGTTGCTTTCCTACGAAGAAGGTTGAGTGCAGCAATTTCAAACTTTCATTGCTTGTGTAACCTAGCGATGTACAACTTACAAGTTTTGTTTCATATCTACACTAGTTTGTTTGGAAAACAAACACCTTCTTTGCCCAATACTGTAATGTGTGAAATAAGCTAGTTAGGTTCTAGGAATCAGTTGTTTTCCTACTAAGAAGGTGCAGTGTGGCAAGGTCAAACTTTCCTTGTTTGTGTAATCTAACAAGATGTACAACTTCCAGGTTTGGCTTCTTTTCTAAACCACTTTGTTTAGAAAACAAACATCTTCATTGCTGACAACTGTACTGTATGAAATAATCTAGTTTGGTTCTAGGAATCAGTTGCTTTCCTACTAAGATGGTTGAGTGCAGCAAGTTCAAACGTTCCTTTTTTTGCAATCTAACAAGATGTACAACATACAAATTCTGCTTCATTTCTAAACTACTTTGTTTAGAAAACAAACATCTTCATTGCCAAACACTGTACTGTGTGAAATAAGCTAGTTTGGTTCTAGGAATGACTTGCTTTCGTACAAAGAAGGATGAGTGCAACAAGTTCAAACTTTCCTTGTTAATGTAATATAAAAAGATGTACAACTTAGTAGATTGGCATCATTTCTACAGTACTTTGTTTACAAAACAAACATCTTCACTGCCGAACCCTGTACTGTTTGAAAATAGCTAGTTCGTTTCTGGGAATCAGTTGCTTTCCTACAAAGAAGGTTGAGTGCAGGAACTTCAAACTTTCCTTGTTTGTGTAATCTAAAAAGATGTACAACTTATTAGATTCACCTCATTTATAAAGTACTTTGTTTAGAAAACAAACACCTTCATTCCCAAATATTGTACTGTGTGAAATAAGCTGTTTTGATTCTAGGAATCAGTTTCTTTCCTGCCAAGAAGGTTGAGTGCAGCATGTTCAAACTTTCCTAGTTTGTGTAATCTAACATATTGTATAAGTTGATTGATTGCCTCCTTATTAAAGTAGTTTGTTTAGAAAACAAACATCTTCATTGTTGAATGCTATACTGTGTGAAATAAGGTAGTTCTGTCTACGAATCAGTTGCTTTCCTACGAAGAAGGTTGAGTGCAACAAGTCCAAACTTTCCATGTTAATGTAATCTAAAAAGATGTACAACTTAGTTGATTGGCCTCATTTCTACTGTAACTTGTTCAAACTTTCCTAGTTTGTGTAATCTAACAAGATGTATAAGATAGTAGGTTGGCCTCATTTCTAAAGCAGTTTGTTTAGAAAACAAACATCTTCATTTCTCAACCCTATACAGTGTGACATAAACTACTTCAGTTCCAGGAATCAGTTATTTTTCTATGAAGAAGGTTGAGTGCAACAAGTTCAAACTTTCCTTGTTAATGTAATCTAAAAAGATGTACAACTTAGTAGATTGGCCTCATTTCTACAGTAGTTTGTTTAAGAAACACACGTCTTCATTGCCAAACACTATACTGTGTGCAATAAGCTAGTTCAGTCTATGAATCAGTTGCTTTCTTACGAAGAAGGTTGAGTGCAGCAAGTTCAAACTTTCCTAGTTTGTGTAATCTAACAAGATGTACAACTTACAAGTTTAGCTTCATTTCTGAACTACTTTTTTTAGAAAACAAACACCTTCATTGCCAAATATTGTACTGTGTGAAATAATCTGTTTAGGTTCTAGCAATCACTTATTTTCCTACGAAGAAGGTTGAGTGTAAGAAATTCCAACTTTCCTTGTTAATGTAATCTAAAAAGAAGTACAACTTAGTAGATTGGACTCATTTCTAAAGTAATTTGTTTAGAAAACAAACATCTTAATTCCCGAACTCTATACTGTGTGAAATAAGGTAGTTTAGTTCTAGGAATCAGTTGATTTCCTCTGAAGAAGGTTGAGTGCTGCAAGTTCAAAATTTCCTTGTTTGTGTAATGTAAAAAGATGTACAACTTACAAGTTTCGCTTCATGTCTAAACTACTTTGTTTAGAAAACAAACACGTTCTTTGTCAAATATTGTACTGTGTGAAATAAGCTCTTTCAGTTCTAGGAATCAGTTGCTTTGCTATGAAGAGGGTTGAGTGCAGCAAGTTTAAACTTTCGTTGTTTGTACAATCTAACAAGATGTACAACTTACAAGTTTCGCTTCATTTCTCAACTTCTTTGTTTAGAAAACAAACATCTTCATTGCTGACCACTGTACTGTGTGAAATAAGCTAGTTCAGTTCTAGGAATCAGTTGCTTTTCTACGGAGATGGTTGCTTGCAGCAAGTTCAAACTTTCCTTTTTTGTGTAACCTAATGATGTTCACCTTACAAGTGTCGTTTCATTTCTAATCTACTTTGTTTGAAAAACAACCACCTTCATTGCCCAATACTGTAATGTGTAAAATAAGCTAGTTCAGTTCTAGGAATCAGTTGCTTTCCTATGAAGAAGGTTGAGTGTGGCAAGGTCAAACTGTCCTTGTTTGTGTAATCTAACAAGATGTACAACTTACAAGTTTCTCTTCATTTTTAAACTACTTTGTTTAGAAAACAAACATCTTCATTGCTGACCACTGTACTGTGTGAAATAAGCTAGTTCAGTTCTAGGAATCAGTTGCTTTTCTACGGAGCTGGTTGCTTGCAGCAAGTTCAAACTTTCCTTGTTAATGTAATCTAAAAAGATGTACAACTTAACAGATTAACCTCATTTCTAAAGTAGTTTGTTGAGAAAGCAAACATCTACATTGCCGAACACTGTACTGTGTGAAGTAAGCTAGTTTGGTTCTAGGAATCACTTGCTTTCCGACGAAGATGGTTGAGTGCAGAAAGTTCAAACTTTCCATGTTTGTGTAATCTAACAAGATGTACAACTTACAAGTTCCGCTTCATTTCTAAACTACTTTGTTTAGAAGAGAAACATCTTCATTGCTAAACACTGTAATGTACTGTGTGAAATAAGCTGGTTCGGTTCTGGGAATCAGTTGCTTTTCTACGAAGAATGTTGAGTGCAGCAAGTTCAATCTTTCCTTGTTTGCGTAATCTAACAAGATTTACAATTTATTAGATTAGCCTCATTTCTAAACTACTTTGTTTAGAAAACAAACACCTTCATTGCGAAATATTGTACTGTGTGAAATAAGCTGTTTTGATTCTAGGAATCAGTTGCTTTCCTGCGAGGAAGGTTGAGTACAGCAAGTTCAAACTTTCCTATTTTGTGTAATCTAACAATATATATAACTTAGTAGATTCGCCTCATTTCTAAAGTAGTTTGTTTAGAAAACAAGCATCTTCATTGCTGAACCCTATACTGGGTGAAATAAGCTAGTTCGGTTCTAGGAATCACTTGCTTTCCTACGAAGATGGTTGAGTGCAGAAAGTTCAAACTTTCCATGTTTGTGTAATGTAACACGATGTACAACTTTCAAGTTCTGCTTCATTTCTAAACTACTTTGTTTAGAAAACAAACATCTTCATTGCCAAACATTGTACTGTGTGAAATAAGCTAGTTCGGTTCTAGGAATCAGTTGCTTTTTTATGAAGAATGTTGAGTGCAGCAAGTTCAAACTTTCCTTGTTAATGTAATCAAAAAAGATGTACAACTTAGTAGATTGGCCTCATTTGTACAGTAGTTTGTTTAAAAAACAAACATCTCCATTTCCCAACACTATACTGTGGGAAATAAGCTAGTTTGGTTCTAGGAAACAGTTGCTTTCCTAAGAAGGTTGAGTGCAGCAAGTTCAAACTTTCCTGGTTTGTGTAATCAAACAAGATGTACAACTTACAAGTTTAGCTTCATTTGTAAACTACTTTGTTTAGAAAACAAACACCTTCATTTCCAAATATAGTACTGTGTTAAATAAGCTGTTTCAGTCTAGAAATCACTTATTTTCCTACGAAGAAGGTTGAGTGCAACAAGTTCAAACTTTCCTTTCTTTGTAATCTAAAAAGATGTACAACTTAGTAGATTGGCCTCGTTTCTACAGTAGTTTTTTTAAAAAAACAAACATCTTCATTTCCCAACACTATACTGTGTGAAATAAGCTAGTTTGGTTCTAGAAATCAGTTGCTTTCCTTCGAAGAAGTTTGAGTGCTGCAAGTTCAAATATTCCTTGTTAATGAGACCAAAAAACATGTACAACTTAGTAGATTAGTCTCATTTCTCCATTAGTTTGTTCAGAAAACAAACATCTTCATTTCTGAATCCTGTACTTTGTGAAAATAGCTAGTTCATTGCTAGGAATCAGTTGCTTTCCTACGAACAAAGTTGAGTCCTGCAAGTTGAATCTTTCCTTGTTTGTGTAATCTAACAAGATGTACAACTTAGTAGATTCGCCTCATTTCTAAACTACTTTTTTAGAAAACAAACACCTTAATTGCCAAATATTGTGTTGTGTGAATAAGCTGTTTTGGTTCTAGGAATCAGTTGCTTTCCTACAAAGAACGTTGAGTGCAGCAAGATCAACCTTTCCTAGTTTGTTTAATATAACAAGATGTATAAGTTAGTTGATTCGCCTCATTAGTAAAGTAGTTTGTTTAGAAAACAAACATCTTCATGGCCGAACACTGTACTGTGTGAAATAAGCTAGTTCGGTTCTAGGAATCAGTTGCTTTCCTTCGAAGAAGGTTGACTGCAGGAAGTTCAAACTTTCCTTTTTTGTGTAATCTAACAAGATGAACAGCTTACAAGTTTTGCTTCATTTCTAAACTACTTTGTTTAGGAAGCAAACACCTTCATTTCTGAACACTGTACTGTGTGAAATAAACAAGTTCGGTTCAAGGAATCAGTTGTTTTCCTATGAAGAAGGTTGAGTGCAGCAAGTTCAAACATTCCTTGTTAATGTAATCTAAAAAGATGTACAACTTAGTACATTCACCTCATTTCTAAAGTAGTTTGTTGAGAAAGCAAACATCTTCATTGCCAAACACTGTACTGTGTGAAATAAGCTGGTTCAGTTCTAGGAATCAGTTGCTTTCCTACAAAGAAGGTTGAGTGAAGCAAGCTCAAACTTTCCTTGTTTGTGTAAACTCACAAGATGTATAAGGGAGTAGACTCTCCTCATTTCTAAAGTAGTTTGGTTTGAAAACAAGCATTTTCATTGCCGAACACTATACTGTGTGAAATAAGCTAATTTCATTCTAGGAATCAGTTGCTTTCCTACTAAGAAGGTTGAGTGCAGCAGGGTCAAACTTTCCTTGTTTGTGTAATCTAGCAAGATGTACAACTTAGAAGTTTCGCTTCATTTCTAAACTTCTTTGTTTAGAAAATCAACCTCTTCATTGCCAAATATTGTACTGTGTGATATAAGCTGTTTCAGTTCTAGGAATCAGTTGCTTTCCGACAAAGAAGGTTTACTGCAGCAAGTTCAAACTTTCCTACTTTGTGCAATCTAACAAGATGTATAAGTTAGTAGATTCGCCTCATTTCTAAAGTAGTTTGTTTAGAAAACAAACATCTTCATTGCCGAACCCTAAACTGTGTGAAATAAGCGGTTTCGGTTCTAGGAATCATTTGGTTTCCTACGAAGAAGGTTTAGTGCTAAATGTTTAAACTTTCCTTGTTAATGTAATCTAAAAAGATGTACAACTTAGTAGATTTGCCTCATTTCTACAGTAGTTTCTTTAGAAAAAAACATCTTCATTGCCATACACTGTACTGTGTGAAATAAGCTAGTTTGGTTCTAGGAATCAGTTGCTTTCCTACAAAGAAATTTCAGTGCAGCAAGTTCAAACTTTCCATATTTGTGTAATCTAAGAAGATATAAAACTTACAAGTTTCGTTTCATTTCTAAACTACTTTGTTTAGAAAACAAACATCTTTATTGCTAAAAACTGTAATATGTGAAATCAGCTATTTCAGTTCCAAGAATCAGTTGCTTTCCTACGAAGAAGGTTGCGTGCAGCAAGTTCAAACATTCCTTGTTTGTGTAATCTAACAAGATGTACAAGTTAGTCGATTAGCCTCATTTGCATAATAGTTTGTTTAGTAAACAAACATCTTCATTGCCGAACCCAGTAGTGTGTGAAAATAGCTAATTCGTTTCTGGGAATCAGTTGCTTTGCTACGAAGAAGGTTGAGTGCAGCAAGTTCAAACTTTGCTTGTTTCTGTAATCTAACAAGATGTACAACTTAGTAGATTCGCCTCATTTCTAAACTACTTTGTTTAGAAAACAAACACCTTCATTGTCAAATATTGTACTGTGTGAAATAAGCTGTTTCGGTTCTAGGAATAACTTGCTTTGCTACGAAGAAGGTTGAGTGCAACAAGTTGAAACTTTCCTTGTTAATATTATGTAAAAAGATGTACAACTTAGTAGATGGGTCTCATTTCTACAGTAGTTTGTTTAGAAAACAAACATCTTCATTGCCGTACACCATACTGTGTGAAATAAGCTAGTTCGGTTCTAGGAATCAGTTGCATTCCTACGAAGAATGTGAAGTGCAGCAAGTGAAAACTTTCATAATTTGTGTAATCTAACAAGATGTACAATTACAACTTTTGCTTCATTTCTCAACTACTTTGTTTTGAAAACAAACACCTTAATTGCCAAATATTGTACTGTGTGAAATAAGCTGTGTCGGTTTTAGGAATCAGTTGCTTTTCTCCAGAGATGGTTGAGTGTAGCAAGTTCAAACTTTCCTTGTTAATGTAATCTAAAAACATGTACAACTTAACAGATTCACCTCATTTCTAAAGTAGTTTGTTGAGAAAGCAAACATCTTCATTGCCGAACACTCTACTGTGTGAAATAAGCTAGTTCGGTTCTCGGAATCACTTGCTTTCCAACGAAGATGGTTGAGTGCAGAAAGTTCAAACTTTCCATGTTTCTGTAATCTAACAAGATTTACAACTCATTAGATTCGCTTCATGTCTACAGTAGTTTGTTTAGAAAACAAACATCTTCATTACCGAACACTCTACTTTGTGAAATAAACTATTTCGTTTTTGGAATCAGTGGGTTTCCACGGAGAAGGTTAAGTGTAGAAAGTTCAAACTTTCCTTGTTAATGTAAACTAAAAAGAGGTACAACTTCATGGATTGGCATAATTTCTACAGTAGTTTGTTTAGAAAACAAACATCTTTATTGCCAAATACTGTAATGTGTGAAAACAGCTATTTCGGTTATAAGAATCAGTTGCTTTCCTCCGAAGAAGTTTGAGTGCAGCAAGTTCAAACTTTCCTTGTTTGTGTAAATTAACAAGATGTACAGGTTAGTAGATTAGCCTCATTTGTAAAGTAGTTTGTTTAGAAAACAAACATCTTCATTGCTGAATCCTATACTGTTTGAAAATAGCTAGTTCATTTCTGGGAATCAGTTGCTTTCCTACGAAGAAGGATGAGTGCAGCAAGTTCAAACTTTCCTTGTTTGTGTAATCTAACAAGATATACAACTTAGTAGATTCAACTCATTTCTAAACTACTTTGTTTAGAAAACAAACACCTTCATTTCCAAATATTGTACTGTGTGAAATAAGCTGTTTCGGTTCTAGAAATCAGTTGCATTCCTAAGAAGAAGGTTGCGTGCAGCAAGTTCAAACTTTCCAAGTTTGTGTATTCTAACAAGATGTATAAGTTAGTTGATTCGCCTAATTTCTAAAGTAGTTTGTTTAGAAAACAAACATCTTCATTGCCGATCCCTGTACTGTGTGAAATAACCTAGTTCAGTCTAGGAATCAGTTGCTTTCCTACGAAGAAGGTTGAGTGCAACAAGTTCAAACTTTCCTTCTTAGTATTATCTAAAAAGATATACAACTTAGAAGATTGGTCACATTTCTCCAGTAGTTTGTTTACAAAACATTTTTATTGCCGAACACTGTACTGTGTGAAATAAGCTAGTTCGGTTCTAGCAATCAGTTCCTTTCCTACGAAGAAGGTTGAGTGCAGCAAGTTCAAACGTTCCTTGTTTCTGTAATCTAACAAGATGTACAACTTACAAGTTTTGTTTCATTTCTACACTACTTTGTTTAGTAAAGAAACGTCTTCTTTGGCAAACACTGTAATGTGTGAAATAAGCTAGTTCGGTTTTAGGAATCAGTTGCTTTTCTACGGAGATGGTTGAGTGCAACACGTTCAAACTTTCCTTGTTAATGTAATCTAAAAAGATGTACAATTTAATAGATTCACCTCATTTCTAAAGTAGTTTGTTCAGAAAACAAACATCCTCATTGCCAAATACTGTACTGTGTGAAATAAGCTAGTTCGGTTCTAGGAATCAGTTGCTTTCCTAGGAATTAGGTTGAGTGCAGCTCGTTCAAACTTTCCTTGTTTGTGTAATCAAACAAGATGTACCACTTACAAGTTTTGCTTCTTTTCTAAACTACTTTGTTTAAAAAACAAACACCTTCATTGCCAAATATTGTACTGTGTGAAATAAGCTGTTTCAGTTCTAGGAATCGGTTGCTTTTCCCGGAGATGGTTGAGTGTAGCATGTTCAAACTTTCCTTGTTAATGTAATCTAAAAGATGCACAACTGAACAGATTAACCTCATTTCTAAAGTAGTTTGTTGAGAAAAAAAACACCTTCATTACCGAACACTGTACTGTGTGAAATAAGCTCGTTCGGTTCTAGGAATCACTTGCTTTCCTACGAAGATGGTTGAGTGCAGAAATTTCAAACTTTCCATGTTTGTGTAATCTAACAAGATGTACAACTTATTAGATTTGCCTCATTTCTACAGTAGTTTGTTTAGAAAACAAACATCTTCATGGCCGAACACTGTACTGTGTGAAATAACCTAGTTCGATTCTAGGAATCAGTTGCTTTCCTATGAAGAAGGTGGATTGCATCAAGTTCAAACTGTCATAGTTTGTGTAATCTAACAAGATGTACAACTTACAAGTTTCGCTTCATTTCTAAACTACCTTCTTTAGAAAAAAAAAAATCTTCATTGCCAAACACTGTAATGTGTGAAGTAAGCTAGTTCGGATCTAGTAATCAGTTGCTTTTCTATGGAGATCGTTGAGTGCAACAAGTTCAAACTTTCCTTGTTAATGTAATCTAAAAATATACAATTTAATAGACTCACATCATTTCTAAAGTAGTTTGTTGAGAAAACACACATCTTCATTGCCGAACACTGTACTGTGTGAAATGATCTAGTTCGGTTCTAGGTATTAGTTGCTTTCCTACGAAGAAGGTTGAGGGCAGCAAGTTGAAACTTTCCTTGTTTGTGTAATGAAACAAGATGTACAACTTATAGGCTTCACTTCATTTCTAAACTACTTTGTTTAGAAAACAAACACCTTCGTTGCCAAATATTGTACGTTGTGAAATAAGCTGTTCCGGTTCTAGGAATCAGTTGCTTTTCTCCGGAGATGGTTGAGTGTAGCAAGTTCAAACTTTCTTTGTTAATGTAATCTAAAAAGATGTACAACCTCACAGATTCAACTCATTTCTAAAGTAGTTTGTTGAGAAACCAAACATCTTCATTGCCGAACACTGTACCGTGTGAAAGAATCTAGTTCGTTTCTAGGAATCATTGGCTTTCCCACGAAGAAGGTTGAGTGCAGAAAGTTCAAACTTTTCTTGTCAATGTAATCTAAAAAGATTTACAACTTAGTAGATTGGCCTCATTTCTACAGTAGCTTGTTTAGAAAACAAACATCTTCATTGCCGAACACTGTACTGTGTGAAATAAGCTAGTTCGGTTCAAGGAATCAGATATTTTCCTACGAAGAAGTTTGAGTGCAGCAAGTTCAAACATTCCTAGTTAACGTAATCTATAAAGATGTACCAATAAGTAGATTGGCCTCATTTCTACAGTAGTTTGTTTAAAAAACAAACATCTTCATTGCCGAAAACTATACTGTGTGAAATAAGCTAGGTCAGTTCTATGAATCATTTTCTTTCCTACGAAGAAGGTTTGTGTGCAGCAAGTTCAAACTTTCCTCGTTTGTGTAATCGAACAGGATGTACAACTTACAAGTTTCTCTTCGTTTCTAAACTGCTTTGTTTAGAAAGCAAACAGCTTCATTGCCGAACATTTTACTGTGTGAAATAAGCTAGTTCGGTTCAAGGAATCAGTTATTTTCCTACGAAGAAGGTTGTATGTAGCACGTACAAACATTCCTTGTTAATGTAATCTAAAAAGATGTACAACTTAGTAGGTTCACCTCATTTCTAAAGTAGTTTGTTGAGAAAACAAACATCTACAAGGCCGAACACTATAATATTTGAAATAAGTTAGTTCGGTGCTAGGAATCAGTTGCTTTCCAACGAAGATGGTAGAGTGCATCAAGTTCAAACTTTCCTTGTTTGTGTAATCTAAGAAGATGTACACCTTACAAGTTTCGCTTCATTTCTAAACTACTTTGTTTAGCAAAAAAACACCTTCATTACCGAACACTGTACTGTGTGAAATAAGCTAGTTCGGTTCAAGCAATAAGTTATTTTCCTACGAAGAAAGTTGACTGCAGCAAGTTCAAACATTCCTAGTTAATGTAATCTAAAAAGATGTACCACTTAGTAGATTGACCTCATTTCTACTGTAGTTTATTTTAAAAACAAACATCTTCATTGCCGAACCCTGTACTGTGTGAAAATAGCTAGTTCCTTTTTAGGAATCAGTTGCTTTCGTACCAAGAAGGTTGAGTGCAGCAAGTTCAAACTTTCCTTGTTTGTGTAATCTAACAAGATGTACAACTTATTAGATTCGCCTCATTTCTAAACTACTTGGTGTAGAAAACAAACACCTTCATTGACAAATATTGTACTGAGCGAAATAAGCTGTTTTGGTTCTAGGAATAAGTTGTTTTCCTGCGAAGAAGGTTGAGGGCAGCAAGTACAAACTTTCCTAGTTTGTGGAATCTAACAAGATGTATATGTTAGTTGATTCGGCTCATTTCTAAAGTACTTTGTTTAGAAAACAAACATCTTCATTGCTGAACCCTATACTGCGTGAAATAAGCTAGTTCAGTTTAGGAAACAGTTGCTTTCCTACGAAGAAGGTTCAGTGCATTAAGTTCAAACTTTCCTTGTTTGTGTAATCTAACAACATGTACACCTTACAAGTTTCGCTTCATTTCTAAACTACCTTGTTTAGAAAACAAGCACCTTCATTGCCGAACACTGTACTGTGTGAAATAAGCCAGTTCGGTTCAAGGAATCAGTTATTTTCCTACGAAGAAGGTTGTGTGCAGCAAGTTCAAACATTCCTCGTTAATGTAATCTAAAAAGATGTACAACTTGGTAGGTTCACCTCATTTCTAAAGTAGTTTGTTGAGAAAACAAACATCTTCATTGCCGAACATTGTACTGTGTGAAATAAGCTATTTCAGTTCTATGAATCAGTTGCTTTCCAACGAAGATGGTGGAGTGCATCAAGTTCAAACTTTCCTTGTTTGTGTAATCTAAGAAGATGTACACCTTACAAGTTTCGCTTCATTTCTAAACTACTTTGTTTAGAAAACGAACATCTTCATTGCCAAACACTGTAATGTGTGAAATAAGCTAGTTCTGTTCTAGGAATCAGTTTCTTTCCTAAGAAGAAGGTTGAGTGCTACAAGTTCATACTTTCCTTGTTAACATAATGTAAAAAGACGTACTACTTAGTAGATTTGCCTCATTTCTACAGTAGCTTGTTTAGAAAAGAAACATCTTCATTCCCGAACACTGTACTGTGTGAAATAAGCTAGTTCAGATCTCGGAATCAGTTCCTTTCCTACTAAGAATGTTGAGTGCAGCAAGTTCAAAGTTTACTTGTTTGTGTAATCGAACAAGATGTACACTTACAAGTTTCGCTTCATTTCTAAACTACTTTGTTTAGAAAACGAACATCTTCATTGCCAAACACTGTAATGTGTGAAATAAGCTAGTTCTGTTCTAGGAATCAGTTGCTTTCCTACAAATAAGGTTGAGTGCAGCAAGTTCAAACTTTCCTAGTTTGTGTAATCTAACAAGATGTATGAGTTAGTTGATTCCCCTCCTTTCTAAAGTAGTTTGTTTAGAAAACAAACATCTTCATTTGCGAACCCAATACTGTGTGAAATAAGCCAGTTTGGTCTAGGAATCAGGTGCTTTCCTACGAAGAAGTTTGCGTGCAACAAGTTTAAACTTTCCTCGTTAATGTAATTCAAAGATGTACATCTTTAAAAAGGTCCCTTTAACCTTAAGTATTCTTCTCTTTTCTTCCCCGTGAAGTGAGGCGAGGTAAGGTAGCTGCCATCTTCAAATTGGAAAGGAAGAAGTTAAGTTAGCCCTATTCACAGATGACATGATTCTAAAAATAAGTGACCGGAGAACTTCTATCCCAAAACTCTTAAAGGTGATTAGCACCTTCAGCAAAGTAGCAGGATACAAAATCAATGCACAGAAATCAGCAGCCTTTTTGTATGCAAAGGACAAAGAGACAGAAAAAGAAATAACTAACATCGTCCCATTTTCAATTGCAACAAAGAAAATAAAATACCTTGGAATAACATTAACTAAGGAAGTGAAAGACATATACAATGAAAACATAAAATCTCTCAAAACAGAAATTGAGGAGGTCCTACAAAACTGGAAAGACCTCCCATGCTCCTGGATTGGTAGAATTAACATTGTGAAAACGGCAATTTTACCAAAAGCACTTTATAGATTCAATGCAATACCAACAAAAATCCCAACTTCCTTCTTCAATGAGATAGCAAAAAGTATCTCAAAATTCATATGGAAAGCCAGAAGGCCTCGGATATCCAAGCTCATCCTCAGCAAAAGAAACACCTCTGGAGGCATCACCATACCTGATCTAAAGTTATACTACAAAGCCATTGTAATAAAAACAACCTGGTACTGGCACAAAAACAGGAATATAGACCAATGGAACAGAATTGAAGACCCAGAATTTGGGTCAAGAAACTACAGCTACTTGATATTTAACAAAGGCCCTAGCAATGTAGAATGGAAAAAGGACAGCATCTTCAACAAATGGTGCTGGACAAACTGGACAACCATATGTAGGAAAATGAAACTCGACCCACACATCTCTCCATGCACAAAAATTAAGTCCAAATGGATAAAAGACCTTAATATAAAACCAGAAACTCTGCTACTACTGGAAGAAAAAATAGGAGGAACCTTCCGTGATATAAGAGTGGGAAAAGATTTCCTGAACAAAACCTCAGCAGCTCAGGAAATTAAACAATCACTCAACAATTGGGATCTCATGAAGCTGAAAAGCTTTTTCACTGACAAAAATATAATAACCAAAGCCAGCAGAATACCCACAGAATGGGAGAAAATTTTCACCAGCTATACAACTGACAAAGGCCTAATTTCTAGAATCTACAAAGAACTCCAAAACCTAAACAATAAATCACCAAACAACCCACTCACAAAGTGGGGCAGAGAACTGCACAGGGAGTTCTCAGAGGAAGAAATACAAATAGCAAACACACATTAAAGAAAATGTTCAACATCCCTAATCATCAGGGAAATGCAAATTAAAACAACTATGAGATTCCACCTTACCCCAGTAAGGATGGCTAACATTAAAAAAAAACAATGAAAACAAATGCTGGCGAGGCTGTGGAGAAATAGGAACAAGTCTTCACTGTTGGTGGGAATGTAAAATGGTTCAACCACTATGGAAAGCTACATGGAGACTATTGAAAAGGATGCCTATAGACTTACCAATGGATCCAGTTATTCCCTTATTGGGCATTTACCCTAAAGGCCCCAAGCCTCACATCAGAAACATTTGCTCAACCATGTTTATAGCTGCTCAATTCATAATAGCAAAGAGCTGGAATCAACCCAGGTGTCCATCACTAGATGAATGGATAACAAAGATGTGGTATATCTATACTATGGAATTCTACATAGCAGTAAGGAAAGATGAAATAAGGAAATTTGAAAAAAAATGGTCAAACATGGAACAGATCATCCTCAGTGAGCTCACCCAACCACAAAAAGATAATCGTCGCATGGTCTCATTTATCTGTCGCCCCTAACCGGATTCTATGTGACATGTGGCCAAACCTAATAAACACTCTGAGGACGAGAAAAGAAGGAGGGTGGGATGGAGGGAGGGTAATGGTGGGAGGGAATCAGAACGTGGGAGGGAGGACAAGGGGGGATACAAATTGGGACCCAAAAGGGAAAAATACTACAAAACCCTTTACTCTGAACAACAGGCTAAAACAGTGATCCTTCAGCAGGCCTACAGAGGGAATACTCGAACCACAGGAACCTGGAGAGTACATGATGAAGGCCAACTTTAATCTTTTCCTGCTTCTCTTTCTCTTCTCTCTCTCTCCCTCCCTCTCTCTCTCTCTGTCTCTCCCTCTCCTCTCTATACTCACTTTCTCTTTTACATTATATATCTTTTTCCTCCCTCACCTTCCTTGGTGCAGACTTATAACTCCCAGTGCCAGCAAGGGGTTAAATTCCACAATGAGCTGTTGATCTGAAACACCTACAAGGTTTCCCAAAAAAGACAGACTTCTGTCAGAGTACTTGGTGACCCACCAAAGGTTAATGGTAAGACCCTACTGTCAAAGACAGCATATGTGTGTGAGACCAAACACAGAGAGACCTGGCCAGAATCTGGAAGAAGGTCAGTCCCCAGACAGTTAGCTAGTCTACTACCAGAGGGTGCTACACGAGCAACTGGGGGAAAATATCTGACATTGGTCCAAACAACTTGCAGTCTAAGATACCCAGCAGGAAACAATCTGATGTAATGCTCATACAAGTGCAGTAGTGGCAAACAGCCATGGTGGGTAACCAACTGCTCTTGATTTGGCTAATAAATCCATTCAGTGGAATGGAACTCATTGCTGGAACTGGGAAATAAGTCAAAGCCATGTACAAAAAATGAGCTCAGTCTCGAAGATCTAGAGGCCACCAAATGTGGGCTAGAAGAGAGCCAATGCATATAAAGTTCCCTCCAAAACATATATGGTTATCCCTTCTATCTAGTACTAACTTCTCTCTCGGTTGGAGATTTTGCTTATCTCTTTTCAGGTGGACAACAAACCTGAAGGGAGGATCAGCTAACCACACCTCGCCAGCTGAATCCATAGAACAACGCAGGGGAAGGGCAAGAATACAGCGCTCAAGGCGATCACAACACCAGAAAAAGGCTGAAGGAGATAAACACAGAGAACATCCAACTCCAATCATAAGCCAGATATCCAGAGACACAGAGGCTCCCAAAACCTCATCAAGGAAGCAGAACTAAAATGACCCCAATTTGGCTCAGGGAAACTCACAGAAGAGGGGGCGGAAAGATTGTTAGAGTCACAAGTTGGGGCATTATGCACAGAGATTGGGGCCTATCCACCAGAACGCTTCAGCAAACTCACAATGCATGATACACATTCCCCATTGATGAGGGCCCCTTTGAAAGTGGGAGGAAAGGGAGGAGGACAATGAAAGCAATTCTATGAATGTAAAATCAGAATAATATAAATAAAAAATATATACTGATTAAAAAAAACAATAATAAATAAAAATAAATAAATAAATAAAACAAAAAAATGTACAACTTAGTAGATTGGTCTCATTTCTACAGTAGGTTGTTTAAAAAACAAAGATCTTCATTGCCGAACACTATACTGTGTGAAATAAGCTAGTTTGTTTCTAGGAGTCAGTTGATTTCCTATGAAGAAGGTTGTGTGCAGCAAGTTCAAACTTTCCTTGTTTGTGAAATCTAACAAGATGTATGTGTTAGTTGATTTGTCTCATTTCTAAAGTAGCTTGTTTATAAAACAAACATCTTCATTGCCAAAGCCTATACTGTGTGAAATAAGCTAGTTCGGTCTAGGAATCAGTTGCTTTCCTACGAAGAAGGTTGAGTGCAATAAGTTCAAACTTTCCTTGTTAATGTAATCTAAAAAGATGTACAACTTGGTATAATGGCCTCATTTCTACAGTAGGTTGTTCAGAAAACAAACACCTTCATTCCCGAACACTGTACTGTGTGAAATAAGCTGGTTCGGTTCTGAGAATCAGTTGCTTTCCTACGAAGAAGGTTGAGTGCAGCAAGTTCAAACTTTCATTGTTTGTGTGATCTAACAAGATGTACAACTCATTTGATCCGCCTCATTTCTAAACTACTTTGTTTAGATAACAAACACCTTCAATGCCAAATATTGTACTGCGTCAAATAAGTTGTTTTGGTTCTAGGAATCAGTTAATTTCCTGCGAAGAAGGTTGAGTGCAGCAAGTTCAAACTTTCCTAGTTTGCCTAATCTAACAGGATGTATAAGTTAGTTGATTCACCTCATTTCTACAGTAGTTGTTTAATAAACAATCATCTTCATTGCCTAACCCTATAATGTGTGAAATAAGCTAGTTCGGTCTAGGAATCAGTTGCTTTCCTACGAAGAAGGTTGAGTGCAACAAGTTCAAACTTTCCTTGTTAATGTAATCTAAAAAGATGTACAACTTAGTAGATTGGCCTCATTTCTACAGTAGTTTGTTGGAAAAACAAACATCTTCATTGCCGAACACTGTACTGTGTGAAATAAGCTAGATGGACTCTAGGAATCGGTTGCTTTCCGACGAAGAAGGTTGTGTGCAGCAAGTTCAAACTTTCATTCTTTTTGTAAACTAACAAGATGTACAACTTACAAGTATCGCTTCATTTCTAAACTACTTTGTTTAGAAAACAAACATGTTCATCGCCGAACACTGTACTGTGTGAAATAAGCTATTTTGGTTCGAGGAATCAGTTGTTTTCCTACGAAGAAGGTTCAGTGCAGCAAGTTCAAACTTTCCTAGTTGGTATAATCTAATACGATGTACAAGTTATTAGATTTGCCTCATTTCTACACTAGCTTGTTTACAAAACATACATGTTCATTGCTGAACCCTATACTGTGTGAAATAAGGTATTTGGTCCAGGAAGAAGTTGCTCTCCTATGAAGAAGGTTGAGTGCAACAAGTTCAAACTTTCCTTGTTAATGTAATCTAAAAAGATGTACAACTTAGTAGCTTGGCCTCATTTCTACAATAGCTTGTTTAGAAAACAAACATCTTCATTGCTGAACACTGTACTCTGTAAAATAAGCTAGTTCGGTCTAGGAATCAGTTGCTTTCCTACGAAGAAGGTTGAGTGCAGCAAGTTCAAACTTTCCCTCTTTGTGTAATCTACCAAGATGTACACCTTACAAGTTTCCCTCCATTTCTAAACTATTTTGTTTAGAAAATTAACATCTTCATTGCCAAATACTGTAATGTGTGAAATAAGCTAGTTCCATTCTAGGAATCAGTAGCTTTTCTACAGAGATGGTTGAGTGCAACAAGTTCATTCTTTCCTTGTTATTGTAATCTAAAAAGATGTACAACTTAATAGATTCACCTCATTTCTAAAGTAGTTTGTTGAGAAAACAAACATCTTCATTCCGAACACTGTACTGTGTGACATGAGCTAGTTCGGTTCTAGGAATCAGTTGCTTTCTTACGAAGAAGGTTGAGTGCAGCAAGTTCAAAGTTTCCTTGTTTTTGTAATCTAACAAGATGTACAACTTACAAGTTTCGCTTCATTTCTAAACTACTTTGTTTAGAAAACAAACATCTTCATCGCTGAACACTGTATTGTGTAAAATGAGCTAGTTTGGTTCGAGGAAACAGTTCTTTTCCTATGAAGAAGGTTGAGTGCAGCAAGTTCAAAGTTTCCTTGTTAATGTAATCTATACAGATGTACAACTTAGTAGATTGGCATCATTTCCTCAGTAGTTTGTTTACAATACAAACATCTTCATTGCCGAACCCTGTACTATGGGAAAATAGCTAGCTCGTTTCTATGAATCAGTTGCTTTCCTACAAAGAAGGTTGAGTGCAGGAAGTTCAAACTTTCTTTGTTTGTGTAATCTAACAAGATGCACAACTTAATAGATTTGCCTCATTTCTAAACTACTTTGTTAGGTAAACAAACTCCTTCATTGCCAAATATTGTACTCTGTGAAATAAGCTGTTTCGGTTCTAGGAATCAGTTGCTTTCCTACGAAGAAGGTTGAGTTCAGCAAGTTCAAACTTTCGTAGTTTGTGTAATCTCACAAGATGTATAAGTTAGTAGATTCGCCTCATATCGACAGTATCTTGTTTAGAAAACAAACATCATCATTGCCGAACCATATACTGTGTGAAATAAGCTAGTTCGGTCTAGGAATCAGTTGCTTTCCTACGAAGAAGGTTGAGTGCAGCAAGGTCAAACTTTCCTTGTTTGTGTAATCTAACAAGATGTACACCTTACAAGTTTCACTTCATTTCCAAACTACATTGTTTAGAACACAAACATCTTCATTCCCTAAAGCTGTACTGTGTGAAATAAGCTAGTTCGGTTCTAGTAATCATTTGCTTTCCTATGAAGAAGGTTGTTTGCAGCAAGTTCAAACTTTCCTTGTTAATGTAATCTAAAAAGATGCACAACTTATTAGATTGGCATCATTCCTACAGCAGTTTGTTTCGAAATCAAACATCTTCGTTTCCAAACCCTGTACTGTGTGAAATAGCTAGTTCGTTTCGAGGAATCAGTTGCTTTCCTATGAAGAAGGTTGAGTGCAGCAAGCTGAAACTTTCATTGTTTGTGTAATCTAACAAGATGTACAACTTACAAGTTTCACTTCATTTCTAAACTACTGTGTTTAGAAAACAAACATCTTCATCACCGAACACTGTATTGTGTGAAATAAGCTAGTTCGGTTCAAGGAATCAGTTGTTTTCCTACGAAGAAGGTTGAGTGCAGCAAGTTCAAACTTTCCTAGTTTGTTTAATCTAACACGATGTACAAATTATTAGATTCGCCTCATTTCTATAGTAACTTGTTTACAAAACAACCATGTTCATTGCTGAACGCTATACTGTGTAAAATAAGCTAGTTCGGTCTAGGAATCAGTTGCTTTCCTACGAAGAAGGGTCATTGCAACAAGTTCAAACTCTCCTTGTTAATGTAATCTAAAAAGATGTACAACTTAGTAGAATGGCCTCATTTCTACATTAGGTTGTTTAGAAAACAAACGTCTTCATTCCCGAACAATGTACTGTGTGAAATAAGCTGGTACAGTTCTTGGAATCACTTGCTTTCCTATTAAGAAGGTTCAGTGCAGCAAGTTCAAACTTTCCTTATTTGTGTAATCTAACCAGATGTACTACTTATTAGATTCGCCTTATTTCTAAACTACTTTGTTTAGATAACAAACACGTTCATTGCCAAATATTGCACTGCATCAAATAAGCTCTTTTGGTTCTAGGAATCAGTTGCTCTCCTGCGAAGAAGGTTGAGTGCAGCAAGTTCCAACTTTCCTAATTTCTGTAATGTAACAAGATGTATAAGTTAGTTGATTCACCTCATTTCTACAGTAGCTGTTTAGAAAACAACCATCTTCATTGCCGAACCCTATGCTGTGTGAAATAAGCTAGTTCGGTCTAGGAATCAGTTGCTTTCCTACGAAGAAGATTGAGTGCAACAAGTTCAAACTTTCCTTGCTATTGTAATCTAAAAAGATGTACAACTTAGTAGATTGGCCTCATTTCTACAGTAGTTTCTTTAAAAAACAAACATCTTCATTGCCGAACACTATACTGTGTGAAATAAGCTAGTTTGGTTCTAGGAATCAGTTGCTTTCCTATGAAGAAGGATGAGTGCAGCAAGTTCAAACTTTCATTGTTTGTGTAATCTAACAAGATATACAACTTACAAGTTTCGCTTCATTTCTAAACTCCTTTGTTTAGAAGAGAAACATCTTCATTGCCAAACACTGTACTGAGTGAAATAAGCTAGTTCGTTTCTAGAAATCAGTTGCTTTCCTACGAAGAAGATTGAGTGCAGCAAGTTCAAACTTTCCTTGTAGGTGTAATCAACCAAGATGTACAACTTACAAGTTTCACTTCATTCCTAAACTACTTTGTATAGAAAAGAAACATCTTCATTGCCGAACAGTGTAATGTGTGAAATAAGCTAGTACGGTTCTAGGAATCAGTTGCTTTTCTACAGAGATGGTTGAGTGCAACAAGTTGCAACTTTCCTTGTTAATGTAATCTAAAAAGATGTACAGCTTAATAGATTCACCTCCTTTCTAAAGTAGTTTGTTGAGAAAACAAACATGTTCTTTGTCGAACACTGTAATGTGTGAAATAAGCTAGTTCAGTTCTAGGAATCATTTGCTTTCCTACGTAGAAGGTTGAATGAAGCAAGTTGAAACTTTCCTTGTTTGTGTAATCTAACAAGATGTACAATTTAAAAGTTTCACTTCATTTCTAAACTACTTTGTTTACAAAAGAAACATCTTCATTGCCCATCACTGTCCTGTTTGAAATAAGCTAGTTTGGTTATAGTAATCAGTTGTTTTCCTTCGAAGAAGGTTGAGTGCAGCAAGTTCAAACTTTCCTTGTTTGTGTGATCTAACAAGATCTACAATTTATTAGTTTTGCCACATTTCTTTTTTTATTATTTTTGGTTCACTTTTATACTCACATACAAAGAAAAAACCCACATGATATTTCCCTTCCCTCCCCCCATTCCCCTTTAGAACTCAAGTCTCCATCATATCCCTCCCTGTCTCCATTAGCCTCTCTTTTAATTTGATGTAATCATCTTTTTCTTCTATTTTGAGGGTTTTCCAAAGGTATTGTTAGGCACTGCAAGGTCATGGATATGGAGGCCAATTTCTGTCTGGACAGTTGCATTGTAAGAGGTTATACCCTTCCTTTGGCTCTTCCATTCTATACGCCCCCTCTTCCGCAATGGTCCCTGAGCCTTGTAAGGTGTGACCGAGGTGTTTCAGTGCTGGGCACTCCTCCATCCCTTCTTCTCAGCACTATGTTGCCTTTTGGGTCATCCCAGTGGTCATCACCATCTTAAAAGAGAAGCTTCTCTAACCAGAAGTGAGAGTAGCGTTAATATGTGAATATGAACATTAAGTGTAGTGCTTTCAGGGCAGCTTGGTGGGAATAATATATACATTTAGTCAGATGAGAGCAGGCTTATACCCGTAAGGCTCATGACCTCACCTACCAAAGACTTTTACTTAGGTTTTTCAGTACCAAGTATGTATTCCCTCCCGTAGAGAGGGCCTTCAGTCCAACTATGGAGCAGTTGGTTACACCAAGAATAGACATGCCACTATTGCACCCGTTTAGTCATTGGGCCTGTCTGGCCAAGCTTGAATATTCAGCATCCACTGTTTTCACTGTAGATGACTTCTGTCTCCCATACGCTGCATGCAATGCAGCTTTTTCCAGCTTTCAGTTGGCTGGTCTACAGGGAGAAGCTTTTCTGCTCCACACCAGGTTGCTTTCTCAGTGACCATGCTTCTCAGGCATGAGATGTCTTCAGCAATAGGGTCTTACTATCTGTTTCTCTAGGGAAACCAAGGGCTTTGGCAAGAGCCTTTAATGTTTTGGAGGCTACCGGGACCTCCTTGGCCAACAACTCACTGGAAGGTATTCCATCCCAAGTACTGAAAATTTTCTAGTAACAGTCTACAGCTTCTAGACGTGCCCTTATTCAAAAAATGATTTTACATAAGTCTTATTCACAATATCTTGAGTTTAGATTGACCCTCCCCCTGCCCTTCTTGTATGCATTCTCTTCCCATGGCCTCACTTAGAACATTCCCCTCCCTGAAATCAGTTCTTCTACTTACATATGTGCATTACCATACACTTAAGTCCTTCCCTTTCCTCACTCCCTTATAGCTTTTTACCAGCTTACTGGTTTCTGGTACCTATTTTTGGTTCCAGTTCACACACAAGTCTATACATTGGTAGCTAGGATCCACATATGAGAGAGAACATGTGATGTTTGGCTTTCTGAGACTGGGTTACCTCATTTAGTATAATCCCTTCCAGATCCATCCATTTCCCTGCAAATTGCATAATTTCGTTTTTCTTTACCACTGAATAGAACTCCATTGTGTAAACATACCACATCTTTATTATCCACTCATCTGTGGAGGGACATCTAGGCTGCTTCCATTTCCCAGCTATTGTGAATAGAGCAGCAATAAACATGGTTTTGCAAGTATCTCTAAGGTAGTGAGAAGAGTCTTCTGGATATATGCCTAGGAGTGCTATAGCTGGATCATATGGTAACTCTATCTCTAACTGTCTCAAGACCTTCCACACTGATTTCCACAATGGCTGGAACAGCTTACATTCCCACCAACAGTGTAGAAGTGTTCCTGTTTTTCCACATCCATGCCAACACTTATTGTTATTTGTTTTCTTGATGGTAGCCATTCTGACAGGAGTGAAATGTAATCTCAAAGTGGTTTTAATTTGCATTTCCCTGATGGCTAAGGATGTGGAACATTTTTTTAGATGTTTATATGCCAACTGTATTTCGGTATTTTATTTTTTTTTTTGAGGCAATTATGAATGGGAGAGATTTCCTGATTTCATCCTCTGCATGTTTGTTGTTAGTGTATAGAAAAGCTACTCATTTCTGTGTGTTTATTTTGTATCCTGCTACATTGCTAAAAGTGTTTATCAGCTCTAACAGTTTGCTGATAGAGTCTTTAGGGTCTGTTATGTATAGAATCATATCGTCTGCAAATAATGATAATTTGATCTCTTCCCTTCCGATTTGTATCCCCTTTATGAGTGTCTCTTGCCTTATTGCTATGGCTAAGACTTCCAGTACTATATTAAATAGTAGTGGGGGAAGTGGACACCCTTGTCTTGTTCCTGAATTTAAATGAAAAGCTTCAAGTTTTTCCCCATTTAGTATTATGTTGGCTGTAGGTTTGTCATAAATAGCTTTTATTACATTGAGATATGTTCCTTCTATTCCCAGTTTCTGTAATACTTTCACCATGAAGGGGTGTTGGATTTTGTCAAAGGCCTTTTTTGCATCTATTGAGATGACCATATGATTTTTGTCCTTTAGACCATTAATATGGTGTATTACATTTATGGATTTGCGTATGTTGAACAATCCCTGCATCTCTGGGATAAAGCCTACTTGGTCAGGGTGAATAATCTGTCTGATATATTCTTGTATTCTGTTTGCCAGTATTTTGTTGATAATTTTTGCATCTATGTTCATGAGGGAGATTGGACTATAATTTTCTTTTTTTGATCTGTCTTTGTCCAGTTTTGGTATCAGGGTGATGCTGGCTTCATAGAAGTATTTCGGTAGAATTCCTTCCTTTTCTATTTTGTGGAAAAGTTTGAGAAGAATTGGTGTTAGATCTTCCAGGAATGTCTGCTAACATTCAGCAGTGAAACCATCTGGACCTGGGCTTTTTTTAGTTGGGAGACTTTTTATGACTGCCTGGATCTCTGTGGTTGTTATAGGTCTATTTAAATGGTTTATCTCATCTTGATTTAATTTTGGTAGGTCATATGAATCAAGGAAATCATCCATTTCTTTCAGGTTTTCAAACTTAGAGGCATATATATTCTTAAAGTATGTCCGTATGATTTTCTGAATTTCTTTGGTATCTGTGGTGATGTTGCCTTTTTCATGTCTAATCTTATCAATTTTTGACTCTTCTCTCTTTCTTTTGGTCAGATTTGCTAAGGATTTGTCAATCTTGTTTATCCTTTCAAAGAAACAACTTTTGGTTTCATTGATTTTTTGATTGTTTTTTTGGTATCTATTTCATCAATCTCGGCCCTAACCTTTATTATTTCTTCCCGTCTACTGATTTTAGGAATGTCTTGTTCCTCTCTTTCGAAGGCCTTAAGGTGGAGCATTAAATTGTTTAGTTGTGAACTCTCTGATTTCTTAATATAAGCACTTAGAGCTATAAATTTACCTTGTAGGACAGCCTTCATTTTGTCCCATATGTTTTTGTATGTTGTATTCTCATCATCATTTAATTCTATGAATTTCTTGATTTCTTTTTAATTTCTTCAATTATCCATACATAGTTCAATGATGTACTGTTTAGTCTCCGTGAATTTCTGTATACTCTGTAGTTTTTCTTGTTGTTGATTTGCAGTTTAAGCCCGTTGTGGTCAGATAGCATACAAGGGATTATTTCAATTTTTCTAGGAATCAGTTGCTTTCCTACAAAGAAGGTTGAGTGCAGCAAGTTCAAACTTTCCTTTTTAATGTGATATAAAAAGATGTACAACTTAGTAGATAGGCCTCATTTCTACAGTAGTCTGTTTAGAAAACAAATATCTTCATTGCCAAACACTGTACTGTGTGAAATAAGCTAGTTCAGTTCTAGGAATCAGTAGCTTTCCTACAAAGAAGGTTGAGTGCACCAACTTCAAACTTTCCATGTTTGTGTAATCTAACAAAAGTACAAAGTACAAGTTTCGCTTCAATTTTAAACTACTTTGTTTAGAAAACAAACATCTTCCTTGCCGAACACTGTAATGTGTGAAATAAGCTAGTTCAGTTCTAGGAATCAGTTGGTTTTCTATGGTGAGGGTTCTGTGCAACAAGTTCAAACATTCCTTGTTTGTGTAATCTAACAAGATGTACAACATATTAGATTCTCCTCATTTCTAAACCACTTTGTTTAGAAAACAAACACCTTCATTGCCAAATATTGTACTGTGTGAAACAAGCTGTTTCTATTCTAGGAATCAGTTGCTTTCCTACAAGGAAGGTTCAGTGCACCAAGTTCAAACTGTCCTAGTTTGTGTAATCTAAAAAGATGTACAACTTAGTAGAATGGCCTCATTTCTACAGTAGCTTGTTTAGAAACAAAGATCTTCATTGATGAACACTGTACTGTGTGAAATAAGCTAGTTCGGTTCTAGAAATCAGTTGCTTTCCTACAAAGAAGGTTGAGGGCAGCAAGTTCAAACTTTCCTTGTTTGTGAAATCTAACAAGATGTACACCTTACAAGTTTCACTTCATTTCTAAACTACTTTGTTTGGAAAACAAACATCTTCATTGCCAAAACCAGTAATGTGTGAAATAAGCTAGTTCCGTTCTACGAATCAGTTGCTTTTCTACGGAGAAGGTTGAGTGCAACAAGTTGAACCTTTCATTGTAAATGTAATCTAAAAAGATGTACAACTTAATATATTCACATCATTTCTAAAGTAGTATGTTGAGAAAACAAATATCTTTATTGCCAAACACTGTACTGTGTGAAATGAGCTAGTTCGTTTCTAGGAATTAGTTGCTTTCCTAAGAACAAGGTTGAGTGCAGCAAGTTCAAACCTTCCTTTTTAATGTAATCTAAAAAGATGTACAATTTACAAGTTTCCCTTCATTTCTAAACTACTTTGTTTAGAAAACAAACATCTTCATTACTGAACCCTGTATTGTGTGAAAATAGCTAGTTCGTTTCTAGGAATCAGTTGCTTTCCTACCAAGAAGGTTGAGTGCAGCAAGTTAAAACTTTCCTTGTTTGTGTAATCTAACAAGATGTACAACTTTTAGATTCGCCTCATTTCTAAACTACTTTGTTTAGAAAACAAACACCTTCATTGCCGAACACTGTACTGTGTGAAATAAGCTAGTTCGGTTCTAGGAATCAGTTGTTTTCCTACAAAGAAGGTTGAGTGCAGCAAGATCAAACGTTCCTTGTTAATGTAATCTAAAAAGATGTACACCATAGTAGATTCGCGTCATTTCTACCATAGTTTGTTTAGAAAACAAACATCTTCATTGCTGAACCCTGTACTGTGTGACAATAGGTAGTTCATTTCTAGGAATCAGTTGCTTTCTACGAAGAAGGTTGAGGGCACCAAGATCAAACTTTCCTTGTCTGTGTAACCTAACAAGATGAACAACTTACTAGATTCGCCTCATTTCTAAACTACTTTGTTTAGAAAACAAACAACTTCATTGCCAAATATTTTACTGTGTGAAATAAGCTGTTTCGTTTCTAGGAATCAGTTGCTTTCGTACAAAAAAGGTTGAGTGCAGCAAGTTCAAACTTTCATAGTTTGTGTAATCTAACAAGATGTATGAGTTAGTTGATTCGCCTTGTTTCTAAAGTAGTTTGTTTAGAAAACAATCATCTTCATTCCCAAACCCTATACTGTGTGAAATAAGCTAGTTCAGTCTAGGAATCAGTTGCTTTCCTACAAAGAAGGTTGAGTGCAACAAGTTCAAACTTTCCTTGTTAATGTAATCTAAAAAGATGTACAACTTAGTAGATTGGCCTTATTTCTACAGTAGTTCTTTACAAAACAAATACCTTCATTGCCAAACACTGTACTGTGTGAAATAAGCTAGTTCGGTTGTAGGAATCAGTTGCTTTCCTACGAAGAAGGTTGAGTGCAGCAAGTTCAAACTTTCCTTGTTAATGTAATATAAAAAGATTTACAACTTAATAAATTCACATCATTTCTAAAGTAGTTTGTTGAGAAATCAAATATCTTTATTGCCGAACACTGTATTGTGTGAAATAAGCTAGTTCACTTCTAGGAATCAGTTGCTTTCCTACGAACATGGTTGAGTGCAGCATGTTCAAACTGTCCTTGTTTGTGTAATCTCACAAGATATACAATTTACAAGTTTCGCTTCATTTCTGAACTACTTTGTTTAGAAAACAAACATCTTCATTACCGAACCCTGTATTGTGTGAAAATAGCTAGTTCGTTTCTAGGAATCAGTTGCTTTCCTACGAAGACGGTTGAGTGCAGCAAGTTAAAACTTTCCTTGTTTGTGTAATCTAACAAGATGTACAACTTATTTGATGCGCCTCATTTCTAAACTACTTCGTTTAGGAAACAAACATCTTCATTGCCGAACACTGTACTGTGATAAATAAGCTAGTTCAGTTCTAGGAATCAGTTGCTTTCCAACGAAGAAGGTTGAGTGCAGCAAGTTCAAACTATCCTTGTTTGTGTTATCTATCAAGATATACAAATTACAAGTTTCGCTTCATACCTAAACTACTTTGTTATAAGAGAAACATCTTCATTGCCAAACACTGAATGTGTGAAATAAACTAGCTCGGTTCTAGGAATCAGTTGATTTCCTATGAAGAAGGTTGAGTTCAGCAAGTTCAAACTTTCCTTGTTTGTGTAATCTAACAAGATGTACAACTTATTTGATTCACCTCATTTCTAAACTACTTTGTTTAGAAAAGAAACATCTTCATTGCCAAATATTGTACTGTGTGAAATAAGATGTTTCGGTTCTAGGAATCCGTTGCTTTCATACAAAGAAGGTTGACTGCAGCAAGTTCACACTTTCCTTGTTAATGTAATCTAAAAAGTTGAACAACTTCACAGATTTACCGCATTTGTAAACTAGTTAGTTGAGAAAACAAACATCTTCATTCCCGAACACTGTAATGTTTGAAATAAGCTAGTTCGTTTCTAGGAATCAGTTGCTTTCCTACGAAGAAAGTTGAGTGCAGCAAGTTCAAACTTTCCATGTTTGTGTAATCTAACAAGATGTACAATGTATTAGATTCGCCTCATTTCTACAGTAGTTTGTTTAGAAAACAAACATCTTCATTGCCGAACACTGTAGTTTGTGAATTAAACAATTTCGTTTCTAGGAATCAGTTGCTTTCCTATGAAGAAGGTTGAGTGCAGCAAGTTCAAACTTTCATTGTTAATGTAATCTAAAAAGAGGTACAACTTAGTAGATTGGCCTAATTTCTACAGTAGCTTGTTTACGAAACAAACATCTTCATTGCCGACACACTGTACTGTGTGTAAAAAGCTAGTTCATTTCTAGGAATTTGTTGCTTTCCTATGAAGAAGGTGGAGTGCAACAAGTTCAAACTTTGCTTGTTAATGTAATCTAAAATATGTACAACTTAGTAGATTGGCCTCATTTCTACAGTAGTTTGTTTAGAAAACAAACATCTTCATTGCCGAACCCTGTACTGTGTGAAATAAGCTGTTTCGGTTCTAGACATATGTTGCTTTCCTACAAAGAAGGCTGAGTGCAGCAAGTCCAAACTTTCCTAGTTTGTGTAATCTAACAAGATGTACAAGTTGGTTTATTTGCCTCATTTCTAAAGTAGTTTGTTTAGAAAACAATCATCTTCAATGCCGAACCCGATACTGTGTGAAATAAGCTAGTTGGCTTATTTCAGTTGCTTTCCTACAAAGAAGGTTGAGTGTAGCAAGTTCAAACTTTCCTTGTTAATGTAATCTAAAAAGAAGTACAACTTAATAGATTAACCTCATTTCTAAAGTAGTTTGTTGAGAAAGCAAACATCTTCATTGCCGAGCCCTGTACTGTGTGAAATAAGCTAGTTCGGTTCTAGGAATCACTTGCTTTCCTACGAAGATGGTTGTGTGCAGAAAGTTCAAACTTTCCATGTTTGTGTAATATAACAAGATGTACAACTTATTAGATTCGCCTCATTTCTACAGTAGTTTGTTTAGATAACATACATCTTCATTGCTGAACACTGTACTTTGTGAAATAAACTAGTTCATTTCTTGGAATCAGTGGCTTTACTACGAAGAAAGTTGAGTGAAGAAAGTTCAAACTTTCCTTGTTAATGTAATCTAAAAAGAGGTACAACTTCGTGGATTGGCCTAATTTCTACAGTAGTGTGTTTAGAAAACAAAAATCTTCATTGCCGAACACTGTACTGTGTGTAGAAAGCTAATTTGTTTCTAGGAATCAGTTGCTCTCCTACAAAGAAGGATGAATGCAGCAAGTTCAAACTTTCCTAGTTTGTGTAACCTAACAAGATGTACAACTTACACGTTTCGTTTCATTTCTAAACTACTTTGTTTAGAAAACAAACATCTTTATTGCCAAATACTGTAATGTGTGAAATCAGCTATTTCGTTTCCAAGAATCAGTTGCTTTCCTACGAAGAAGGTTCAGTGTAACAGGTTCAAACTTTTCTTGTTATGGTAATCTAAAACGATGTACAACTTAGTAGATTGGCCTCATTTCTGCAGTAGCTTGTTTAGAAAACAAACATCTTCATTGCCAAACCCTGTATTGTGTGAAATAAGTTAGTTCGGTTCTGGGAATCAGTTGCTTTCCTACGAAGAAGGTTGAGTGCAGCAAGTTCAAACTTTCCTTGTTTTTGTAATCTAACAAGATGTACAACTTACAAGTTTCGCTTCATTTCTAAACTACTTTGTTTAGAAAACAAACGTCTTCATTACCGAACACTGTACTGTTTGAAATAAGCTAGTTCGGTTCAAGGAATCAGTTGTTTTCCTACGAAGAATGTTGAGTGCAGCAAGCGCAAACATTCCTTGTTAATGTAATCTAAAAAGATGTACACCTTAGTAGATTGGCGTCATTTCTTCAGTAGTTTCCTTAGAAAACAAACATCTTCATTGCCGAATCCTGTACTGTGTGAAAATAGCTAGTTCGTTTCTAGGAATCAGTTGCTTTACTACGAAGAAGGTTGAGTGCAGCAAGTTCAAACTTTCCTTGTATGTGTAATCAACCAAGATGTACAACTTACAAGTTTCACTTCATTCCTAAACTAGTTTGTTTAGAAAAGAAACATCTTCATTGCCGAACACTGTAATGTGTGAAATAAGCTAGTTCGGTTCTAGGAATCAGTTGCTTTTCTACGGAGATGGTTGAGTGCAACTAGTTCAAACTTTCCTTGTTAATGTAATCTAAAAGGATGTACAACTTAATAGATTCACCTCCTTTCTAAAGTAGTTTATTGAGAAAACAAACATGTTCATTGTCGAACACTGTAATGTGTGAAATAAGCTAGTTCAGTTCTAGGAATGAGTTGCTTTCCTACGAAGAAGGTTGAATGAAGCAAGTTCAAACTTTCCTTGTTTGTGTTATCTAACAAGATCTACAATTTATTAGTTTAACCACATTTCTTTTTTTATTGTTTTTTATTGACTTTTATACTCACATACAAAGAAAAAACCCACATGGTATTTCCCTTCCCTCCCCCCATTTCCCTTTGGAACTCAAGTCTCCATCATATCCCCTCCCTCTCTCCATTAGTCTCTCTTTTCATTTGAGGTCATCATATTTTTCTTCTATTTTGAGGGTTTTGCAAAGGTATTGCTAGGCACTGCAAGGTCATAGATATGGAGGCCAGCTTCTGTCTGGACAGTTGCATTGTAAGAGGTTATACCCTTCCTTTGGCTCTTCCATTCTATCTGTCCCCTCTTCCACAATGGTCCCTGAGCCTAGTAGGGTGTGACCGAGGTGTTTCAGTGCTGGGCACTCCTCCATCCCTTCTTCTCAGCACTATGTTGCCTTTTGGGTCATCCCAGTGGTCATCACCATCTTAAAAGAGAAGCTTCTCTAACCAGAAGTGAGAGTAGCGTTAATATGTGAATATGAACATTAAGTGTAGTGCTTTCAGGGCAGCTTGGTGGGAATAATATATACATTTAGTCAGATGAGAGCAGGCTTATACCCGTAAGGCTCATGACCTCACCTACCAAAGACTTTTACTTAGGTTTTTCAGTACCAGGTATGTATTCCCTCCCATAGAGAGGGCCTTCAGTCCAATTATGGAGCAGTTGGTTACACCAAGAATAGACATGCCACTATTGCACCCGTTTAGTCATTGGGCCTGTCTGGCCAAGCTTGAATATTCAGCATCCTCTGTTTTCACTGTAGATGACTTCTGTCTCCCATACGCTGCATGCAATGCAGCTTTTTCCAGCTTTCAGTTGGCTGGTCTACAGGGAGAAGCTTTTCTGCTCCACACCAGGTTGCTTTCTCAGTGACCATGCTTCTCAGGCATGAGATGTCTTCAGCAATAGGGTCTTACTATCTGTTTCTCTAGGGAAACCAAGGGCATTGGCAAGAGCCTTTAATGTTTTGGAGGCTACCGGGACCTCCTTGGCCAACAACTCACTGGAAGGTATTCCATCCCAAGTACTGAAAATTTTCTAGTAACAGTCTACAGCTTCTAGACGTGCCCTTATTCAAAAAAATAATTTTACATAAGTCTTATTCACAATATCTTGAGTTTAGATTGACCCTCCCCCTGCCCTTCTTGTATGCATTCTCTTCCCATGGCCTCACTTAGAACATTCCCCTCCCTGAAATCAGTTCTTCTATTACATATGTGCATTACCATACACTTAAGTCCTTCCCTTTCCTCCCTCCCTTATAGCCTTTTACCAGCTTACCTGTTTCTGGTACCTATTTTTGGTTCCAGTTCACCCACAAGTCTATACATTGGTAGCTAGGATCCACATATGAGAGAGAACATGTGATGTTTGGCTTTCTTAGCCTGGGTTACCACACTTAGTATAATCATTTCCAGATCCATCCATTTCCCTGCAAATTGCATAATTTCGTTTTTCTTTACCGCTGAATAGAACTCCATTGTGTAAATGTACCACATCTTTATTATGCACTCATCTGTGGAGGGACATCTAGGCTGCTTCCATTTCCTAGCTATTGTGAATAGAGCAGCAATAAACATGGTTTTGCAAGTATCTCTAAGGTAGTGAGAAGAGTCCTCTGGATATATGCCTAGGAGTGCTATAGCTGGATCATATGGTAAATCTATCTCTAGCTGTCTCAAGAACCTCCACACTGATTTTCACAATGGCTGTAACAGCTTACATTCCCACCAACAGTGTAGAAGTGTTCCTGTTTTTCCGCATCGACACCAACACTTATTGTCATTTGTTTTCTTGATGGTAGCCATTCTGACAGGAGTGAAATGGAACCTCAAAGTGGTTTTAATTTGCATTTCCCTGATGGCTAAGGTTGTGGAACATTTTTTTAGATGTTACATGCCATCTGTATTTCGTCTTCTGTGAATTCTCTATTTAGTTCCATAGCCCATTTTTCACTGGGTTGTTTGAATTCATATTATTCTGTTTTTTGAGTTCTTTGTATATTCTGGATATTAATCCTCTGTTAGATGTATAGCTGGCAAAGATTTTCTCCCATTCTGTAGATTGTCCTTTTGTTCTATTCACAGTATCCTTTGCTGTACAATAGCTTTGTAATATCATAAGGTCCCAGTGGTTGATTAGTGGTTTTATTCCCTGAGCAATTGCAGTTTTCCAATATGTTGAAGAGTTTCCCCTACTTTTTCCTCTAGCAGATTCAGAGTTTCAGGTCTGATATTAAGGTCTCTGATCCATTTGGCCTTGACTCTTGAACATGCAGAGAGACAAGGATCTATGTTTATCCTTTTACATACAGATGTCCAGTTTTCCCAGCACCACTTGTTAAAGAGGCTATCTTTTCTCCAATAAATATTTTTGGCATTTTTGTCAATGATCAGGTATCTGTAGCTGCTTGGATTAATATTTGGGTCTTCTATTCTGTTCCATTGATCTACCTGTCTGTCCTTGTGCCAGTACCATGCTGTTTTTGTTACTATGGCTTTGTAGTATAACTTAAAATCGGGTATGGTTATACCCCCTGCCTGATTTTTGTTGCGCAAAATTGTTTTGGCTATTCGAGGTTTTTTGTGTTTCCAGATGAATTTTGGTACTGTTTTTTTCTATTTCTGTGAAGAATGCTATTGGAATTTTAATGGGGATTGCATTAAATGTGTAGATTGCTTTTGGTAAGATTGACATTTTCACAATATTGATTCTTCCTATCCAGGAGCATGGAATGTCTTTCCATTTCCTTGTGTCTTCTGTAATTTGTCGCTCGAGTTTTTTAAAGTTCTCATTGCAGAGGTCCTTCACTTCCTTGGTTAATTTTATTCCAAGGTATTTTATTTTGTTTTTGAGGCAATTGTGAATGGGAGAGATTTCCTGATTTCATCCTCTACATGTTTGTTGTTAGTGTATAGAAAAGCTACTGATTTCTGTGTGTTTATTTTATATCCTGCTACATTGCTAAAAGTGTTTATCAGCTCTAACAGTTTGCTGATAGAGTCTTTAGGGTCTGTTATGTATAGAATCATATCATCTGCAAATAATGATAATTTGATCTCTTCCCTTCTGATTTGTATCCCGTTTATTAGTGTCTCTTGCCTTATTGCTATGGCTAAGACTTCCAGTACTATATTAAATAGTAGTGGGGAAAGTGGACACCCTTGTCTTGTTCCTGAATTTAGAGGAAAAGCTTGAAGTTTTAACCCATTTAGTATTATGTTGGCTGTAAGTTGGTCATAAATAGCTTTTATTGTGTTGAGATATGTTCTTTCTATTCCCAGTTTCTGTAATACTTTCACCATGAAGGGGTGTTGGATTTTGTCAAAGGCCTTTTCTGCATCTATTGAGATGACCATTTGATTTTTGTCCTTCAGACCATTAATATGGTGTATTACATTTATGGATTTGTGTATGTTGAACCATACCTGCATCTCTGGGATAAAGCCTACTTGGTCAGGGTGAATAATCTGTCTGATATATTTGTGTATTCTGTTTGACAGTATTTTGTTGAGAATTTTGCATCTATGTTCATGAGGAAGATTGGACTATACTTTTCTTTTTTTGATCTGTCTTTGTCCGGTTTTGGTATCAGGGTGATGCTGGCTTCATAGAAGTATTTCGGTAGAATTCCTTCCTTTTCTATTTTCTGGAAAAGTTTGAGAAGAATTGGTGTTAGATCTTCCAGGAATGTCTGGTAAAATTCAGCAGTGAATCCATCTGGGCCTGGGCTTTTTTTAGTTGGGAGACTTTTTATGACTGCCTGGATCTCTGTGGTTGTTACGGGTCTATTTAAATGGTTTATCTCATCTTGATTTAATTTTGGTAGGTCATATGAATGAAGGAAATCATCCATTTCTTTCAGGTTTTCAAACTTAGAGGCATATATATTCTTAAAGTATGTCCGTATGATTTTCTGAATTTCTTTGGTATCTTTGTGATGTTGCCTTTTTCATCTCTAATCTTATCAATTTTTGTCTCTTCTCTCTTTCTTTTGGTCAGATTTGCTAAGGATTTGTCAATCTTGTTTATCCTTTCAAAGAACCAACTTTTTGTTCCATTGATTTTTTGATTTTTTTTTGTACCTATTTCATTAATTTCGGCCCTAGCCTTTATTATTTCTTCTCGTCTACTGATTTTAGGAATGTCTTGTTCCTTTCTTTCCAAGGCCTTAAGGTGGAGCATTAAATTGTTTAGTTGTGAACTCTCTGATTTCTTAATATAAGCACTTAGAGCTATAAATTTCCCTCGTAGGACAGCCTCCATTGTGTCCCATAGGTTTTGGTATGTTGTATTCTCATCATCATTTGATTCTATGAATTTCCTGATTTCCTTTTTAGTTTCTTCAATGACCCATACATCGGTCAATAATGTACTGTTTAGTCTCCATGAATTTCTGTATTATCTGTAGTTTTTCTTGTTGTTGATTTGCAGTTTAAGCCCGTTGTGGTCAGATAGCATACAAGGGATTATTTCAATTTTTCTAGGAATCAGTTGCTTTCCTACAAAGAAGGTTGAGTGCAGCAAGTTCAAACTTTCCTAGCTTGTGTAATCTCACAACATGTATAAGTTAGTAGATTCGCCTCATTTCTACAGCATCTTGTTTAGAAAACAAAGATCATCATTGCCGAACTGTATAGTTCGGTCTAGGAATCCGTTGCTTTCCTACGAAGAAGGTTGAGTGTAACATGTTCAAACTTTCCTTGTTAATGTAATCTAAACAGATGTACAACTTATTAGATTGGCCTCAATTCTACAGTAATTTGTTTACAAAACAAACATCTTCATTGCCGAACAGTATACTGTATGAATTAAGCTAGTTCGGTTCTAGGAATCAGTTGCTTTCCTACGAAGAAGGTTGAGTGCAGCAAGTTCAAACTTCCCTTGTTCGTGTAATCTAACAAGATGTACAACTGAGAAGTTTTGCTTCATTTCTAAAATACTTTGTTTAGAAAAGAAACACCTTCATTGCCAAATATTGTACTGTGTGAAATAAGCTGTTTCAGTTCAAGGAATCAGTAGTTTTCCTACAAAGAATGTTGAGTGCAGCAAGTTCAAACTTTCCTTTTTATTGTAATATAAAAAGATGTAAAAGTAGGAGATTGGCCTCATTTCTACAGTAGTTCATTTAGAAAACAAATATCTTCATTTCCAAACACTGTACTGTGAGAAATAAGCTAGTTCAGTACTAGGAATCAGTAGCTTTCCTACGAAGAAGGTTGAGTGCAGCAGGTTCAAACTTTCCATGTTTGTGTAATCTAACAAAAGTACAAACTACAAGTTTCGCTTCATTTCTAAACTACTTTGTTTAGAAAACAAACATGTTCATTGCCAAACACTGTAGTGTGGGAAATAAGCTAGTTCAGTTCTAGGAATCAGTTGGTTGTCTACGGTGAGGGTTCAGTGCAACAAGTTCAAACTTTCCTTGTTTGTGTAATCTAACAAGTAGATTCGCCTCATTTCTAACGTAGTTTGTTTAGAAAACAAACATCTTCATTGCCAAGCCCTATACTGTGTGAAATAAGCTAGTTCAGTTCTAGGAATCATTTCCTTTACTAAGAAGAAGTTTCAGTGCAACAGGTTCAAACTTTCCTTATTAATGTAATCTAAAGAGATGTACAAATTAGTAGATAGGCCTCACTTCTACAGTAGTTTGTTTAGAAAACAAACATCTTCATTAATGAACACTGTACTGTGTGAAATAAGGTCGTTCTGTTATGGGAATCAGTATATTTCCTACGAAGAAGGTTGAGTGCAGCAAGTTCAAACTTTCCCTGTTTGTGTAATCTAACAAGATGTACAACGTACAAGTTTCGCTTCATTTCTAAATTACTATTTAGAAAAAAACATCTTCATTGCCAAACACTGTAGTGTGTGAAATAAGCTAATTCGGTTCTAGGAACCAGTTGCTTTGCTACGAAGAAGGTTGAGTGCAGCAAGATGAAACGTTCCTTGTTTGTATAATCTAACCAGATGTACAAGGAATAAGTTTCGCTTCATTTCCAAACTACTTTCTTTAGAAAACAAACATCTTCATTGCTGAATGCTGTACTGTGTGAAATAAGCTACTTCGGTTCTAGGAATGATTTCCTTTCCTACGAAGAAGGTTGAGTGCAGCAATTTCAAACTTTCCTTGTTAATGTAATCTAAAAAGATGTACAACTTAGTAGACTGGCGTCATTTCTACAGTAGTTTATTTAGAAAACAAACATCTTCATTGCCTAACCCCGTGCATTGTGAAAGTAGCTGGTTCATTTCCAGGAATCATTGCTTTCCTACGAAGAACGTTGAGTGCAGCAAGTTCAAACTTTCCTAGTTTGTGTAATCTAACAAGATGTATAAGATAGTAGATTCGCTTCATTTCTAAAGTAGTTTGTTTAGAAAACAAACATCTTCATTGCCGATCCCTATACTGTGTGAAATAAGCTAGTTCGGTTCTAGGAATCATTTGCTTTCCTACGAAGAAGGTTGAGTTCAACAAGTTAAAACTTTCCTTGTTAATGTAATCTAAAAATATGTACAACTCTAGTAGAAAGGCCTCATTTCTACAGCAGTAAGTTTAGAAAACAAACATGTTCATTGACGAACACTGTACTGTGTGACATAAGCTAGTTCCGTTCTAGGAATCAGTAGCTTTCCTACAAAGAAGGTTGAGTGCAGCAAGTTCAAACTTTCCTAGATTGTGTAATCTAACAAGATGTACAACGTATAAGTTTTGCTTCATTTCTAAACTACTTTGTTTAGAAAACAAACATCTTCATTGCCAAACACTGTAGTGTGTGAAATAAGCTAGGTCGGTTCTAGGAATGAGTGGCTTTTCTACGCGGATGGTTGACTGCAACAAGTTCAAACTTTCCTATTTAATGTAATCTAAAAAGATGTTCAACTTAACACATTCACCTCATTTATAAAGTAGTTTGTTGAGGAAACAAACATCTTCATTCCCGAACACTGCACTGTGTGATATAAGCTAGTTCGGTTCCAGGAATCAATTGCTTTCCTACGAACAAGGTTGAGTGCAGCAAGTTCAAACTTTCCTTGTTTGTGTAATCTAACAAGATGTAAAACTTAGAATTTTCGCTTCATTTCTAAACTACTTTGTTTAGAAAACCAACACCTTCATTGCCAAATATTGTAATGTGTGAAATGAGCTAGTTCAGTTCTAGGAATCAGTTCTTTGCTACGAAGAAGGTTGAGTACAGCAAATTCAAACTTTCCTTTTTGTGTAATCTAGCAAGATGTACAACTTACAAGTTTTGCTTCATTTCCAAACTACTTTGTTTAGAAAACAAACATCTTCATTGCCGAATGCTGTACTGGGTGAAACAAGCTAGTTCGGTTCTAGGAATCATTTGTTTTCCTACGAAGAAGGTTGCGTGCAGCAAGTTGAAACTCTCCTTGTTAAGGTAATCTAAAAAGATGGACAACTTACAAGTTTCGCTTCATTTCTAAACTACTTTGTTTAGAAGAGAAACAGCTTCATTGCCAAACACTGTAATGTGTGAAATAAGCTAGTTCGGTTCTAGGAATCAGTTGCTTTCCTACGAAGAAGGTTGAGTGTAGCAAGATCAAACTTTCCTAGTTTGTGTATTGTAACAAGATGTATAAGTCAGTTGATTCGCCTCATTTCTACAGTAGTGTGTTTAGAAAATAAACATCTTCATTGCCGAACAGTCCACTGTGTGAAATAAGCTAGTTCGGTTCTAGTAATCAGTTGCTTTCCTACGAAGAAGGTTGAGGGCAGCAAGTTCAAATTTTCATTGTTTGTCAAATCTAACAAGATGTACAACGTACAAGTTTCGCTTCATTTCTAAACTACTTTGTTTAGAAGAGAAACATCTTCATTGCCAAACACTGTAATGTGTGAAATAAGCTACTTCGGTTCTAGGAAACAGTTGCTTTCCTACGAAGAAGGTTTAGTGTACCAAGATCAAACTTTCCTAGTTTGTGTAATGTAACAAGATGTATAAGTTAGTTGATTCGCCTCATTTCTACAGTAGTTATTTTAGAAAACGAACATCTTCATTGAAGAACCCTATACTGTGTGAAATAAGCCAGTTCAGTCAAGGAATCAGTTGCTTTCCAACAACAAGGCTTAGTGCAGCAAGTTCAAACTTTCCTTGTAAATGTAATCTAAAAAGATGTACAACTTAATAGATTCAGCTCATTTCTAAAGTAGTTTTTTGAGGAAGCAAACATCTTCATTGTCGAAAACTGTTCTGAGTGAAATAAGCTAGTTCAGTTCTAGGAATCATTAGTTTCCTTCGAAGAAGGTTGAGTGCAGCATGTTCAAGCTTTCCTTGTTTGTGTAATCTAACAAGATATACAACTTACAAGTTTCGTTTCATTTCTAAACTACTTTGTTTAGAAAACATACACCTTCATTGCCAAATATTGTACTGTGTGAAATAAGCTTCTTCGGTTCTAGGAATCAGTTGTTTTCCTACGAAGAAGGTTGAGTGCAGCAAGATCAAACTTTCCTTGTTAATGTAATCTAAAAAGATGTACAACATAGTAGATTGGCGTCATTTCTGCAGTAGTTTGTTTACAAAACAAACATCTTCATTGCAGAACCCTGTACTGTGTGAAAATAGCTAGTTCAGTTCTAGGAATCAGTTGATTTCCTATGAAGAAGTTTGAGTGCAGCAAGTTCAAACTTTCCTTGTTTGTGTAATCTAACAAGATAAACAACTTACAAGTTTCCCTTCATTTCTACACTACTTTGTTTAGAAAACAAAACCTTCTTTGCCAAATAGCGCACTGTGTGAAATAAGCTGTTTTGGTTCTAATAATCAGTTGCTTTCCTGCGAAGAAGGTTGAGTGCAGCAAGTTCAAACTTTACTAGTATATGTAATGTAACAAGATGTATAAGTTAGTAGATTTGCCTCATTTCTACAGTAGCTGTTTTCAAAAACAAACATCTTCTTTGCTGAACCCTATACTGTGTGAAATAAGCTGGTTCGGTCTAGGAAACATTTCCTATCCTACGAAGAAGTTTGAGTGCAACAGGTTCAAACTTTCCTTGTTAATGTAATCTAAAAAGATGTACCACTTAATAGATTGGCCTCATTTCTACTGTAGCTATTTAGAAAACAAACAACTTCATTGCCGAACACTGTACTGTGTGAAATAAGCTAGTTCGGTTCTAGAACTCAGTTGTTTTCCTACGAAGTTCAAACTCTCCTTGTTAATATAATCTAAAAAGATGTACAACTTGCAAGTATCACTTCATTTCTAAACTACTTCATTTAGAAAACAAACACCTTCATTGCCAAATATTGTTCTGTGTGAAATAAGCTGTTTCTGTTCGAGGAATCAGTTGCTTTCCTCCAGGATGGTTGAGTGCAGCAAGTTCAAACTTTCCTTGTTAATGCAATCTAAAAAGTTGTACAGCTTAATAGATTCACCTCATTTCTAAAGTAGTTTGTTTACAAAACAAACATCTTCATTGCAGAATCCTTTACTGTGTGAAATAAGCTAGTTCGGTCTAGGAATCAGTTGCTTTCTTACAAAGAAGGTTGAGTGCAGCTAGTTCAAACTTTCCTTGTTAATGTAATCAAAAAGATGTACAACTTAGTAGATTGGCAACATTTCTAAAGTAGTTTGTTTAGAAAAGAAACATCTTCATTGCCGAACCCTGTACTGTGTAAAAATAGCTAGTTCGTTTCCAGGAATCAGTTGCTTTCCTGCGAAGAAGGTTGAGTGCAACAAGTTCAAACTTTCCTTGTGAATATTAGCTAAAAAGATGTACACCTTAGTAGATTTGCATGATTTCTCCAGTAGCTTGTTTAGAAAACAAATGTCTTCATTGCCGAACACTGTACTGTGTGAAATAAGCTAGTTCGATTCTTGGCATCAGTGGCTTTCCTACGAAGAAGGTTGAGTGCAGCAAGTTCAAACTTTCCTTATTTGTGTAATCTAACAAGATGTACAACTTACAAGTTTCGCTTCATTTCTAACCTACTTTGTTCAGAAAACAAACATCTTCATTGCCAAACACTGTAATGTGTGAAATAAGGTAGTCCGTTTATCAGAATCAGTTGCTTTCCTACGAAGAAGGTGGAGGTCAGTGAGTTCAAACTTTCCTACTTTGTGTAATCTAACAAGATGTATAAGTTAGTAGATTCGCCTCTTTTCTAACGTACTTTCTTTAGAAAACGAACATCTTCATTGACGAACCCTATTCTGTCTGAAATAAGCTAGTTCGGTTATAGGAATCAATTGCTTTCCTACGAAGAAGGTTGAGTGCAAGAAGTTCAAACTTACCTTGTTAATGTAATGTAAAAAGATGTACAACTTAATAGATTGGCCTCATTTCTATAGTAGTTTGTTTAAAAAACAAACATCTTCATTGCCAAACACTATACTGTGTGAATTAAGCTATTTCTGTTCTATGAATCAGTTGCTTTCCTACGAAGAAGGTTGAGTGCAGCAAGTTCAAACTTTCCTTGTTTGTGTAATATAACAAGATGTACAACTTACCAGTTTCGCTTCATTTCTAAACTACTTTGTTTAGAAAACAAACATCTTCATTGCCGAAAACTATACTGTGTGAAATAAGCTAGTTCGGTTCGAGTAATCAGTTGCTTTCTATTGAAGAAGGTTGAGTGCAGCAAGTTCAAACATTCCTTGATTGTGTAATCTAAAAAGATGTACAACTTAGTAGATGGGCGTAATTTCTTCAGTAGTTTGTTTAGAAAACAAACATCTTCATTGCCGAACCCTGTACAGTGTGAAAATAGCTAGTTCGTTTCTAGGAACCCGTTGCTTTCCTACGAAGAAGATTGAGTGCAGCAAGTTCAAACTTTCCTTGATTGTGTATTCTAACAATATTTAAAAGTTATTTGATTCGCCTCTTTTCTAAACTACTTTGTGTAGAAAACACACACATTCCTTGCCAATTATTGTATCGTGTGAAAATAGATGTTTCGGTTCTAGGAATCATTTGCTTTCCTACAAAGAAGGTTGAGTGCAGCAAGTTCAAAATTTCCTAGTTGGTGTAATCTAACAAGATATATAAGGTAGTAGATTCGCCTAATTTCTAAAGTAGTTTGTTTAGACAACAAAAATCTTCATTGCAGAGCACTATATTGTGTGAAATAAGCTAGTTCGGTTCTAGGAATAATTTGCTTTCCTACGAAAAAGGTTGAGTGCAACAAGTTCAACCTTTCCTTGTTAATGTAATCTAAATAGATGTACATCTGAGTAGGATTGGCCTTATTTCTACAGTAGTTTGTTTCACAAACTAACATCTTCATTGCTGAACACTATAATGTGTGAAATAAGCTAGTTTGGTTCTAGGAATCAGTTGCTTTTCTATGGAGATGGTTGAGTGCAACAAGTTCAAACTTTCCTTGTGAATGTAATCTAAAAAGATGTACAACTTAATAGATTCACCTCGTTTCCAATGTAGTTTGGTGAGAAAACAAACATCTATATTGCCGAACACTGTACTGTGTGAAATAAGCTAGTTCAGTTCTTGGAATCAGTTGTTTTCCATCGAAGAAGGTTCAGTGTAGCAAGATCAAACTTTCCTTGTTAATGTACTCTAAAAAGATGTACAACACAGTAGATTGGCCTCATTTCTACAGTCCTTTGTTTACAAAAGAAACATCTTCTTGCCAAACCCTGTACTGTGTGAAAATAGGTAGTTCGTTTCTAAGAATCCGATGCTTTCCTACGAAGAAGGTTGAGTGCAGCAAGTTCAAACTTTCCTTGTTTGTGTAATCTAACAGATGTACAACGTACAAGTTTCGCTTCATTTCTAATCTACTTTGTTTAGAAAACAAACATCTTCATTGCGAAATAATGTACTGTGTGAAAAAAGCTGTTTCGGTTCTAGGAACCAGTTGCTTTCATACAAAGAAGGTTGAGTGCAGCAAATTCAAACTTTCCTAGTTTGTGTAATCTAACAAGATATATAAGTTAGTAGATCCACCTCATTTCGAAAGTAGTTTGTTTAGAAAACAAACATCTTCATTGCCAAACCCTATACTGTGTGAAATAAGCTAGTTCCGTTCTAGGAATCATTTGCTATCCTACCAAGAAGGTTGAGTGCAGAAAGTTCAAACTTTCCTTGTTAATGTCATCGAAAAAGGTGTACAACTTAGTAGATTGACCTCATTTCTACAGTAGTTTGTTTAGAAAACAAACATCTTCATTGCCGAACACTGTACTGTGTGAAATAAGCTAGTTCGGTTCTAGGAATCAGTAGTTTTCCTACGAAGAAAGTTGAGTGTAGCAAGTTCAAGCTTTCCTTCTTTGTGTAATCTAACAAGATGTACAACGTACAAGTTTCGCTTCCTTTCTAAACTACTTTGTTTAGAAAACAAACATCTTCATTGCCAAACACTGTAGTGTGTGAAATAAGGTAGTTCGGTTGTAGGAATCAGTTGCTTTTCTATGGAGATGGTTGAGTGTAACAAATTCAAACTTTCCTTGTTAATGTAATCTAAAAAGATGTATAGCTTGACAGATTCACGTCATTTCTAAAGCAGTTTGTTGAGAAAACAAACATCTTCATTGCCCAACACTGTACTGTGTGAAAATAGCTAGTTCGTTTGTAGGAATCACTTGCTTTCCTATGAAAAAGTTGAGTGCAGCAAGTTCAAACTCTCCTAGTTTGTGTAATCTAACAAGATGTATAAGTTAGTTGATTCACTTCATTACTAAACTACTGTATTTAGAAAAAAACACCTTCATTGCCAAATATTGTACTGTGTGAAATAAACTGTTCCGTTACTAGAAATCAGTTGCTTTCCTACAAAGAAGGTTGAGTGCAGCAAGTTCAAACTTTCCTAGTTTGTGTAATCTAACAAGATGTATATGTTAATTGATTCGCCTCATTTCTACAGTAGTTTGTTTAGAAAACCAACATCTTCATTGCCGGACCCTATACTGTGTGAAATAAGCTAGTTCGGCCTATGAATCGGTTGCTTTCCTACAAAGAAGGTTGAGTGCAACAAGTTTAAACTTAACTTGTTAATGTAATCTAAAAAGATGTATAACTTAGTAGGTGGGTCTCATTTCTGCAAAAATTTGTTTAGAAAACAAACATATTCATTGTGGAACACTGTACTGTGTGAAATAAGCTAGTTCAGTTCTTGGAATCAGTTGCTTTCCTACAAAGAAGGTTGAGTGCAGCAAGTTCAAATTTTCCATGTTTGTCTAATCTAACAAGATATACAACTTACAAATTTCGCTTCATTTCTGAACAACTTTGTTTAGAAGAGACACATCTTCATTGCCGAACACTGTACTGTGTGAAATAAACTAGTTCGGTTCTAGGAATCAGTTGCTTTCCTACGACGAAGGTTGAGTGCTGCAAGTTCAAACTTTCCTTGTTTGTGTAATTTAACAAGATGTACAACTTACAAGTTTCGCTTCATTTCTAAACTACTTTGTTTAGAAAAAAACACCTTCATTGCCAAATATTGTACTGTGTGAAATAAAATGTTCCGGTTCTAGAAATCAGTTGCTTTCCTACGAGGACGGTTGAGTGCAGCAAGTTCAAACTTTCCTAGTTTGTGTAATCTAACAGGATGTATTAGTTAATTGATTTGCCTCATTTCTACAGTAGTTTGTTTAGATAACCAACATCTTCATTGCCGGACCCTATATTGTGTGAAATAAGCTAGTTTGGCCTACGAATCAGTTGCTTTCCTACAAAGAAGGTTGAATGCAACAAGTTCAAACTTTCCTTTTTAATGTAATCTAAAAAGATGTACAACTTAGTAGGTGGGTCACATTTCTACAGAAATTTGTTTAGAAAACAGACATCTTCATTGCAGAACACTGTAATGTGTGAAATAAGCTAGTTCAGTTCTAGGAATCAGTTGCTTTCCTACGAAGAAGGTTGAGTACAGCAAGTTCTAATTTTCCTTGTTTGTCTAATCTAACAAGATATACAACTTACAAATTTCGCTAAATTTCTAAACTACTTTGTTTAGAAGAGAAACATCTTCATTACCAAACACTGTAAAGTGTGCAATAAGCTATTTCAGTTCTAGGAATCAGTTGCTTTTATATGGAGATGGTTGAGTGCAACAAGTTCAAACGTTCCTTGTTAATGTAATCTAAAAAGATGTACAACTTAATAGATTCAACTCATTTCTAAAGTAGTTTGTTGAGAAAGCAAACATCTTCATTGCCAAACACTGTACTGTGTGAAACAAGCTAGTTCGATTCTCGGAATCAGTTGTTTTCCAGCGAAGAAGGTTGAGTTCAGCAAGATTAAACTTTCCTTGTTAATGTAATCTAAAAAGATATACAGCATAGTAGATTGGCCTCATATCTACAGTAGTTTGTTTACAAAACAACCATTTCATTGCCAAACCCTGTACTGTGTGAAAATAGGTAGTTCGTTTCTAAGAATCAGATGCTTTCCTACTAAGAAGCTTGAGTGCAGCAAGTTCAAACTTTTCTTGTTTGTGGAATCTAACAAGATATACAATGTTGTCGCCCAGTCCGACCAGCAGAATAAGGCAATGACCACAGGAACTCTTCTTGAAGCAGTTTATTCAGGAACCTTTTACAACAGGAAGCCCCCGACTCCCAGCCCTCCACCCTAGATATAGCCTCGTCTGATCCAATCAGCAGTAGCCACGTAGGCGTTAACTATAGGGCACAAACAACCACCTGCTGGTGGACTATCTTACGTAACAAGGTACATGCGCACATCTGCAGTGTGAACGTGACTATACAAGGGCAGAAGCAGGAAATGGCACCTAGTCATAAGACTTGGCAGTCAGCCAAGGCGCCATCTTGGAATGGCCGCCACACTGGTTCCCCACAGTTCCCCCTTTTTGTTTATAAACAGCAATTAGATCCCAAATGCAGTGTCTAAATAGACAGAGGGCATTAACCAACAGGGGGGAACAGTGGTCTGATTCCTCTAAAGTTTTGACATCTTTTGTAGAGGGGAGGCAAAATTAAGGATGCCAACCTCCATGCTAATCAGACATGTTCCTCAAGAAAGTCAGAAGCAGTCTGAAATGACTTTCCTTTGCAGTGCTTGCCTCACACCCAGCTTGGTACCCATTCTCAGTGACAACTGAGATACACAGGTCTGACACCTTGTGCGGTTCCCGAAGGAGAGGAGCTGCATGGATCCATTAATGGTCCAGCAAATTAATACACACTTGAGGAGAAGAACCCATGTTGATGGCAATAAGCATTCTTGAATTTGGCTTTGGCGTGTTTTCCATAGGCACCAGATACAACAGGCTGATACAACACATAGCAAGTAGCCTAAAGCAAGAAAACCAAACCAATTATTTTTCCCCAATTAATCACAGATTGAAAGAAAGAGACAATTTACATTACAGAAGCAACCTCTATACAGGTACTATTAATAGCAATTATTTGACCCCTTAACGTCCTAGTAAGATTATCAAATTTGTGGTCCCAAGTCCCATTGAGATACAACAATGTCCATCTGTTCTTGTAAGAGATCAACTCGTTGGTTTACTAGCAGAATGTCTGCATGAAACTGTTGGTTGATTTCTGCCTGGGCATCAGGGCCAAAGCAGTCCTCTCGGATAAGCTGTTTATTGCTTGGGCCGCTGGGATGGCCTTAGCTAGAGCTGCAGCAGCTACCGCAGCAGTGGCAGCAGAAGCTGCAAGAGCAGCCACGATAGCTGCAGTAATTCTAAAGTCTCTCTTAGGCCGTAGCAACACCGACAGTTCTTACTCTTGAATGACCACAGGAACAGGCAGGTCAGCATGCCCAATGGAAATTGAGTGGCATTCCAGCATTCTGAAAGAAAACAAGAACTCGCTTGACAAGCAAGAGTGTTATTAATAACAGTTTGATTGCTCACTAGAAACATAAAAGGAGGTCTTACACATATAGGTGTGGATCTAAAGTCGATGGTCAAAAGGAACCTGCTAGGAAATAGAAGCCATTATTAAAAAAGGCTAATTTAGTGGAAAAAGGAACCATAGGTAACCCTAGTGTGGAGTTAGTAGTAAAAAGAGCAGGGAGGAGACTAGAATTTGAAAGCAGTAAAGGAAAAGGCCACGTTTTTACAATGCTCCAAAACTGACGAGCTTCGCCCTCAGCCCTCTGTAGAGAGGTCATCTCCAAAAATTCGCCCTGCAGTTTGAATAAGTCTATCAACAAAATCTGCATAGTGTTCATTATTGCCCTGAATAACCTTAGACAGTTGTCCTTGTAAATCCCCAGTACCCGAAAGAGTTCTCCATGCTTTAGTGGCTGCTACACTAATCTGTTCATACACTGCTGGATGGTCTTACTACAATTTACCTTCACATTCTCTTCAAACGTGGCAGAAAAGTTCTGTTGGTAAAAGCAGTTTTTCCACGGCCCTCCAGATAACATAGACATTGAAGATATATCTGTGCATGCGCCCATGGGGTTGCATCAAAGGGATCTGGAGTGATCACTTGGGTGGGATTTTGTTTAGTGAAATTATATCTACCAAAGGACTCATTCTTATAAATAAGAAAGTTTGGAGAAAAGGTGAGGTAATGCCCTTTGTCAAGAAAAACTGATTGCGTTGTGGCTTGACATCCAGTCCATACTGGAGTCACCTGTTAACATATCTAGATTGAGGATTATCGGCAGCTGCATTGCCAGGCAGTGTCAGCGCATAACTCTTGGTTGGCTACTTTCCACATCAGATATTGTCCCCCAGACAAGCATGCCCTTGCTAGATTAGCCCAATCATCAGGGGTAAGATTCTGGGTAGTCATACTGTCTAATAATGAAAGGGTGAAGGCTGCGTGTACCCCGTAAGTCATCACTGACTCCTTAAGCTGTTTCACTGTCTTCAGATCAACGGCCTGATGATATCTTTGCTGATTTTGATCCTCCAGCACTGGAAAAGCAGATCTAAAATCAAGATCCTTCCACTGTTCAAATTGTGGGAGTGAACTGCAAGCACAAACAGCCTGACAGCTCCAAAGAACACCTTCAGTAGGATTATACGCCAGAGGGCGTGGGGCATTAGGGGTTAAATGCAATTGGCTAAACCTTTTTTTTTTTCCTCCCTGAAAGCTCCGGCTCCTCCTCATTGTTTTGTTTTGAGTCTGAATTTTTACTTTTTCTTTTAGATGTTTTACTCGAGCGCTCTTCTCTCACTTCCTCTAAAATTTTTTCCCCTTCTTTTAACTGCTTCTGAATTCTAGGTTTTGGAGACTTTAAATAAGAACGAATTAGGGCCCATATGGGCAGGGTCCCCAAGGGGAGAGGCTCATTCTCGTTTTCCCTATGTAATATGACTAGACACACTACAACACAAATACACCGCATGAGGTTAACCAACTTTTATACACTAATAGAACACACGAACAAATATACATTAATTGGCCGGCTATCATTCCGTCTTAAGAAATCTTCTCACTGCGTTTCCTCTAAGGAAACCTTATTGTGGTGCCTTTTAACCCTAATCCTTCCGCTTTCAAAAGATCTTTTAATGCAGATGCCACAGTCTTACTGGAAGATGTATTGCCAATTTTGCTATGGGACCTTATCGTCTCTCTACCGGAGAACTTGCCTTCACCCTTTTTATCCACTTACCTGGAAGTTACCAGCTAGCTACCCTGACCACTTCAAGTTCTGAGTCCCCGTACGGGCCACCACTTGTCGTCGCCCAGTCCGACCAGCAGAATAAGGCAACGACCACAGGAACTCTTCTTGAAGCAGTTTATTCAGGAACCTTTTACAACAGGAAGCCCCCGACTCCCAGCCCTCCACCCTAGATATAGCCTCGCCTGATCCAATCAGCAGTAGCCATGTAGGGATTAGCTATAGGGCACAAACAACCACCTGCTGGTGGACTGATCTTACATAACAAGGTACATGTGCACATCGGCAGTATGAACGTGACTATACAAGGGCAGAAGCAGGAAATGGCGCCTAGTCATGAGACTTGGCAGTCAGCCAAGGTGCCATCTTGGAATGGCCGCCACACTGGTTCCCCACAGTACAACTTATTAGTTTCACCTCATTTATAAACTACTTTGTTTAGAGAACAAACACCTTCATTGCCAAATATGGTACTGTGTGAAATAAGCTGTTTTGGTTCTATGAATCAATTGCTTTCCTACGAAGAAGGTTGAGTGCAGCAAGTTCAAACTTTCCTAGTTTGTGTAATCTACGAAGAAGTATAAGTTAGTAGATTCGCCTCATTTCTAAACTACTTTGTTTAGAAAACAAACATCTTCATTGCAGAACACTGTACTGTGTGAAATAAGCTAGTTCGGTTCGAGGAATCTGTTGTTTTCCTACGAAGAAGGTTGAATGCAGCAAGTTCAAACATTCCTTGTTAATGCAATCTAAAAAGATGTACAACTTAGTAGATTGGCGTCATTGCTTCAGTAGTTTGTTTAGGAAACAAAAATCTTCATTACCGAACACTGTACTGTGTGAAAAAAGCTAGTTCGTTTCTAGGAATCAGTTGCTTTCCTACGAGGAAGGTTGAGTGCAGCAAGTTCAAACTTTCCTTGTTTGTGTAATCTAACAAGATGTACAACGTACAAGTTTCGCTTCATTTCTAAACTGCTTTGTTTAGAAAACAAACATCTTCATTGGCAAACACTGTAGTGTGTGAAATAAGCTAGTTCGGTTCTAGGACTCAGTAGCTTTTCTACGGAGATGGTTGAGTGCAACAAGTTCAAACGTTCCTTCTTAATGTAATCTAAGAAGATGTACAGCTTAACAGATTCACCTCATTTCTAAAGTAGTTTGTTGAGGAAACAAACATCTTCATTTTTAAACACTGTACTGTGTGAAAATAGCTAGTTCATTTCTAGGAATCACTTGATTTCCTAGGAAAAAGTTGTGTGCAGCAAGTTCAAACTTTCCTCGGGTGTGTAATGTAACAAGATGTATAAGTTAGTTGATTCACCTCATTTCTAAACTACTTTGTTTAGAAAACAAACATCTTCATTGCCAAACACTGTAATGTGTGAAATAAACTAGTTCTGTTCTAGGAATCAGTTGCTTTTCTACAGAGATGGTTGAGTGCAACAAGTTCAAACTTTCCATGTTTGTGTCATCTGACAAGATATACAACGTATTAGATTCACCTCATTTCTACAGTACTTTGTTTAGAAAACAAACATCTTCGTTGCCGAATACTGTACTTTGCGAAATAAGCTAGTTCGTTCCAAGGAAGAAGTTGCTTTCCTATGAAGAAGATTGAGTGCAGCAATTTCAAACTTTCCTTGTTAATGCAATCTAAAAAGAGGTATAACTTAGTAGATTGGATTAATTTCTACAGTAGTTTGTTTACTAAACAAACATCTTCATTGCTGAACACGGTACTGTGTAAAATAAGCTACTTCGGTTCTAGTAATCAGTTCCTTTCCTATGAAGAAGGTTGAGTGCAGCAAGTTCAGACTTTCCTAATTCGTGTAATCTAACAAGATGTACAACTTAGAAGTTTCGCTCCTTTCTAAACTACCGTGTTTAGAAAACGAACACCTTCATTGCCAAATATTTTACTGTGTGAAATAAGCTCCTTCAGTTCTAGGAATAAGTTGCTTTTCTCCGCAGATGGTTGAGTGTAGCAAGTTCAAACGTTCCGTGTTAATGTAATCTAAAAAGATGTACAACTTAACAGGTTCACCTCATTTCTAAAGTAGTTTGTTGAGAAAACATACATCTTCATTGCCGAATACTGTACTGTGTGAATTAAGCTAGTTTGGTTCTAGGAATCACTTGCTTTCCTACGAAGATGGTTGAGTGCAGAAAGTTCAAACATTCCATGTTTGTGCAATCTAACAAGATGTACAAGTTAGTATATGCGGCTCATTTCTAAACTACTTTGTATAGAAAACAAACACCTTCATTGCCAAATATTGTACTGTGCGAAATAAGCTGTTTCGTTTTTTGGAATCAGTTGCGTTCCTATGAAGAAGGTTGAGTGCAGCAAGTTCAAACTTTCCTAGTTTGTGTAATCTAAAAAGATGTACAGCTTAGTAGATTGGCCTCATTTCTACCGTAGTTTGTTTAGAAAACAAACATTTTCATTGCCTAACACTGTACTGTGTGAAAGAAGCTAGATCGGTTCTTGTAATCAGTTCCTTTCCTACGAAGAAGATTGAGTGCAGCAAATTCAAAATTTCCTTGTTTGTGTAATCTAACAAGATGTACAACTTACAAGTTTAGCTTCATTTCTAAACTACTTCGTTTAGGAAACAAACACCTCCATTGCCAAATAGTGAACTGTGTGTTTTGGTTCGAGGAATCATTTGCTTTTCTCCGGAGATGGTTGAGTTCAGCAAGTTCAAACTTTCCTTGTTAATGTATTCTAAAAAGAGGTACAACTTAGTAGATCGGCCTAATTTCTACAATAGTTTGTTTAGAAAAAAACATCTTCATTGTCAAAAACTATACTGTGTGTAAAAAGCTAGTTCATTTCTAGGAATCAGTTGTTTTCCTACGAAGAAGATTGAGTGCAGCAAGTTCAAACTTTCCTTGTTTGTGTAATCTAACAAGATATATAAGTTAGTTGATTCTCCTCATTTCTAAAGTAGTTTGTTTAGAAAACAAACATCTTCATTGCCGAACCCTATACTGTGTGAAATAAGCTAGTTCGGTCTAGGAATCAGTTGCCTTCCTACGAAGATGGTTGAGTGCAACAAGTTCAAACTTTCCTTCTTAATATAATCTAAAAAGATGTATAACTTAGTACATTGGTCTAATTTCTACAGTAGTTTGTTTAGAAAACAAACATATTCATTGCCAAACACTGTACTGTGTGAAATACGCTAGTTGGTTCTAGGAATCAGTTGCTTTCCTACGATGAAGGTTGATTGCAGCAAGTTCAAACTTTCCCTGTTTGTGTAATCTAACAAGATGTACAAGTTAGTATATTCGAGTCATTTCTAAAGTAGTTTGTTTAGAAAACAAATATCTTCATTGCGGAACACTGTACTGTGTGAAAATAGCTAGTTTATTTCTAGGAATCAGTTGCTTTCCTACGAAGTAGGTTGAGTGCAGCAAGTTCAAACTTTCCTTGTTTGTGTAATCTAACAAGATGTACAACTTACTAGACTCACCTCATTTCTAAACTACTTTGTTCAGAAAACAAACACCTTCAATGAGAAATATTGTACTTTGTGAAATAAGCTTTTTTTGGTTCTAGAAATCAGTTGCTTTCCTATGGAGAATGTTGAGTGAAGCAAGTTCAAACTTTCCCACTTTGTGTAATCTACCAAGATATATAAGTTAGTTGATTCTCCTCATTTCTAAAGTAGTTTGTCTAGAAAACAAACATCTTCATTGCCGAACCCTATACTGTGTGAAATAAGCTACTTTGGTCTAGGAATCAGTTGCTTTCCTACGAAGAAGGTTCAGTGCAGTAAGTTCAAACTTTCCTTGTTTGTGTAATCTATCAAGATGTACAAGTTAGTAGATTGGCCTCATTTCTACAGTAGTTTGTTTAAAAAAACCAACATCTTCATTTCCGATCAGTTTACTGTGTGAAATAAGCTAGTTCGGTTCTAGGAATCAGTTGCTTTTCTGCGAAGAAGGTTGGGTGCAGCAAGTTTAAACATTCATTGTTAATGTAATCTAAAAATATGTACAACTTAGTAGATTGGCGTCATTTCTTCAGTAGTTTGTTTAGAAAAAAAAAAATCTTCATTGCCGAAACCTGTACTGTGTGAAAATAGCTAGTTCTTTTCTCCGAATCAGTGGCTTTAATAAGAAGAAGGTTGAGTGCAGCAAGTTCAAACGTTCCTGGTTAGTGTAATCTAACAAGATGTACAACTTACATGTTTCGCTTCATTTCTCAATTACTTTCTTTAGAAAACAAAAATCTTCATTTCCAAATATTGTACTGTGTGAAATAAGCTGTTTCGGTTATAGGTATCAGTTGCTTTTTACGAAGAAGGTTGAGTGCAGCACGTTGAAACTTTCCCTGTTAGTATAATCTAACAAGATGTACAACTTACAAGTTTCGCTTCATTTCCAAACTACTTTGTATAGAATACAAACATCTTGATTGCTGAATGCTATACTGTGTGAAATAAGTTAGTTCGGTTCTATGAATCATTTGCTTTCCTACGACGAAGGTTGAGTGCAGAAAGTTCAAACTTTCTTGTTTGTGTAATCTAACAAGATATAAACTCATTAGATTGGCCTAATTTCTAAATTATTTTGTTTAGAAAACAAACATCTTCATTGCAGACACTGCAGTGTGTGAAATAAGCTAGTTCCCTTCTTCGAAACAGTGGCTTTTCTACGGAGATAGCTGAGAGCAACAAGTTCAAACTTTCCTTGTTAATGTAATCTCAAAAGATGTACAACTTAATAGATTCACCTCAGTTCTAAAGTAGTTTGTTGAGAAAACTAACATCCTCATTTCCGAAAACTGTACTGTGTGAAATACGCTAGTTCGGTTCCAGGAATCAGATGCTTTCCTACAAAGAAGGTTGATTGCAGCAAGTTCGAACTTTCCTAGTTTATGTAATCTCACAAGATGTATAAGTTAGAAAATTCGCCTCATTTCTAACCTAGTTTGCTTAGAAAAGAAACATCTTCATTGCCGAACCCTACACTGTGTGAAATAAGGTAGTTCGGTTGTAGGAATCAGTATTTTCCTACGAACAACGTTGAGTGCAATAAGTCAGACTTTCCTTGTTAATGTAATCTAAAAAGATGTACAACTTAGTAGATTGGCCTCATTTCTACAGTAGTTAGTTTAAAAAACAAACATCTTCATTGCCAAACACTATACTGTGTGAAATAAGCTAGTTGGTTTCTCAGAATCAGTTGCTTTCCTACGAAGAAGGTTGAGTGCAGCCACGTCGAAATTTCCTTGTTTGTGTAATATAACAAGATGTACAACTTACAAGTTACGCTTCCTTTCTAAACTACTTTGTTTAGAAAACAAACATCTTCATCGCCGAAGACTGTACTGTGTGAAATAAGATAGTTAGCTTCGAGGAATCAGTTGTTTTCCTACGAAGAAGGATGAGTGCAGAAAATTCAAACATTCCTTGTTAATGTAATCTAAAAAGATGTACAACTTAGTAGATTGGCATCATTTCTTCAGTAGTTTGTTTAGAAAACAAACATCTTCATTGACGAACACTGTACTGTGTGAAATCAGCTAGTTCAGTTCTAGTAATCAGTTGCTTTCCTACGAAGAAGGTTGAGTGCAGCAAGATCAACCTTTCCTAGTTTGTGTAATCTCATAAGATGCATAAGTCAGTAGATTGGCCTCATTTCTGAAGTAGTTTGCTTAGAAAACAAACATCTTTATTGCCAAACCCTGTACTGTGTGAAAATAGGTAGTTCGTTTCTAGGAATCAGTTGTTTTCCTACGAAGAAGGTTGAGTGCAGCAAGTTAAAACTTTCGTAGTTTGTGTAATATAACAAGATGTACAAATTAAAAGTTTCGCTTCATTTCTAAATAACTTTGTTTAGAAAACAACCACCTTCATTGCCAATTTTGTACTGTGTGAAATAAGCTGTTTCGGATCTAGAAATCAGTTGCTTTCCTACGAAGAAGGTTGAGTGCAGCAAGTTCAAACGTTCACAGTTTGTTTTATCTAACAAGATGTATAAGTTAGTTGATTCACCTCATTTCTACAGTAGCTTGTTTAGCAAACAAACATCTTCATTGCTAAACCCTATACTGTGTGAAATAAGCTTGTTCAGTCTAGGAATCAGTTGCTTTCTTACGAAGAAGGTTGTGTGCAACAAGTTCAAACTTTCCTAGTTTGTGTAATCTAACAAGATATACAACTAACAAGTTTCGCTTCATTTCTATACTACTTTGTTCAGAAAACATGCACATTCATTGCAAATATTGTACTGTGTGAAAGAAGCTGTTTCCGTTCTAGAAATCAGTTGCTTTCCTACGAAGAAGGTTGAGTGCAGCAAGTTAAAACTTTCCTAGTTTGTGTAATCTAACAACATGTATAAGTGAGTATATTCGCCTCATTTCTAAAGTATTTTGTTTAGAAAACAAAGATCTTCATTGCTGAACCCTCTACTGTGTGAAATAAGGTTGTTGTGTTCTAGGAATCAGTTGCTTTCATTCAAAAAAGGTTGATTACAGGAAGTTCAAACTTTCCTTTTTTGTGTAATCTAACAAGATGTACAACTTACAAGATTCGCTTCATTTCTAAACTACTTTGTTTAAAAAAACAAACACCTTCATTGCCAAATATTGTACTGTGTGAAATAAGCTGTTTCGGTACTAGGAATCAGTTGCTTTTCTCCGAAGACGGTTGAGTGCAGCAAGTTCAAACTTTCCTTGTTAACGTAATCTAAAAAGAGGTACAACTTAGTAGATTTGCTTAATTTCTACAGTTGTTTGTCTCCAAAGCAAACATCTTCATTGTCAAAAACTGTAATGTATGAAATAACCTAGTTCGGTTATAGGAATCAGTTGCTTTCTTGCAAAAAAGGTTGAGTGCAGCAAGTTCAAACTAACATTGTTTGCGAAATCTGACAAAATGTACAAGTTAGTAGATTCGGCCCATTTCTAAAGTAGTTTGGTTAGAAAACAAACTTCTTCATTGCCGAACACTGTACTCTGTGAAATAAGCTAGTTCGGTTCTAGGAATCAGTTGCTTTCCTACGAAGAAGGTTGAGTGCAGCAAGTTTAAACTTTTCTTCTTTGTGTAACCTAACAAGATGTACAACTTACATGTTTCGTTTCATTTTTAATCTACTTTATTTGGAAAACAAACATTTTCATTGCCAAACACTGTAATGTGTGAAATAAACTAGTTCGGTTCTAGGAATCAGTTTCTTTCCTACGAAGAAGGTTGAGTGTGGCAAGTTCAAACTTTCCTTCTTTGTGTATTCTAACAAGGTGTACAACTTACAAGTTTCTCTTCATTTCTAAACTACTTTGTTTAGAAAACAAACATCTTCATTGACAAACACTATAATGTGTGAAATAAGCTAGTTCAGTTCTAGGAATCAGTTGCTTTCCTACGAAGAAGGTGGAGTTCAGTAAGTTCAAACTTTCCTAATTTGTGCAATCTAAAAATATGTATAAGTTAGTAGATTCGCCTCATTTCTAAAGCACTTTGTTTAGAAAACAAACAATTTCATTGCCGAACCTTATACTGTGTCAAATAAGCTAGTTCGGTTGTTGGAATTAGTTGCTTTCCTACGAAGAAGGTAGAGTGCAGCAAGTTCAAACGTTCCTTGTTTGTGTAATCTAACAAGATGTACAACTTACAAGTTTCACTTCATTTCTAAACTACTTTGTTTAGAAAACAAACACCTTCATTGCCAAATATTGTACTGTGTGAAATTAACTGTTTCGGTTCTATAAATCAGTTGCTTTTCTACGGAAATGGTTGGGTGCAGCATGTTCAAACTTTCCTTGGTAATGTAATCTAAAAAGAGGTACAACTTAGTAGATTTGCCTAATTTCTACATTAGTTTGTTTCGAAAACAAACATCTCCATTGCCAAACACTGTACTGTGTGAAATAAGCTAGTTCGGTTCTAGGAATCACTCGCTTTCCTGCGTAGAAGGTTGAGTGCAGCAAGTTAAAACTAACCTTGTTTGCGTAATCTAACAAGATGTACAAGTTAGTAGATTCGCCTCTTTCTAACGTAGTTTGTATAGAAAACAAACATCTTCATTGCTGAACACTGTCCTGTGTGAAATAAGATTGTTCTGTTCAAGGAATCAGTTGCTTTCCTACGAAGAAGGGTGAGTGCCGCAAGTTCAAACTAACCTTGTTTGTGTAATCTAAAAATATATACAAGGTAGTAGATATGCCTCATTTCTAAAGTAGTTTGTTTAGAAAACAAACATCTTCATTGCCGAACACTGTACTGTGTGAAATAAGCTTGTTCGGTTCTAGGAATCAGTTCGTGTCTTACGAACTAGGATGAGTGAGCAAGTTCAAACAATCATTGTTTGTGTAATCTAACAAGATGTACAACTTACAAGTTTCGTTTCATTTCTAAACAACTTTGTTTGGAAAACATACACTTTCATTGCCGAACACTGTACTGTGTGAAATAAGCTAGTTCAGTTCTAGGAATCAGTTGCTTTCCTAGAAGAAGGTTTAGTGCAGCAAGTTCAAACTTTCCTAGTTTGTGTAATCTAAGAAGATGTATAAGTTAGTAGGTTAGCCTCATTTCTAAAGTAGTTTGTTTAGAAAACAAACATCTTCATTGCCCAACCCTATTCTGTTTGAAATAAGCTAGTTCGGTTCTAGGAAAGAGTTGCTTTCCAAGAAGAAGGTTGACTGCAGCAAGTTCAAACTTTCCTTGTTTGTGTAATCTAACAATATGTACAACTTACAAGTTTCAGTTCTTTTCTAAAATACTTTGTTTAGAAAACAAACACCTTCCTTGCAAAATATTTTACTGTGTGAAATAAGTTGTTTCGGTTCTAGGAATCAGTTGCTTTTCTCCGGAGAAGGTTGAGTGTAGCAAGTTCAAACTTTCCTTGTTAATGTAATCGAAAAAGGTGTACAACTTAACAGATTCGCCTAATGTCTACATTAGTTCGTTGAGAAAACAAACATCTCCATTTTCAAACACTGTACTGTGTGAAATTAGCTAGTTCGGTTCTAGGAATCACTTGCTTTCCTGCAAGGAAGGTTGAGTGCAGGAAGTTAAAACTAACCTTGTTTGCGTAATCTAACAAGATGTACAAGTTAGTAGATTCGCCTCATGTGTAAAGTAGTTTGTTTAGAAAACAAACATCTTTATTGCCAAACACTGTACTGTGTGAAAAAAGCTTGTTCGGTTCTAGGAATCCGTTGCTTTCCTACAAAGAAGGTTGAGTGCAGCAAGTTCAAACCTTCCTTGTTTGTGTAATCTAACAAGATGTACAACTTACAAGTTTCGCTTTATTTCTAAACTACTTGTTTAGAAAACAAACATCTTCATTGACAAACACTGTAATGTGTGAAATAAGGTAGTTCGGTTCTAGGAATCAGTTGCTTTTCTACGGAGAAGGTTGAGTGCAAGAAGTTCAAGCTTTCCTTGTTAATGTAATATAAAAATATGTACAACTTAATAGATAAACCTCATTTCTGAAGTAGTTTGTTGAGAAAACAAACATCTTTATTGCCGAACACTGTACTGTGTGAAAAAAGCTTCTTCAGTTCTAGGAATCCGTTGCTTTCCTACGAAGAAGGTTGAGTGCAGCAAGTTCAAACCTTCCTTGTTTGTGTAATCTAACAAGATGTACAACTTACAAGTTTCGCTTTATTTCTAAACTACTTGTTTAGAAAACAAACATTTTCATTGACAAACACTGTAGTGTGTGAAATAAGGTAGTTCGGTTCTAGGAATCAGTTGCTTTTCTACGGAGAAGGTTGAGTGCAAGAAGTTCAAGCTTTCCTTGTTAATGTAATATAAAAATATGTACAACTTAATAGATAAACCTCATTTCTGAAGTAGTTTGTTGAGAAAACAAACATCTTCATTGCCGAACAATGTACTGTGTGAAATAAGCTACTTCGGTTCTAGGAATCAGTTGCTTTCCTACGAAGAAGGTTGAGTGCAGCAAGTTCAAACTTTCCTTGTTTGTGTAATGTAACAAGATGTACAACTTACAAGTTTTGCTTCATTTCTAAACTACTTTGTTTAGAAAACAAACACCTTCATTGCCAAATACTGTACTGTGTGAAATAACCTGCTTCGGTTCTAGGAATCAGTTGCTTTTCTCAGGAGATGGTTGAGTGCAGCAAGTTCAAACATTCCTTGTTGATGTAATCTAAAAAGTTGAACAACTTAACAGATTTACCGCATTTCTAAAGTAGTTAGTTGAGAAAACAAACATCTTCATTGCCGAACACTGTAATGTTTGAAATAAGCTAGATCGTTTCTAGGAATCAGTTGCTTTCCTATGAAGAAGTTTGAGTGAAGCAAGTTCAAACTTTCCTTTTTAATGTAATCTAAAAATATGTACAACTTAGTAGATTGGCCTCTTTTCTACAGTAGTTTGTTTAGAAAACAAACATCTTCATTGCCAAACCGTGTACTGGTGAGATAAGCTAGTTCGGTTCTTGTAATCAGTTCCTTTCCTACAAAGAGGTTGAGTGCAGCAAGTTCAAACTTTCCTTGTTTGTGTAATCTAACAAGATATACAACGTACAACTTTCGCTTCATTTCTAAACTGCTATGTTTACAAAATAAAAACACCTTCATTGCCAAACACTGTAATGTGTGAAATAATCTAGTGGCGTTGTAGGAATCAGTTGCCTTTCTACGGAGATGGTTGAGTGCAACAAGTTCAAACGTCCCTTGTTAATGTAATGTAAGAAGATGTACAGCTTAACAGGCTCACCCCATTTCTAAAGTGGTTTGTTTTGAAAACAAACATCTTCATTCCAAACACTGTACTGTGTGACATAAGCTAGTTCGGTTCTAAGAACCAGTTGCTTTCCTACAAGGAAGGTTGAGTGCAGCAAGTTCAAACTTTCCATGTTTGTGTAATCTAACAAGATCTACAACTTACAAGTTTCGCTTCATTTCTAAACTACTTTGTTTAGAAAACAAACACCTTCATTGCTTAATATTGTAATGGGTAAAATAAGCTTTTTCAGTTCTAGGAATGAGTTGCTTTTCTGCGGAGATGGTTGAGTGTAGCAACTTCAAACTTTCCTTGTTAATGTAATCTGAAAAGAGGTACAGCTTAACATATTCACCTTATTTCTAAAGTAGTTTGTTGAGAAAACAAACATCTTCATTGCCTATCACTGTACTGTGTAAAATAAGCTAGTTCGGTTCTAGGAATCAGTTGCTTTACTGCAAAGAAGGTTGAGTGCAGCAAGTTCAAACTAACCTTGTTTGCGTAATGTAACAAGATGTAGAAGTTAGTAGATTCGCCTCATGTCTAAAGTAGTTTGTTTAGAAAACAAACATCTTCATTGCCGAGGCTGTACTGTGTGAAAAAAGCTTCTTCGGTTCTAAGAATCACTTGCTTTCCTACGAAGAAGGTTGAGTGCAGCAAGTTCAAACTTTCCTTGTTTGTGTAATCTAACAAGATATACAACTTACAAGTTCCGCTTTATTTCTAAACTACTTGTTTAGAAAATAAACATCTTCATTGCCAAACACTGTAGTGTGTGAAATAAGGTAGTTCGGTTCTAGGAATGAGTTGCTTTTGTCCGGAGATGGTTTAGTGTAGCAAGTTCAAATTTTCCTTGTCAATGTAATCTAAAAAGAGGTACAAATTAACAGATTCACCTCATTTCTAAAGTAAAATGTTGAGAAAACAAACATCTTCATTGCCGAAAAGTGTACTGTGTGAAATAAGCTAGTTCTGTTCTAGGAATCAGTTGCTTTCCTATGAAGTAGCTTGAGTGCAGCAAGTTCAAACTTTCCTTGTTTGTGTAATCTAACAAGATGTATAACTTACAAGTTTCTCTTCATTTCTAAACTACTTTGTTTAGAAAAGAAACATCTTCATTGCCAAACACTGTAATGTGAGAAATAAGCTAGTTCGGTTCTAGGAATCAGATGCTTTCCTACGAAGAAGGTTGAGTGCAGCCAGTTCAAACTTTCCTTGTTAATGTAATCTAAAAAGATGTACAACTTAGTAGATTGGCATCATTTCTACTGTAGTTTGTTTAGAAAGCAAACATCTTCATTGCCGAACCCTGTATTCTGTGAAAATAGGTAGTTCATTTATGGGAATCAGTTGAGTGCAGCAAGTTCAAACTTTCCTAGTTTGCGTAATCTAACAAGATATACAACTTGTTAGATTCGCCTCATTTCTAAACTACTTTGTTTAGAAATCAAACACCTTCATTGCCAAATATTGTACTGTGTGAAATAAGCTGTTTCTATTCTAGGAATCAGTTGCCTTCCTGCGAAGAAGGTTGACTGAGGCAAGTTCAAACTTTCCTTGTTTGTCTAATCTAACAAGATGTACAACATAGCAGATTGGCATCATTTCAACAGTAGTTTGTTTAGAAAACAAACAACTTCATTGCCGAACCCTATACTGTGTGAAATAAGATAGTTCAGTCCAGGAATCAGTTCCTTTCCTACGAAGAAGGTTGAGTGCAACAAGTTCAAACTTTCCTTGTTAATGTAATCTAAAAGGATGTACAACTTGGTAGATTGGCGTCATTTCTATAGTAGCTTGTTTAGAAAACAAACATCTTCATTGCCTAATACTGTTCTGTGTGAAATAAGCTGGTTCGGTTCTATAAATCAATTGCTTTCCTACGAAGAAGCTTGAGTGCAGCAAGTTCACACTTTCTTGGTTTTTGTAATCTCACAAAATGCATAAGTTTGTAGATTCAGCTCATTTCTAAAGTAGTTTGATTAGAAAACAAACAGCTTCGTTGCCGAACATTGTACTGTGTTAAATAAGCTAATTCGGTTCAAGGAATCAGTTGTTTTCCTCCGAAGAAGGTTGAGTGCAGGAAGTTCAAACATTCTTTGTTAATGTAATCTAAAAATATGTACAACTTAGTAGATTGGCGTCATTTCTTCAGTACTTTATTTAGAAAACAAACATCTTCATTGCCGAACCCTGTACTGTGTGAAAATACCTAGTTCGTTTCTAGGAATCAGTTGATTTCCTACGTAGAAGTTTGAGTGCAGCAAGTTCAAACTCTCCTTGTTTGTGTAATCTAACAAGATATACAACTTGTTAGATTCGCCTCATTTCTAAACTTCTTTGTTTAGAAAACAAACACCTTCATTGCCAAATATTGTACTGTGAAATAAGCGGTTTCGGTACTAGGAATCAGTTGCTTTCCTATATAGAAGGTTGAGTGCAGCAAGTTCAAAATTTCCTAGTTTGTGTAATCTAACAAGATGTATAAGTTAGTTTATTCGCCTCATTTCTAAAGTAGTTTTTTTAGAAACAAGCATCTTTATTTCCGAACCCTATACTGTGTGAAATAAGCTAGTTCGGTTCTAGGAATCATTTGCTTTCATACGAAGAAGGTTGATTGCAACAAGTTCAAACTTTCCTTGTTAATTTAATTTAAGAAGATGTACAACTTAGTAGATTGGCCTCATTTCTAAAGTAGTTTGTTGAGAAAACAAACGTCTTCAATGCCGAACACTGTATTGTGTGAAATAAGCTAGTTCGGTTCTAGGAATCAGTTGTTTTCCTACGAAGAAGGTTGAGTGCAGGAAGTTCAAACTTTCCTTATTTGTGTAATCTAACAAGATGTACAACTTACAAGTTTCGCTTCATTTCTAAAGTACTTTGTTTAGAAAACAAACATCTTCATTGCCGAACACTGTCCTATGTGTAATAAGCTAGTTCGGTTCAAGGAATCAGTTGTTTTCCTACAAAGAAGGTTGAGTGCAGCAAGTTGAAATTTTCCTTGTTTGCGTAATATAACAAGATTTACAACTTATTAGATTCCCCTCATTTCTAAACTACTTCGTTTAGAAAACAAACACCTTCATTTCCAAATATTGTTCCTTTTGAAATAAGCTAGTTCGGTCTAGGAATCAGTTGCTTTCCTACGAAGAAGGTTGAGTGCAACAAGTTCAAACTTTCCTTGTTAATATTATCTAAAAAGATATACAAGATAGTAGATTGGTCTCATTTCTCCAGTAGTTTGTTTAGGAAACAAACATCTTCCTTTCCGAACACTGTACTGTGTGAAATAAGCTAGTTCGGTTCTAGGAATCAATTTCTTTCCTAAGAGGAAGGTTGAGTACAGGAAGTTCAAACTTTCCTAGTTTGTGTAATCTAACAAGATGTACAACTTACAAGTTTAGCTTCATTTCTAAACTACTTTGTTTAGAAAAGAAACATCTTCATTGCCAAACACTGTAATGTGTGAAATAAGCTAGTTCGGTTCCAGCAATCAGTTGCTTTTGTACGTAGATGGTGGAGTGCATCAAGTTCAAACTTTCCTTGTTAATGTAATCTAAAAACATGTACAACTTTATAGATTCACCTCATTTCAAATGTAGTTTGTTGAGAAAACAAACATCTTCATTGCTGAACACTGTACTGTTTGAAAAAAGCTTGTTCGGTTCTAGGAATCATTTGCTTTCCAAGAAGAAGGTTGAGTGCAACAAGTTCAAACTTTCCTTGTTAATGTAATCTAAAAGATGTACCACTTAATAGATTGGCCTCATTTCTAAAATACTTTGTTTAGAAAACAAACATCTTCATTGCAAACTCTGTACTGTGTGAAATAAGTTGTTTTGGTTCTAGGAATCAGTTGCTTTTCTAGGAAGAAGGTTGAGTGCAGCAAGTTCAAACTTTCCTTGTTAATAAAATCTAAAAAGATGTACAACTTAATAGATTCACCTCATTTCTGAAGTAGTTTCGTTGAGAAAACAAACATCTTCATTTTCAAACACTGTACTGTTAGAAATTAGCTATTTCGGTTCTAGGAATCAGTTGCTTTCCTGCAAAGAAGGTTGAGTGCAGCAAGTTAAAATTAACCGAGTTTGTGTAATCTAACAAGATATATAAGTTTGTAGATCCACCTCATTTCTAAAGTGGTTTGTTTATAAAACAAACATCTTTATTGCCAAACACTGTACTGTGTCAAAAAAAGCTTGTTCAGTCTAGGAATCAGTTGCTTTCCTACAAAGAAGGTTGAGTGCAGCAAGTTCAAACTTTCCTTGTTTGTGTAATATAACAAGATATACAAGTTATTAGTTTCGCTTTATTTCTAAACTACTTTGTTTAGAAAACAAACATCTTCATTGCCAAACACTGTAATGTGTGAAATGAGCTGTTTCGGTTCTAGGAATCAGTTGCTTTTCTACGGAGAAGGTTGAGTGCAGTAAGTTCAAACTTTCTGATTTTGTTAATGTAATATAAGTTTATGTACAACTAAAGTGGTTTAGTTTATAAAACAAACATCTTCATTCGAACCCTGTACTTGTGAAATAAAGTTCTAGTTTGTTGAGAAAACAAACAATCTAATTAATCTGAATAGATTTACAACTTAGTAGATTGGCCTCATTTCTACTGTTTGTTTAGATAAAAACATCTTCATTGCCGAACAGTTCTAGTGAAATAAGTTAGTTTTTTCATGGAATCAGTTGCTATCCTATGAAGAAGGTTGAGTGCAGCATGTTCAAACGTTCCTTGTTTGTGTAATCTAACAAGATGTACAACTTACAAGTTTCGCTTCATTTCTAAACTACTTTGTTCAGAAAACAAACATTTTCATTGACAAACACTGTGTGTGTGAACTAAGGTAGTTCAGTTCTAGGCATCAGTTGCTTTTCTACGGAGAAGGTTGAGTACAACAGTTTCAAACTTTCCTTGTTAATGTAATATAAAAAGATGTACAACTTAATAGATAAACCTCATTTCTATAGAAGTTTGTTGAGAAAACAAACATCTTCATTGCAGAACAATGTACTGTGTGAAATAAGCTAATTTGGTTCTAGGAATCAGTTGCTTTTTGTACAAGAAGGTTCTGTGCAGCAAGTTCAACGTTTCCTTGTTTGTGCAGTGTAACAAGATGTACAACTTACAAGTTTTGCTTCATTTCTAAACTACTTTGTTTAGAAAACAAACACCTTCATTGCCAAATACTGTACTGTGTGAAATAACCTGCTTGGTTCTAGGAATCTGTTGCTTTTCTCCAGGAGATGTTGAGTGCAGCAAGTTCAAACATTCATTGTTAATGTAATCTAAAAAGTTGAACAACATAACAGATTTACCGCATTTCTAAAGTAGTTAGTTGAGAAAACAAACATCTTCATTGCGAACACTGTAATGTTTGAAATAAGCTAGTTCATTTCTAGAAGAATCAAGTTGAACTTTTTCTAATGAAGAAGTTTGAGTTTGTTTAGTAAACAAACAAGTTCAAACTAAAAAGTTGTTTTTAATGTAATCTAAAAATAAGTACAACTTGTTAATGTAACCTAAAAAGATGTACAACTTAATAGATTAGCCTCTTTTCTACAGTAGTTTGTTTAGAAAACAAACATCTTCATTTGCCAAACCCTGTACTGGTGAAATAAGCTAGTTCGGTTCTAGTAATCAGTTCCTTTCCTACAAAAGAGGTTGAGTGCAGCAAGTTCAAACTTTCCTTGTTTGTGTAGTATAACAAGATGTACAACGTACAACTTTGCTTCATTTCTAAACTGCTTTGTTTAGAAAAAAAAAAAAAAAAAACATCTTCATTGCCAAACACTGTAATGTGTGAAATAATCTAGTTCCGTTGTAGGAATCAGTTGCTTTTCTACGGAGATGGTTGAGTGCAACAAGTTCAAACTTTCCTTGTTAATGTAATCTAAGAAGATGTACAACTTAACAGACTCACCCCATTTCTAAAGTGGTTTGTTTTGAAAACAAACATCTTCATTCCAAACACTGTACTGTGTGACATAAGCTAGTTCGGTTCTAAGAACCAGTTGCTTTCCTACAAGGAAGGTTGAGTGCAGCAAGTTCAAACTTTCCATGTTTGTGTAATCTAACAAGATGTACAACTTTCAAGTTTCGCTTCATTTCTAAACTACTTTGTTTAGAAAACAAACACCTTCATTGCTTAATATTGTAATGGGTAAAATAAGATTTTTCAGTTCTAGGAATGAGTTGCTTTTCTCCGGAGATGGTTGAGTGTAGCAACTTCAAACTTTCCTTGTTAATGTAATCTGAAAAGAGGTACAGCTTAACATATTCACCTTATTTCTAAAGTAGTTTGTTGAGAAAACAAACATCTTCATTGCCTATCACTGTACTGTGTAAAATAAGCTAGTTCGGTTCTAGGAATCAGTTGCTTTACTGCAAAGAAGGTTGAGTGCAGCAAGTTCAAACTAACCTTGTTAATGTAATGTAACAAGATGTAGAAGTTAGTAGATTCGCCTCATGTCTAAAGTAGTTTGTTTAGAAAACAAACATCTTCATTGCCGAGGCTGTACTGTGTGAAAAAAGCTTCTTCGGTTCTAAGAATCACTTGCTTTCCTACGAAGAAGGTTGAGTGCAGCAAGTTCAAACTTTCCTTGTTTGTGTAATCTAACAAGATATACAACTTACAAGTTCCGCTTTATTTCTAAACTACTTGTTTAGAAAATAAACATCTTCATTGCCAAACACTGTAGTGTGTGAAATAAGGTAGTTCGGTTCTAGGAATGAGTTGCTTTTGTCCGAGATGGTTTAGTGTAGCAAGTTCAAATTTTCCTTGTCAATGTAATCTAAAAGAGGTACAAATTAACAGATTCACCTCATTTCTAAAGTAAAATGTTGAGAAAACAAACATCTTCATTGCCGAAAAGTGTACTGTGTGAAATAAGCTAGTTCTGTTCTAGGAATCAGTTGCTTTCCTATGAAGTAGCTTGAGTGCAGCAAGTTCAAACTTTCCTTGTTTGTGTAATCTAACAAGATGTATAACTTACAAGTTTCTCTTCATTTCTAAACTACTTTGTTTAGAAAAGAAACATCTTCATTGCCAAACACTGTAATGTGAGAAATAAGCTAGTTCGGTTCTAGGAATCAGATGCTTTCCTACGAAGAAGGTTGAGTGCAGCCAGTTCAAACTTTCCTTGTTAATGTAATCTAAAAAGATGTACAACTTAGTAGATTGGCATCATTTCTACTGTAGTTTGTTTAGAAAGCAAACATCTTCATTGCCGAACCCTGTATTCTGTGAAAATAGGTAGTTCATTTATGGGAATCAGTTGAGTGCAGCAAGTTCAAACTTTCCTAGTTTGCGTAATCTAACAAGATATACAACTTGTTAGATTCGCCTCATTTCTAAACTTCTTTGTTTAGAAAACAAACACCTTCATTGCCAAATATTGTACTGTGAAATAAGCGGTTTCGGTACTAGGAATCAGTTGCTTTCCTATATAGAAGGTTGAGTGCAGCAAGTTCAAAATTTCCTAGTTTGTGTAATCTAACAAGATGTATAAGTTAGTTTATTCGCCTCATTTCTAAAGTAGTTTTTTTAGAAACAAGCATCTTTATTTCCGAACCCTATACTGTGTGAAATAAGCTAGTTCGGTTCTAGGAATCATTTGCTTTCATACGAAGAAGGTTGATTGCAACAAGTTCAAACTTTCCTTGTTAATTTAATTTAAGAAGATGTACAACTTAGTAGATTGGCCTCATTTCTAAAGTAGTTTGTTGAGAAAACAAACGTCTTCAATGCCGAACACTGTATTGTGTGAAATAAGCTAGTTCGGTTCTAGGAATCAGTTGTTTTCCTACGAAGAAGGTTGAGTGCAGGAAGTTCAAACTTTCCTTATTTGTGTAATCTAACAAGATGTACAACTTACAAGTTTAGCTTCATTTCTAAAGTATTTTGTTTAGAAAACAAACATCTTCTACGCTGCCGAACACTGTCCTATGTGTAATAAGCTAGTTCGGTTCAAGGAATCAGTTGTTTTCCTACAAAGAAGGTTGAGTGCAGCAAGTTGAAATTTTCCTTGTTTGCGTAATATAACAAGATTTACAACTTATTAGATTCCCTCATTTCTAAACTACTTGTTTAGAAAACAAACACCTTCATTTCCAAATATTGTTCCTTTTGAAATAAGCTAGTCTGGTCTAGGAATCAGTTGCTTTCCTACGAAGAAGGTTGAGTGCAACAAGTTCAAACTTTCCTTGTTAATATTATCTAAAAAGATATACAAGATAGTAGATTGGTCTCATTTCTCCAGTAGTTTGTTTAGAAACAAACATCTTCCTTTCCGAACACTGTACTGTGTGAAATAAGCTAGTTCGGTTCTAGGAATCAATTTCTTTCCTAAGAGGAAGGTTGAGTACAGGAAGTTCAAACTTTCCTAGTTTGTGTAATCTAACAAGATGTACAACTTATAAGTTTAGCTTCATTTCTAAACTACTTTGTTTAGAAAAGAAACATCTTCATTGCCAAACACTGTAATGTGTGAAATAAGCTAGTTCGGTTCCAGCAATCAGTTGCTTTTGTACGTAGATGGTGGAGTGCATCAAGTTCAAACTTTCCTTGTTAATGTAATCTAAAAACATGTACAACTTTATAGATTCACCTCATTTCAAATGTAGTTTGTTGAGAAAACAAACATCTTCATTGCTGAACACTGTACTGTGTGAAAAAAAGCTTGTTCGGTTCTAGGAATCATTTGCTTTCCTACGAAAAGTTTGAGTGCAACAAGTTCAAACTTTCCTTGTTAATGTAATCTAAAAAGATGTACCACTTAATAGATTGGCCTCATTTCTACCGTAGCTTTTTAGAAAACAAACATCTTCATTGCCGAACTCTGTACTGTGTGAAATAAGCTAGTTCGGTTCTAGGAATCAGTTGCTTTCCTAGGAAGAAGCTTGGGTGCAGCAAGTTCAAACTTTCCTTGTTAATAAAATCTAAAAAGATGTACAAGGTAATAGATTCACCTCATTTCTGAAGTAGTTTCTTGAGAAAACAAACATCTTCATTGCCGAACACTGTACTGTTAGATATGAGCTATTTCGGTTCTAGGAATCAGTTGCTTTCCTACGAAGAAGGTTGAGTGCAGCAAGTTCAAATTTTAAATGGAGTTTGTGTCTCTAACAAGATATATAAGTTTGTAGATCCACCTCATTTCTAAAGTGGTTTGTTTATAAAACAAACATCTTCATTGCCGAACCCTGTACTGTGTCAAATAAGCTAGTTCAGTCTAGGAATCAGTTGCTTTCCTACGAAGAAGGTAGAGTGCAGCAAGTTCAAACTTTCCTTGTTTGTGTAATATAACCAGATATACAAGTTATTAGATTCGCCTCATTTCTAAACTACTTTGTTTAGAAAACAAACACCTTCATTGCCAAATATTGTACTGTGTGAAATGAGCTGTTTCGGTTCTAGGAATCAGTTGCTTTCCTACGAAGAAGGTTGAGTGCAGTAAGTTCAAACTTTCCTGATTTGTGTACTCTAACAAGATATATAAGTTTGTAGATACACCTCATTTCTAAAGTGGTTTGTTTATAAAACAAACATCTTCATTGCCGAACCCTGTACTGTGTGAAATAAGCTAGTTCGGTTCTATGAATCATTTGCTTTCCTACGAAGAAGATTGAGTGCAACAAGTTCAAACTTTGCTTCTTAATGTAATCTGAATAGATTTACAACTTAGTAGATTGGCCTCATTTCTACAGTAGTTTGTTTAGATAACAAACATCTTCATTGCCGAACACTGTACTGTGTGAAATAAGTTAGTTTTTTTCATGGAATCAGTTGCTATCCTATGAAGAAGGTTGAGTGCAGCATGTTCAAACGTTCCTTGTTTGTGTAATCTAAAAAGATGTACAACTTACAAGTTTCGCTTCATTTCTAAACTACTTTATTCAGAAAAGAAACTTCTTTGCCAAACACTGTGATGCGTGAACTAAGCTAGTTCAGTTCTAGGCATCAGTTGCTTTCCTACGGAGAAGGTTGAGTACAACAGTTTCAAAC